>JAUIMM010000205.1:12957249-13699498 GCA_031769625.1 Taudactylus pleione
TAAGTTTCGATAATCTGCATTTCTCTGTAATGTAAATATGCAAAGTATTTGTGGAATAACATTGCAGCCACATGTTCATACTATTAAATATAATTATGTGTTAAAGAAGAACTATGCCAAAATATTCCAACAAAAAATATGTAATTTCAAAATCGCCCATTTCCTTATTGGAGTTTCATAAATGCTATAGGTTTCATCCAAATTTAGCTAGATTCCGGCTTCACAAGCGCTCATACCTAATTTGTATAGGTTGTTTTTTTTCGTAGCTGGAAAGGAGGAACGCCTTCATGCTCACAGTTTATAGCGAGTGCTTAAAGTTTTGCTCAAATATAATGGGTTCCAACTGGAGGACATTCTGATCCATCTCATTGCACACACATCTTCTCTGTTTCACCCGTTGAAATTTCTTTTTTCAGTTTGGAACATTTACACGCTGTGCTCTAAAGAAGATGTAAAACGCGCCATTATTGCTTAAGCGATAGACGCTTCCTGGTTTAACAGATGGGGGTCATTTTTATCTGCACGTTCCAGAACAGCTTTAACTCTTTAATAATGGACTAACAAAGTGGATGTCCCTTTTCCAAAACACAAGTTATATTGTTGTTAGTTGCACTATTCTGAAAAAAAAAAAAAGCCTGGCTAAATGCAGTAATCATCTGCCTGCGAGATCAGGGAGTTCTATCGCGTGTTGCCTATTTTTGTAGTACTATGCGTCTGATCCAGTTGGACATCAGAGACAGCAGTGCCTCTTTGGAGAGGAGTGCAGAATGAAAGATATTCTGGTTTGAATAACTCAAGTCCTGCTACCATGAGTTAGTTTCTCTTCTTTTATTGCATTGTCTTATTGACAATGAGCGTACTGTACATGTGGTTATCTGTGTTGGCAGCTTTCAAAGGAATTGTAGCTACTGCAAGGAGTATGTCGACCTTGAGCGTCCTCTCCAATGCCATCATAGAGTATGCATTGAAAGACGTCTGTGACTGATCTCTTGGCAAGAGAAATAAAATGTCTTCTTGCAAGAGTCAATTAGGGTCAAGAATATCCACAATAAGTTAATGCTATGCTCTGCCAGCACAATATTTTTTTGCATGGGCATTTATTAAATTACTTCTCCAAACAAGAATAGGCAGGGAATTGAGTATGATTTACTATAGCTGTCACCACTAGCTGTATCACAAATAGATTCACAAATTCTTATGTCAAGGGAAATCCCGAGGTGACAGTAGTGCTAAAGGGCAAGGAGGTGTTAAGCAACATTTCTCATCTCGGCTGCTGCTGTCTTACTAGAAAAACAGAGTCTGACAGTGGGAAACTGAAGCCAAGATAAGGGACCTGTGAGAAGCCACTTGGGAGCTGAGAATGATGCAGACCAGAGTTGTAGTTGGGAAATTAAGAGAGAAGGAGACTTGTGTTTAATAAAGTACCAAAATTATTTGTTTAGTGATTAGAAATAAAAATAGAATTTGTGCCGTGGCGCATCGCTCATTCATTAGAGTGGTGATTATAAGCAGCTCAGTCTTGCTTACGTTGGCACTTCTTTTACGCAACTTGGATATGGAATATCATTTGAGTTATTGCTCAGTGACTTGTTATTCCATAAAGATTTCAACAAGGAACCCTCACTGGCTTAGTGCGTCCATGCTAACCTTTCATTAACTGCTCAGTTGGTCATGTTTTTAATATCTTTGTGTGTTTTGGTGATCAGAAGGATAAAAAAAAAAAATAATCACAGATTTTCAGATGTTTGTTGTTTTTGTTTTGCTTTGGGTTAACAGTGACCTTATTTTTATGGTAATTACATTGTTCTGTAATTAGAAACAATTAGGCGGCTGTGACTGAAAACTATTGAGTTATTTAGAGTCGACGCAGCACCAGGGCCCGATGGTCGGCCTAAAACTCGTCGCATCTGCACTTGACCTACTGTAGCTTGAGCTGCACAAGCTATATCAGTCCGGTCTGAAAGGCATCATTCTGAAAGTACAGTATATTAGATAGACCCTCTTTGGGTGCTAAACCAATACTGACCTGCTGCTGTAAAGGAGGATGTGAGCCCCCTAAAAAGAAAAAAAAAAAAAAAATCTTATCCTATATCAATAGATAAGAAAGCTTACAGTGCTGGTAACAGTATAGTATGAATACAAAAATAATTGCAAATGCTGAAGGAAGTGTGCAATAAAATAGCAATTTCTTAAAAGTAACCATTAGTTAAAATGTAATCAAATAACCAAATTAGAGCCATATTCAATTAGCCGCGAAAAGTCGGATTCCGCGAAAAAGGCGGAAACTTAGCTCCGTATTCAACTGCAAACACACGTACGCGAAAATGCAATGTAATAGGTGAAAAAGATCCGCCTCTGAATAGGTAGAGAAAAAAAGTGCAAAATTGCTATTTTGGGGTGCAAAGGTGGGGAAACCACTCGGCACCCTTGGAACAGCCCCCCAAAGTATAACTGCGTCAAAAAAACCTTAATAAAATAGAGGAACACCCCAAAAAAGCACTTTGAAAATGGGGGTGAAAAAGTTAAAAGTGGGGGTACAAACTCAAAAACTAGCGAAATTGACTTTCGGGGGGTCTGCAAGTATGGGTGAGGTGTTTTTTTTTTTTTTATTGCAGGTGCTTGCTTCAGGTGCGTTTTTTAAGTTTTTTTTAAACTTTACTTTAACGACTTTAAACCATGCTTGCACCCATTTTCAAGCACACCAAATTTGACAGGACTACTTATTTTCTCCAAAAAAGCTTGCTTAATGCTATTCTTCACCACTTGTGCAAAGATGCTAATTAGAAGATACTGACACACCTTAAGGACCCCAAATAGCTTTATTAAGGCTATTCGGGGGCATGTACATTGATCCCCAATGTTAGTGCATCGTTTAGGGGGTGTCAGGCTGATTTCCCCAATTCTGTCAACACTTTTCGCCTGTTTTGCGTTCGCCAGGTTACGTTTTCGCATCTTTTGGAATTGAATAGTGCGAATCACGGGTACACGTGCGCTAAGTTTCCGCGGCTAAAATACGCGTTGAATGTGAAAAGTACAGCAGGCGGAACTTTATCCCATATGCGAATCTAATTGAATACTGGCCTCAATCTGAAAGATTTGAGCACCCTAATAAACCATAGGTGTAGTTTGTGTTCTCAAATAGTACTATAGTTACCAGTTGTCCAATAAAAAGGATCCCGTGATAAGGTACACTATCTTAGAATGAGCTCCACACACCAGTGATCTACAAATGTATAATGCGTGTAAGAGTTCCAGGTTGGAAAACAACGGCTATCCTTGTAAGCTGGCCAGTGATTGAATGCAAGTAATCTGGCTGTGGTGATTAATCCAGGATTTTGCTCTCGCACACCCATGAGGGGTTCAAAAGTGCCGGCTGCGAGACTGCTTTCCAGCTTAGCATGGCGCTAACAGGCTGGCACTTTAGTCAGAGAATGCCGGTTCTCGCGATTAAACACCTAGGTTAAGTCGCAAGAAACTTTATTCTCGCAACTTAACTGGCAACTGTCATACCAAACAGTATGCTGAATTGAATAGCTCCAGAAGCTCCCTCCCGGGGCTATTCAGTATCGTGCGTGCAGTCACCTGCTTCCAAGTATTGCTGACATGACTTCACCAGATGTTTGTAGCATTGCCCTTGACTTTACCTCTGACAATTATGAGGGCCTGGGACTGAGTGCCTACTCCTCAGGTGCGTGCAGTCACCGGTTTCCAAGTATTGCCGGCATGGCTTCACCAGACACCTGTAACATCCCCCTTTTTTATGGTGGTTTGCAAACCACCTCAATCGCATGTGGCAAAATGCAGGTGAGCACTAGGGCACTGTAAGCGCTGCTCCCACCTTGAAAACAATATAGACCTATTATAACTGGAGCACAGCCAATAAGAGGGAAGTTTTACCTTAAATTGATCTCTCCTCCCAAGGCTTGAAGTTCCTTTTTACTGCTTCTTGCATATGTATATTTCAATATTTCCAGACCAATATCAGACTAATGCACTTAACTCAGGTGTGAGGTCTTCCAGCTCCTGTTGCCTGATGGTTAATGTCCGCATCATCATTGGTAATCAGCCAGCCTTTTGTTTTCAGTAGATACATGTTGATGCCCTTAACTTAATGGCCTGTCTTCAAACGATTTCTTATTTCAGACCAATGTGTCATATACCCATCAAACATCTCACTAATACTTTATTACTTAGTCCTTGAAAATGATAGTGGACAACTCTAATGCATTAATTTGACCCATATCATTGCCTCCCGCTTGCAAAATAATCAGATCTGGACATTGTCAGTGACTGTCAATTATTTGATCATTAGGGTCCACCACATGCTTCTTCCTCCATACCACATCAGCTCTCGCTTGTGGCCTCATTCAGTCCACCAGTAAGCTCTCTGTGCTTCCCACAACCAACATTGTTCCATTTGTGGAGATAATTCAGTCTGTAAAGAGAAAAGACAGCCATCAAGTGCACATACTACTCTCTAGCACTTTGCCCCTTCTATCCTCGTCTCTTCTATGAACCTGCAGCCTGCCTTCCACCTACAGTGGGCTTGACACCCTCAAGGCTCCGGCTGGTGACCTAACTGCTCTCGCCTGTGGTACCTCAGACTGGTTCCATGTTCCCGATTAGAGACTGCCACTTCCATACTCATCTTTTTGGTGATCCCAGTCTTTACCTGTGGTTTAGTTAGATGTGGGCAGTCCACAGCCTCATGCTTTTTGTTCAACATCTGGAGCCTTTGACACCTCTCTTGAAGCGGTCACTTTCCCTGGTGACTTGGACGCCCCACCACTTGGGAGAGACTTAACTGTTCTAATATCCCGGCTCATGTGAATTCATATAGTATGGGGGGCTCTCCCCTTCCTCCAGTACTGCCAACAGTCGCTGACTAAGCCTTCTCCAACTCACTTGGCCCCATAGGTGTGACAAAGGCTGCTCCTGCTGTTGTGCAATAGCAAATGTGTCTAGGAAATAGGTCCCCTTTCAGCCACTCTGGGATTTTTGGCCCTAAGCTACTCTCACCACGGGATCGGTATGCGTCTGGCGGTTCAAATCCTGACGCCGGAAGTCCGGCAGTGAAGATACCAACAGGTAAGTATTTAAACTATTACTAACCTAACCCTAACCCTTCCTTAGGGATGCCTAACCCTAACCTCCCCCCCCCCCCCAAGTGCCTAACCCTTGCCCCGCCTGTAAGTGCCTAAAAGTAACCCGCCCTTCCCCGCAGCCTAAACCTAAGTCTCCCGGGGGGTGCCTAACCCTAACCCCCCCCCTTACCCTAGCCTAACCCTAACCCTCCCGGGGTGGTGCCTAACCTTAAGTCCTCCACGGGAGCCCCTAACCTAACCCTCCAACCCCTCAGCTTACCTTCGATCGGTATGCCGGGCGTCGGGCTCCCGGCGTAGGTAAAATGACAGGCGTCGGGATTTCGACGCCTGTCATTAGACCCCTGCCGGGATTAGACAGTCAGGATGCCGGCGGTCAGCATTTCGACCGCTGGCTCCCTGACTGCATACCCTCACTACCTCCATAGATGCCTCCCAGGTTTACCAGTATATGATTCTGTGCACTAACCTGGGAAATGAGAGGGAATTATTGCACCTTTTTTATTTTTTTTTCTGACCCTTTCCCAGCAGTGCATGCTCCACTGACCTCCTCCAACTATCATGTGCTCGCCCTAATCTCATGCTATTGCATTTACAGAAGGGACCCCAATAATACCTAGACGTCCCTTCCCAGCTGAGCCCGCTTTAATAAACAGGGGCTCCCCGCTGCGGTCATGGCCCTTAGTTTATTTCTGCCAACTTTTTCCCGTAATCAAAAGGGAAACATTTTTGTTTTTCAAGCAGCTTGTTGGGTTGCAACTAAAACCTGCCAGTACCCACATGTTTTATAAATTATGGTAATAAAAACATTTATAGTTTTAATAATGTATTATAAGAGTAATTAAACTTCCATAAGAAAAAAAGGAATGAGAACATTCCCTTAAAACTTATCTCTGCAGGCAGCTGATCAAATTCCAGAACCACCCACATAACCTCCATAGACTCTTCTACCCAATTACATCCCCTCTACACAGTCCACACATAACCTTACATATGTTCTCTTCCTATAACAACCCACTGACTCCAGGCCAACATTCCTGTGTGCACAGAGAACTTCTGCAATCTGGCTGGACCAATATGTAATATATAGCGCCTATCCTCAAATGTATAATATACCTATTTCCCTATAGACAGTTTTTGAGCAGGACCCTCTTACCTCTCTGTGTGTCTATTACACAGGCTCATTTTATTTCTGTTTTGTTCCCAATTGCGCTACATATGTAACTGTGGATAAATAAATGAAATCACTGACTCACGTAGGGGGGAATTCAATTCGCCGCGGGATATGGTAATCGATCGCATCCCGTGGGGAATAGCTATTCAATTAGGCCTTTCCTTGCGAGTGGGGTCCCTCAGCTAATTGAATCTGTCAGTGCCATTAAAATAAGCAAAGTTGAGGCTTTAGTACAGATGTGTCCACATACATCTATCCTCCGTGCGCTACAAGTCTCGTTACACCTAACGCGTGAGCGTCGTGTGACACTCTAGCGGCGAGTAGCTTTTTCGTGCGACTTTTTCCCTTCAAATGCTTCTTATTTGCACATCGATGCAGATACCGCATGGCGTTACAAGAGGGGCTGTTTAACGCCCAAGGAGGCTAGATGTACAGTATGTGGACACATTTGTAGCTTGCATGGCAAGGAGAAGATCTATCCGCTATAGAACAAGATGGGTCAATGGCACAAACCTTTGATTGGCTTTCACCAGAAATGGAGGCAGCTTTTAATTAGCTATACTGTACTGGTTAGTGTCTTGCAGGCAGTAGCTCCCCCAACAAGAATTTGCTGCACGGTTTGGTAAATTATTGAATATTATCATACTGCAATGACATTCTAGTGTTGTACTGCAATTATATGCTGGTATTCTGTGTATAGGTTTGAACTGCATGCTAATTAATTGTTCTCCGTAACCCTAGCTTGTGGTTTATGAGGCACTTGGGAAATGCAAAACTTTGCATGAGAGCTGAGCTTAAAATAGATCTCATTCAGCTGGAGTGTTAGTGAGCCCTCATTGGCTCTATCAGCTGTGACTGTGATGTACACATCCTCATGTCATTATCATTGCACAGTTGACATTAGAGGCTTGTTCACACCTGCTGTTAATACACTTATCCGCCACTAATGCCTGAAAGTATTGTTAAAAATATAATTCTTTTGTCATGGGCTCATGTCTACCATTACATTCACATAACACTAAAACGTGTCTAATGCGTTAGTTTTCATGTGTTTTATCACATTTTCCCACCTTGTCTATCTATCAGTCAATTTTTATTTTTTTGTCTTTTTGCACTTTTCTTTTTTTTTTTAAAATATGCAATTATTTTTAATCTTTAGTTTAAAGTAGTTAACAGCCCGTCAAAATGACGGGGACATTGTCTCTTGCCTGCGAAAAGGCTAGTTTGAGAGCTTAAACAGGCCACTTTTCGGTTGTCTCTGCTCGGCAGCTAGTGGGGGAGGCTGCGAGTAGAAATGTCAGTGTGCGCGCCCAAACGGAAGAACAATTGTATTGATCCGTCGGGCGCCATATAGTGGCCACCGGCGCGCAACACGCTTAAATTCCCCCCATAGAGGTGAGCAGCAGTGTATAGCTATATATATGGAATGGGATTGTATTGCCGGCGGCTGTATAGCGGGCTGTTCAAATCCCAACAGCGGCTGGCTGAAGGGAGGAAATCCCGACAGCGGAGGCAAGTAAAGCTAACCCTCCCCTCTCTCCCCCCCTAACCCTCCTTTAGGGGTGCCTAACCTTAACCTACCCCCTAGTGCCTAACCCTATCCTCCCCCTGTTAGTCCCTAAACCTAACACCCCCCCCCTCCCCGCACCCTAAACCTAACCCTCCCAGGGGGGGTGCCTATCCCTAAGTCCCCCCCCACCCCCCGAGGTGCCTTAAACTTAACTCTCCCCCACACCCCCCTCTGCTAAGAGGACGGGCGCCCATACTTGCCTTGTTCGGGCCCACGTCGTCCTGCATTCCGGCGTCAGGGTTATGGCAGGCGTCGGTATCTTGACACCTGTCATAAATCCCTGGCCGGCATTCCGGTGTCGGGATTGTGACCGGAACTACATTATATTTATATAAAAAATATTATACACACACGCACGTTTTAATGTTTGTAGTCTGGGTTTGTTTGTGTGTCTTTTGGTAGTTCTGTGATTTGATAGACGATACATTGATCTGCTGATTTTTTGGCGAGGCAGGGAATCCGCCTTCAAACAGCTCACCGATGACCACAACGCTCTGAACCATCCTGTAAAATTTCCGTATAACATTAGTGCCACTACTGTTAATTTCCTTGATGTACAGATCACTCTTGATCATGGTAGGATTGAAACCTCGATGTATACTAAGCCGACAGATCGCAATAATTTGTTACATATGTCCAGTTTCCATCCTTACCCGCTCAAGAGAGGATTACCGTTCTCTCAACTTTTACGTATAAGACGCATTATATCTAATCCTAAACTTGCGGAACTTCAGTTGGAATCCATGATACTTAAATTTTTGGAGAGGGGATATGATGAAACTAAGGATAAAGTCCTCCGTATTCCTAGAGTGAACTTATTGAGCAAACATGTAAACATTCCAAGACTAACACCTTGCCTTGGGTTACACAATTCAGTACGGCTAGCTTTAATGTTAATCAAATGTCCAAACAACTGTGGTCTATGGTGCAATCTGACACTAACCTTAAACTAGCAGATACAAAACTAATGGCCAGTAACAAGAGAGGACGCAGTCTTATGGTGCATACACACGATCAGATTTTTTCTTCAGATATGGACGATAACGATTTAAAAATCGTTCAGTCGTTCATATCTGAAGGAAAATCGTTCATATCTGACATGCCTGAACGATGGACGATCAACGATGCGCGTTCCCGTTTGTCAGATAACGATATCTGACATCTGATGGGTTTGCAGTCAGACTTGGACGATTCCATTCATTTTAATGCAGTCAAAAATCATTCAATCGTTCAAATCGTTCAAAACTTTGGTAAAATCGTTCAAATCGTTTAATCGTTCAATCGTTCATCTGACAAATCTGACAAGTCTGACAAATCTGACCGTGTGTACGCTCCATTAGAGATTTTTTGGTTAAACCTAATACCTGTAGCCCACTGTCCCCTAAGCCTAGTCATTTTCTTATGGGAAAGAGTGTATTAAATGCACATGTACCACCTGTGGATTTTTAATCCCTGGTGATACTTTTCGTCACCCACATTCAGGTAAGTAATATTCAATCAATTTTAGACTTACATGTAACTCTAAGTACATTGTATATCAAATTATATGCCCTTGTGGGCTTTCCTATATCGGTAAAATCGAACGTTCCTTCAAGGAACGAATGGCTGCACATAGATGTGCCATCCGAGCAGCTTTACTCAGCGGCAACAGTGAGCAACCTGTGGCACGGCATTTTTGCAAAAGCTCCACATTCACTTTCCACCTTGCTTTATCGTATGATTGATCACGTCACCTCAATCATTGAGGGGGGGTGATCGTGGCCTTAAATTACTTCAATTGGAAAGTCGTTGGATTTTTATATTAGGGACCATGCTCCCAAGGGACTTAACGAATACCTTGGCTTGCAACATTTCATTTAATATCAGCGTCCATTGACCTTTCTGCGTTTAGTCAGTGTTAGATTGTTCATGTACACATGTCATTTATTCTACATATGACTGTATATTACTTGTAAGTGATGACCTTCATGGTCGGTAATTTGCTTATGTTTGTTATCATATAAGTACTATATATATATATATTTGTTAGTTTTGATCTTTAGTCTTTACAATATGCTTTGCTGTAGTAGTGTCTATATATTTTTTTATTTATTCATTTTTTTAGTTGTGTTGTTACCATGGTGGGCACATGATGATGTGAGTGATGATGTCGCTCTCATGCGCCGCCAGACCGGGTGTGCAGTCCTGGTCTGGGCGTCTGCATGCTGCATTGTAAGATGACTTATGCCGTTTATTAAGCCTGAGGACAGTGCCGGTTGTTGGCACAGAAACGTTGCTGTTTGTGATGTTGGATTAAATCACTATTTCAAGTACCCTGAGTGCTGCGACTCCATGCTAAGCGTTTATGTGTGTGTGTGTGTGTGTGTGTGTATGTGTATGTGTGTATGTATGTATATGTATATATATATATATATATATATATATATACACGCACACACGCGCGCACATTTTAATGTTTGTAGTCTGGGTTTGTTTGTGTGTCTTTTGGTAGTTCTGTGATTTTAATAAATGTACTGGTTATTATTCTACCAGATAATGAAGCATGTGTGCTTTTATTAAAGTAAAGTTTTATCAGGAATCCTCCTCTAGAATGATGTGTATGTTGTGGTTATGTTGGAAAAACCTTTCACAAAAAAAAAAAATATATTTCTAAAAACCAAAAATATGTCTGTTTCATTCCTTATCTGGTTTAATCATCAAAATTCATTTCTCATGATTCTCCAGCTTAATCTTTTCGTCCTCCGTTTAAAATAACACCACAGAAGACCACCACATTCATCTGTCATGGCAACTTCATCCTATACCTATCGATTACCATCCCTTGGTGGGACTTGTGTCATTCAAACCTATCAGTCGGATATCAAAGGTTATAATAATTAAGTGCGGCATAATGAAATCGAGATCACACTGGTCCAGATACCACAGCAAGCTGTTTCTCATGCCTACAGGAAAAGTACAGTTATCCTCATGAACTTTTAAGTTTCAGACTATTGTAGCTAGATTATGATATGTATTTTAATATGGCGTTGCTCTCCACATTATACATAGCTTCAGGGTCGCCAAGAGTTGGCGGGGAGCAGGTATTGATTACCTAGACCTGGCATTGGTTTGGGGACCTGGTAAAAAGTGGAGGATGAGACGTCCCCCCTTCGCAGGGGATCAATCCGCCTTGTCCACAGCGGGCTGGGCTCCTCAGTAGCTGTGTTCTACTATTTTATTTTTTTTTCCTAAAAAGGTGTGGTTACACCTACTGGAATGATCACTCCCCCCCTGTCACTTCCGGTCCCACAGTTTGCCTTGGTGGCCCTTCATAGCTTGACAATTGCTTCAGAGGATGGTAATTCTCTATTTTGTAGCAGTAGAAACTCATACAGTAGCTTGTGAGCTTGGTTATCACATCCATGGTAATAGAAATGACTCGTACAGGCTGCATATTAGAATCTGTCTCTCATGGAGCGAGTATAATGGTTAATAATGTTATGATTTTCATTGTAAATGTTTTGTTCTTGATCAAAAACCATTACAGCAGCATCTTAAACATGTCGGAAGTGGCTTCAGCTCTATTGTGAAACTGCAATGGAAAAACAATCAAAGCTGTTTGCCTCACATTAGTTTCACAGTCTCATCCTCACCTGACTGGGACCCGCAATGCTGAGTTCTCTCAAAGTAGCTGATCCTGTTCACAATGTAAAGACATTGTGTGACAATGATTTGTTGTGATTGCCTTAGTTTATAAAGTTGTGATTGGTGATCAGACAAGTGGAGTCTTTTGCAACATACAGTAGCTCATCAGAAACTAAGGGCTTCTTCCCATTCAAAATAAAAAATCCTGAAGTAGTTTTACTCTTCTCGCTTGGTAAACCATTCCAAAGCAGGTTCAGGGGGATCGGAACCATCAAATGACCCTACAACATATATTGCTATGGAAGGTTAGGCAGTTTAAAGCAGACCCTCCACAGTCTGTATCTGGTGTTAGGTTCTGTTGAAATATGGAGTGCGCTACAGTGCTTCCTCCATGTATTCTCCATAACTGAAGCATTCTACTTTACCAAGATGGCCGACTTTGATCTTCTGTGCATGTGCTGCACCATCTTGTCACTGTGTATGAACGCCACAGTGGGACACGGACGTGTTCCTCTTACTGTAGCTCCAGAGTTCCTGCCAGAATATCCTGAATACTGGTCTATTTGTACAGCGCATTTTGCGTATAGAAATTCTGCTACCTACACACATCACCGGCTAGTGATGTATATGCTCTGCTCCATTCAGTTCAACGAGTGTATAACTGTGAGTACGGTTGTACCAGTAACTACTACACTTCAAATAAACTTGACACCTGGACTGTTTGGTGTGTCTGCAATTCCGCTAGTGTTGATGTTAATTATGCATACCATCGGCAAATAGCACACATATCAACAAGCTCTAATGTTCTCACAGTAAATTAGATTATCCTGATATAGCGAACTGCAGTCTACCTAGAAAAGTTCTTAAAATGTCAAATCTGTACAGAATGTAGGTTGGGATGTCTGAATCCCGACACCAGTCAGAACCCCGGCGCTAGAATCCAGACGGTAAGTATTGAGGTTAGGGGGAGGGTTAGGTTTATGCTGCAGGGATGGCTGGGTACACACGGAACAATGTTTTGTATGAACGCTATAGTTCAACGATGTCGTTCAACATTCCCGGTGGTTAAAATGAACGATATCGTTCATGCACACATGAACGAGATATAGAAGGAAAATAAATCAAAATCTGGGATGTCTTTTTGTTGATCGTTCACTCCTGTACACACTGAACGATATTAACGATATCGTCCAAATTGGCCTTGCACCACCGACGACAAAAGATATCTTTTGTTGTCGTTAGTCGTTCATTGCGTACACACTGAACGATATATCATTGAACGATATCATTATCACCCATATCCTTGAAAAATATCCTTCCGTGTGTACGCACATTTAGGCTTTGGGGGGGGGGGGCGGTGAAGGTTAGGTTTAGGAGGGATTAGGTTTAGGCGGCAGGATGGTTAGATTTAGGGGTAGGGTTAGGATACTTACTGACAGGCGATGGCTCTTCCCACTGGTTACATTTGCATTCATTCATGGGGGGCAGGAACATGGTTTACTGCGAAACGCGTCATCAAGCCCCCATCAGCTACTTCACTGAGGGAGTGGGTGCGTCTGGGACGATTGACAACCTTCCCAGGTATCTGACAGAGCTCTCCAAACTTTGTCAGTCTGGCGAACATCCCTGGAGAGATGGCAGAAATTGCAGTTGGCATTTACAGTCTTTGCAACAGCCTCAGTTTAAGACTTGAAAAGATTTGTTTTAATGGTTTTATAGATATTTCAATTATTATCCCATGTTGACAAAATCTATAAGCGGCAAATGGAATCACTCTTGTAATTCTGTATGATGATAAAATAAAATCAGATTCTCTTATGTAGAATCCAAATTGTAATCATTGTTCTTGCCTAGGATTGCATCTTGTTAGCCTGATTGCAGAAGACAAAAGCTGCAACTGTGACATGGAATAAACTCCTTGTGTTCTGTGAGAAGATGCTGCACTGTGAGGACAGCCCGATTTTTATTTTTTTATTTGTAGCCACAAGAATGCAACAGTTGAGACTGATTCAGAAATGTAACTGCATACCTAATTTACTTATGGAATATTCCTCCCCGACATGTAGGTTGTAGTGTATCAGTTTCACATGTGAAAAAATTTGAATATTCCACTCTAATTTCATCTCTGACACTGAAGAATTGTTTTCCCGAGTCTTCGAGATAAAGCCGGGTCATAATGTATCAGTGCTTGTTCACACGTGAAAACTGGATTTAGGGTACATTAGGATTGCAGACCTGCATGTGTGGCAGAGGGCAAGAGACCCCTGATGGTATTTTGGCACCAACCACTTATTCTTAGTAATCTGTGTATGGGTTTTTCGTGAAATATTTAAGACATTGCGGCCTATTTTCTAAGCCTTGGATGGAGATAAAGTGAATGGAGATAAAGTACCAGCCAACTAGCTCCTAATTCATTTTTCTAACACAGCCTGTGAAATGACAGGAGCTGATTGTCTGGTACTTTATCGCCGTTCATTTTATTTCCGTCCAAGGCTTAGTAAATAGACCCCGTTGTGTATTTTGCAGGGGTGTGATGATGGGCGGGCTTTGGTGCATGTTTCGCACAGGGGCTGATTAAGATGGAACAATGGCCCTGATTCAGAGCCAGACGCTCTGACAGAGCGCTCACTCTGAATCAGGGCCGTCCCTCCTACTTTTTGGAGGGGCCTCCTGGCCAAATGATGGTCGTGATGGTCAAGACCATCGCGACCATCGGGCTTGCGACAAGACCCTTGCGGTAGGGTCTCGCTGCCGCAAGCCCTGGAGTGCTTTTGGCTCTATCAGAGCCAAAAGCACTCCCACCACTAGTGATGTCAGTGGGGCCGGCCCCAGATGGTAGGCGTTCCCATGGGAACGCCTCCGTCTGGGCAGCCACGCCCACCAAAGGGGGCGTGCTGTCAATCACCATCGACAGCATGCCCCCTTTGGGGGGAGCCACCTCCGTCGTGCGCATGCGCACTTGGGCAACATCGACCCGCTTGCCAGCGGGTCTGAATCAGGCCCAATGTTGCATCTGGCTATTGTCACAAACCATAAAACTGCAAGAACAGAAAACATCCCAATTGTAAAACCTAATGGAATATGCGGACGCTATAGAATTAAATAATGAATGCGCTCACTGGCCCTCATTCAGTAGTGCACGTAGGGTGCAGTGCTGAACGCAGAATCTGCTCATGTGCAGAACGGGTCCTGCGCGACTACGCAGAGCAACATCAGTGATTGACAGTCTGCTCCCGTTTGGAGGCAGCGATGGCCTCTGTTTTTCAAAGCTGAGGCGTGTCACCACCATTGGGGGGGGGGGGGGGGAGGGAAGAGACCAGGATCTCCCCCGGCCTCCTGGCCTTCGTGACCCCTTGGTTACTCAGCTGGCCGGGGGACACGGACGCAGCTCGGAACATTAATGCAATAACGCCTCCTGCAGCATTAGCATAATAGCAAGGACGAATTGTAAAGCTGCTTGCGTGCAGCATTGCAGTTCCGTCCACTGTTGAATCAGGCCCACTGTACGCAGACATACTTTATATGTCCTATTTACTATGGGTCAGTCTTATCTAAGTGTTATCGAACATTTGTTTTATCGCTGCTTATCACATATATAGAAAATCACCCAGTTTAACAAGTAAATTTGACCAAAGCAGCTGAGCGATGCTCTGCTCCCCGGCGATAGTCTGATGGACTGTAATCCTTGATAGATCTATCTATCGTATCTATCTATCTATATATTTATAGGACTATTGCCATCCTGAGAGAGTGATAAGAGGATTTGCAGCTACCATTCTTAAATAGGTAGTTGGCGACATCTGTTATAGCTTTCACTAGCAGGGAGGCCTTGATAGTTGGAGATAGGACTTCTCCCTGTCTAAGACAAGTTTTAATAAATAGACCTGTTAGAGTTAATTTAATATGGCAACAGCAAGGTAAGTGGCAGGGCACTGGAAACAGAAAATTCTTTCCATTGTCATTTCTGAATTAATCTAGAAATGCAGAAATTCTGCATGAAGTTGCTATAGACGTCAGAAGCTCTACAGCGGTTTTGTAGGATTGTATGTGGTTTGTTTATTTTGGGTGAAGTTACGCTTTAAATCTGATCAGTTGCTATGGGTTACTTACATTAGTGTAATCTGTGCCAAGCTAGTGAATAGGCCTCACTGTCACTTTACAATACTGCAGAAAGTCATATACTGTAGTCCTCTATCGGCAAATAGGGGAGCCTGCAATGTGGACTGCTATCACAAGTGTTCCCAGTGTACGGATACTGCAGAAAGTCATATACTGTAGTCCTCTATCGGCAAATAGGGGAGCCTGCAATGTGGACTGCTATCACAAGTGTTCCCAGTGTACGGATACTGCAGAAAGTCATATACTGTAGTCCTCTATCGGCAAATAGGGGAGCCTGCAATGTGGACTGCTATCACAAGTGTTCCCAGTGTATGGATACTGCAGAAAGTCATATACTGTAGTCCTCTATCGGCAAATAGGGGAGCCTGCAATGTGGACTGCTATCACAAGTGTTCCCAGTGTATGGATACTGCAGAAAGTCATATACTGTAGTCCTCTATCGGCAAATAGGGGAGCCTGCAATGTGGACTGCTATCACAAGTGTTCCCAGTGTATGGATACTGCAGAAAGTCATATACTGTAGTCCTCTATTGGCAAATAGCAGTCCACATTGCAGGCTCCCTATTTGCCGATAGAGGACTACAGTATATGACTTTCTGCAGTATCCGTACACTGGGAATACTTGTGATAGCAGTCCACATTGCAGGCTCCCTATTTGCCGATAGAGGACTACAGTATATGACTTTCTGCAGTATCCGTACACTGGGAACACTTGTGATAGCAGTCCACATTGCAGGCTCCCCTATCACAAGTGTTCCCAGTGTACGGATACTGCAGAAAGTCATATACTGTAGTCCTCTATCGGCAAATAGGGAGCCTGCAATGTGGACTGCTATCACAAGTGTTCCCAGTGTATGGATACTGCAGAAAGTCATATACTGTAGTCCTCTATCGGCAAATAGGGAGCCTGCAATGTGGACTGCTATCACAAGTGTTCCCAGTGTATGGATACTGCAGAAAGTCATATACTGTAGTCCTCTATCGGCAAATAGGGGAGCCTGCAATGTGGACTGCTATCACAAGTGTTCCCAGTGTATATGGATACTGCAGAAAGTCATATACTGTAGTCCTCTATCGGCAAATAGGGGAGCCTGCAATGTGGACTGCTATCACAAGTGTTCCCAGTGTATGGATACTGCAGAAAGTCATATACTGTAGTCCTCTATCGGCAAATAGGGGAACCTGCAATGTGGACTGCTATCACAGGTGTTCCCAGTGTATGGATACTGCAGGCATTAGCACAGCTGAGTGACAGCTATTCTACAGGCTCTCACTGCTGCTTTGTTGGTAACTTTAACATCACTTGTCCAAGAACTATAATAAGTTAGCAATACGCCTATAGGATATTTTACACAGATGCTTGGGACTTGGGGTTTTGAAATGTAAAAAGATCCCATCTTTCTCCTCTGGCATTCTCGCCTCATTAGATTATTTAGCTTTCTCCTCACCAGGATGCTCTCAGAGAACCATGTCTGAGTGTAAATGACACTATAGTACCCAAGATCTACTAAAATATTGTACAACCAGTGATGTCATCACTTCTTATCAGTCGATTCTGATGTCATCTTTTCAGTGTCTGTTAGGATAACACACCCCCTGTTGTAAATTCAGATATTAGAGAAGTCTCCTCACAGATCCATGACCTGTATGACCGCCTAATGCGGTCTATTCCTCAGTGACGACTTCTAATATTCTTATAAATTACAACACAGCGTACATTATATGTATCTATGATTTATTTTCCTTTTGTGCTTTTTAAAATAGTTTTCTGTAGAAAACTCATTACCTGTAAAAATGGTGTTTTCTGCTTTATCCAGTTTTTTTTATATAGAAATGTTTTTATGATGTCATTTAGAAAACGACACCATGTTATTCTATACATGAATAATGTCACTGCATACTTTGTATAGCGTTACTCTTATATAACGTCTTAAGTATTGTGTGGTGTTAACATATGTGTGAAACTTTATAAATATCGTTTACTGTACATAATACCTCATATTGTATTTTTACAGTTCCCACCTTTTATAAAATATAATATCTATGATCTCTTACTAACTAGTTTATTTTTTTCCTTAATCAAGATAACATTACTTAATGTTTTTTTTTTTATTTTACTTAAAATGCGTTATACATGTTTTACTAAGTATTTATACTGGCCTTATGCGAGAATTGTGATGGTTTAACATGACAGCACACGTGTTTTGTTACGCCGTGGTTGGTTTATGGTTTTCCCCGTTGCCCTTAATTTTATGGGTTTAATTGAAAAAGTTGAAGCAAGTTTGTGAATGGGCCACTAAACAAATGATTTGCCACTTCCAGCGGTGGGTCAAGTAATCATGTAATTTGATGTGCTCCTTCAGAGGTGGGAGCTGGGAACGATCCTGGATGGTGGCTTCTCCTTTCCTGTGTGCTGTACATACGCCTTACAACATCCTAAAGATTTCATCTTTTGTCTTGCAGTGTGGGAACTTTGCCGTTCTGGTGGATCTTCATGTGTTGCCTCGAGGCACCAGTAAAGACACCAGCTGGTTTTCCGACCATGAGAAGGAGGTACAACAAAAACCATTTCTACTTCAAAAGCCCGTAGCTGCAGGGAAGAAATTGGACTGGTCTGATTTGCTCAGATCTTATTTTCATTGTTATGCTGAGACTACTGTGAATTATAACTAACCTTTAACAGCTCCTAGGGGACTATTAGACATGTGTTCTGTTTCCCTTATTTAATGACTTTTTTTTTTTTTTTAACCTTCTTATTCTGGCCTTTCCCAGAGATACATTGTTTTCCTATCTGAATTGTACGTCGTTAACTTTGCCCTGAGTTGTTTAATGTAGGACGGCACAATTATAACATATTAAAAAAATCTACATTTTTTATTTTTACCGTTCTCGGTTACATGCAATAGTATTAAATAATTTTGGAATAAAGGGTCTTCTATGTAATGCTCATAATTGTTCTAGTCCGGTCGGAGTATGAATAAAATAGAGAAATGTACGCCATATTTACAAAGGAGTTCTCACTGATTGTGCAACTCTGTGACCTGGTAATTAATCTAGGGCTCAACTAATTAAATCCAGTGCAGCATCATTTCCCATTCCCTGTACAAAGCACCATTTTGAATAGATCAGCAACATTACAGCTTTATTGCTGGCAATATTCATGCACTTACGGGTCTTAATTCTACGATTGTGTACAGTGAAACACTCCGTGATGACTCTGTTAATTCTCTGGTTCTTATGGCCATATTCATCTTTGTGTCCCGACTGACCCCCGTTAATTAGGTATTTTGACTCGCTGCAAGTTGCAGCCGCAAATACCAAACAACTAAATTTATTTGCTCCGTTGTTGGGACAATTGCGCCAAGAGGCAGCTCTACCCGCAAGTCCGGTCACTGCTACTCTTGCAGCTAATCAGTAGTGGTGAAAGCTTAAACTTCCGGTTTTTACCCGGCAGTATTTCTGCACATGTATAAACGGGCGGAATTATCCGAATGGAACCCTATTCGCAACCCGGGTCTCCTTGCTCATAGCTCAGGGAATTTACACCATCTGAAGATGGCGTCAGTTCTCGCAATCTAACTCTGAAAACTTTCCGTTTTCGAACTTTGGCGAATGTAGGTCCCCCATACAGGTACATAAGGATGGCGGGCCACAACGGGACTACAAGGTAAGCAGGAGATATCCATCCAATACTTAATTTCTCCAAAAATGGATGGAAAATAATCTTTTCACCTACGATAATACATTTAATGAATTGACCCTTTAGTGAATTGATGTCATGAACATTGGAATTCTGCATTTTCAAAAACATGGGATCAACCCACAAATCACTACTTCCTCTCAGACCCTCAATCAAACCTTTCTCACCAGCACTGTGCGGTAGCAATGCTAGCCACTGTGCCTTTTGCTCCCACATCATCACAGAACTTAATAACGTATAACTTTAACCTCTGTTTGTATAAAATAAATGTACTCTACCAGTAATAAGAATGTTGGCAAGCATACATGCGTAACAAAAACATGTCCGAAAGATATGGAAACCAGGGGCAGCCTGCAATCTTTATAGGCAACCATTGCACTTCTTCCCAATTTTAGGTAAATCTCCTGATGAACGCAATTAAGATCACAGTATTCTTTGCTGCCTGGAGCAACGGCAGATGCAGAGAACTGTGCACAAGCGGCTGACACTGGGATTTGTAAAGGGGGTCAGAGTATCCCATTAGCTATAAGGAAACTGCACATTTTGTGGTATATACACTAGTTCCCTGTGCTGCCTAAAGCCTTGTTCTCTGACACTATACTAATGCAAGGACTTACTCCATAATCCATTCTAACCTGTCAATTTACTAGGATAAGACAAGAAGCTCTGGCTTGTGGGCTAATTAACTGCTTTACACAGGTGCACAATTAATTGCCTGTAATTTGTCCTGTTTTGTTGGCTTTGTCTCAGTGAATTAGCATTGACATCTTGAGGAAACTTGGTTTTTCACTAGACCTATTTTCAGTTTAACTTGCTCCTGTCTTAGGCTATAATAATGCACACGGGCTCTCTGGCTTATGTCAGTATCCTCTGTAAACCTTTTTGGAGCACTTGTGGTATTATCCTTATGTGAGAGAAGCTTTCACTGGCAGATTTTACATCCAATACATTTACCAAGAAGCACTATCTAAGGTAAAAAAAAAAATATATGTAGTTTTGCTGGAGGCCAAGTGAAAACGCAGTCTCGATAGTTTAATGAATTCGGCTGGTTGTAAGGCACTACGGAATGTGTTAGCGCTATATATACATAAACCTAGCATATTGGACCCCCATCATTCGACAGGTCGAGGTGTATACACATACCCCGACTGTACTTTCCTGCAGTCCCTTCTGTCCGTACCAGGCAATAGGAGCCCTATCCCACTGTGCATGTGTTAGCTGGCTATTGGCAATTATTATTTTTGGGAGGGATTCAGTTAGCCACGGAACTTACTGCAGGCTTTTAGCTCCCAGGTTAAGAGCCCGAAACCTATACAATTACTGCTTAAAGTGTGCAAACAGATATCCGTGTTAAGTGCAAACCTGGAATCTATACCTTAAAGCTGTGGTTCCCAAACTGTGCTCCGTGGCACCCTGGGGTGCCTCTGGGCACTTGCAGGGGTGCCTCAGATTGGGGCTCCAGCACCAAATCAAATAATTTATGATCATTGTAATGTAAATATTTGGACAAACATAAGCGCAGACCTGTCCACCACCATATTACTGAGCCTAAGGGTGACAGGTCAGCACAATTTACGTCACTTTACTACTTCACTACATTTTTTTCTGAATTTCTCAATAACAAACTTTTGGCTTAGGGGTGCCGTGAAAACAGAGCTGATACTCTAGGGCGCTGTGATCCCAAAAAGTTTGGGAACCACTGCCTCAAAGTGTGTTCAGGATGTCATTGAATAGCTCTGGACACTTAACGGGACCTAAATGCCTGTGGCAAGTTGGGCGAAACCCCCCCTACACACACCTTGCGTCTTTTTTGTACTGTATCTTAGGAACCAAAATTAGGCTTTATGCATGACTGGGCGATGTATCTGTGACTGGACAAAAATTGTAAATAATAATATTGGCTTATAGCTCTGCTTGGGCATCAGTGTATTCTATGTGGTACACACCTGGCAGAGGGATCGGCCGACCGATTTGGTAAGTATGTGCCTGTGCATACATGCTTAGGAATTGGCTGACCGATAAGTCTGGCGAGAGGAAGTACTGTTGATGTCATTTTTACTGCTTCCTGTTGCCAGCATATCTGTCTGTCACTTGTGTATATTCACCGACAGACGTGTATGTGTGCTGTCACATTTGCACAGCTAATGCGATCTATCTATGAGCTACGTAATTCACAAATATATTGGGTGTACACATGAGCCAACGGTCGGGACGATATAGATCGTTCGTGGCCTATAGGTATATATATCGTTCAGTGTGTTCCCAGCTTTCCTCATTACCATTTTAAAAATATTGATATCATTTCTATGCTTTCAGGAAGTCTGCGTGTTAACTAAAGACGCGATTGAGTCCAGAGTGAAGAGGCATATTGAAAGCCGCAGGCAACAGGTTCAGGTGAAACACAAAGAATACACGCAGGCCAGTCCCTTGTTCTTGAAAGGTAAGTGCCCTTTGCCTTTGTTCTACCAATGTTAAAGGAGAGCAGGCCTCTATTTAAAGGAAACGTATAAACAAAATTATTTTTAAAAATATTGCATGCTCGAGCAGTTCCCGGGAGCCAGGCACAGAGCCGGTACTACATTGGCACACCTTTCTTGGGTCATTTCATTAAATATCAGTAGACCTCCGAAACTTTCCTTTTAAACTGTAACCACATACAAGTTTATATATTTTATATTTCTTAATTGTATTCTTTTTAAGGATTTACCAACATCAGATGACTTTTGTTAATATAGTCTTCCACATATCCTATTGCAAATTGCTCATTGTTTCCAAATTGTCTGTATTGCCCTCCGCATCATGACACTGTTACATGCAGCCCTGTCCTCACTAAGGTAATGCGGTGAACGGACAGGTCACTGCCTCACGAAAGATGGGTACAATAATTTATTTTTTGTAAGCGTTACAAGCATGCATACACGCCAATAAAGTCGTCAGAAGGCGTAAATCTGCCATCTTGACCTTTGCAAAAATTACAAAATTTGTATGAATATAAAAAAAGATGGCCTTTAATTCCATACAGGGTCTATGCAGTTACTCCATAAATGCAAGATAAAGATGAGAATCCTATACAGCAATGAATGTGTTTTCTGTATGCATGTTGTTCCTGTAATACATATATTTGTGAAGCTAAGGAAAATTACTTGTTCACACATTATTGCATCATATTCTAATTATGTGATCGTTTGTAATGGGCGTCTTGTGCAACTGCAGAAAAACCCTCCTACGTCGTTTGGCCACAGGATGGCATTTCGCTAAAAGAACGAACTGTTAGTGCGAGAGAGACAATTAATTATTCACGGTGGATATTTAAAGCCATTGTGACATTTTCTAAAATTACATTAGACATTTTCCATATAATCAAGTTATTGTTCTCAAATAAAAACAGAACAAGTAATTGTTTTAAAATCTTTTGTAAATGGTCAACGCCATAATGTAGAACTAAAATGAATGGAATGTTATAGGACCAAATTCTTTGTGGTTAACAAAAGGCAATAGTATATACACTGAAGTGCCAATAGTCATGGGATAGCAGTATGTAAAGGTAATAGTAGGTGGCGTCACTGTACTGTGAAGTCTTGGAAATGCCCAGACCTGCATCAGTTGTAATATGATATCTCGTAAGTTTGAACACACGACTAGGCTGCTCATGGCTAGGCGACGTGAATTATCGGAGTTTGAATGGGGCATGATAATGGTTGCCAGGCGGTTGGGACATTCCATTTTCCGACATTCAGCATTCTTTGATCTACGGTGTCATGTGTCATAGAAGGCATTGCCACCCATCTTGGACAGCGCAGCGGCCAACCACGGGTGCTTGATAATCGTAACCATCGGCATCTGGCCAGAATTGTCCATGGTAACAAACAAGCGACGCTGGCTCAAATCACATCCACATTCAATGCAGGAGGTACCAGATACATATTCAGGAGGTCAGTGCAGCGTTCTTTAGTGTCCATGGGATATGGGAGCAGGAGACCTGTAAGAACTCACTTGGTAACACTATGACACCGGCACAGCACCTCACCTGGGCTCCTGATATCGCTAATTGGAGGACTGGTAACATGTGGGGTAGTCCGATAAGTGAAGGTTCCAGTTGTGTTTTGTGCTGATGGTAGGATTCAGACCCCATGAGGCCATGGATCCCAGTTGCCAACTGGGCACTGTGCAGGCTGGTGGTGGTTTCATAACGGTGTGGGGTGTGTTCCACTGGTCCGCCTGAACACCTCATTGACTGGTAACCTATACGTTGTTTTGCTTGATGACCATTTTGCAGCCCTTCATGGACTTCATATGTCCCCACAACAATGGAATATTCCAGCAGAATATTGCGCCGTGTCATCGGCCCCAAGTTGTCCAGTGTTGGTTCGTGGAGCATTCTGGAGAGTTCTGGTATCGCCCAACATGAACCCGATTGAGAATTTATGGGATGTGGTGGAAAGGTCTATTCACAACTAAGATCATGCACCTACAAATATCAGGGTGCTTTGGGAAACTATCCAAACGGCACGGGTCAACATCACTACAGAGATCTTCCGTCCACTTGTGGAAACTATGCCACATCGAGTTGCTGGGCTAGAGGGGGTCCTACAAGATACTAGGCATCTATCCCATGACTTTTGGCACTTCAGTGTATATATCTAATGAATATAATAGTACAAGCTAACATGACACAGAGGAAAGCGAGGTGTTTATTATGTATAGTAAAGGCTCTATACAGATTATTTGCTTGAAAAATAGGGATATGACGAGGAGTAGACTGAGAAATTAGATGTGAAAATACAAATCCAACCTTTTTATGAGGCAACTTTTGGAAAATAACAGATTTTCACATTTGAGGCTAAATATTTTTTAGAAACTGATATTACACAATTCTATAGATGTCACAAAACTGAATATTGATACTCTTGATTTAAATGTGTATTATTAAAAATGTAATATTGGATTTCCTGCTGAGAAAATTAAAGGGCGTTTGGTTGACCTTGCTTTAGAATTGTTTAACTACAGCTTCAAAGTGCAGGCAAGTACTTTTATTTGGTTCAGACTACAAAGTCATAGGAGTTTATATATTTTTTTTCTTGCTGATGAAATGGACACTCGACGCGTTTCATATAATGGTCAACCCAAGGGAATTGTCTGGCCTTGTTGGTAAACTGTGTAAAAGAAGGCTTTGGAACATCTGATACATTTGTTCAGCATCGTTGCCCAAGGCATCCAGGATCATTACATATGCGAATGACCTGACTGAGGACCTTCTGCCATTCAGACATCCTATAGAGACCTGTTGTGTCTGAAACCCAAACTTCCTTTCAAGGCTTTGTCAACGATTATTTAAATAATTTCCTCAAAACTTCAATGCTTGTAGTAGAAACCTTTTTTTTTTGTGTGTGTAATGACAGGTACCACACCATTAAATGTTGTGAGATGGCATTCATTACATCGTATATATATAATATGTTCAATTACTAGTTGTTTACAATGCCAGAAGAGAACAAATTAAGTTTTAGTATTCTGAAGTGCACATCTTCATTGAACTAATGTGAAAGATACATCACCCTTACGTTATAGCATGGAAAATGCCTTGACAAGAGTCTTAGGTTTGTTATTATCTCCCATGATATTTCTCATTTGTCAGCACGACTGGGAGTATTTTTGAAAGGCATAAGTTAGTCCTTAAGAAAAGCTTTTAACAATTTCTCACGTCTGTTTGCAGAGAACCAGGCTTCAGGGTGAAACTTGGAGAGGTCCAAATTGTGACGTTACTCAATCTTCATATCGGGGGATATGATAGGCTTTTATTTTATGTGTAGATGCCGTGACAAGCAGGGAAGACATGGGAGTGTGTAGGAGACACGCCAGAGAAAGAAAAGTATTAGTAACCAAAAAAGAAAAGTGGCAAACTTAAACTGCAATCATGCATACACCAACCTTCACGGTATGTAGTTTATATCCCAGCGGTCGGGATGCCTGCACTGAGAATGCCGACATTGGTCAGATTCCCAGTGCCGGCATCCCGATGGTAAGTTATGGAGTTAGGGGGAGGGCTAGGATTAGGCACTAGGGGGAGGTTAGGGTAAGGATGCAGGGGGTTGGGGTTAGGCTGCGGGGGGGGGGGGGAGGGGCAAAGGTTAGGTTTAGGCTGCAGAGAGGAAGGGTTAAGATACTTACAGACCGGTGTCAATATCATAATCCTGTCAGGATCCCGGCGTCGGGATTTTGACCGGGGGATCATGAACCGTACACAACCCACATTAACAGCTGGTCATGGGGTGTAAAATCGAAGGAAATTGTGTTTTACAGATTCATTTAAAATGGAGCACATACGGGAGGAGGCTTATCAAAACTTTTGAAAAGAAAAAGCGGAGGGTATGCTGAAAGCCACCAATTAGATTCTCGCTATAATTTATCTTGTACATTCTAGAAAATTAGCTACAATCTGATTGGTTGCAATGGGCAATACCACCACTTTTCCATTACGGAAGGTTTGCTTAATCACCCCCATATATGTTAATTTGTGTAAAGCATGAAGCAGATAGCAAACTACGAGACTGCACTTGGAATAGCTATTTCTAGGCCCAACAGCAGGTCTGGAGCCACGTGCAGCCCTAACATTCTTGTGTTCTGCTTTTAGTTAATTACATTGTGGGTATTTTATTATTCTAGAGTCCTTTTTATGTTGTACAGTGTTCTCCCCAGAAATTTTTTCCAGCCCGGTGGCATCAAGAAGTAGCCGGGTGGGGGCCTTCGCAATTATGCGCGCACCGAGAAAAGGGGCATCTCCCTTACCATTCCAGCTCGACAGGTCTCTGGCTGCTCCCCCACTGGCTCTCAGTCAAAAGTGCCCATTAAGCAGTGCCCCCTGTAGTTATCTTATCACCATATGCAGTGCCCCCTGTATTTGTGACCTTTATACATTGCCCCCTGTAGTTTTCCCCTTTATGCATTGCCCGTGTAGTTTTGATTTGCCCTAATGCAGTCCCCCCAGGCTGAAGTAGTGCCCCTATGTAGTGCCCCCATACTGGTCCATTATGTAGTGCCCCCAGGCTTAAATAGTGCCCTCAGACTGGCCCGTTATGCAGTGCCCCCAGGCTTAAATAGTGTCCCTTATGCAGTGCCCCCAGGTTGGCCCCTTATGCAGTGCCCCCAGGTTTAAATAGTGTCCCTTATGCAGTGCCCCCAGGCTGGTCCCTTATGCAGTGCCCCCAGGCTGGTCCCAGATGCAGTGCCCCCAGGCTTAAATAGTGTCCCTTATGCAGTGCACCCAGGCTTAAATAGTGCCCCCAGACTGGTCCCAGCCCAGAACTTACCTTTACTTGCTCGCGCTCCCACTCACGCTGCCTCGCTGTGACTGGATCTAACTAGATCCAGCAGGACTGCGGGGCAGGCTCCTCATGTCATGGGTGATGTCATGATGTCACCCGCGCACTGCATCACTGGGAATGCTGGCCTCTGAAGCGATCAGAGGCTTCTTTAGCCTCCGGTCACTTCAGAGGCCAGCGTTCCACAGCAGGGGTCAGCGGGGGAAAGTGCCGGGCGGTAGGCTGTTTCTGCCAGGCGTTGCGCCCGCAGAAAACAGCCTGGTGAGAACACTACAATGTATAAACTGAGTTTCAGGATAGTGAGGTATAGAATTAGAGCACTTTATTGCATATTGGCTGCTTACTGTGGAGTTTCTTGTTAACCATGGGACTGTGCTCCGGATTACTGTAAGTTGTCGCATGTGTGTCCCACTGTAGTGTGAATTCTATTCTAAAATGAAAGAAGGATGGTCTAAAACAAAAATAAATAAATTATAAATATGGGGGTGCACTCACCAGATTTCAGCCAGTTCAATGGATTAGTAGCTTTATTCCATAGTAAAAAGATGGAGGACCGAAACGTCAGATCTTTTTACTATGGAATAAAGCTACTAATTAAAATGAACTGGCTGAAGTCTGGTGAGTGCACCCCCATATTATATATATCTTTTGTCTGAGGATTTTTATCCAGACAGAACTTTGATGTGGCACCCCAGCAATCATGTTATACTGAAGTGTGTGTGTGTGGACTCTTCTGAAAATATATATATATATATATATATATATATATATATATATATATATAGAGAGAGAGAGAGAGAGATTGATTGCCCACATAATATGAAAATATTTTCTAGAGAACTGACGAGACAAAACATTTAATAATTACTTTGAACATGACAAAGTACTGGGTTTATCTCGCACAACAATGTCTGTGGTGTCAGTGTAATAGGCAACCTAGTACTCAGGGGCAGCATCGGACGGCCCTCTAACTTTCTAAAAGGCCGCACTCTACTCTTAATCTCAGTCAATAGTTAAAACCATACATTTAATCAAAGAAAGAAATATCTATTTGTAATAACGTCAGCTGGTGTGTTACAAGCTAGGGCCGCCTGTTGCCCATCACTGGCATATAACATTGCCGCTTAAAGCGCGAGTCCTGTCACTAGATGGAGTGCTTATGTTCTTTTGGTTTAGTTTTTATTATCTATATAATAATTCTCTTAACGTCTGTCTCGTCTCCAACGTGCAACCACAGTGGTAGCTAGGGCACATTCCGCAATGACTACCACTGGTTAGGGGGGCGGGACAGACCCTCTCCTAGGAGTTGTAGGGGCTAGGAACGGGGGGGTGGGCCAAGCCAAGGGGCAGACTGAGGGTCCCTTTTAGTAGTAGTAGTTCTCGCTGTCATTGTTGTCATTTTAAAGTGAGTAAAGATGAAGCATGATGTGAAAGGGGGTGAGGACATTTGTTTGGCACAATGTTCTTCGTAGTGTATACTTTGTAATAAATGACCAACTCTCCTCCCGGTAACTGATTCTTTGTTGTATAACACGTTCTTTGTTCCAGCGAATAGTAGTGATAGGTATTTACTGCATGTGCCCTAGTAGTAGATCATTGATGAGCAGTAGATATAGGACACAGAACCTACAGGTTGCGGGAGCCATGAAGTGGCATGCTGGTTCAGCCTACGCAATGAAATCTCTGCCTCACTCAACACATCACAGGGTTACACATAGGGAATTGTCAGACTGCTGAGTCAGTAATGCAATTCTTCAACTGTAAGAACAGTCTTTGGGCTCCTGTCATACCTGACGTGTAATAAGCATTGACTGCAGCACGGCTCGGAGGAAAACGAAACACAATACTGTGAAAACATGACTAGTTAGGAACGTTTAAACGTATAAATATATATAATGAAGCTGTTTAAGCATTTTTCTTTGTTTACAAGGAATCCGCCCGTGGGAATTTAATAGCATTGCAATCTAATACCTTTACGTTCAGCAATTTTCCTTCAAGCTGCATTAACCTCTGAATGAGTTATGTTCCACGGCGTTTATTAACTGGTGTGAACTGGGCTGGCACGGAGCATGGAGTAGGATGGGAAAGGAAATAGCTCTATCAAGGACGGCTGAATTCAGCGGAACCAAACAAACGATAATGTATGAGTTTGATGCACAATGATTCCGTGGTATAGGTGGTACTGTCTGGTGGTATTTATGTAAAGGACGAATATGCCATATTTAAATGTGTACAGTTTACGATTTAGAGCTATAGCTTAAACCTAATTAGAACTTCCTAAAGACAAACTTTTATGCAGTTATCTGATATTATGTCCTAGGCTTTAGACTTCACACTTACAATAAACGTAGCTTAAAATGTTTTAGGGGCACAGGTTACTATGTAGAGATACTCTGGCGTGTTTATCTACATACATGCCTTCATGGCAGCCACCATGTGCTGTTCTCCAAAGAAAGTAATTGGTCTGAGTTAAGAGAAAATTTTTGGAAGCAACACAGGTTATTTCTGTCACTATTCGCGGATGGATAATGGATGCTAGCCCGTATTTCTGTATTGGCGAGACCCAGTACGGAGGCTAACGTGTCGGTGGCATTCACCAGGGAGCTCTGCAAGGAGGATAGGTCTTAGCTGCGTCCTACACGCAGGTGGTGTATTAGAACTTTGTTCCCTAATACAGGTGCTGGTGTATTCTGGAATACAGCAGTGTATGAAGAAAGCTTAGTCAACGAGCTGGGTCAGAACCAAACAGACAAGGCGGTACCAAGGATCAGACGTAAACAGGGTCACAGGGACTAGCCAAGGTCAATACCAGAACATCAAGCACAATACAAGGGATGAGATGGAATCAGGGCAGGAACGAGCAGTAGGTATCACTAGGAACGCTGGAGAATGGTTGAGCCTATACTCTGGTACTGAATTGTGCATAGGAACCCCCTTATATAACCTCTATAGTCAAAATTCGTGACAAACGTGCCTGCCCCTTAAAAGTTTTCACAGGATGGCACACGTGTTCCTACGGGAGCCTCGGCTGCCCGTATTCCAGACCCGAAGCAGGGGGAGGAAGGGAGGGGCCAAGATCAGAGGCTGTCTGCAGCGGGCGCCAGTGACTTCACGCCTGCTGATGGCCAGGTGCCCAGCAGCACCGGACCCGGTAAGTAACAGCCGGTGTCCCGCACGCTGCGACAATTTCTTAAGTATACAGATACTCTATATACACATACACCTACCCTTGCAAGAAATAGCACCCCTCCGGAACTCCATGGACTTTGTATAATGTATGCCCGGCAAAAATCACGATCAGCAGGTTATCAATGGATTGGGCCAAGTTCTTGCATACTGTTTTGCAGCAATCAATCGGCGATGATCGGAAAGTCCTGGCATGGAAAATCTTCCAACCGCAGAAGAATAAAGAAGGAACAGGGAAATGTGTCCTCCCAAGGGAGGAACCTAGATAGCGTGTGGCCATGCATGGTGTCATATCGCAGAGTGTTTGGCCACGATATCCGCTGGCTTCAGGCTGTCAGATAAAATGACTGTCAGACCAACAGACATTTTATCTGACAATTTATGAACAGCTTTAGCCGCACCATGTGACTGGTTTTTAAAATATTCATCTTTATGTGCAATATTAATCCTAAATGCGTAGTACACTATTAGCGAATTAAGATGCAAAAATCAGGAAAAAGTACGTAATCTGGGTAAAAAGGCAAAAGACAGAGGTTGTAGAACAGTGATTCCCAACCTCGGTCCTCAAGGCACACTAACAGTCCTGGTTTTAGTTATATCCATGATTGTGCACAGATGGTTAAATCAAAATAACTGAGGTACTAATTAAGTCACTTGTGCTCAAGCATGGCTATCCCCAAAACCTGGACTGTTAGTGTGCCTTGAGGACCGTGGTTGGGAACCCCTGCTGTAGAACCTCTGTCTTTTACCTTCTTCCCATGATTACGTACTTTTTCCTGATTTTTGCGTTTAAAGTCGTTAATAGTGTACTAAGGGCCTGATTCAGTATGGATCGCAATTGCGATCACAGCTGCGAAAATATACTAATACCTTCCACAGCTCAGCCAGCATAGAGACGCCCACTGCTGCTTTCTCACATTCGTAATACCTCGCAGTTCTGCGTATACATCGGTAACATTGAAGCACATCGACCCCTCATGCACAATTACAGCAGGTCTGACCCGTCACAGAAATTGTAAGTCTCGTCACACGCAGTGAGCACTCAGGCTGCGTAGGTAGTCGCAGTGGCTAATTTATGCACGCCTATGCAACAGCGTTCAACGTGTCCACTTCTCCCCTGTTTAGAAGAATCGATACATTTCCCCCATAGTATCTGAGTGCCCTTGACCTACTTCCATAAGCAAATTAACATAATGCACAGCCTTCCTTAGCAACAAGCTCTTAAAGCGTGCATTTGTATTACAAGTGCACATAATTATTCATAATTACGGTGAATTCAGAAACCATAATGCCTGTCTGGATGCTAGCCTGTCCAAAGAGATATACATGTAGGGAACATCTGGATGGGAAAAGGCACTATGCACCCTTGCTGAGGTTCAGCTGGGTGGGATGTTACTGTGAGTAACTTTTTTTTTTTTTTTTTTTTTTTTTAGAGCCTTCTGAGAATTTCTCTTCATTAAAGTGGAAATAGTAAAAAAAAAACACAAAAAAAAGTATGAAGTAGAAACATTTCACTAACCTTTTCTGTTTGTTTTATTGCATGTCTAATTACCTATGTGGGTGTTTTATTTTCCACGAGCTCACATTATAAAGATGGATGCCCATTACAAAAAAAATTGTTGGTTTGGAATCAAGCCAGTCTATGGGAGAACAACACTTTTTTTTCCAGTTGTCTTGAGCTCAAGAATATCAAACGCGACAAGTAAATATAGGAAGAATTAAACTTAAATCTTTAATTTATATGAAAATCCGCACTGGGCAGGAGAAAATTCAGGAAACAATGGCCCCTTCTCCTGCACATGCTGTAACACGCATAAATCTGTGTTGAACATTTTGTCATAAAATATTTTTTTTCTTTTAAATGTGGGAGTTCGTTTTTGGCTCACACAGAACATTTCGACTTGACATGTTCAAATGCTGGCCAAGCCGAGGAGTTTGCGTTAATCATTAGGGCATTAAAGAAAAAGAAAAGTTTTGTTATGGATGTAAATATTGTGACAGAATGGATTTCCTATTACCATTTCTGCAGACCTAACGAATAACCAGCGTCCATGTTATGATAAATAGCCTGCACGCTTTCAGATCCTCCATCATTTCTAAAGCAGGAGTATGAAACTGTGCTCACAATGGCTGCAGTATGCTGGGGATTTTCTTCTACGTGTTTATGGAACCTGACAGTTATTAAAAATTAGAATTTTTACATAATTACAACCAGAAGTAGGACGACCTGGAAATGATATGTTGCGACCTTTCTGCTACACAATTTCCTCCATGCATTGTGCTGGCATCGGCCAAAAGTGTGAGAACGCGGGACACCCACCCAGACGGAGGCTGGCTGTATCCTTTTCACCAGGGCGGAATGAATGTATTGTGTGGCTATCAGTCAGATCAAAGCGTTAACATTCTGTACACGAAAAGTCACTGAGTTATATACACTTTCATTCATTCTTTTATCTAGCCAGTCCTGTTATAATAATGCTATCTTATCACAGATATAAAATACAAAAAAAATACCCGGAATACATAATACTTCATAAAATGGATGTCCGGAGGAAATCACATCATCTTGTAAAATATTATAGCTGATCTAACGGGAGTGCAGGATACCTATGGCTTGTAGCATTGACTTATAGCGGCTCGGTCATCATAAATTCACATTTTTCTTAGAGCATGATTGAGCCCCTCTATATCCATCTATCAGGTGGCCATTTTAAGGGATGATGATATGGCAGTGTAGGTTACAAAATAGTTTTATGATTCATCGAAAGTTTGCCACAATCATCGCCATCACATAGGTATGCAGAACCTTTGCAAATAATGTTAACAAACCATAATTAAAGTTAACTAACTATAGTCAGTCATTTCACGTTTTCAATGCTGTAATGTCCTCTCATCTGGCAGGCTACTGTAATTGGACAAAGAAGCTGGCTTAGGGTTTGTTTACTAAACAGCGCGTTTTCAAGGCGCCGATTTTTCTGCTTTTGAAAAAAAAAAAAAAAAAATCGCCACTATAAATCCCGCATCAGAACTATTAGTTTGTAAACCATTAGAGGTCTATCCCATTCCATGGGAAGGGTGCGAGTTGCCATTGCAATGGCGTTAAAAACACGTGCAACGGACCGACATCTCATACCATTCGCGGACCGCTCCGAGCCCCAATTCGCAGAATTTTGCATAGAGCCCTTTGGGGCTGCGACCAATTTTCAGCGAACTCGGGCTGCCGTAAAGTGCGGCCATTGCCGCGATGACTCGCACTGGCGAGATCATCGCAGCTAATTGGATCGAGCCCTTAAAATGGCCACACATCTAAAGATTATCTGTCCAACCAGCCAACTAGTTAATTAGTTGGAATGAAAATCTGGTAAGGTATGAAAGCAAATGACATTCAGCAATTTACTCCCAAAGCCAGAAAATAGATAAAAACTGTTTGAACAAATTGTTTAGATCAAACATTTAACAAACTTGTCTGAACGACCATTTTCATCTGTTTTCTGGCATTTAGGAGCAAATTGCTGATCATCAGTTACTCCCATACGTTACCAGTTGGCTGGTTGGACAGATAATCTATAGATGTGTGGCAAGCTTAAAGGCCCCCATACATCAGAGACTGATTGCAGCAATCGTGCAATTTGCAATCGATTGTGTATAAAAATCTTTCCCTTTTTCAATCGATTGCAGATTGCAGAATTGCCACAATTGATTGAAAAAGGGAAACATTTTCATACACAATCGATTGCAAATTGCACGATTGCTGCAATCAATCTCTGATGTATGGGGCCCTTTAGTCTTTAAAGCCTCCAACGGTTTCCAATATTCTTTACTATTGGATAAATCACATTTAATTTGCAAAAGTAAATATTTGGTGTAAAATCTAAATATTTCACTTTGCAAACTAATTAACTAGTAAAGTTTTTTTTTCTTAATGATGTGCTATGGTCTTTTGGCCTTTTTGTTGTGGCTGCTGTATGCAGGGAGGCGGCGGGGGGTACTAATTACCTGGGTTTGAAGCGCTGCTGATTGGTGCCATTGCATAGAATAGTCAATTCTCAGCTCCTCAGGAGAACAAGGTTATAGAGAACAAGGATATCTTCTTAGGATAGAGATACTAAGCTATGAGCTTTATTTTTGTCTACATTAATTGAAGTCCTGTTGCCATATTAGCATTTAAAGGTGAACGAAGCCCAATAACCAACAAATGTTAATTTCTGAAATTGTTAAATGCAGCTGGAAGTGAATGGGTTGGGATGCCACAAGACACATAAGGTCAAAAACTGTCACCTTAAATAGTTCAGTATAAATCAAGCAAAACAACTATATAAACAAACAAAATAGTTTGAACTGCAAATGGTGTTCTTTATTAAATTGAAAAGATATTCGATATGTGCACCTTCAGATGTCATCCGTCTGATGTAGTGTCCCCCTCATGTAGCTATGAGCTGGCGGTCCATATTCTTGTAGGCTCGATGTTGTTATTCTTGTATGAGAGTCGCCAATATGGCAGACGTGGTAAAAACAAATAGAACAATACTACTTGATGTGAGCAATGTAGGCTGGTGGTTATGGGGTTTGGATGTGGTTTTGTTGCACACATTGGGTTGCTTAATAAAAGTAAAGTGACATTAGACATAATTACTGTCCATGTAGTAGCCTACGCATCTAATGGTCCCACAAACATGACTGTAACATCAGCTCTGTACTGGCCTCCCATGTCACCAGATCTCAGTCCAATCCAGCATCTGTTGGTTGAGATGCAACAAGCCTTTCACAGTATAATCAACATCTATGGCAAACTTAAGCATCGACATAGGCCTGCACCCCTGTACTGCAGTTATGACACCCAACTGACTCAATGTCCAATGCACTTAGGCTGATCAGTGAGTGAGCTCACCTTAAGGTAGAAGATGTAGTACGTGGTTTTGATACTAAAGCAATGGTGAAAGCTCTTTTCTCAATATCTCAATAGACAATAGACAAAATAGGCAGATTCCCCAAGGACCTATCACTCTTCAAGGTATTATTCTGTCTCAGTCCTTTTATTAATTTAGTGTTGAGTTCTGAACCAACAGCTCGGCTTCAGGAATTATCTGTGTTATTGGTGTGCCCTCAGCTTACATAGGAATGCTACACTAATACCTTTTTAAAATACACAAAGACTACAGTGCACATGTTTCAAAGGGCATGGTTCCGTCTCCTTACCTCCTGTTACATAAGTAGGACCTCTGGGATATAGGGGTAATGACCTCAGACTTTAACATTTTATGAAAGGCTTAAGAGGCTGAGCTAAATAGTTTGTTGAATATTCACATCAAACAGAAATAGGCCATTATAGAAGTATGTTCCGTTGCAGAAGGAAAATATAGAATATAGAAAATGTATATGTTTTCACACATGCTAGTGTTTCTTTTGTGTGGTTGTTATGGGCAACTTCACCACTTTCATACATATTCCCCAAGTGTGTTAAAGACCAATTACCTACAAATGCAGTATTTGTTCACTTTAAAGTACATTAAGGTGTGAACAAGCAATTGCAAGGGCCTTAGCTTATGGTTCTGCAGTCACAAATATTTTAATACCGGGCATGTGATATCCATGTGGTCAGTGCAATGAATATAATGCCGACTTGTTATTGTTTTACTCATGCGTCCTCATACATTGTGGCTTCAGTCGCGCCAAACAGCCCCCCGTGCACGGTCGTGTCTCGCTCTAAATGTGCGTTTTATTTGCATAAACTAAACAACTGAAAGTGACAGAAGTGCTAGATTTCAGTAATCAGTTGGATGCGTGACATTTGTACATTTGTGGGCGGACGAGTCTGAATCTGTATATGAAGTGCTATGATGCATCGGCTGTAGCTCTGCCTCGCGCCAGGTTCAGTTGTGCTTCATCTGCGACAATGTATGAGTTTAACGCTAATTCCTGTATGGTTAAAGTCACTGCCCAGTGTCTGTAGTACACTGAGTGGTGTTTTGCTGTGTCTGCAATGCAAATAATATGCAACATATAAAGAAAAGACTGTACGCTACACCTCTCGGAGGGTCTCATGCGCACTGGGACATCTTGCGCCATATGACGTATAGATGTATGAGGACACTTGGTTTAATTGCAATAAGCATACATGCACCTTGGCTAATTAAGGGGCCTATTTCTTAATTATTTGCGAGTATTTCCAGGGGTACCTGCAAATAAGTAACCCTCATATGTATGTACAGGGGACTGCAGAGATATCCGCTACAGTATCCCGGTTTCCCTGGCAAAAGCATCCGTTCTAGGTTTCTAAAGAAGCTGCTTTTTAGCCACATTTACCAATTTCTGGAATGTGATGCGAACACCATTCTAAGACCTGATAATAAGTATGCCTCTTATTCAGTAACCAGTTAACCTACATTGTTTATGCCTTTTAGTCTTCCGGAAGCACTTAGAGAGACCATACAAACTCCACACAGATAGCACCTTAGTCTTGTTCCTGTAGTATTCAGCTGCTGTCAGTAATAAATGTCGTAGCACATCCACTGCAGACAGGCAGAATAAGGCACTTCACACATTAGCCATGCCTGGTACAGTACATCAATCTAATACAGGTTGAGTCTCCCATATCCAAATATTCAGAAATACGGAATATTCCGAAATACGGAATATTTTCAGCATGACTGAGATAATGAAATCTTTGATTTTTGATGGTTTAATGTACATAAACTTTGTCTAAGGCACAAATTATTAAAAAGATTGTATAAAATAACCTTCAGGCTGTGCGTATAAGGTGTATATGAAACATAAATGAATTTCATGTATGTACACAAACTTTTTTTGATGCACAAAATTATAAAAAATATTGTCTAAAATGACCTGCAGGCTGTGTGTATAAGGTGTATATAACACATAAATGCATTCTGTGTGTATATTTGGGTCCCATTCCCAAGACATTTCATTATAATATGCAATTATTCCAAACTACGGAATATTCCGATATCCAAAATACCCCTGGTCCCAAGCATTTTGGATATGGGAGACTCAACCTGTACTATCTCTATTGGCAAGTCCCCACCGATTTAATTTTGCCTCACATCGGCAGCTAATAAGTGTGTTTGGCAAGTTTGCTAATAGTTTGGTTCATTGATACCTGTCCACATTAAGAAAAACACAATGAAGGGAGATACTTCAGTGGCAGCAATAAATTGTGTCCTCCTTCTGTATAATCCTAGTTATTACATGTCCCAAAGTACTGAGAGGAAATGTGCATGGTGTCAGTTATACCCCTTTTACACCAAAATCCCGGGTCCGACCCTGGAATTTGAACACTGGTCAATCCCGGGTCGAACTCTGCTTCAGACCCCGTTTACACTGCAACTTGACCCGGGTTATTCTCGGGTTTGCCTAGTTTACATTGAACCCGGGTAATCCCGGCTTTTCCCTATAGATGTCATTAAAAATGGTCTTTTTTAAGGGCTGACAAAGATGAGGTCACAAAAGGCAACAAAAGAGAGGGGCGGGGACTGCTTACAGCATTGCAGCAATGATGGCAGACGGAGCACATGTGGGTATTCCCGATGTCCTCACTGTTTTCAGCTTTCTGTTGATTTCAGCAACAGAGAATTGGATGCAGCTTTTTATGATGTGGCACCTTGTGCAGGGTTCGAGGAGGAGAGCACAATTCTTGGCTGAGAGGGCCAGATTTCTACGGCAATATTTGCGCAGGAGGAGAGCACTGATATCATCACCACCATGATGAGATTGACCACGATGAGAAATAGAAGAATGTGGGCCAGAGACCGCCACCATGGAGAAGCTTTCATGCTGACTGTAGAAGCTTTCCAAGTGGAGCAGTGGCTGGAACACTTTCGGATGTCGCGTGCCACCTTTTATTATATATTGGAATTACTGGCACCAGCACTGATGATGCAGACCACCAACTACCGAAAACCCATCACCCCAATCAAGAAATTAGCCATTGCACTCTGGTGGTATGCTAAACCCCGGAGAGTACCGCACACTCTCCTGTCTATTTGGTGTTGGGATTGGCACAGTCTGCAAGATCATTTACCAGGTGACGCGGGCATTAGTGGACACCCTGTACCAGCGCTTTATCTCCTTGACAGAAGGAAAGCGCCTAGATGAAACCATCCAATGCTTCCTCAGGCATGGGTATCCGCAGTGTGCTGGTGCCATAGACGGGACCCACATTCCCATCATCGCCCCCATGAAAACCCTGTGGATTATTATAATCGAAAAGGGTGGCATTCCATTATTCAAGCTGTTGTGGACCACCGATACTGGTAAGTAAATTTGCACTAATTATTCTTTCATATCTACTTTTATTTTATGTTTTTTGTTGGTAGAATACTCATATTTTTTTTTAGTTTTTTTTTTTAGTTTTACCGATGTTTTCATAGGCTGGCCTGGACGGGCACATGACGCCAGAGTACTAGCCAACTCTGACTTGTACAAAATAGCAGAGGAAAAGCGGGGTGGATGGCTTTTCCCTAGAGAGGTAAGAATATATGGTCCTTTTACTCTTTATGTCCACTATACTTATGTGGTTTAGCAAAATATTAAGTGTGTAATGGTGCGGAATGCATGATATTCCAAAGTATTTGTCAACATATTGTGCTGTAAAATACATGAAATTTCTGAAACCTACTTGACCACCATGTGAATACATATATAGTTACCATATTTTTTTTTTTTTACAGAAATCGGTGACCGTAGATGGGGTGGAGGTCCCAGTCCACATCATTGGTGATGCGGCATATCCATTGAAGCATTGGCTAATGAAGGGTTATACCCAACATGTACAGTTGTCCCTGGAAAAGGTCACCTACACTCACACCCTTAGCTCTGCCCCGGATGGCTGTGGAAAATGCTTTCGGACGTTTAAAAGGACGTTGGCGCTGTCTCATGAAGAGGAATGATGTGGACCTAAAAATCATGCCCCATGTAGTAGCAGCCTGCTGCATACTTCATAATATTTGTGAAATTCAAAAGGACCACTTCCTTCCCGAGTGGAATGTGCAGGACACTGAGGTGGAGGGCATTACAAGTGATGCAGTAAGCTACGTGGGGGAGCATGAGGACAGCGCCGAGCTCATCTGGGTCACGATTGCAACAAACCTTCGCTTATTGGTTTAAAATAAAATGCTAAATTTCAAATTCCAAACATGATTTCGGTTTATTTGGTTGAATTTTTTTTTTTTTTTTACTTTAACCATGTGCATATATTGTGTTTTTTAATAGAACAGTTTTAACATAATCTCGGATTATTTCAAAAGTATAAAAACAGTGTAAACATATGTCAAGCATCATATGCCCAGTGTAAAAGAAAAGTGCCTTATCCCTGCAGTCAAAACAATACACTGTAAAAGTGATAAAAAAATAAAGTGCCTTCACACAATAAACATTATAATTTTAGCCACACAATATAAAAAACAAAACTAAAATAACAAATGTTCCGGCCATGTTTACGGCAATTGCCTATACACTGTATACTGTGGTGACTCTTGGCTTGTTTGTGTTGTGTTGGGGTTAGTGCTAGGGTTGTAATAATTGGGACCCATATTGCATTGGCCAAATCTGTCTTCTGGGTACACTGGGGCCTGTGGTAATGGCTGTGTTTGGTTGGGAAAACCACGAGCAAATGTGCAAATGTGCGCTCAAAAAAAGACATCTGTCTCTCTTGCGTATCCATTAATTGCCTCATAAATGACTGCTGTATTTGCTTTTCGGACTCTAGAAACCGATCCAATCTAGCATCCTCCTGTCTCTGAATATCGGCATCCAATTCGCGGAGATGCTCCACGATCACAGAAGTCATCGCTCTAGCCGCTTGCTCCGACCTGTTGAGCTTCTTCTTTCTGGGTGGCACATTGTAGACTGCAAAGGGGAGAAACAAAAACAAAAATATGTATTATGCACTGAACCGACGTAAAGATAGTGGTGTTTGCGTACATGTGCTTGTGGCCTTCTATCTACCTGCACGCTAGCAGCACTCTGCAACAGTTACCATTTGGATTTAAGTGAATGTAGTGTGTGTGTGTGTGTGTGTGTGTAATGTGGGTGTTTTTATTTTTTAAAATACTTACTATTAGCGCGTAGCAGAGGGGTCTTTTTAAGGGCGCAGTCTCTGAGCTTCTCAGCTACCTCATCTATGGTGGTAGTGATACTGTCAGCATTCACAGATGAATCCATCCTGTCAGCATTCACAGATGAATCCATCCCACTACCTTCTCCAGGTTCATCGGTCAGTAGGAGCAGTGATGTTGGTCTGCTTTGCGAGGACGGCGGGGTAACTTGTGCAGCCGGTACCTCTTGACTATCCTCCTGCTGGCTGAAGCAGGATGGCGCAATTGAGGAGGACAGTGCTATGGGGTTTGAAAGCGATGTATTTCCAAAAGCGCTGTAGCACAATTGGTAATGCACCCATTCCTTGCGGCCTGCGGTTATGATCGTGCACTTTAGTGAACTGCTTACGCAAGGCCTTCAATTTATTGATCACTTGCTGCTGCGTGCGTTTTATCCCTCGGGACTTCAGCATCTTGGCTATATTGTGGTACACTACTGCATCTTTCACTGTGCTGGTCATCTGGCGTTTAATTTCTTCCTCTGCCCTGATGAGCAGTAGCTCTCGGATATCGGCATCGGTCCAGTTCGATGCAGCACACATGCTGCTGTAGCAACAGGGTGTGGCTCAGGCTGCTGTTATGGCTGTGTATCAGCCTGCGTTTGGAGCTGCTGGTCAAGCTGTGGTGCAGGCTGCAGTTCTGACTGTGGCAGCCTGTGTATAAGCCTGCGTTTTGTGGGAGTTGGTCAGGCTGTGGTGCAGGCTCTGTGCAGGTTTGGCATGCAAGTAATGGCTGCGTGTGCATCTCTCTGCAGGGCCCTGACAAATGACATCATCTGCCAGCGCCCCAGAAGCTCCAATCAGCTAATAGCAGAATGTAGCCAGGAAAAATAATCCGGGTAGCACCCGTTCACACTGCCGCATGACACGGGAACAACCCGTTTTCAACCCTGCTCTCAACCCGAGTAAGATTCCCGGGTAAATCAACCCGGGATTTTTTTCTGGAAGCCGTTCACACAGAGCATCGACCCGGATTGACCCGGCAATAACCCGGGTTATTCGGTTGGTGTAAAAGGGGTATTAGTATGAGCAAGTGACACAGTAAATAGACATATGTACTATATACAATAGTGTGAACTAACTGCACTAAGGAAGACTCTCACTGGGCCTGACTTGCAAAAACAAGATCAACCTGGGACCTATGGTATATTATATAGTTGAATTCTCTCCTTAAAGTACAAATATATCTCTGCTTCAGATCAGTTACAAATAGCCATAGCTTATCTATCATATATTAGTTTTTAACTATATATTTAAAAAAGAAAGGCGCCTGCAGCACAACAGAGGCAGAGCATAAAGTAACTAACAATGATTTCATGACACAACAGAAAGGACAAACGGGAGGTATAAAAAGAAAATAATAAATTCAAAGCTTGACGCATCAACATTACAAACCGTGTGTAAGATGGAATAATACTTGGCATGTTTCTGAGGGATAGGGATACACACATGGAAGGATACAAGAGGAAAGAGGGCCTTGCTATGCCCCTGAGAGTCTACATGCCAAAGGGGGGGTTGACACTAGAAGTGGTTATGTAAATGTACTGAGGGTTGACCAGTCTGGGAGGACTTAGCTGGTGGAGTGTTAGGGTTTTTTTTTATGCTCAGGTGAGTTATGAGCGTGCATTTTGAAGCATGGGAGGCTGAAGGATATTCCAACTGGAACTATGAGGTGGTTATCAATGGGAATGATTGTTGGGAGTGTGGAGGGAGATGAGGTGGGGGATTTCAGTAAAATCTTTCATTGTCTAGAAGTATGTTAATAACGTGTGGAACAATTTGTTTGCATTGTAATGCTACAGGAGAAGACTTGTGTACCATGGCGCTAAAGTGACGGTTGAAGAAGAAAAGCTGGGGATAACACACAAAATGATCAGCGTAATACGTATTATGGTAGCCGAATCTCCCTTAGTGACACAAGAAATTGATCTGATTCCGAAGGTACCAACAGATTTAAGGTTGGAAATCCACTTCCATTCTGGTACTTATCAGAAATAGGCATATGTGGGTATATAGAAAGTCCTGTGTTCAAAGAAATGGAATTGAAGAGAAGGCTCTATTTGTTGACACTGGTCTAGAGGCCTGATTCAGAGCTGAACGCTCTGACCAGAGCGCTCGCTCTGAATCAGGGCCCTCCTCCATGAAAATGGAGCGGCCTCCTGGCCGCTCGCATAGCTGTGGGTGACCACCCACAGCATATGCGAGCGGCCAAAAAGATGGTCGCGATGGTCTTGACCATCGCGACCATCGGACTTGCGACGGAGACCATGCGGTAGGGTCTCCCTGCCACAAGCCCTGGAGTGATTTTGGCTCTATCAGAGCCAAAATCACTCCCACTGACATCACTAGTGATGTCAGTGGGGCCGGCTTCAGACGGTAGGCGTTCCCATGGGAACGCCTCCGTCTGGCTGGCACGCCCCCGGCACGCCCACCAAAGGGGGCGTGCTGTCAATCAACATCGACAGCACGCCCCCTTTGGTGCGAGACCCGGAGCGATGGAAAGCCCGTCGCTCCCCGGGTCTCGCGCATGCGCACGATGGAGCTCCCTCCGTCATGCGCATGCGCAGTGGGGAACAATCGACCCGCTTGCGAGCGTACTGCCGCTCGTGAGCGGGTCTGAATGACCCCCTAGGTTCATAGTACAGAGTCCAAACTTTCTAAGTATTGGTAGATTGCTTAAAGCGGTTGTGTCTTATACCTGTGATGTCATCCAACTTTATATATTTGACAAACTTTATTAATAAGTGCTCAGGATACTGAGGGGGTGGTCTGGTTTCTTTCAATTATTCCAGTTTAATTTGCATCTGCATTTAACGTTAAAAAGCCAGACACAAACGAGAAATGTTTGTGGAATCTTTTCTACTGTAGATGCACATATGGTTTTCTTAATATTTTATATTTGTCTCTTGTTCTACATTGTTCAGTGTCTTGGTTCCTATCATGTATGTGTGAAACAACCTATACAGAGACGAGGACACTACACATGATTGTAATTTAATTGCATCCTTGCCTTTTTAATTCTCTAATATACATTCTACAACAGTCCCTTGTCCAGGTGCTCAGCGCCACGTCCCCATTGTCCAGGTGCTCAGCGCCACGTCCCCATTGTCCAGGTGCTCAGCGCCACGTCCCCATTGTCCAGGTGCTCAGCGCCACGTCCCCATTGTCCAGGTGCTCAGCGCCACGTCCCCATTGTCCAGGTGCTCAGCGCCCACGTCCCCATTGTCCAGGTGCTCAGCGCCCACGTCCCCTTTGTCCAGGTGCTCAGCGCCCACGTCCCCTTTGTCCAGGTGCTCAGCGCCCACGTCCCCTTTGTCCAGGTGCTCAGCGCCCACGTCCCCATTGTCCAGATGCTCAGCGCCACGTCCCCTTTGTCCAGGTGCTCAGCGCCACGTCCCTTGTTGTGTATAGATATAAATTTCAGTATATGTTGCAGTTTTTCTGAGGTAGGTGAGTTTAGTTATACAGTAACAATATAAATTTCATAGCGGAGCTCCCGTCTGGCTGGAATGTATTGCCATACGTCATCGTCCTGGGGAGCACAGAGCATGACACATGCATCCGAATACTTGAATAAGTTTGAGGATAGATAAGCACCCTGTTTGATATGTAATTTTGTTAGGTAAGTTAAGGGTTAAAAGCTGGAGGGGGATGTGGTTAGTATTCGTCACTTGAGGAGTATAAGCCTATGGTAGGATTTAAGGGAGGGCTTAGAGGTTCCATATAAATAGCCTGGTGAGGGGAGCCATCTTCCTCTTTCCAGTTTATTTCAACCAGGCTGGCTAAGTGACATATGTATTGTATTTTATATGTCTGTCTTTCTCTTCTTCTTTCACATTTCACACCCCATTTATTTCCCCTGGTCTACCACCCTCTCTGTCTCCTGTTAATTTTATCTTTTACTACCTTCCTTTTTCTAATTTCCCCCCTGTCCTTTCCTTTCTGCACATGTTCCATACTTTTCTTCCCCCTTCCCCTGCTTGTGTTTCCATATAGTCCCTGTTACCTGCCAGTGCCCTCCCTCCCTGTCATTTCCAGATACACAGGCCCCGTGTCCCCCCCCGCCCCCGGGTGCCAGGCCTCTCACCTCTGTGGCTGCTTCCCCAGCCACGTGAGGGCCATGGTCCGCTCAGGCGCAAGGCTCCACCTGCCTGCACTCCTGCTGCCGGCTCTCGATTGCCGCCCCCCCACATCGACCACCACTTCCCCGCGGCCGCCTGCTCTCAAGCGGCAGCGAAATTAGCTAGACAGCCCCCACTCCCCGTCTCCCCTCACGCTAAGCGCGGCCATCCCGCTCCCTGCACCGGTGGCTAGCTCCACCCACAGGGTTGCGGCGGCCATCTTGTGCAGCCAGGCGCCGCATGGTGCTCTGCCGCACCCCTCCAACCCCCCCATGCCCCCACTACTTAAGAACAGGGGGGCACCTCCCTGCACAGCCCCCCCTGCTCTGCCAGCACCAGAGACCCCCTTGGTGCGGTGTCCCCTAGCGCGCCACCCACCAACTTGTCCCCTTTCCCCCCCCGCACCCTGGGGTTGGGGTTACACCCCCCTTGCATTTAGGGGCGGCTGGTGCACAGCACAATAATCCTGCCCCATTCAAGCCTACAATGAAGCGCCGCCGGGCTGCCCCCCCCCCTTATTTCCCTGCCACCGGGATGCTGCACATAAGCCCAATGCATTTTTCAGCCCCTTATCATCCGCCCCGCTTATGCACTGCCAGCCACTGCCCCCCACTCTCCTCCAGTTTGCCCTCTCCACTGCTAACGCGCCCCCCCCCTTTTTTCCCAGGGATTGGCGCCTCACTACAAGGCGCAATAGCTATGCCCATCCAGCCGCATGCCACTACAGCTGTTTTCCTGAACCCATACATGTTTCCACCCCCTCCTCACACCCCTCCCCCCAAAACCTGATCCCGTACCCCCGCTGGCTACAGCATCTCCTGCTCTTTCTTCTGCGGAGGGACTTTGTTGCGTGGGTTTCACCAGATATTTTTTCGAGCCCCCTGGTCACAGCTTTTTGAGCGTCTAGGACCATTGTCGAAGTCCAGCGGACAGATGGTGCTGATGTCGAATCAAGTCGTGGTGGGCGCACCGCGCAGCGAGGGACTGTTGGCGAACACAAAGGAGCCAGTGGCTGGGCCTTCCACGTCAGGATCAGGTGAGCATGGTGTTAACCCATTTGCGCAGCACACATTCCCCTACCACTGATGATTCTAGCGATTCTTCCAGTTCATTTGTAAATCCGCGCAAGCTTAGGCGTTACTTAGTGCAAATTTAATGGGTAGCAAGGGTGCCCTTAGAGATTTAACACAGTGTCAGCAATTGAGGTACCGGATGAAGCGCGGGTTATGGTTCACTGAGCGAATACGGCTATCCTTAAAGATTTAAAGTTTTAAAGTAGGGAGCGGTTAGTGAAGAGTAAATTTGTGGATATGTTTGTGATAACGGCTGACGCACGTAGGTTTAGTTCAGGCTAGGTCAGCAGGAGTAATGGCGGGGGCCTTCGGGTATGTTATGTTTTTTGTGGCGTGCTACCTTGAGTCCAGACACAACAGGAGGGACAGGCAGTGTTTTCAATTAGGTTTCAAGGATGTTGAGGTTTGGTTTGCTCGACCAACTGCCTAGCTTGCCTGCGGAATCCTCGGTTGGTCGGAAGCAGCCCTTTCTGGCCTGCCCAGATCTGTGGGCATCAGCCGCTGGTAGTGCTACGCGTGTAATAACACGCAGGGTCATATGGGGCAGGCTGTGGATACAGTCATATCTGCATGCTCTGTGGGAGCATTCATCCAGCCAAGGAGTGCGCGTTGGTCTGCCGCACAGGGTCAAGGAGAATATTGCAGCAGCAGCGCAGAGGTGTTCAGAAAAGCACCGTCATTGATTAATTTGGGGTTTTTGGGCGTGGGTTTGCATTTATCTTTGACACAGGAATATCCGTGGTTTCTGAGAGGAATCTGAAAGCAGAAGTCGGGTGGGGGCCCATGCGTGGCCCCTTTTGCTCCACCCACTTTTGGTAGGGTTTAGGTGCACCGCCTTCAAGGGGGTGTCGTAGAAGGAATTGGGTAAATTGGGATTGTTACAGAGTCTCTTACATAAATGGAAGGGGTCGGCAATCACACAAAATATCTGTCAGATCACTGCGCCGTTTAACAAACGGGGGGAGGGCTCTACTAGCTAAGGCAGATATATCGCATCTGCTTTTTGACTGCTGCCCATTTCTCCCCGAGTCCTTTAAATATTTGGGGTTTGGAGTTGCAGGGCTCAATTACGTTACACAGAGGGAAAGCCCTTATGGCCTTGTGGTTAAGATGACTGTTTTTACATGGCGGCCGATTGGCTTTTTCATTTCGTGTACTTTAGTTGAAGGTTTTAGTTACTTTTTGCAGTAGTTGTCCATGCGGGTATTGGGACAAACTGTGGTGTCCTGCTACCTGGATGTTTTCATGTTATGGGGCTAGTAGATACCAGAGTTTGCCAGTATTCAATTAATTTCCTTAGTTTAGTCGTTATGGGAGCCCCGATGGCTCGTGACAGGTAAGAAGGTTCAGTTATGCGCATTATCTTATTTGCGGATAGAAATCGATACCTTTATAGGATTATGCCGCTTGCCTATGGCGAAGGCGTGGCGTTTTGGGGAATTGCTAGAAGCATTTCATTTTGGCAAAAAAAAATTTTTTCGCTAGTACAGTTGCAGTCGCTATCGGGCCCCCTCAGTTTGGCATTTAGAGTCATACATAGGGGTCGGTTTTTCAGTAGACGGCTAGAAGGAGCCACAGCAGGGGTTAGGAAGCCTTGTCACCTCATATGTGTCCCTCTGGAGCGGAGTGGACATGCTGTGCATTTGTTTGTTTTTTATGCGCAAATTCAACGGAGTACAGTTCTGCACACGTCACCCGTAGCCAAGTCCGAACTGAGACCGTTACGTATGCATCCTGTTCATTAAGTGGTGCATTTGAAGGGGAGTGTGGCACGGAGCCTTGGCCGGTTTCCTGTGGGGTTCAGGGCCTAGACAGGAACATCCTTATTCTTGAGAATTTTTCAATTGTAGTGGCGGTCGAACTGTGGTCCAGCAAGCCTTGCATTAGGCAAATCCTGTTTGGTGATAACTTAGGTGTGGCATAAGAAGGCTCTAATCTAGGACGGACTTAGATCCGGTCTCGCAGTGGTTAGGCATCTATGTGTTTAAGGAATATTGAGTTTAGGGCACGGCATGTTTCGGGCGTTGCTACCAAGATAGTGGACATCTTATATCGATCAGTAGGACATGTTTCATTCGCTCGTGCCTCCTGCTAATTTACATGGTTTCTCCTTCCCCTTCCATGCCTGGCGGATCGTCACGCCGGCATCCAGGGACTAGCACGGAAGTCATGGGCACCAAGTACATTAAGACCTACACGCTAGTTTTGTGCGATTGGCAAGGTGTTTAGCTTCCAAGAGCGGGCGGTTTCAGATGGTTAATGATTGTATGGCAGAGTTTGTCTGTAGCTGCTATGACAGGGGTCGTTCCAAGGCGGCTTGTCTCCAGCGTTACCCAGTATAATTTTCCAAGTTGCACGTTTGGCGGATCCTGACAAATTATTTGTATTAAACAAGGCATTTAATAGGGTGGGCAAGAGAGTATTTACAAAGGTATTTAATAGGGTGGGCAAGGGAGCGTCCTATCAAAGGCGTTGCGCGGAGCCCCATCAACGCTGCCCTATTACAGGATTTGATTGGGCCAGTAAAGGAGTGGCTTCGGTCAAGTGCTAGGCGCCCCCCGCCCCTTTTTGGTTAGCATTTTCATTAGCTTACTTTAGGGCTTTTAGAATGGGTGAGCTAGTTGCTGCTACTAAGATTTCTGCGCTATCAGGTTTAATGTTAAAATAAGGTGGTTATCAAACCGGTATTGAGCTTGTGCTGAATAGATGGGTCTAAGACAGATTAACTGGCAGGGTGCGAGGGATTTCTATTCAGATGCATGCAGATCCAGTGATTTGGCCAGTTGCTCTTTGGGGTACTTTAATAGGGTTTGCCCTCCAGGTGGCGGGCAGCGGTTATCCGTGTTAATCTAACTCCCTTTTGTCCAGGTCGTAGTTTACGAGGGTGTTTCAGAATTATATTATAGCTAGGGCAGTGGAAGTCGTATTTAAAACAAGTAGCATTAAGTAGTTGCGCTCCTTGCGAGTTTGTTGGGAAACCCAGGGGCCTTATGCCTACTGCCGCTAGGGATTCTGAAAGGATTTTCAGCTTTTGCCCTCAAGGAGGTTTTGCTGTTTTTCATCTTCAGATGGGTCACCCAACTATTTGTTTCCCTTTCCTTGTGGTTAGATTATTGTTGTTATTATACATAGCAATTTCTGTTTGTATTAAATACCAATATCTGTCTGTATAAATGCCAATTCTGTCTAGGTGAACTTTCGGACAGGGTTGTCCGTGAGTGCTAACTGTCGGGTGTGGGAAAATTCCTATATTTACTGGGCTAGCCAGCACCCTTTGGAGTTACATTCCCAATTTTGGTTGTGAGTGCGTAAGTGGCATTGCTTAGGATTACGAGAAATGCACTGTAAATGCCTGCTAGATGCCCCATGGGCAGCAGAGGAGAAGTTTGGGGTCAGACTTGGGAGGCAATGATTTGGTCGCATTCGTGGGTATTGAACAGATATGGCCATTGCACGCTTGTCATTTAGCGTTTGGTGGACGCGTCATACAATACCCAAGTTTATGTCACGGGGCAGAGAGCTTGCATAGGCCCGACGGGGTACATCTCACGAGCGCGCGGCTAGAGCAGTTGACCGATGACCTCTGCAGTTTTCAATTTCATTAAGAAGGTCACAGTTTTGGTGGCGGGCCTGGTTCTGTGAACCGGGCTTTGGCGGGAAGCAGTGCTCATGGGCGGCCTATTATTAGCGCAGGAGTGCCTGTGGTAGCATTCTTCCTTTGAGAGCGGCCAGTTTGTCACCGCCTAAAGGGGGGACATGGTCATTGTTCCAAGGGAGGGACCAATGCTGTGCCAATTAGGGAAGGATGGTACTGCCCCAGGTCAGTCTGTGCAGGGCGGGGATCCGCCCCTTTTTATTTGTATTGATATCCACTGGGCTGTGGCCTTGGAGCACTGCTTTCTTCTTGCCACCTATTCTAGAATTTCAATTTGATCAATAAATTCTGGCTGTGACCTCTTTGAATTCCATATACATGTGTCAGTGTGTTTATTTCTAGGTTTAGGATTAAGTTAAATTAACAAAAGGGAATAATAAAACAAATGGGTGACTTATTACAGGTGCACCTCTCCAATTATCACTTGTCCCTATAAACTATTCAACTTCCGACTACTTATTCGCTATGTAGTAGGTAACTGGAGCTTTATAACTAAAACACAATAGCCCATCAAGCAAAATACAAAGCATTCAAGATTCATGTATGCAATAGTGACCTCCCCCAAAAAAGTACAGCATATAAGAAGTAAGTTATAGAACAAACATAGGGCCTGATTCTGAGTCTGCGGATGCTTTTCTGTATGCCTAGGGCATTCTACTGTCATATGCAAATGCGAAACACTGCCAAAGTGCACAGAGAATCTGTATAACGAAGTGGAAGCCTGTCCCCGCCCACTGGGTATCCGTCCACAGGCGCCCAGGTGCACCAGTCCCATGCTAGAAGATCCAAAAGATCCATCAATAGCAGATGTCCTATCTCCGTACGAGCGCTACGGTCACACATGGAAGTTGAATTTACTTGCCCATGACGCATGGTCACCGATCAAACGCCCATTTCACAGAAAGTGAGGTCCATCAGCTTAATTATTTCAACTCCGTCAGTTAGTGTAAGTCTGATCCTGCACATGCACACTCGCCGGTCTCTTTCTTTTGCGCTTGCTCATTAATGCTGGAATCCACCCGAGCTTGCGTCAGACTCAGACACGGGCCCATAATGTGTGGTACGGAACATGCAAGAAACATAACTGAAATATTTATCGGTGAATGAGGTTGGGTGCAGGCAATAAGACATGAGGAGAAAGGACTCTGCTCCTAGGAGCTTACAATCTAATGACTTATCTAGGAGAATGTCAGGGATATGTGGCAGGCTCTCCAATAATTTGAAATGTGCATTTTTCTTCTTCAGGGTCCATAAGGATCCACAGGACTACCATGGGGTGTAGGTGGTGGATAAGGACCGGCCAAACAGTTGAGCTTTTAACTGCCAGGATGCAACGGTCCCTCCCCCCGAAATCCCGCCCCTGAGCCTGAGGCAAATCAGTTTGCTTGGTGTCTGGCGGGAGCTTGGATCACCTTCTATAACTTTGCCTGCCTTATGCAGCCCAAAACTTTATTTTTATGATATTTCTAATTTTATTTATCTTTATTACTGAGTGCGCAGCATCAGACTGTCCTTAGGACGTCTGTGCTGCCACTCCCTCTCCCCTCCGGGCGCTGCAACTCCTTAGCATTGATTGGTACTTTCGGCGGGTCTCCCGGGGACCTTGCTAGCCGGCCCCACAGAGGACCCCAGACTGCAACTCGGACGCAGGGGACGGGTAAGGCGGGTTACCGCTTGCAGTAGCCCGCAGCTGGGCAGTCTTACCTCTGGTCTTAGGGGACACACCGGAGGTGCTGAGAGTGAACACCAGCCTCGACCTCGTGATTCACTAGACCAGCAGGGTACATATAGTTCGGGATTCCAGCGTCCCGGTGGTCACAAATCAGCCAGGGGAGGTCAGCTTTCCCTATTACAGCGGCCCCTCCCCCAGCTCATGGCGCCATTCCACCGCGGTCTGGACGCTCTGAGCTGCTCTCCTCCTCGGACCCTGTCCCCTCAGGTCTCCAGCGGCCATATTCTACAGGCTCAGCCACAGCTCTCTGGAAAACGCTGAGTTCAGTCCCCCTCCATACCTCTCCCAGGAGTCAGGTTATGTAGCGCTATAGCCTACCAGACACTGCGTCTGAGTAGCTGAATGTAGCGCCCTTTTGCAGTTGGTGTTTTCCTGCATAGTATGTGACTTTTGCTAGCGCTGTGTGTCTGTATGATTCATCGGTCAGCCTATGCCTTTCCCTTTCCTCTTACTATAACACTACCATACAGTTGTATTCAGGGTCTTCTGTATTTCACTTTTACTTATAAATGTGAAGGCTATCACATACTGTTTGGTTGCACTCTACACAGTACCATATTCTGTGCTGTGCTCTCCTGCAGCTTATTTAAGCATAAGGCAGGATCACTATACTGCATACCCATTTGTATACACTGTCGCATAATAGCATCTGCATACCCAATTGTATTTGGTGTATTCTGTCGCATAATAGCATCTGCGACTATGTCTAACAAAGTCAAAAGTAGTAAGCAAGCGACTGCACCTACATTGCTCTCATGCAAATCCTGTGCAGCAAGCTGGAATGAGGAGGATGTTGTCCAGGGTGGACTATGTACAACGTGTTCTATTACACCAGGTACGTCTTCTGCCTTTGTCCATGAGTCTCCCTGAATCAGATGCTGGCTACTATTGCAGACCGCCTGACAGTCCCGGCAGTGATTCCCCCTATGGGATTGCCACAACAGGTACAGGCAGTACCGGTACCTCCATGGGTACATGTCCTCTCTACTTCCTTAGAGAGTCTAGCACCTTCACCTAATTTAAAATGTGCATTTATTTCTAGCCTGATGGCCTGTGGCCCTGTAAAGCATTTGCTTGGTGTATTGAATCTTACAAGGTCTGTTCCATGATTGGGGAAGACTTATTTGGATGCTACAAGAGAGTTAAGCAGGTGCCAGATTTTTGTGAGAAGCAGGCACCTGCCAGGCAACTCCAGATAGCTTTGCAGCTCAGAGGCACTTTCCCAGGCTCCCAAATGAATGGTCACTAATAGCCGTGGGAGAGGGCTTTCCACTGTCCTACACTGTACCACAGACTCTGTTTGGCAGCCATGTGGAATATCGAGTCAACTTGGCTGTGACTCCACTGGAAAACAAGTGTTGCTGGATAGTTTTACAGTGAAAACTTGGTGTCTGATATTTCCTCTCACTGCCCTGGGACCATGCATTATAGCAAGCCGGGCAGATTACCACTCCCTTCAAACCATGACTCATTCTCAAACATTCAATGCTAAAGTAGCAATTCAAGCTTTAATAAAACATGGTCTCTGTCCATTTCTACATCTGTTGTGGAAAAGTTTATGTACTTGAAGTTTTTGAAGTTCCTTTAAAGGTACGGAGTATACAGAATTATAGTATACAAAGCAGCAATGACAAAAACGCCGTGGGTCAAAAAGCGGACGGATGAGACAATTCGACGTAAGCGCTGGATCGGGTATATGCACTCAGATGGAGTTCGTTAGTGCGCGTGGATTGATACGGCCATCCACAGAGTGCAATATCCGTGGAGTGGTCATAACTTAGCGACGACCATGTGAACGCACGGAACAGTTCCGTCTCGTGGTAATGACGTGGATGGGCATGCTGGTTTCCTTGTCAGATCCTAGCGGGTGGACAGAAATTGAACCACTGTTTCAGATTGTTACAAAGCTGGGGATGTTGTTCTAATCTCGACAGTCGCTTAGAATGCCGACGCCCAGTCCCAACACCTGTCAGAATCCTGGCGCTGGCATCCCAACTGCTGGCATCCTGCTGGAAAGTACTGGGGTTGGGGGGAGGGTTAGGGTTATGCACTAGAGGGTGGGTTAGGCACTAAGGGGGGAAGGATTGGGGTTAGAAACTAGGGGAGGAGGTTAGGTTTATACACTAGGTAGGGAGAATTGGGTTTAGGCACCGGGGGGGATAGGGAGGAGTAAGGGATAGGATACTGACCATTGGGTGTCGGTATCCTAACCCTGCCGGCATCAGGATTCTGACCACTGGGATCTTGACCGCTGGCATCCCGTACCCAATCCCCATGCTAGGTGCAAGAGCAGGTGCTTCCAAATACAGACGCACGGATATTTAGTGTACATGAGCGGATTCTCGCATTACAGTAGCATAACTAAGTAGGCGGCCGCGGATGCATCCAACTCAGATTAAGGCCCAGTGCCACTTTGTTTACAAAGAAAAGAAATCATAAACTCTATGGCTTAAATTTATTTTCAGCAATATGGGCTTTTCCAACATGGCACCGTACATCATTTCTATTGGCTATAGTAAAATACCTTTTTTCATTACTTTTGTAATATTCTTATTATTGGACTCTCTATTTGGTTTATCTGTAGATGACGTATACATGCCTAACTTAGTACTTAGAACAGTAGCATAAAATAAAGGCTTGTTTACAACACAAATGAAACCTTTCAAAATCGCCTTAGGCGTTCCCTGTAACTATATTAGTCTGTGCTAAATGAGACGGAGACTTTGTACGATTTCATGGTCATTGGTTCCAGTGGCGGCCTGTTAGGTCTGATGTGGTTTTACAGACTTCTTATGTGGTTTCTAGAGTCAACGACAATATCCATGGAGTTATGACATTACCGTGTAGTTTTTGTCTGCGCAAAGTGGACGCTGCCAGTTTGTGGGCCAAACCAATATTAATGAAAATTAGGTCATTCTAATAAATGCCTCTCCCCTAGGCAGCAGTCAGGTTGGGGTCCCTCTCTTCTAGTGTCCCATGACTTATCTAACAGTCACTTCTAGAACCATCTGCATCTGTCTAATGCAGCAACATCTCCTGACATTTGTGCAAAGAGCTGTAGTCTGCGTGTGACATCTTTAGCTCTTTCTCCTGACGTTGCTTGGTCATGTTGATGGGGTTAAAGATTGAAAATAATGTGCGCATTGGGGGAACTGGGCAGGATTTTGTGTGTGCTGGCGGCAGGGGCTATAGCAGAAGGTGTCCACTCAATCTTGCACTAAGGGCAAAGGGCCTGATTCAGACCCGCTCGCAAGCGTTATACTCTCGCGAGCGGGTCGATGTTTGGCCACTGCGCATGCCGGAGTCTGCTCCAACGTGTGCATGCGCGAGACCCAGCTAGCGACGGGTCGGGTCCCCACCAAAAGGGGGCGGCTGTCGATTTTGATCGGCAGCTCGCACTGTTTTGGAGGCGTGGTGGGGGGGGTGGCTTCACAAACGGAGGTGTTCCCAAGCGAATGCCTGCAGGTTGTGGGCGGCCCCACTGACAGCACCAGCTCTCTGGGGCTTGCGGCCACTAGACCCTACCACACTGGTCTCGTCGCAAACCCCGATGGTCTTGACAATCGTGACCATCTTCCTGGCCGCTCGCAATAGCTGTGGATGGTCACCCACAGCTATGCGATCGGCTAGGAGGCCGCACAAAAAAAAACAACTCCCTGATTCAGAGCGAGCGCTCTTTCAGAGCGTCCGTCTCTGAATCAGGCCCAAAGTCCCATGTCATTCAGTGAAAGACAGCCAGCAGTTCCCCATCTGCTAAGGAATGGCAAAATCAAAGCTGCTCTGAGCTTATCTAAGTCAGGTGTATGTGGATCTCTCTCATCCAGTGCCTTTTGCTTTAGGCAGTATGTTACATTTATTAACTTCTTTAAGAAGCATTTTAGTTAAGAACAGGCTTCTTATGTTCCCCCTGAAGCGTATTAAGCAGTTAACATTTTTTACATTTCCAGTATCCATATCGCAGTCGATTGATGGAGCCCTCCCAGATGTTGCAGAACTTAATAATGCTAATGACTCTCACACTCACTGTGACTTTAAGTCCGTTTTATTAAATTGCAATTATGGAGGCTCAGGAATCAAATAGTTTGTGGTTCTTTATTGGTTAATATTGTGTCTAGGGGGCTTTTTGCTACTAGATCACCCCAAAATTATCAGTGTTCTCTAAGTCCTTTCGTCCAGCAGTCTCCATTCATTTGATGTGATAGTATGATAGGAAAACTCAGCCGGAGGAAAGATAACATCCCTCCTGCAACATTGCAGCCTTTGCGGAAACTGACGTCTGTTGTAGAGCACAGAAGGGATTCCTAAGCCACCCCCATACTGGCAGACAATTAAACATTTGTAAGTATGTCGTGTGTGAAAGCGGACCTGTCACATCCTGCTTTGTTAGTAACAGGCTATAACAAATCCTATACCCAGTGCCCACACTGGTTGTGCCCAAAGGATTCTCCTTGGGGTCAGATGATTAGTATGCCAATCAGGCTATTTAGCATGCTAATTAGCCCATCCAGCATGCAAAGCAGACGGTCTAATATGATAGTAGCTGTCACTGCCATCCCTTCACTCTCACTCTAGACCATTGAAAACCTCTGGCATGCAAAAAAAGGGTCTCTGCGCGCGCTTTCTGTCTGTCCCATTTCCAGACAAGCCAGGGAGATGCAGAGGATTATTTTTATTTTGTTTTTATAGTCTTCGAATAACTTGTACTTAACCTATAAGGCCTGTCATAGAAGTGATAGGTCCTTTTACATTTGGTTGTTATTATAGATAACATTTTCAGGCTTGGCATGATCATAGCTACAGTTTGAGTGTTGAAAACTTGAAACCAATTCACAGATCAATTATATGCAAAAGCAGAGTATAAATAGGAGCCTTTAAATATAATGCTCCATATGTAATAGCCTGCGAGTAGCGGCAAGTGCCGAGATTTCAGTGATTTAGCCGCAAAATTAAAAGCAAAAATTTAGTTTTTGCCTATTAGAAAAATTGCTCTTAGAAATCTCACGGCTAATTCTAATAACCACTTGGCGCAACCTGCATTTGGCCCAATGTCTGAGTAGTCCAAAATGTTCTGTGTTAGTCCAGACTCGTGAAGACTGCCCAAAGATCTGGGCCTGGGCCAGGAAAAAAATGAGGTATTGTGCACTAACAGGTATTTGCAGTCCATCCATTTTATCTCCTCTGGGGTACTAAATAGTTTGTGTAGAATGTCAATCACTGTCTAGATAGTGTGTATTATAATGTGTATTACCATGCGCACAATATTAAAGTCGAAAACACACCCTAATAGGTGATCCCCACCACCTGTTGTGAATATCAGTAAAAAGAAAGTGGGTGTGAATACCACCAGCGCTAAAAGAAACCGGTGTTACTCAAATAATGGGTAAAATTACATCCCTCTAGTAACAATCGGGAATCGATCATAATCCATCTTTTCCTCCAATGTCAATATACGGTAAAAGTCCCTTGTGTGTTCTCTTTCTCACTGTGCCAAATCACCTCCCGATGTTCTCACAATGGGTGATGTCATGAAAAAAATGCATATAGTGTAATACTATTTTAATAAAAAAAAAAAAAATACAACAAGGACAACAACATAAAATTAATATCCAGAAAGTAAAATGTGGCAAGTTCTCCCCCGGAATCACGTGGAAATAAAAGGGCTAATTACCAGCAGGGCTTTCAGAACTGGATGTTGACAGTTCTGTAAGAGCATGAAGTGCAGGTCTTTGGGAGTCCCGGGAAAGCTCCTCTAGATAAGCACTGCCTGTCTGCTGGAAATAATCCTTCAATCCTTTGGACCAACAGGGGGAACAGCCAAAATCGAGCCAACGCGTTTCAACCCTTATCCAGGGTCTTTTTCAAGGCTAGTTTAATGTTCAGAAATCCCTCCCCTCCTTACAGAACTGTCAACATCCAGTTCTGAAAGCTTGCTGGTAATTAGCCCTTTTATTTCCACATGATTCCGGAGGAGAACTTGCCACGTTTTACGTTCTGGATATTAATTTTATGTTGTCCTTGTGTTTTCTTTTCTTGATTAAAATAGTATTACACTATATGCATTATTTTCATGACATCACCCATTGTGAGAACATCGGGAGGTGATTTGGCACAGTGAGAAAGAGAACACACAAGGGACTTTTACCGTATATTGACATTGGAGGAAAAGGTGGATTATGATCGATTCCTGACTGTTACTAGAGGGATGTAATTTTACCCATTATTTGAGTAACACAGGTTTCTTTTAGCGCTGGTGGTATTCACAACCACTTTCTTTTTACCACTGTCCAGATGGGCTGTTACAGCTACTAACAGTTAGAGCCCCATACACTATCCTACAGATTGCTGGATCCTGTGATGAGATCAGAAAAGCCGATCCGTAGGTCGGAAATTGCTGATCACAATCATATTTTGATTGTGATTCGCAAATCGGTGAAATCCAACATATTGGATTTCACAGATCCAAAGATGTCTGGTTGCAGGAACACGGTGATCCATCGGTAGTGTATGGGCCCCTTTAGCTGTATCAGCGGAACAAAGGTAAGTAGTTGTTTGTTTATACGTGATGAATATGGGTATGACAAAGGCATTGTAAAGCATTTTATCGTATTAAACGAGCAGTGGCAGGAGGAAATTAACCAGATTATATTAATGGTAAAGTTGGGGAACTCTGAGGACAATAAATGAAGAGATGGGGTTGCTGAAGGAAATGGATTGAACAATGGAAGTACAGTAGGAACGACGAAAGTTGTGGTGAATGGAATGTGGACTAAATGACCAGTAAACTAAAGAGGTGGAGATGGACCAAATGACTGAAGTATGGCTGAAATAAAGGGAGTGGTAGAGAAACGGTAGAGATGGTTACAAATAGTGGTGGAGAGGGGTATACAATGCTACAAAACTCCTGTGGAGACGACAAGGGTACCAAACTCCTATCCTGTGGGGTAAACTCAAAGGTATCACTACTTGCAATGTTCTTATGTGAGTCATGTAGGGCAGGGAACATAACATAGTCAGGAGCATCTGAAAGTGATCAGCCTTTTATAGTCACTTGTTGAGTTCAATTAGCTAGCTTGCCCACCCAGATTGTTGTGCTTTTGGCAGTCAGAACAGTTTTGTATTCATGGTTATGGCATTAGTATTCTCTTAGCTAACTGTCCGTGGAGTGTTTGTCTGCTTTACTTGGATGAGCATGCCTTGTTTCTTTGTTTGAAAGGCGTCAAACTGCGATTAAAGCAACAAGCTGTTTTACCTAATACTTGTAGAGCCATGGGATGTGAAATTCTGTTACAGATTATACCTCTAATCATTTTAGAGATGGTTTTCCTGGGCAGTGTAATAATCCTAAGCGTCAATATGCAGTCCACTTGGTAATTATCAGTGTATAAGGAAGTCTTAAATTTGACGTCTTAAGCTGGGTACACTCTATACGATGTATCTACCCAGCAGCCGTGCGATGCGAGGAAACAAAATATTGCGTGCGCCGTACACCCTGCACGATCCTGCGTACAATGGAGTTGTTACATTCTGTATGGAACAGCACCGCGCCATTCATTGTAATTTCCCATATTCTGTGCAAAACAGCAGATAGGACGATGCAATGAACGACCGTCATTAAGGACGGATCGGACGTACACTTTATACGATTTGTACGATATATCGTTCTGTTCCAGTTTTTTCTTAATATCCTTTCAGGGCCATGGGCCCTAACCCAAATGTTGCGGCAATGTACAGTTCCGCCCTTAGCTGTCTTTCCAACGTGCACTACAGTTTTCAAAATCTAGTGTGATTTATGGTGGTCACATTGAGCATCATTGCACAACCTCTAGTTTACTTCCACTTAAACTAATTATTATTATTTGTGTGTTTTGTATCTGTTTCCCTTGTGATTTATATTTCGTATACGTAACAGTGAAGTAATAGAAAAAAAATGTGTTACATTATTCATTTATATGGAAGTAAAGCAGATTCCCATAATAAGGGGGCTACTTAGTGAAGGATGAAAAATGACAAAACCAGTATTTTCTCCGGGTCTCAACGGCAGCCAATAGCTCCTACTTGCAAAATGGAAAGTCTATTTAACAAGAACCATTGTGATAATAGAAACAGCATTCAAGGTAAAGTTTTTTTTTTCCCCAGTATTTGTAGATTTGTTTTTTACAAGTATTTTATTTTTCTCTTGTGCGTGCGCGTTAGTAGGTAGTTGGTTGCTCTGCTGGTAGGTAGTAGTAGGGGGCCAGTGGAGATAATAGTATAAAGTGAAGAAATGCACTCTAGCTTCCTCAGGAACAACCAAGGTGTTTATAAAGCTTGCAACATAATAGCCAGAAAAAGCAGCATATATATTGTGTATATACTGTATATCAGAGAGACCCTGGTGGTTTTGCAGAGAAGACATGCACATGAAGGGATGGACGAGGGTGCGATGCTCAGGTATAATAGAAAATGTAACACCTGATCTAAGGACCAGTGGTAACATTTTCTATTATAGTTACATGTGTATATATATATATATATATATATATGGGATGCTGGCCGTCGGAATCTCAACAATAGAAGCCCGACCCGGGACTAAAGATAGGCGTCGAAATCCCGACTCCTATTTTTAGCCCCACGTTGAAATCCTGAACGAAGGTAAGCGGGAACAGGTTAGTGGGAATGTTAGGGTTAGGCACCCCCCCCCTCCCCGGAAGGGTTAGGTTTAGGCACCCCTGGGGGGACTTAGGGTTAGGTACCACCAAGGGGAGGTTAGGGGAGGGTAAGGATATTTACCAGTCCCAGTCGGGATTGTAGCCGATCAGGCTTTCGGCGTTGGTATGAGAACCGCCGGCTATTCAGCCGTATGTATTTAATACTGATCCCATATATACACGGGATGTAGTTGAAAACCCGGCAGTCAGGATCCCGGCGCTCAGAATGCCAGCGCCGGAATCCCGACGGTAAGGGGGAGGGTTACGGTTAGGCACTATGGGGGGAGGGTTAGGATTAAGCACTATTTAGGCACTAGGGGGGAGGGTTAGGGTTAGGCACCAGGGGGGAGGGTTAGGCACTGGAGGAGAGGGTTAGGGTTAGGCACTGGGGGGGAGGGTTAGGCACTGGGGGGGAGGGTTAGGGGTAGAGTTAGGATATTTACCGACAGGTGTCTGTATCCTAACCCTGTCTAAATTCTGACTGCCGGGATCCTGAGCGCCAACATCCCGAACCCAACCCATATACACATACAGATGTGTCCTCATACATCTAGCCTCAATACGCCATGTGGCGCAAGGGGCTTGCCAGGTGTATTTTTTGCATCTTTTGCTGCCCGAAAATGCACCTTAGTGGAAATGCATGTACTAGGACGCACCGGCAGACTGCGCTGATTATGCGACACTTGTATATCTGTGAGAGACTGAGTCACACACAATGACTTGGCGTGGAAAAAAGCTTCTTTGTATATAGATTCAAATACTCAGTCGCGCACAGACATACAAGTGTCGCATTGCGGATAAGACGCATTTTCGGCAAGAAAGATGCCCAGCGGTAGCAGAGTAGCATGGGACCTGGTGCGCCAAGAGAGGCTGTTTGCCGTGATCACAGCAGTAATGTATGAGAACACATCTGTATCTTGCTGTATACTAGAAAACGACTAGGAATTCTTAGATCAAACAAAAGTGCAAAGCTGCAGTGCTGAGATAGTTTTACAGGAGGTTGTTCATTATTCCCACTATAAACTCGCACATACCTCTCATTTATCTTGAATTATAAACGCTTTGCGCAGGGTGACGATCACTATTGTCTCTCCATGTGGTGCATTGTGTGTGTGTAATGTTATATGTTTCGGTTGCATATTTCGGGTCAGAGATCCTGACTTCATGCGCTTCGAGCTGCCAGCCTTCTGCATCACTAAGCGCTTGGCATGCTGGCTGCTCTGGGACTGGCATCACTGGCTCTAGAACAGGGAAGGGGATTTTCTAGATTTCCATTGACTCCCAATAAATTGTTCTGGCTTTGGGAGGGGGGGGGGAGGCTTTAGTTCCTCTTTAGGAAATATATCTCCTAACAGTTTAAATTCCCATCGGCATGTGATGAGGACGCTGAATCAGTGACACAAAGCTCACCTGTTTTCATATTTAGTAATTAACAAGTTTTTATTCCTGCAAGAAAATTGGAGGAACGGAGATGTCCTGCGTAATTCCAAGACCTCTTTGTGTTTCCCTCTCAGTTTGCCAATTCATAATCTTCTAATTCCATTCAAGATCGTGGACACAAGGAGAATCTTGTTTTCCATAAAACAATCTGCCGCTTTGACAGCGCTGTGCCATTTTATCCAGGCAGGGTATGAATGTGTGACATAAGACAGAATTGCAATTGTGGAGCGATGACATTTAGTCTCCGAGCGGATTCACAAGTCTGGGTGCCCCTTGCGCTGGGTGTATTTTGTCTGCAAATCTGTCTCTCTGAATACACAGACAATGAATCACTTTTTTTATTTTTTTACACGGCCTTCACAATTAGAGGAAATGATCATAAATCCAAAAAATGTGCCAGTTTTAAATGTCTGTCGTTTTATTTTTAAAACCTTTTTTATTTTTCTTTCTTGCGCATACAATAAAAGTGTAGAGCGGTCTGTATTTTTTTTTAATTTATTTTTGTCCTCTGTAGTTTTACCTTATCAAAATGTTTTTTCGAAATGTATCTTCACTTTTATAAATTTTTAGTCTTTTTCATAAATATGGATAGGACGTATTTGCCGTGATCTGCTATTGTGGTTGTCCTTGCTCGGTCAGCTGCGTTTCCGTGCCGTCCTAGTTAAACACTGCCTTCTTGTAACGATTATTGCAAATGTTGTTTGCATTATGAATATTATATTTTAGTTTCTAATACCCAAAAACCAGAATGAAGTTTATCTATTCTTGAACTCTTCTAGTTGTTGTAGACCAGGCTTTAGACAACATGTCGCGCTCTCTCTCTCAAGCTGTTGGCAGGACATGCTGGGCCTTGTAGTTCCTCAAGCTAGTGAGCGAGTGATCTTCCTCTGCTGTAAACCGGTTTTGGTTTCACTGTCTACTTTCCCCATTTGGCAATAATACATAAAAATATCAGATCAGACAGGTGTTTCCTGTTTGGAGCAGCTGTCAAGTATTCTTTTAAAACTCAACCGGTGGGGCAAATCATACTTGATTTAAAACCACTAATGCTAAACTAAACAATTTGCCATTATATAAAGAAAAGAAAACACGTGTGTGTGTATATATATATATATATATATACACAGGTTCTCGTACGTGCCTAATCATATAATCTATAAATAAACAACTGCGGAGTGAAAAATGGAGATTTATTATACATTTGTAAAGTGCCGGTCTATACAGCAGAGGTATCTCTGGAGCCCTGCCGAGACTTGTAGCAAGTTTAAACATGGTATATAAGATTATATGAAGTATGTACTTACAGTGGATAGGGGAAGAAAGTTAAATACATTAATTTTTTTTTTTTTTCATGTATCCAAATATCTAGCATTTTGGAAATCATTTTCAGTACAATACGATGAAGCAACGTCTAATTTCTAAGCCTGCATGTCTTGTATTTTTAACACTGCCCATCTTACATATGTTTGTGTGCATATATGTATTTAATATTAACTGTGCAGAGGGTCATCGGTGAAGAAACTTCAATTGCTGTTACCTGTAATTGTTATGTGTTACTGTTGTTGTAGGGACCAGGTCTGTGTTGTTGACCCCCCTCCCAAGTATTTGTGCTCCCACTAGCCACTTCTGTACATGGCATGTCTCAGTAATATGATGGGTGGTAATGAGAGCACCCCCAGTCATTTTTAGAATTTGGCTCCTATGACTGATGTTTGTTTTGGATGTCGCACCATTGTGGATTCCAGCCTGTTATTGCTCATCCACGGAAGGGAGTTAGGGAATAGACATGAGGCTCATCAGCGGAGGACTTGGCACAGTTGTAGAATTGTCTACAGATAGCATGATGTAATAAGGGGTCAGTGTCAGCAGTGATGTCCAGGTAGCCTTTGTAATCTTGTTTTTCTAGAATGCAGGGAAAATACCTCCAGGGTGTGCATTTAGCAGACACATAGTGGGCAGCTTCATTTTATCCTGCAAATTAGAGATAAGCTCAGATCCCCCCCCCATTACCCAGCTGTAGATCTGTCCGCACATTTTAAGTCCCTTCCATGTCACTGCCATACTGTAGCAGCACAACATGGTTTTGTATAGATGGATTCTCACTTAGGGCCGTATTCAATTGCTGGCGAAAAGCCGTTCTTGGCGAAAAGTTTTTGCCGATGAAGTCATGTCGCCTGCCGGAAACATTCCGCCGTATTCAATTGCAAAGACTTTTTTTCGCCGGTGCAAAAAGTCTGCGCCTTGTAACCAGCAGAAAAGATTCAACTCTGAATGGAGGTGGAAAAAAGTGCAGAATTGGGGGTTTGGGGTGCAAAGTTGCGGGAACACCTCTGCAGCCTTTGGACAGTCCCCCAATGGTAAACTGCGTCAAAAAAAAAAAAAAAAAATACTTTTGATCCCCTCCAGAAAGTACTTTTGTTTTGGGGGCGAAAAAGTTCAAAGTTGGGGACCAAACTTAAAAACTAGCGAAATAGACTCCAGGGGGTCCTCCAAGTATGCCCCAGGTGTTTTTTGATTGCAGGTGCTTGCTGAAGGTGCGTTTTTTAAAACCTCACTTGATGGATTTTTAACCATGCTTGCACCCATTTTTCTTGTACCCCAAATTTGCTGGGACTACTTTTTGCAAAAAAAAAACACTAAATTCCTTTCTTCACCACTTGTGTAAAGACACTAAATAGCAGCAATTGAGAGCATTTAAGCACCCCAAAAACATGTCAGTACATCTTTTTGGGGGGTGTTGGACTGATTTCCCCAAATCTTACAGCACTTTTCGCCTGTTTGAGATCCGCCGGTACGCGTTTTCGCATTCTTTGGAATTGAATAGGGCGAGAAGCGGGCGCACGCACGGAAAGTGTGTTCGCCAAAAACATGCAATGTTTATGGAAAGTCCGTCAGGCGAAAAGTCCTGGACTTTTCGCCGCCAATTGAATACGGTCCTTAATGTTAGATGATGCCCTTAGTGTGCATGGCACTATGAGAAACGCAAGATGATTACATTTCCCATGTCCTCAATCATGGGCACTGTGGGGCTAATTCAGCTTAGAACAGAATTGCAAAGCTACACACAGGCAGCTTTGCAATTCCATCCTTACTAATATGCAAATGCAGCAGGAGGTGTATGACACCCCCTGCTGCATTTCCGATCCCAGCACTGCGACCAAGGTTGCAGGCTGGGATGACTCGGTCGCAATGGTGGACAGCGCCAGGCTGCCAGCCAGCTGAGTAAGCCTCGGCTTACTCTGGCTGGCCGGCTTGCGAGGCTAGGAAACTGCGTCCGTGGCCTTGCCACTTCCGGAAAACTGGACGGACACGCCCCCATTTCCGGGAACGCCGGCCGCCCCCGCACCGCCCCTTAAATGCCAGATCAGCATTGCACATACAGTATGTGTAATGCTGAATCAGCCCCTGTGTACAGATTAACTAGGCCCGGGCTTGTAGGGGTGTCCAAAGCCAGCCGTGGAAATGAAGCAATGCCCCCACCACACACACAATACGGTCCAGCACATTTTAAAATACTCCATGAGCCATCGAGAGGAAGCAGACGCCTCCTGACAGCACTAGTGATCGGAGTGCCACGCTGCCTCGTATCACCTTTTTCGACTGTTGGTCGCTATGGCGGCAGCACTGGCTAGTCTGGGTAAGCTTCCGCTTACTCAGGCTGGCAGCCTGTGAGGCCAGGAAATCTGCATCCGCCGACGCAGACCCTGACCTTTGCACTCCTCAGAGAACAGGGGAGAGACTCCCCTGTTTCCGGGAACACTGGCCACACGCCACCCCCCCCCCCCCCCCAAAAAAAATGAAGCATCATGTAAATCATGCAGCACTTAGTGATCTGTGTACAAGATCACAGGATGATAATCGGTAAGCAGCGACAAATTTTCCAACACCATCGGAACCTGAACCGGGTCCAATATTAGCTGAACATAATGCAATCTGTTTAAAGTGCTTTATTCCTTTTGTAGAAGTGGCAGAGTAGATGAAGGGGTACCAAGCTCATATGACCACAAGGGCCGCATGACTTGTAAAACGAAGATGGATGCTTTCGGTATTTGCGGTAGCAGAATGTGATTGATTTTGTCCCATTTTCTCTTCTACTCGCCTATATATGTATATATTTTATCTATATTTTGTCTTCCAACCCCCCCTGTGATTTTTGCATAGAATTTGTGTTTTTTCGCCCTGAACACCCTTAATTTCTCTTCTGTACTTGTAATTTACACTCGCACCTCCTGGCCGCATATATCAGTGTGTCCATCACCACTGCCATAAGTTTTTGCCCCTAGTGTGCTGCACCCATTTATACAGTGCACGGAGCAGTGAAAGTGGGCCTCTCGGGGCTTGCTCATTCTGGCGCACGCTAAGTACACAAGGAGGAAGGCTGAAAGTAGCATTTGCATATCGCTGCCGCAGCTCCGCAAACTGTAACATCAATGGCAACGAGTCTGTACACCTCTGAGTCGGTCCCTGAATATCCTAGTTAAGGTTTCAGATATTAAGCATAACGTGGACTTGCAGTGAAAGACACCATAGCTATAATATGAGATGTTAGGAATTTCAGTTCCTGCTGGAACACATAGATAAAGCATAGTTTTTTGTGTGGGTGGATAATTAGCGATGCTAATGAGGACTAGGTTTGATTTATAGATGGCTGCGCTGTTTTACTGGCACAAAGCCATGGTCAGATAAACAGAGATATATGGAATAATTTCCATCTGCTGTTATAGATTGCCCAATTGCCCCCCCAACCCCCCCCCCCCATCGCCACTTTTTTCTTGTATCGTCATAGATAATAAATGATTTTGGCACAACAAATACTCCATCTACTAGTGGCAGACCCTATATAGCAGGGATGGGGAAATTCAGGCCCGGGGGCCGTATAAGGCCTGCGGAATCATTTGGTCTGGCCCTCTGAGCCGTTTTCTGCTAGCCTCATCTGGCTAGCAGGGTGCCTAGATTGACACCCTGCAGCCAGAATCAATGCAGCAGTGCCGCCTGAAAAAAAACACGTGTCGACCATTTTTGCATTGATCATTTTCGAGCCGACCTTTTGACTCTGTCCCTGTCCACCTATTGCCTGTGTGACACTCCCCACTATAATGTCACTCACCAAAGGTGTCTGTTGGTTCTGATAGGATAGCTTCTTTCTGTAGTCACTCCTTTCCATCACTGGCTGAGAGATGAAGGCAACCTGACCCCCAGACTCAAAAATCACACATATTTAAAAAAAATAAATTCAGACTTATCACACTGGAGCACTTCTTCAATATTGGAACTTCTTATGCACTTAGCTAACAATAATACATTGCACACTACAACACAATTATGAAACACTTCATATATATCACTCTAATGGTGCGTACACATTAGACGGTATGCTCCCTGAGCGATTTCGTCTAGTGTGTCCCCAGCAGGCTGTGCTCAATGTCGTTCATGACATTGAGCACACCCGCTGAACGATATCATTAACCATATTGTTCAGCGCCGGGCTCTCTCCCCCATTCCATAACATGCAGCAACCTGACGACATCGTCAGGTTGGTCTGCATGTTAACCCGATGAACGATGATGACGAACGACCCGCGGGAACGCGTGTTGTCATCGTTCATCGTTTTTGTGTTAAAAATGGACAATAAAGTGGACGACTGAACAGTCGTCCACTTTAATCGCCCAGTGTGTACGCACAATAACACTACTCGTGTTTAGTTACATCCAGTTACTGCATTAGTTAACAATTAAAAGTTATTCTGTGTACTAATAGTTAAAGTCTCGACTATAGGCAATGTACCCACACAAATAATCAAAACACTGTACAAGAAGAATGTCCACTGGCCAGTTAGAATGTGGGTGCATGTAGTTTTTACTGTTAATTATTGTCGCAAGCCGGCTTGGTACTTGTTTAATATTAGCTCTGAATATGTAGCAGCTGGGATGTATGGAGTTTTGTAAAGAAGCATCTGTAGCGCACTTCACCAGTGGCTTTCCCTTTATGACTCATTGCTGATGATAAGACTGTCACTGTACTGATTACTGGCAGTAATACTCCTCACTCTGTACTGATGACTGGCAGTAATACTCCTGACTCAGTAATACTCCTGACTCTGTAATACAGACTCTCTGTACTGCTGACTGGCAGTAATACTCCTGACTCTGTAATTCAGACTGTCAATTTACTGATGACTGGCGGTAATACTCCTGGCTCTGTACTGATGACTGGCAGTAATACTCCTGACTCAGTAATACAGACTGTCTCTGTGCTGATGACTGGCAGTAATACTCCTGACTCTGTAATACTCCTGACTCTGTACTGCTGACTGGCAGTAATACTCCTGACTCTGTACTGCTGACTAGCAGTAATACTCCTGACTCTGTAATACAGACTGTCTCTGTACTGATGACTGGCAGTAATACTCCTGACTCAGTAATACTCCTGACTCTGTAATACAGACTCTCTGTACTGATGACTGGCAGTAATACTCCTGACTCTGTACTGCTGACTGGCAGTAATACTCCTGACTCTGTAATTCAGACTGTCAATGTACTGATGACTGGCGGTAATACTCCTGGCTCTGTACTGATGACTGGCAGTAATACTCCTGACTCTGTAATACAGACTCTCTGTACTGATGACTGGCAGTAATACTCCTGACTCTGTACTGCTGACTGGCAGTAATACTCCTGACTCTGTAATTCAGACTGTCAATGTACTGATGACTGGCGGTAATACTCCTGGCTCTGTACTGATGACTGGCAGTAATACTCCTGACTCAGTAATACAGACTGTCTCTGTGCTGATGACTGGCAGTAATACTCCTGACTCTGTAATACTCCTGACTCTGTACTGCTGACTAGCAGTAATACTCCTGACTCTGTAATACAGACTGTCTCTGTACTGATGACTGGCAGTAATACTCCTCACTCTGTACTGATGACTGGCAGTAATACTCCTGACTCAGTAATACTCCTGACTCTGTAATACAGACTCTCTGTACTGATGACTGGCAGTAATACTCCTGACTCAGTAATACAGACTGTCTCTGTGCTGATGACTGGCAGTAATACTCCTGACTCTGTAATACAGACTGTCTCTGTACTGCTGACTGGCAGTAATACTCCTGACTCTGTAATTCAGACTGTCAATGTACTGATGACTGGTGGTAATACTCCTGGCTCTGTACTGATGACTGGCAGTAATACTCCTGACTCAGTAATACAGACTGTCTCTGTACTGATGACTGGCAGTAATACTCCTGACTCTGTACTGCTGACTGGCAGTAATACTCCTGACTCTGTAATTCAGACTGTCAATGTACTGATGACTGACGGTAATACTCCTGGCTCTGTACTGATGACTGGCAGTAATACTCCTGACTCTGTACTGCTGACTGGCAGTAATACTCCTGACTCTGTAATTCAGACTGTCAATGTACTGATGACTGGCGGTAATACTCCTGGCTCTGTACTGATGACTGGCAGTAATACTCCTGACTCTGTAATACAGACTGTCTCTGTGTTTCCTATGCTGCAGCTCCACAGAAACTATACTTTATATAAGTCTAGTCAGTACTGATCTGGTCCTGAAGCTGGCCTCATGCAGACTTAAGCCGTATACACAATACACGATTCATATGGACGATAACGATATCGTTCAACGATATATCGTTCAGTGTGTATGCAGTGAACGACCAAAGATACATACTCCAGCGAGTCGTTAACAATGTCTTTGTCGTCCGTACATGCAGGTCAATCTGACAGTATCATCAAGAATTGCCTGTTCAGAGATGTGGCAGGATGACTTCACTGAAAGATATGTATCATAGATATCTTTCAGTGTGTACACCCAATATCGTTTGTCCTGCACTACAGAAAGTCCAAAGGAAATCTTTCACCAATATCGTTCATACAGCACATATCGTCCCATGTGTATGAGCCCTTTAGTGTATAGAGTCACTTGCTGTCAATATTGCTGGTGCTTTGGTACAGACCTGATCCATTGTCTGCCACTGGGAACTGACCTCTGTTTCAGGCTTGGGACCCTCTGAATGGCTCTTTGATGCAGCCCCTCACGAAGTCACTCTCCAGGGAATCCTGTCATCAGCCGAAGCAAACCAAGGGTTTGTCAGTGTCCCTGACATACCTCATGGCTTCAAGCTCCAGCGCAGTTGCCTCTCCTCCACCCTCCAAGGGAAAAACAAAACAAAACCAACCTCTTCCTGTCTCTCACCCTGCCCCTCTTTCTCTGACTGGGCAAATCACACAGAGCTGTATAACTCCGCCCTTCTTTGTATACCGCTGCCAATATAGTTCCACAATCTATATTCCCATAGCTGTTATATGGAGGCATGTGCCTCTTCTGAGCCCCAGCTCTCTCCTTGTGCCAGTGATGCCCCGATTTGGGGGTATCACACCTGTCTAACATCCAGTGTCTATCTAGACATTGTCAACCTTTTTACTGTCTATTTTTTATACCACACCCCTAACAGGGGTGATTAGTTACATCACTGCAAGTCTGAAGGCACATGTGCTGTCTAAGCCTTTTGACACAGCTTAATTATATATGTTTAATTGAGCTGAGGATGTTTTTTTTTCGGTTGGCACTCTTCTAAAAAAGCTGCAGGGAAATTTTTAGTAACAGTGAAAATGAATTTCACGCTCTTGCTTCATACACAAATTTCATGTTTTCAGTGTAGCTGTGCTTGGAATACTGATTACACAGCAAATTTCTCAATGATGGCATGACATAGTCTCTAATTATGATTTAATATACAAACATTAATTCTGATGGAGCCTCTTGCCCAATGGTGTCTGGAAGTGTGGGGTAACACATTATAAAGTTTTTACCCACGCGTTTCACTAAAATCATAGGTCCTTTTATATAGTAACTTAAACATCTGTGTTCTTTTCACAGTTTATAACTGGTAAATAGCAATTGCTTACTAAAAATACATATGCATCTATATTTTGCAGGAAGCAGCATACGGATTGCGGCCTATTTCATTAAAAGATGGGTTAACCTTCGTTGTGTTGTAAAACATCAGTATCGAGGTATGGCATGTTCTCTTCCTAGACTTCTGTATGGACTGTGAAACTCTGCATATCTGTAATGTCATTTAGTAGTGATGGAGAAATCTCCTGGATCCTTTCAGCATGAGAGGGGCCCTCTTTAATAGGTGGCTGTGGGTTCAGACCTAAAGAACTGGGCTTATGTTATTTATAGGGACTCCTCTTTATTTCATTATTAATATAAGGAGACTCCATACTAACTATTATATACTGTGTGTATGTGTGTGTGTGTGTGTATATATATATATATATATATATATACACAATCTCAGCGGCACTCCAGTATGAAAAATGCACAGGATCTCTTACATCAACGTTTCGATGCCTTTATTGCATCATCATCAGATATATATGTGTATCCTGATGACGATGCAATAAAGGCATCGAAACGTTGATGTAAGAGTGCATGTGCATTTTTCCATACTGGAGTGCCGCTGAGATTGTATGTGTATGTGCTGCTATGTTATAGCAAGCTACAGAGGGCACCCGGGACTTTATTTCATTGCGAGTGGGAGTGCCATTCTATTGTCTATATGTGTATGTATATAATATAATATGCAGAGAAATAGACTGCTCTCAGACTCAGTCCTGCAAAACCATTGTATTATCTGTGTTCAACGTTTCGGGGATAGCACCCCTTAGTCAGGTGTGTGTTGTGTACACACACACACACTCACACACTCACTCACACACTCACACACTCACACACACACACTCTCCCATATCCAAATATTCCGAAATACGGAATATTTTTTGTATGACTGATAATGTGAAACCTTTGCTTTCTGATGGTTCAATGTACACAAGCTTTTTTTAAAGCACAAAATCATTAAAATACAGTATACAATAACCTTCAGGCTGTGTGTATAAGGTGTATATGAAACATAAATGAATTTCATGTATGTACACAAACTTTTTTTGATGCTCAAAATTATTAAAAATATTGTATAAAATGACCTGCAGGCTGTGTGTATAAAGTGTATATAGAACATAAATGCATTCTGTGTTTAGTTTTGGGTCCTATACCCCAAAAATTTCATTATAGTATGCAAATATTCCAAAATACGGAATATTCCGTTATCCAAAATAACCCTGGTCCCAAGCATTTTGGATTTTGGAGACTCAACCTGTATATATATATATTTATTATATACATACAGAGCTTGACAAATTTTTCTAAAATCTAGGAGCCAGGATGAAATTGTAGGAGCCAGACCACTGCCCCCCTCAAGAAAAATATCAGGAGTGTGTAAGGAGCACAGCTCTGTATGTTGTATGGTTAAAGGAAAATGGAGGCCCCCCTTACTGCTCTGCACAGCTCCCCTGCTCCACCCTCCAGTAATAATGGACCACATTTCACATAAAACAATGGTGCCAGAAAGTGCAACAAAACCCCCCTCCCCTCATGGTCACACCACTATCCCTCTGAGGCTCCTCCGCAATCCCTGGCCACGCATAGACCCTACTACCGGAGAGCTCTATGCAGTTGGAGATAGGAGACATACATACATACATACATACATAGTTGGGACATACAGGAGGATCAGCGTAGACTGGGACAGACAGCAGGGATCAGAGCAGGCCAGGATGGAGGAGTCGTCAGCGCAGGCTGGGACGGACACAGGCACAGCAGTCACCGCAGGCGACACTCAGCACATGCACTCCTGTGCATGATATGAACACCGCAATACTATAGGCACGAATCTCTGCCGGAGCTGATGAGGATCTGCTTCCTCCCTCACTGCAAAATCTGGTAGCCAGGCAGCAAAATCTGGTAGCCATGGTAACCTGGCCCCGGGATTTGTCGAGCCCTGTATATGTATGTATGTATGTATGTATGTGTGTATGTATATATATATATATATGTATGTGTGTGTGTGTGTGTATGTATGTATGTATATATATATATATATGTGTGTGTGTATATATGTATGTATATTTAGCTTTACATATTTGCAGAGGATGAAGCAGCCTTCGTAGGCAAAGGAAGCTGCTCTTCTAGGTCTTTCACATGAGTCCCTGCCCTGTTAGAACTTACAGTTTAAATTCCCTGACACACACTAGTGTTCATTTATGTCAGAAGCCATTTAACGTATAAGTACGTTTTTGCCCTTTTGCAGGAAGAAACTACTGCAAACACAGTGAGAATCCCAGTCTGCATAGATAGGACCTTGATGGGAATGAACCCAAGACCTCAGGGCTCTGAGGCAGCATGTTAACCACTGTGCCACTGTACCGCCCCATAATTCAAAATCTCTCTCTTTGGAGACTCATTCATTTAGTCCCAGCAGGTTTCTCTGTCATAGTGTGGTCATTTATTGATTAAAACTGGTTAGCTACTAGCTTTTCTGTTCATTAGCCATCCGAGCTCTAGCTCACTCTTGTCTCACGCCAACTGGTAATGTAATATTACCATGCTGGATTGATCTGTGGGAAATATCCCTTATTAACCTCACTAATGAGGCCCACCTCAGCATGTCCTGCCCTACAATCACAGAAGCCTTTCTGTGCTGGATGAGCTGATGTGTAGAGAAATGCAGGCAGGGAAATACAAAAATAGCAGTTTACCCATAGTGGGCTACATCTGCAAGGTAACCGGTACATGTGTAGCTGCTATGGATTTAGCCATTCAGTATTTACCTAATTACCAGCTACAATACCATCTCTTCCTGTCATTGGCTGACTTCACTTGCTGACACTGGCCAATCACTAAAATAATAGGGTAAAGGCGGTATCATAGAGATGGCTGTTGAGACTGATTACCTGTAAATCAGACACATCTGTAAATGAGTTCCTACCAATGACACCTAAAATAATTACATCTATAAATGACTAATTATAAAACAAACGTTGATCCAATGTGAAAAGACATAAAAGCCAACTTTACTTTTTTGTATACAGGTTGAGTCTCCCATATCCAAATATTCTGAAATCCGGAATATTTTTAGCATGACTGAGACTCTTTTTGCTTTTTGATGATTTAATGTACTGTACACAAACTTTGTTTGAGCCACAAAATTATTAAAAATATTGTATAAAATTACCTGCAGGCTGTGTGTGTATAAGGTGTATACAACACATAAAAGCATTCTGTGTTTAGTTTTGATGATATGCAAATATTCCAATATACAGAATATTCCGATATCCAAAATACCCCTGGTCCCAAGCATTTTGGATATGGGAGACCTGTATTTGCATATTGGATGTGTATGCATATCTTGGCCATTACCTGTAACAGTCAGACTGTTGTAAACAGTGCAGGGTCCCTAACAACAAAAGGATAATGCAGCTGTTCTATGTCCCTTGGAATTGTATTACAAATGTAGAACTTGCAGTATATGTAAGTGTTATTTATGCATGTATGCACAGTATGTCAGACTGGCAGTGCAGGTATTCATTCATTTAAGTTGAAAGAAGCAAAACAACTGCTGATCAGCACAACTTACCTTAAGTGACAAGTTCACCTTTGTGTCCTTCTCCCCACCCCCCTGTAATGTGCATAATATTGTATAAATGTTAAGCCTACTCTGTCTTTAATCATTGGTTATATACACTCTCTAAAATAGTGTATCTAACATGTTTGCAGGTTCGTTCTTCAAAGAGTGGTGCCCTGTATATGTCCTTTCCCCACTCCTGTGATCTGCTCAGCGGCTTTGAAATTACTAGTGCAAACAATTCCTAAGGGAACCACTGCAGATTCTGGGGTCTATTTACTAAGCAGTGTTAGGAGACAGAGTGAAAAGTGATAAGAAAGTGATAAGGTGCCAGCCAATCAGCTCCCAACTGTCATCTCACAGGCTGTGTTTGAAAAATAACAGTTGGGAGCTGATTGGCTGGCACCTTATCACTTTCTTATCACTTTTCACTCTGTCTCCTAACACTGCTTAGTAAATAGACCCCTCTGTCTATATAAAATGCCATCCTAGGATGAGAAGCACCTGTAAATACTGCATCATAACAGATTGAGGGCTCCATTTATTAACGATGTTTGTGTGTGTAAACTCTGTGTATGTAAAATAGAAGCTCCTGGTATTTATTATTGATGTGTGCACTGTGCTGTCTCCTTAGATATAGCAGCGCTATTTCACTTCATATATCCATTGAAAATGACGGCTGTGTGTATTTATCAGCGAGTGGTATTTTGAACTTGCCGCTCGTTGGTGTAATTGAAACTCTCCAGGGTGCAGTAGCTGTTACGTAGCGCTGACGACGAGCGCTAGGTCCCGGCAGACCCCCTTTCCTCTCTTCCTCCTGCACCAGCCTACAGTGCACAGAAGCCACTTCCACCCTTCTGCATCAGCCGGCAGTCTCCTCTCCCCCTTCTTCCTACCACCCACAGCAGCAGCCAGCGGCCCCCCTCCCACATCAGCCGGCAGTCTCCTCTCCCCCTTCTTCCTACCACCCGCAGCAGCCAGCGCCCCCGCCCCCCCTCCCCCTTCATCTGGCAGTCTCCTCTCCCCCTTCATCCTACCACCTGCAACAGACTGCGCCGCCCCACATTATCCCAATCTCCTTTCCCCTTTCTCCCTCCCGCAGCAGCGGTAGCGACAATTATGATAAGTAGAAGTCGAATTGGTTGCTATGGGCAACTTCACTCCTCTGTTTCTTACTGCCTACATAAACATTAACAGCATTTTGTGCTGCCCCTCAGATGGAGCATTATATTTACCAGATTTCTGGGCAATTGCTTGACACCAATAAGCAGCTATTCTTCTGTTCATGTAGCCAATTACAACAAGGGTTCATTAGATTAATCGGTTAAGAAATCTAATTTTGACACCTTCAATACTGTATGATAAATGTCCTCCTTTAGTACTGTACACGGTAACATAATATAGCTTGCTTCAGCGATCTTTACACCCATCGGTCATATCATCACTGTCACAAATATCCAAAAGTAACTTAATATTTTAGATGCCATCGCAAGTGATTTGTTTGTGCTTCCCCCTTCCTTCTTACTGTGTTACTTTGTAGAGCTAATGTTTTACGGTGGGAACCAGCGTTGACAGCTTTACAGATCAATATACCAGAATGTGCCTCTATGTAATGAAAAAAATGCAACAAGAGTTTCACCTGAGATAGGTTCCACCCTTCAGGGTACATCAGCTGGACAGCGACAACTAACTCACTTTATACCATATCTCTGAGAGACTGAAACCCGAGTCCACATTGTTCTCATTATTGGTCAGATGTAACCTAAAACCAACCTTTAGGTGGTATTATCAAAGGAATTTTTTTTTTTTTTTTTTCTCTCATGCTAGAGCTTGGAATTCATAACCGTGTGATGTTGCAGCAGTGACCGTATAGCTCCTACCTGCTACAGGTCTAGAATTCTTTTGTGATGCTGCTAGGATTTATCTCGGCATACAAAGCATCAAAGTTCCGAAGCACAGGAGTGGTGGCCATACGGTGTGTTATGCACGAGCCACAACGTTGGTTTCATCCCATCACTCGGTTCCTAGGCTCAGCCACCAGATCATATGTGGGTGGGGTGGGGCTATTGTTCTGGTCAGCTGATGCTTGGGAAATAGCAATTAGCTTACAGGATAAGTCAACCTACTGTTAAAATTTTAAAAGACTTCACCCAAGACAAAAGTAGTAATATTAATATAGAAAATGGAATCCTAATAACCTTTGCCAGATATCACATTGCAATCGTCTCTAAGGCTGGGTGTACACTAGACGACCCACAATACAAAGCCCGATGTTACGACAGCATGATATAGCGGGCGGTTGATACACATTGCACAAATCCGGGGAATGACCGCCCGATATATCGTTCACCTTCCTGGCGTCGGCACCTAGGTCCATTCATCAGCTGTGCGTGCACGGCCGACGGAACGACCCGGTGTCGGCGTGTGGGAGCGCCTATAGCGCATGCACACTAAACGATCCGGATGAAATGCCTGTCCAATTCTTCATATCATCCGAGAAATAATCTAGTGTGTACCCAGCTTTAGCTTTACTACTTAGGCAAAGTTAATGGAGATGGCGTTACCAGTACCTGCTTGTGAGTTAGGTAGAGAGAGGATTGTGTGCCCATAAGTTAGTAGAGACACCCATTTGTGTTAGCGGTTTGGACAGTGGGCCTGATTCAGAGCCGGACGCTCTGACCAGAGCGCTCGCTCTGAATCAGGGCCCTCCTACATGAAAATGGAGCAGCCTTATGGACGCTCGCATAGCTGTGGGTTTCCACCCACAGCTTATGCGATCGTCCATGATGATGGTCGCGATGGTCAAGACCATCGCGACCATAGGGCTTGCGACGGAGACCCTGCGGTAGGGTCTCGCTGCCGCAAGCCCTGGAGTGATTTTGGCTCTATCAGAGCCAAAATCACTCCCACTGACATCACTAGTGATGTCAGTGGGGTCGGCTTCAGACGGTAGGCGTTCCCATGGAAACGCCTCCGTCTGGCAGCCACGCCCCTGGCACGCACACCAAAGGGGGCGTGCTGTCAATCAAAATCGACAGCACGCCACCTTTGGTGCGAGACCCGGAGCGACGGAGAGCCCGTCGCTATCCGGGTCTCGCGCATGCGCAGTGGGGCAACATTGACCCGCTTGCGAGCGTCCTGCGCTCGCGAGCGGGTCTGAATGACCCTGTGATCCTACCGAAGCTGATGGGGGCAAACATAACAAAATGTAAAACTTAGGTAGGGAGTTATTTGGGGCATATTCCTGACAAACAGGAGTTTATTGAATAAAAATGACAAGTGGAGTCTAAGTTTTTGTTAAATTTCCACAGAATATAAAATTAACCTTTAAAATATTCGGTTTCAAATGAATATAGGTTTAATTTGTAGCTATTTTGTGTTTTTGCCTTTTTGCAAGTGCTGCCTATTTGCCTGAGTAAGATGGTGAAACAAGTATTTTGCAGCTTCAGACACAGGAACCGAGCGCCTCCCCCTGTAAAATGAATCTTGTCGTTGTACTCTTAAAGTAACCTACTTTGGTGATGAACTCCGTCCGCCCTCTGAACCTTGTAGGATGACAGATTTTCTCAAGTTCCTAACATGATCACAGTTGGCTCTTGCCAGTGGTCCAACCACATACAATATTATCCACTTCACCAAGTAAGCCCATGATGAAATATGTAATTATGGGGCTGGAGAACTGGTTGTACTCGCTAGCAGCCTGAGATTTGCTGTGATTTAACTATGGTTTTTATTACATATTTTATCAAAATAATGCATAATAAGAAAAAAACTACCATTAGAATGCATAGGAACAAAAACATGCTGAGTACGTAAGCAATTTCCTCAATCTTTGTCATTGTGCAGAGCTGTATGTGTTTCCAGACAGATTTGTGGTCTGCGCGAGTCAGCTAGAACCGGATTCCAACATGTGGGTAGCCGCAATGGGCAAACCTGCCAGCATGGTGAGTTAGTACACTCAAGAAGTCTTGCTTACATTGCTCGTAGGGAGGCTGAACTATATGGATGTGTTTTTTTACTGTAGCATTATCATGATATATATATATCTCTCTTCATGTATTGTTATATTGCTAGGAATGGGTGCTGCCAGCTAAATTGTATTGATTTCAGTCATAGTCCAATGGAACAGTGCCCCTAGTGGTGAAATCGTGAAACATGCTTGTATAGAATTGTTTGAAAATACATTTTGCACTTATGGAGCATACACACGGTCAGATTTGTCAGACTTGTCAGATTTGTCAGATGAACGACTGAACGATTGAACGATTTGAACGATTTGAACGATTTTACCAAAGATTTGAACGATTTGAACGATTGAACGATTTTTGACTGCATTAAAATGAATGGAATCGTCCAAGTCTGACTGCAAACACATCAGATGTCAGAAATCGTTATCTGACCATCGGGAACGCGCATCGTTGATCGTCCATCGTTCAGGCATGTCAGATATGAACGATTTTCCTTCAGATATGAACGACTGAACGATTTTTAAATCGTTATCGTTCATATCTGAAGGAAAAATCTGATCGTGTGTATGCACCATAACACTTCTACATATGGGAATAACCCTTTTTCATTTTCATATAATATATCCTCAAATCTATATTCTTATAAGAATAAGTGTCCATGCTATGAATCTGTCAGTATTTGGTGCACAGGAAATAAAATATTTGGTTAAAAGAGAAACAAAAAAAAAAGGCCACTGTTGTCGGTTGTTTGACAGTATGTGTGTGTATGTGTATATATATATATATATATATATATATATATATATATATTTTCACTGTACATACATTTTTTTTTAAATGTTTATTCAAAAATAGATACAATTAATACCAAACTTGTATGTTTCTAATTGTATTTTTTATTTGCGTTCTTTGTTGTTATACAAAAGGGTTGTTTAAAGATACAGGTTGAGTCTCCCATATCCAAATATTCCGAAATACAGAATATTCCGTATTACGGAATATTTTTAGTATGACTGAGAATGTGAAACCTTTGCTTTCTGATGGTTCAATGTACACAAACTTGTTTTAAAGCACAAATTCATTAAAATACAGTATACAATAACCTTCAGGCTGTGTGTATAAGGTGTATATGAAACATAAATGAATTTCATGTATGTACACAAACTTTTTTTGATGCTCAAAATTATAAAAAATATTGTATAAAATAAGCTGCAGGCTGTGTGTATAAGGTGTATATAGAACATAAATGCATTCTGTGTTTAGTTGTGGGTCCTATACCCAAGATATTTCATTATAGTATGCAAATATTCCAAAATACGGAATAATCCGATATCCAAAATACCCCTGGTCCCGAGCATTTTGGATATGGGAGACTCAACCTGTACTACCAACACGGCTAGGGCAAATGGTGAAATTACAAAAAGCAGCATGGTGAATTGTGTTGTTAGGCCCTGATTCTGAGTGGCACTTAATACTAATGAAATTCTGTGCGTCCACTGCGAATAGAATGCTAATATCTCCTGGTTGCTGGGTCTGTGGAGTCCTATGTCCGCGAAAGAAGCTATCATAGCCAGATACACCTACCCCATCCTCCTGACTCCTGGGTGAACTGTAAAGGCTCCCGGATCGTGCTCAATTTCCTGGTGAAGTGGTTGGGACTTGGGCTTTCTAACTCATTTCAGTGCAAAAGGCGCCATATTGGCCTTTCGCCCCAGCCAAATGATGCAGCAATTGGCAGCATTGCACCATGGTGTTGGGCATTGATGACCGAAATCTTGTCACTGCAACCCTGAACTTGGAACGACGTTCATGATCTCCCAGTAGGAAGGTCCCTTAAAATCGGCAAGTGTGTGTGGTTTAGTTATGCTGGTGGGAGGCAATGCACAAAGCCGTACTGGCGGCAATTGCGCTTACTTGATTTGGCCCTTGAGGGGCTAATGCAGAGTGGAACGCAAGTCACCCATAATTGGTCCCGACTCTCGCGTGTTGAGCATTGAACTAAATACCTATATTTATGTATAGTTTCATCTGAGATCAGATCGCCCCTATCCGCATGCTTGGTTTCATAACCTCTCTGCAAAGCATTTCACGGAGTTGTCCGCTTCTGCAGAGTGAGTTAGTAAGATTTTTTTTTATTTAAATGTATATTTTACTTTGTGTCTTAAATAAAAATAGATATGGAACAATTTTTTAAAGTTTTTTTTCTTTTAAATTTTTTTATTTTTACTTTTTTTTTTTATATATATTTATACTGCTTTTATGCTTCAATCTGAAACCGTAAAGCAAATTTTAATAGGAGTAACAAAGGACTCCAGGGCCCTGTACCTATATGTTTCTTGGCATACTCATAATAAAATTCACTAACATTTTGATCAGAGTTTATACCGAATGGACATTCCCTTATATTGTGTGTATAAATTGCTCAACTGTTTATGTACTTTGGACCTTATTCAGACTTGGGAATATGGTAAGATATAGCAAGTAACTGTACCTGGACAAACCATGTTGCAATGCAAGGGGTGCAAATACATACAGTGCATCCGGAAAGTATTCACAACGCTTCACTTTTTCCACATATTGTTATGTTACAGCCTTATTCCAAAATGGAATAAATTCATTTTTGTCCTCAAAATTCTACACACAATACCCCATAATGGCAACGTGTAAAAAGTTTTTTTGCAATTTTAATAAAAAAACCTAAGAAATCACATGTACATAAATATTCACAACCTTGGCTCAATACTTTGTTGATGCACCTTTGCCAGCAATTACAGCCTCAAGTCTTTTTGAATATGATGCCACAAGCTTGGCACATCTATCTTTGGGCAGTTTCGCCCATTCCTCTTTGCAGCACCTGTCAAGCTCCATCAGGTTGGACGGGAAGCGTCGGTGCACAGCCATTTTCAGATCTCTCCAGAGATGTTCAATCGGATTCAAGTCTGGGCTCTGGCTGGGCCACTCAAGGACATTCACAGAGTTGTCCTGAAGCCACTCCTTTGATATCTTGGCTGTGTGCTTAGGGTCGTTGTCTTGCTGAAAGATGAGCCGTCGCCCCAGTCTGAGGTCAAGAGCGCTCTGGAGCAGGTTTTCATTCAGGATGTCTGTGTACATTGCTGCATTCATCTTTCCCTCTATCGTGACTAGTCTCCCAGTTCCTGCCACTGAAAAACATCCCCACAGCATGACGATGCCACCACCATGCTTCACTGTAGGGATGGTATTGGCCTGGTGATGAGCGGTGCCTGATTTCCTCCAAACCTAACACCTGGCATTCATGCCAAAGAGTTCAATCTTTGTCTCTCATGGTCTGATAGTCCTCCAGGTGCATTTTGGCAAACTCCAGGTGGGCTGCCATGTGCTTTTTACTGAGGAGTGACTTCCGTCTGGCCACTCTACCATACAGGCCTGATTGGTGGATTGCTGCAGAGATGGTTTTCCTTCTGGAAGGTTCTCCTCTCTCCACAGAGGAATGCTGTAGCTCTGACAAAGTGACAATCGGGTTCTTGGTCACCTCCCTGACTAGGGCCCTTCTCCCACGATCGCTCAGTTTAGACGGCCAGCAAACTCTAGGAAGAGTCTTGGTGGTTACGAACTTCTTCCATATACGGATGATGGAGGCCACTGTGCTCATTGGGACCTTCAAAGCAGCAGATATTTTCTGTACCTTTCCCCAGATTTGCGCCTCGAGACAATCCTCTCTCTATCTCAGCGGGTGGTCTGAGCTGTTCTGAAAGCAGCCTCGCGCCTGATTGGAGGCGCACCGGCCACGCGCTGCAACTACCTCCTCCGGCGCCGCACCGCTAGCCTCGGCAGGTCCTTGGCAGGGGCTTTCTGGCCCTGGACCGCAACCGGATCAAGGGGATGGCAGGTAAGCAGGTGGTCGCGGCGGCCGCTGACGCCGGGACCACGTGGTGGTCCGGCCTCCGGCGGTGAGACTGGCCGGAGGCGCGCTGCAGTCAGGAGGTTCTCCTAGCCTAGACCGCCGGGATTTGATGTTCCTGACCAGCCGGGGCTTGTGGCGGCGGCCAGGTCAGTTTATCGGGCAGGTGCAAGCAGCATAGGGGAGGTACGCTTCCCCGGAGACCCCTCCCCCAATCCACACGCTAGTTCAGTCCTCTGGCACAGTTGATTGTGGATTGTTCCTCCCAGCCTCCATATAGGGCAGCCAGAGTGTATGTCAGTTGCTCTCTGAACGCTGCTCCTACAAGAGGGACGCTGGGCAGTCTCCCTGTATAACTTCCCTACTGCTGGTCTAGGTTTTTACAGGGCTCTATCCTACCTAAGCTGAGGCTGATTATGGTAGTGAGACCTTATATGCATATGGCTCGCAGAGTATTTATGCATGACATGTGATTGTTGTTTATGGATACTGTTTCTTCTGTAAAAGAACTGTAATTCCTGTATACTGTCACTGTCTCTACCCTTCCCTTGCTACAGGTGTGTGGGTTGAGAGTAGAAAGCAGCACATATACACTCAGAACCAGTGACATAGTGTTATGTCTAAGGAGTCTGAGGGTCAGGTGGCGGGAGCCCCGTTGCTGATATCCTGTGTAGCCTGCAAGGCAGGTTTGTCCCCACAGGGCTTTCTACAAAATGGGCTTTGTGGGAACTGTTTCAGACATCCACCACACCAATTAAGTTTGCCTGTTTCAGGACCTGAGCCTCCTTGGGCATCATTTTCTCAGGTTATGGCTCAGGTGGCGGAACGGCTGGCTGCCCCGGTACCACCGGTTTGGGGTTTGCCTCAGTAGATGCATCCTATACCCATGATGTGGCCGCCTTGGATGGACCCTGGTGCTGGTAAGGTTATGGCATCATCCTTGGGGGTTTTTCAGCCTCAGGCTGTCAAGCCAAAGCAGCCTAAATCTAGGTGCCATGTACCGCCTTACATGGGTGAGTACTCGAGTGCCTCCTCCGAGGAGGGTGGTGATCATTTCCCAGTAGCCGATATCCCTTTTCTGATAAGGGCTGTAAAATCGGTGTAAAATATCGAGGAAGGGGATCTTCTGCTTAGGAAAGCCCCCCTGTTCAAGCACGAAAAAGTGATTAAGGCAGAATTCCCAAAGTCTGAACATTTATCAGAACTTATGGAGGAAGCCTGGGTCCGTCCGGATAAGATAAGCCATTCTTCTAAAAGAATGGCGCTTCTATATCCTTTTTCAGCAGAGGACTGTGCCAAGTGGGAGAATCCACCATCAGTTGATGCGCATGTGGCACAGCTGATTACCACTTTGCTAATCCCAGCAGTTTCGCTGAAGGAAACCACGGATAGGAGACTGGAGTCTTGTCTCAAATCAATTTTTTCGCTGGCAGGAACGGCCACCCGCCCCAATGTTATGGCCACTGCCTGGGTAGCAAGAGCTATGGAGGAGTGTGCCAAAACTCTAACGGAGTCTTTACCAGATGCCTCTAAGGAGCAACTGAATATGATCTCCTTTATTAGAGAAGGGGTCTCTTATTTGGGTGATGCCGCCTTGGATGCAGGGATCCTTTCCTCTAAAGTTTCAGCTGAGTCCGTGGTGGCACGTAGGATCCTCTGGTTGAAAGATTGGAGGGCAGATGTCGGGTCCAAAAAGGCCCTAGAATTCCTTCCATTCACAGGAGGTGTGCTCTTTGGTCCAGAACTGGACAAAATTGTATCCTCCATGGCAGCCTCAAAGACGGCAGGTTTACCATCAGCAACCTCGTCTAAATCGAGGAGGGCATCCTTTCGGGGGTTTCGGCCGCAGGGCAAGGCCAAAGGTAAGCCCTCAGCGAGATTTCCACCAAGAAAGGCAGGACCCAGGAAGCCCTGGCAGAACAAACGTCCAGGATCTAGGGTCCAGGATAAACCAGTGGCCTGATGGGACGGGCCTCCCCCTGGGTGATCCCAGGGTGGGGGGCCGACTGCCTCGGTTCTCAGAGCCCTGGCACCTCACGACGGAGGATGCCTGGGTTCAGGGAGTTGTTTCCCGAGGGTACGCCCTGACGTTTTGGAGGACTCCTCCTCAAAGGTTCTTTTGTGTAAACCCGCAGGTGGGTTCAGAAAGAGCTTTGGCCCTTCAGAAGGCTATATTTGCCTTACTACCATAAGAATTAGTGATTCCGGTGCCAGAGAACCAGTTCCGAGAGGGGTTTTACTCCAATCTGTTCTTGGTTCTGAAACCGAATGGGTCATACCGGCCTATTCTAAATCTGAGAGAGCTCAACAAATTTGTTCGAGCCCCCGGGTTCAGGATGGAAACATTGCGATCGATTGTGTTGGCAATGGAACAGGGGGACTATATGGTGTCCCTAGACATACAAGATGCCTACTTTCACATCCCAATCACACGCTCATCAAAAATTTCTTCGTTTTGCGGTAGGGGAGGAACATTTGCAGTTCCAGGCCCTGCCGTTTGGCCTGTCCACAGCCCCTCGGGTATTCACCAAGGTGATGGCAGTTATGATGGCATGCCTCAGGCGCCAAGGCGTCGGGATTTTGCCTTACTTGGATGACCTCCTGTTGCTGGGGCAGTCCCCACAGCAGTTACAGGATCGTTTGAGGCTGACAGTATCATGTCTGTACAGTCACGGCTGGATCATAAACTTGCAAAAATCGTCACCCTGTCCGGTACAACAGATGTGTCATTTGGGAGCGAGATTGGACTCCGTGGTGCAGAGAATATATCTGCCGGAGGAGAAGATCCTTGCTCTACAATCACAAATACGCAGGTTGCTTCGCAACAGGCAAATATCCGTTCTAGTAGCCATGCAGGTCATGGGGTCGATGGTGGCCACCTTCAGGATGGTGGAATACGCTCAATTCCGCTCTAGACCACTGCAGCAATTCATTCTGTCTCGCTGGAACAGGATCATCGCACGATCAGGTCCCAGCTGCTGCATCTCTCTCCAGAGGTACGGTTGTCCCTGACCTGGTGGTTGCAGACAAAGCATCTCAGGCAGGGTCGCCCCTTTTGGGTGCCGGATTGGACATTAGTCAAAACCGACGCCAGTCTTCGAGGTTGGGGGGCGATGACGGGGTCACACACTTTCTAAGGAAAGTGGTCAGTGACGGAAAGCCGGCTACCGATAAATATCCTGGAACTAAGAGCTATATTCAAAGCTTTAGTGCAGGCTCAGGAAATCTTAAAGGGCAGGTCGGTTCAGATACAGTCGGACAATCGCACCGCGGTCGCCTACCTAAATCATCAAGGGGGCACGAGGAGTCGGGCCGCCTTGGCAGAGGTATCAAGAATCCTGGTATGGGCAGAGACTCATCTGCCCACAATATCTGCCGTGTTCATTCCAGGAATCCTGAATTTTGAGGCCGATTTTCTCAGTCGGCAAGAGATAAATGCAGGGGAATGGGCTCTACATCCACAGGTTTTTCGGAACCTTGTGGACAGGTGGGGTCTACCAAAAATAGATCTGATGGCATGAAGAAGGAACAACAATGTTCCCAGGTACGGATCCTGGACAAGAGAGCCGAGTTTGTAGACGCACTGACAGTAAAGTGGCGTTACAAGCTGGTATATCTGTTTCCCCCGTTTGCTCTTCTGCCCAGAGTGGTCAGAAAGATCAAACAAGAGGGCAGCACCGTCATATTAATAGCTCCGGCGTGGCCGAGACGGCACTGGTTCACAGATCTACGGTCTCTCTCCATAGACACTCCATGGCCTCTGCCATTGAGACCGGATCTGTTGCTACAGGGTCCCTGCTGGTACCCGGATCTTCATCGGCCATCTTTGACGGCATGGCTCTTGAGGCCTCCGTCTTGAGGGAAAAGGGGTTTTCCGAGTCTGTTATACGGACGATGCTGAAGGCATGGAAACCATCCTCAGCCCGTATATATTATAGGGTTTGGCATACTTTCTTTCAGTGGTGTGAACTGAAAGGGTATGATCCACATAAATTCCTGATATCCTGAGTGCTGGATTTTCTTCAAAGCGGTCTGGAAAAAGGGCTACGCCTGGCCTCTTTAAGGGTACAGGTGTCAGCTCTTTCAGTCTGGTTCCAACATAAAATTGCTCCGAGACCGGATATAAAGACCTTTTTTCAGGGGGTGTTGAGGATTCAGCCTCCCTTCGTTTCCCCGGTTGTTCCGTGGGACTTGACTCTAGTTCTGAAGGTTTTACAGGCTCCTCCGTTCGAGCCTTTAAATTCAATAGACATCAAGTGGCTAACAGCAAAGACGGTATTCCTCCTTGCTATGGCATCTGCACGTAGAGTGTCGGATTTAGCTGCGCTTTCCTTCCGGGAGCCGATCTTGATATTTCATCAAGATAGAGCAGTACTACGTACTAGGGAGGGGTTACCTTTCGAAAGTGGTGTCTAAATTTCATATTAATGAAGAAATAGTAGTTCCAGCATTTCAGGGCACAAGTCTCTCACAAGGTGAGGCTTCCCTGGATGTGGTCCGTGCATTGAGAATTTATGTTAAACGCACGAGCAAATGGAGGAAGTCCGATTCACTTTTTGTGCTTTATGGTTGTCATAAGTGTGGCTGGCCAGCCAATAAACAGACACTGGCCAGGTGTATTCGCATGGCAATTTCATTGGCTTATACACAGGCTGGTATGCGTGTGCCGGATTCAGTGACGGCACATTCTACTAGGGCGGTAGGTCCATCATGGGCGGCCCGCCGGGGTGCCTCTGCTGAGCAATTATGTAAAGCAGCCACATGGTCTTCCATCCATACCTTTGTCAAATTTTATGCCTTTGACACTTTTGCCTCTCAGGATGCCTCCTTCGGGCGTAGGATTCTCCTCTCTTCCGAGAGTCAGGAGCGTCCCCGCCCGTAGGGTTAGTGCTTTGGGATATCCCCAACGTAATGGCTGTGGACCCCATGGACCCCGAAGGAGAAAATTAGAGTTATGGTATAACATACCTTTGTTAACTCTTTTTCTTCATGGTCCATGGGGTCCACATGACACCCACCCAGACGCACCTGTAGTTCTGGGGGAGGTTTTCCGTAGTTTCTCAGTTTGTCATAGCCGTCAATATTATCAATGCGTACTTGCTCAAGACTAATGTTGGGTGGAAAACAATACATCTGAAACATGTATAATTATTACACGTACGCACAACAGGCATGCATAGCCCTCCAAGAGGTGTATTCAATATGAAACGTTAACTTCACTGTCGAAGTTAACGTTTCATATCGGAGTTTTTACCTACGATAAAGTATCGGGCGCGCTCCCGCTTATCCCCGTATTCAATATAAAATTAACGAAAACGGGAAACTCCGAAGTTGGATTTGCGTAAAGTTACGAATTTTTCCTTAAAAAAATTGTAAGACCCCCCTAAAGTTGTAAAAACATGGGGGATCACTATGGGTACCCCCGTTTTAACCTTTAATTAAAAGTCGGGGATTTAAATAGCCGCAGCAGGTGTTTTTTTTTCCGACATTGAAGAAGTGATGCAGAAGAGCACTTAGGTTATTTTTTTCATTTTTTTAAATGGTCCCATCAAATTTGGGGTACATGAAAATGGGTACTAGCATATTTTTATGTCCCTAAAGTAAGTTTTAAAAAATTCTGCATTTGTGCACCTGCCGCTATAATTCTATTCTAGAAAACACCTGCCGCATACTTGCAGAATAGCCCTGAACCTGTTACCCTATTCTTAAACAATTTTATCCCATTTTTTTTTTTTTTTTCACCCCAATTTTTAAATACATTTTTTGGGGTTTCCCTATTTTTTTTTAAACTTTTTTTGACACGTTTCTTTTTTAAATGTCATTCCCAGGGGTGCAGGCTATTTTTTTTAAGCCTGCACCCCTAAACCCCAATTCTGCACTTTTTTTCAACACCTATTCAATGGTGAAAAGTTATCCCCGTTTTTTATCAAAGACTTTTCAAAACTGCGATAAGTCTTTGAAATTGAATACGGTGTAAAAGTAAAACCTGCGATAATGACGTCATACCTCTGAGATTAACGCAAAAACGATGTTTTCGCTCCCATATTGAATACCCCTGCAAGTCTGGTACATGCTCTCTCTGCTATCATGCAGTAATGCCCCTTCAGGCACAAGTGGAGATCAGGCTGAATTGCGTACCAATCGGCATTGCTTCATTCGCATACGCTCAGCTCCGCAGCATGCGTAGTGTGAAAACGCACATGATCTGTCCACAAACTGACTTACATTGAGCTCTGCATCTGGCCCTAGCTGTCATCTGCTCTCACAGAAACTCTGAATTTTACAATACCAAACACAAGTAACAGGGATGTAGTTTGGAAGCCGACGGTCTAAATGCCGACCGCCGGCTTCCAGACTTTGTAATCCCGGCATGGTACTAATGACGGGCGTCAAAAAATCGACGCCTGTCATTAACCAGATGCCGGAAGACCGACGCCCGGCATACCGAACGTAGGTAAGCCAGGCGTCGGCAGCTGCGGGGGGGGAGGGTTAGGTTTATAGGTTTAGATCTCTCTGGGGGACTTAGGGTTAGGCACCCCCCCGGGAGGGTTAGGTGTAGGCTACGGGAAGGGGGGGGGGGGGGTTAGGCGCCCCTGGGGGGAGGTTAGGGTTAGGTACCCACCTGGGGGAGACTTAGGTTTAGGCTGCGGGGAATGGGGGGGTTAGGTTTAGGCACTTAGAGGGGGGATTAAGGTTAGGCACTTGGGGGGGCGGTTAGGGTTAGGCACCCCTAAGGGAGGGTTAGGGATGGGGGGGGGGAATTAGGTTAGTGATACTTACCTTAGGGACGATCAGGATTTTCACCCTTGTCGGGCTGCCACTGTCGGGATTCGAACCGACGGCCCTGCGTCCGGCAGTAATACCTACTACACCCAAGTAACAATACATGTGCTGCAAGGTTACAACAACAGAGCTATTCAACATGCGGCTCTCCAGCTGCTGTGGAACTACACATCCCAGCACGGCTCCTGGTATTGGTATAGTAACTATTTAGAGGGAAAAGAAACACTTTGCATAGATGCGAGAGTTACCATTATACAGCCATTGAAGTGAACCTGCCAGTTATCCCAAGTAATTATGGAATGTACGTGCCAAAGTACAAATTATGCACTGTAGATGGGACATGTGCCAAAGTCACCTCCTATGACACAAAATAACAATTAAGAAAGTAGCCGTTTTATTGCCAGAGGTGCAGCCGTCCAGAGAGTGCAAAATGGCCTTCGTGCTTCTTTCCTCCTTTGAATAAAGTCAGTTAAATAAATATTTTTCTTATTCGACCATCTGAATCCTATATTGTTTATGTCATCACCTTTATTTATAGTTAGCACTGTGCGTTTTCCATAGACGCAGCTGGCGCAGTTCCACGATTTATTTCCTCCTGGAACGTTTACAGTTGGTTTCCTTGAAGATATGTAATCGTATCAGTCCTTTTGGGATCCTATGATCACTGAAAAACATACCAGTGGCCTCCTGCCATGGAGAACGTCAAGAGCAGCCGTACGGAATTACAGCAGAAATCCTTGGCCGAGGATGGATGCGGACCTCAGGGGAAAGCTGATCGGTTTTCTCTGCTCCGCTCGTAAGCAGCGGCCAGGCCTTAAACCGCACTCATCCTCCCTTTCCTATAGGGAAAATGAAGTACGCCTTGAGGAGGTGGAGGATGAAGAGCGAGTGTGTGTGACCACCCAACAGCCGGCTGTGGAACGAACGGCAGAGACGTTCACTCTTCCCAATGGTCCCATCTATCTTGTAGCAAGAGCAGCATAGTATTTGGTTGTACGTAGGTAAGAGAGTGAAGGTGGGCAGAAAGACCAAACTGTGCCATAATAGGCAGAGTTTCTATAAATGTTACGTTATTTACGTCTCTTTCCCGTGATTTTAGAACCAGGAATTAAGTTATAAAATGTCATTTATTAATAGGTACAAAATTTGCAACAGAAATATCTTGTATATAAAATTCATTGGTCTGTTTCTGTCCGGTTATGCATTCGGACACTACTGCACCGGATTGAGATGATACCAACGCGAGGTGGACCAGTTGGATCCTGGCCAGGTTTTATGGGGGTTAGGGTCCTGGTTGGACCTCCCATTGGTGTACGCTGGACAGAACTTTGACTCGGTCAACGGTCATCTTCACATCCTACTGAGAGGTCTCTATGTGGTCTGGAGACAAATAGTTTGTGGTCAGAAAACCAAGACGCTTCATAGCGGAGTGACCCATATTCCTGTTTGCGAATATTTGCAGCAAATGTGCAAAAGATTAGCAAAAAAAAATTACAACTAGACAACGTCACAGTCTACCCATAAGACTAACAATGCAGCTAAATGTGAAAAACTGGGTCGTCATACATATACAATTCTAGGGGTCCTATTCAATTGGCCGCGAGGTTTTGCCCTCAAAAATATACACAGACCAATTTTGGATTACCGTGGGTATGCTCGCCCCATTATCCAATTTAAAATAACCGCAGGAGGGAAATTTTGTTTTTGGTAATCAGTCCGGTAACAAATCATGTCCTGCTTAGCTGGACTCTAAAAACATATACGGTAAGTCATAACACTTCTCAGCAGTGTGCCGAGAGAGGGGTGCAGGGTTAGCGGCGGTAGTATAGTTAGGTAGTGTGTGCGGGGAGCAGGTGCATGGTTACGGGTAGTGTACTTAGGTAGTGTGTGCGGGGAGCAGGTGCATGGTTACGGGTAGTGTAGTTAGTAGTGTGTGCAGGGAGCGGGGTGCATGGTTACGGGTAGTGTGTGCGGGGAGCGGGTGCATGGTTACGGTTAGTGTAGTTAGGTAGTGTGTGCGGGGAGCAGGTGCATGGTTACGGGTAGTGTAGTTAGGTAGTGTGTGCGGGGAGCGGGTGCATGGTTACGGGTAGTGTAGTTAGGTAGTGTGTGCGGGGAGCGGGTGCATGGTTACGGATAGTGTGTGCGGGGAGCGGGTGTATGGTTACGGGTAGTGTAGTTAGGTAGTGTGTGCGGGGAGCGGGTGCATGGTTACGGGTAGTGTAGTTAGGTAGTGTGTGCGGGGAGCGGGTGCATGGTTACGGGTAGTGTAGTTGGGTAGTGTGTGCGGGGAGCGGGTGCATGGTTACGGGTAGTGTAGTTAGGTAGTGTGTGTGGGGAGCGGGTGCATGGTTACGGGTAGTGTAGTTAGGTAGTGTGTGTGGGGAGCGGGTGCATGGTTACAGGTAGTGTAGTTAGGTAGTGTGTGCGGGGAGCGGGTGCATGGTTACGGGTAGTGTAGTTAGGTAGTGTGTGCGGGGAGCGGGTGCAGGGTTACGGGTAGTGTGTGCGGGGAGCGGGTGCATGGTTACGGGTAGTGTAGCTGTGCTGCACGTCAGATGGGACAGTGCAATGAACGATCGTGCAGTGTGTATGCATGACCGCACATAGGACCTGATGCAGAGGTGTGCGGTGTTGCAGCTGCGATTTCTCATGCTGCGGAGGAGCGATTGTAAAATAACACCCTCCCGTAAAGTACTGTTACGTCCATCGGAGCCATCGCAAACAGCAATGCAACTGCATATACATTTGCAGCCCATACACGTGGTCTTCCATAATCGGCTTTGTGAGTCTTCCCATGGTCACACAGTACGGGGGCCTGGACTGAGACACTGGAACATTCTTGTGTACGCAGGGGATTGCAGACACCTAAGCGACCCACCCCCAAAATGGCAATGACTCGTCTTCATTTTGCCAACCACTCCTCGGTTTCCTCGCCAAACGGTGCCTTCCTGTCAGTCACACTGCGCTCCTTGAAGGTATGTGTGCAGGATCGCAGAGGGGGCTTGGCACATTTCGATGCATTTTCAGCTCACCGATAATCGCACAACTGCGTAGAAATTGGAAGAGTGTACATCTGTGAATGAGGCCCCAGTGTATAGGAGAAACTAATTGGATACAACATGATATATTGTGCTGTTGTTTGGATGATTGCATAGTGTGTATGCTCTATATCATGTGTTCTGGAATTTAGTGAAGTTGGAACAACAGTTACATTGTTTGTTACATCGTATAGTGTGTACCCAGCTTTAGGGCCGGATTCAATTAAGTACGAAATCGGCCGATTTTATCGCCAGCAATAAAATCGGATGATTTTGTGGCAAATTATCGCACGCACGATAATCAGATGGTGAAAACTTTTCGCCTGTTTTACACTATCTCAGATCAGGTGAAAAAAAATGCAAAATCCCTATTTTTGCCTAAAGATTTGGAGATTTCTTTCAAAACCCTTTGGACAGCCCCCCTAATGATTTAGTACCCCAAAATTTGCGTAATTTGGTGAAAAACGACCGGTCAACTATTGGGTGAAAAAAAAAAAAATCAATGAAAATGGGTTTAAGGTATTGGGTCTGGTATTTCGGGGGGCTATATGGATGCGTCAAGTGTTTTAAACTTTGCACGTGGTTGCAGCAGGCGGTTTTTTTAAAGGATATTGGTTATTAAAAGTGTGCTTTTATGACACGAAAATATACTTGCACCCATTTTAACATACCCCCAATTTACATGAAACAATAATTTCCTGGAAAAAAATTGCTTTCTATATATTTTTTCATATACGCAAACTACAGCCAACCAACGTAATTTAAGTACCTTAAATACTTTTTTTTTACGGCCAATAATGCACTTCTAAATTCATTTCCGTTGTACGTCAGACATTTTTTGGGGTACAGACGCAATTTCCTGCATGTCCTGACTTTTTTGCCTATTTTCGCCTGTTTTTTTTATCGCACCTACCCGTTTTCGTTTGTTTTTTGCCACTTAATTGAGTACGGCCCCAAGTGTGAAATGGTTTCTTAACCGAATACGCCATTTTTCACCACTCTATTAAATATTGAATGTGTCGAGCTGGGAAAGTACAGATTTCTCGCTCAAGATTTTTTTTATATATATATACAGTCAGGTCCATAAATATTGGGACATTGACAGAATTTTCATATTTTGGCCTCTATTCACCACCACAATGGCTTTGAAATTAAACAAACAAGATGTGCTTTAACTGCAGACTTTCAGATTTAATTTGAGGGTAATTACATCCAAATCAGGTGAACGGTGTAGGAATTACAACGGTTTCTATATGTGCCTCCCGCTTTTTAAGGGGCCAAAAGTAATGGGACAAACTAAACAATCCTAAATCTAACTTTCACTTTTTAATACTTTGTTGCAAATCCTTTGCAGGCAATTACAGCCTGAAGTCTGGAACGCATAGACATCACCAGACGCTGGGTTTCATCCCTGGTGATGCTCTGCTCTGCCAGGCCTCTACTGCAAATGTCTTCAGTTCCTGCTTGTTCTTGGGGCATTTTCCCTTCAGTTTTGTCTTCATCAAGTGAAATGCATGCTCAATCGGATTCAGGTCAGGGGATTGACTTGGCCATTGCATAACATTCCACTTTTTAGCTTAAAAAACTCTTTGGTTGCATTTGCAGTATGCTTCGGGTCATTGTCCATCTGCACTTTGAAGCGCCGTCCAATGAGTTCTGAAGCATTTGACTGAATATGAGCATATGATATTGCCCAAAACACTTCAGAATTCATTCTGCTGCTTTTGTCAGCAGTCACATCATCAATAAATACAAGGGAACCAGTTCCATTGGCAGCCATACATGCCCACACCATGACACTACCACCACCATGCTTCACTGATGAGGTGGTATGTTCTGGATCATGAGCAGTTCCTTTCCTTCTCTTCTCTTCCCATCACTCTGGTACAAGTTGATCTTTGTCTCATCTGTCAATAGGATGTTGTTCCAGAACTGTAATGGCTTTTTTAGATGTTGTTTGGCAAACTCTAATCTGGTCTTCCTGTTTTTGTGGCTCACCAATGGTTTGCATCTTGTGGTGAACCCTCTATATTCACTCTTGTGAAGTCTTCTCTTGATTGTTGACTTTGACACATATACATCTACCTCCTGGAGAGTGTTCTTGATTTGGCCAACTGTTGTGTTTTTGCTATCTCTCTGATGGGTTTGTTTTGATTTTTCAGCCTAATGATGGCTTGCTTCACTGATGGTGACAGCTCTTTGGATCTCATATTGAGAGTTGACAGCAACTGATTCCAAATGCAAATGTCACACCTAGAATCAACTCCAGACCTTTTACCTGCTTAATTGATAATGAAATAACGAGGGAATAGCCCACACCTGTCCATGAAATAGCTTTTGAGTTGACAGTCCCATTACTTTTGGCCCCTTAAAAAGTGGGAGGCACATATTGAAACTGTTGTAATTCCTACACCGTTCACCCGATTTGGATGTAATTACCCTCAAATTAAATCTGAAAGTCTGCAGTTAAAGCACATCTTGGTTGTTTCATTGTTTAATTTCAAAACCTTTGTGGTGGTGAATAGAGGCCAAAATCTGAAAATTCTGTCAATGTCCCAATATTTATGGACCTGACTGTGTGTGTGTGTGTGTGTATATATATATATATATATATATATATATATACATATACATATACACACACACAATACCCCATAATGACTACATGTAAAAAGTTTTTTTGGAGATTTTTGCAAATTTTATAAAAAAAAAAAACACTAAGAAATCACATGTACATAAGTATTCACGGCCTTTGCCATGAAGCTCAAAATTTAGCTCAGGGTGCATCCTGTTTCCACTGATCATCCTTGAGATGTTCCTACAGCTTAATTGGAGACCACCTGTGGTAAAAATCGTTGATTGGACTTGATTTTGAAAGGCATACACCTATCTATATAAGGTCCCACACTTGTCAGAGCACAAACCAAGCATGAAGTCCAAGGAATTGTCTGTAGACCTCCAGTACAGGATTGTCTCGAGGCACAAATCTGGGGAAGGGTACAGAAAAATATCTGCTGCTTTGAAGGTCCCAATGAGCACACTGGCCTCCATCATCTGTAAATGGAAGAAGTTCGGAACCACCAGGACTCTTCCTAGAGTTGCCGGCCATCTAAACTGAGCGATCGGGGGAGAAGGGCCCCAGGGAGGTGACCAAGAACCTGATGGTCTGTCAGGTGTGTAGCATTCCTCTGTGTGTGGAGAGAGGAGAACATTCCAGAAGGACAACCATCTCCGCAGCAATCCACCAATCAGGCCTGTATGGTAGAGTGGCCAGACAGAAGCCACTCTTTAGCAAAAAGCACATGGCAGCCCACCTGGAGTTTGCCAAAATGCACCTGAAGGACTCTCAGACCATGAGAGACAATGATTGAACTCTTTGGCGTGAATGCCAGGCATTATGTTTGGAGGAAACCAGGCCCCACTCATCACCAGGCCAATACCTTCCCTACAGTGAAGCATGGTGGTGGCAGCATCATGCTGTGGGGATGTTTTTCAGTGGCAAGAACTGAGAGACTTGTCAGGATAGAGGGAAATATGACTGCAGCAATGTAAAGAGAAATCCTGGATGAAAACCTGCTCCAGAGCGCTCTTGACCTCAGACTGGGGCGACTGTTCATCTTTCAGCAGGACAACGACCCTAAGCACACAGTCAAGATATCAAAGGAGTGGCTTCAGGACAACTCTGTGAATGTCCTTGAGTGGCCCAGCCAGAGCCCAGACTTGAATCTCTGGAGAGATTGAAAATGGCTGTGCACCGACGATTCCCATCCAACCTGATGGAGCTTGAGAGGTGCTGCAAAGAGGAATGGGCGAAACTGCCCAAAGATAGATGTTCCAAGCTTGTGGCATCATATTCAAAAAGACTTGAGGCTGTAATTACTGCCAAAGGTGCATTAACAAAGTATTGAGCAAAGGTTGTGAATACTTATGTACATGTGATTTCTTTTTTTTTTTTTTTTTTAAATTTAATAAAATTTGCAAAAATTTTTGTACACATTGTCATTATGGGGTATTTTGTGTAGAATTTTGAGGACAAAAATGAATTTATTCCATTTTGAAATAAGGCTGTAACATAACAAAATGTGGAAAAAGTGAAGCGCTGTGAATACTTTCCGGATGCACTATATATATATATATATATATATATATATATATATATTGTGTGTATGTATGTATATAGTTATAAAAATTTGTGTGTGTATGTATGTAACAGGACTGTGAGCACCCAAGCAGCCTTGATGCGCATTTAGAAGCAAAGGCTAATTTATCTGTTCGGATCCCAGGGAAGAGCTACTGTAGCACAGATTGCTGAAAAAGTTGATGCCGGCCATGATAGAAAGGTGACAGAACATGCAAGGCAAAGCAGCTTGCTAAGTTTGATGCTGTGTAGCCGGAGACTAGTCAAAGTGCCCATGCTGACGCTTGTTCACCGCCATAATGGGCACGTGAGTGTCAGAAATGGACCATGGAGCAGTGGAAGAAGGTGGCCTGGTCTGATGAATCACACTTTTTTCATTGTGTGGGCGGCAGGGTAGAGATGGCATCAGGATGCACTATGGGAAACTAGCGGAGGCAGTGTGATGCTCTGGGCAATGTTCTGCTAGGAAACTTTGGGTCCTGGCATTCATGTGGATGTTATTTTGACATGTATCGCCTACCTAAACATTTTTGAAGACCAAGTACACACCTTCATGGCAATGGTGTTCCCTGATGGCAGAGGCCTCTTTCAGTAGGATACTGTGCCCGGCCACACTGTTCAGGAGTGATTTGAGGAACATGACCGAATTCCCCAGATTGGAGTCCGATCGAGCATCTGTGGGATGTGTTGGAAATCAAGTCTTGAGCCGTGGAGAACCCACCTCACAATTTACAGGACTTAAAGGATCTGCTGCTAATCTCATGGTGCCAGATACCACAGGACACCATCAGAGGTCTTTATATGGCGCCAAATAGCAAACAGTTATTAACAATTCAAAATAATGCAGGACAAGGACATGGTTTATAAACATCGCTGCATAACCTTGAAACAAGCAGCAGGCCATCAGCAACCAAGTGTTAGGGAGTTAGGAGTAAATTATAGTATAAGTAAGGGAAGGAGAAGCACATTAGGAAGAGGGCCCTGCTCATGAGAGCTTACATTCTAAAGGGGAGGGGCAGACAGACAGGAGTGGCACAGATTGGGTAGATAGTGAGGAAGGAGCATGGAGCAGTGGAAAGCTTTGATGAATATATGTATGTGTATTTATCCACTTCCACAAGTATGTTTAAGAAACCCTCAGGTTGGAATCCCTGAAAATTCTCATGTGTGTCCATAATGTATATAAAAGGGGCATACACTCGGATCAGGCTATAGCAATTGAGCAATCATGTTCAGTGACTCTACCTCCTAATCATCATTTTAACCAGTACACTTTTTTTCTTGTTAACATACAGTGTATATGTGTGTATATATGTATGTGTGTATATATACAGACAGACACACACACACACTATAGTACAGTATTAAAATGGTACTTTATGGAATAGAGCCAATTTCAACTGCATCTTATTTTGTTAAGTCGTGCGGTGTAAAAACACGGACACTTTATAAATTCTTTGGTGACTAGGAATTTTTTGTTATTTCTTCAATAAACCAAAACTTTTTTTTTTTTTTTCTTTTACTTTTAAAAAGTAAAGCCAGTTCTATGAAGCTTTGCATAGGTCACCGGCAATAAACTGCCTAAAATAATTAGATTACCTTTTACAGAGCCAAATTCTTAGCATGGTAAGAGGAGTGATCGGTGGATCCGTCAGGGGACAGTTTATAAAAGACTGCATACTTTTTACATCACTTAGAAGTGCCTCGGTATCAGCTTTACCTTCACTTTCCTCCTAATCTCATTTCCCTAAGGGATGTCAGGGCCTTAACCCTTCCCAAGAGTCGGTCAGAAGTGAGGAGTCAGTGCGCCGAATGTCTAATAAGAGCTGACAGCCCATGGGCTGGAAACGCTCGGTTATGTGCCGTGCCCACCCAGTCTTTTACGCAAGTGTAAATACGCCAGGAAATGTGCTTTTAATTTAAGAAGCATGAAGGGGGTGGGGGGGGGGGGGTAACATTTGTTACTTGCAAGTTTCACCCCTTCCAGTGTTGATAAAATACATCAACATGTAAAGTTTCTTATAACTCTGTGTACAAACTTCTTTCTGAATAGAAAATGAATCTCCACATCTGCAATACAGAGACGGCAACGCTGCTCGATAGCCAGAAATAAACAAGTATACAGCGCAGCGCACGGTCCATTACGCCAAGACGCTTTGGTAATGTGACTGGGTTCCGTCTCTTATTTATGTCTGTTTCTGAATTCTCTTGTAGGCTTTTGAAAGCCTCAGGGAGTTTACATCACTGCACATAGCTGAGTCTCTGGTTCCCACAGAGCTGTTCAAAGACTGACTCACGGTCTGTGTTAATTGTTCTGAAAATTCAGCACTTTAAGGGTGTGGCCAGAGAGGAAAGTCTACTGTACTTAAAGGGCATGTTCAGAAATGTTTCACACACAAATCATGTTTTTGTTCCATTAAAAAAATGCGACACTCACAACTTAAAGCAAAAGAGCGACCTTGCACGGCTACCTTCCCGCATGCCGGCTGTTAGCGCTCGCTCCGTCTCCGAGGACTAGACAGCCGTATTATGAAGTGAGGGATACAGATACAGAGTGCTCCAGTTGTCAGGGATGAATTAAAGTTTAATGCTCCCTTAGGTATAATGCGTTAGTGGAGGAGAGCTGACGTTACTGTTATAATCTTTTAATTTTATATAGTGCTTGCAGCTTTTACCTAGTGCTATGCACAGAATGAACCAGCTGTGCATCAGGAACCTGTGGCTCACCAGCTGTTATGGAACCACAAGTTCCAAAGTAACTAAGCCCACCTTATGCTTGGACGGGTGGGTGACATGCAAGTGCCTACTAAGTACAGTAAGGTTTGTGTTTACGTAACTGCGCAGTAGCCAGACCTGCACTAAGAAGTATACACACCTGCCCATAGTCCTATCACTCGCAGGCGCCTGAGGTTTGGTGCACGATGATGGTGACGGGTACCAGCACTAGCTGATCTCCTCTGATTGGCTGATTGCAGATTCAGCAGCTGATAGGTCATTTATTCATTGCTCAGGCCTTTGTTATATTGGCATAATAATTGTGGGCAGAATTTAGAATTCAATGTTTTATTTTTATACGTGGGCAATTCGGTTGTTTTTCAGGCATCCAAACACAATGGGCACCCAATGGAGCAAATCCGTTTGCTCGGATGGGCACAGGTGTTGCGTATGTGAGACCCAAAGCACAGGGTTTAGCCGCGTACAGCCGCTAACCCCGTCTAAAGCACAGATTTGGGTGCCAAAACAGCCAACTTCTCTCACATTTCTGCTCGCCACCACAGACGGCTGCGATCAAAAACGTGTCTAACAACGGCTATGCGCGCCCGAATGGAGCAACAATTGAATTGCTCTGTCGGGTGCCCATTAGTTTTTAGGCACCCTATAAAACAATTGAATCGCCCCCAAAGGGAGCTTATACCAACTGTATTACAGTATAGGGGGCTGTTTTTTTTTTTTTCTTTTAAAGCAACTCTATAAGCAAATTTTTCACTATCAAAACAAAAGTTAAAAATGTTCTTATAATGTAATAGTATCTTATGTATGTCTGACATGAACGTGACGCGTTTGCAACTGGTGCAGAACAGGATTAATCTTAAGATGAGTTGGCTCTGCCCCCGCATATGGGAGTAAATACACAGTTTTTTCTCTATACCTTTTCAGAGCTTAATCTTTTTGATGTACAAATCTGAATCAACCTAGTGCTACATTGCACTACAAACCTCAGCTTTCCAAGCACTAGAGAATAGCGACTTCACAAGTTCACAAGGAGTCAACCACTGGCCTCCTAATTCACTGCATCTTTACAAACCTTTTGTTCGAAGGATTGAACATAAACTGCCCACACACAAAGCAATTTGGGAGGCCAATCTGGACAGGTTAAATTGCAGCGTTTGTTGGCACAAAACAACGTTCATTTCCAATCAACATTTGGGGGTCTGTTTATTAATAATGACTCATTGGAATTATTTTATTTTTATTATATTTTTTTTTACCATTTATTAATGACTCATTTGGTACTTACACTAACATTCTATGACTCATTATACTGCAGCAATACAATGTGAAGTACCGCTGCGATTTAGTAATCCGCATTCACCAAAATCCGGCCCATCTCCGGTCGTCTTAGCTGAGAGAGTAATGCTTTTCGGTAATGAATGTACTGATTGAAATAATGCACATGTGAGGGCCAGAGAGGCTTCCACAGTACAAACTTGCCATTTCCCCCTGTACTGCGCATGAGCGAGAGGAAAAGTTGCACGTGCGCAGTACATCTGAAGATTACTTTAGACCCCGCAACGCAGACCATACATAAAGCTATCCTAATTTCTCTGCAGTATCCATGAAAAAGGGGCTATCACTGCTTGATAGAGACGCCTTGATTTGCAACGCCACGTCACAGCTTAGTTACATCTCCTTATCGCAAGTGGACATGTGATTGAATGCGTACAGCTCTGTGCAGTACAATAACATTCAAGATATGCTCCGAAATCCAATGTACTGTTGGGTGGATTCAGTATCCACCCCACAGTGTTTAAATGTGTTTATATATCCAGTGGCTGCTGTCCTCCTACATTTATCATAAACCTAAACCTAGGGCTTTATTTACAAAAAAAAATGCCCCTTCTCAAGATATAAAACAAATATCTTGCTTCTGCCAGATCAAGTCGAACCACAAACAGGTTATCTGCTTGCTATTCTCAGTGGATGTTCTCCTTACAACATGTTGTATAGTCCAGGTACCAGGTGTTACCTAAAGGCATGATCCAGTACAGAAAGAACGTATATGATATTGCACAGCACGGTTGTTGTAATGGTTAGGATTACTGCCTCACAGCACTGATGTCTTGAGTTCAATTCCCACCACGACCCTAACTGTAGTGTTTGCATATTTTCCCCGTGCTTATGTGGGTTTCCTCCGAGTACTCCGGTTTCCTCCCACAATCCAAAGATATACTGGTAGCTTTATTGGCTTCTAACATAAATTAACCCTATATATGTGTGTGCATGTGGTAGGGAATATAGATTGTAAGAGCCACTGGGGCAAGGACTGATGTGAATGGCCAAATATTCTCTGTAAATCGCTGCGGAATATGTGTGCGCTATATATATAACTGGTAATAAAATAAAATATTGTTGCACTAATAAATGAAGAGCAGAGAAGGCTTCTTTTGAAATGGCCCCAGGGACAAGGAAGATTATTCTTTTTATTTTTTTCTCATGTAAACAAGCTAATGTGGAGCAAGCTAATAAAAAGATTGCAACATTCAGTTTGTGCATGTAAGCAGTGTATACTGTATCTGTCTCGGGTGAAACATGCCTTTTCGTACATAGCTTGTTGTGTTTTTCTTTCTGTGTTTATGTTTTATGTGGATCTCATCAAATGATAAAGCTCTCCAATGATTCTATTTTTTAACATGGACAACATGAAATCTCCTGTGGTTTGTGCAGGAAGTGTAGCCAACAAGCACAAACCATGATCATCCAAATGTTTAGGCTTGTGGTTTAACCCCACAATTTCCAATGCTTAATGGAACCATGGACAGAACATGCTGCTCGTCTGAATTTGCTTAATACGTAGGAATCAAATGGAGGACCTGTGGCTCTAGCAGGGACAAAGCTTGCTGGTATATAGTTATTATTATTATTATCCTTTATTTATATGGCGCCACAAGTGTTCCGCAGTTAAACCAGAGCTGAAGAACCATTATGTTGTCTATCTCTTATTGGAAAACCTTTTTTTCTTGTTCTCCAAGTGAAGGTATATAGTAATGTAGAAAATGTCTTTCAGGATTAGGGTCAAAATACCAACTGCGTTTACTTTTCAAGCTTGTGGAGACCAGGACTAGCAGGGTGGGTGGGCAGGGTTAGAGCACCCTGTAGCCAATCAGTGCAGTTTTTTTCCCCCTTAGCCAACTCCTGTGTGCCCATATCAGGGATGGGCATCTCTCCAATCTTTTAAAAAGATTTTCATGCCCGATACATGGCGATTTTTGGATTCTGGAGACACAGGGCCTGGTTCAGAGTTCTATGCAAACCCGATGGTTTACGTACATCTCCGCTGTTTGGCGATATGCGTATGTGCAGGATCTGTGTCTGCAACGGCAGTGCCCCCTAAGCCGCAGCATGATTGACATGCCACAGCCGTTTGGGGCTGGAGAAGAGGCGCGGCAACAGCCAAGCATTAAAGAAAGAGGCAGCGTCGGCTCCATTTTCGGGCATGCTGATTCCAGTGGTTTCGTCCTTGGACGCAACTTCGCTGGCACCGAAAGTGTGAAATATCACATCCTGAGGATTCCTCAGATGACCAATGTTCATTCAGTTGATCCAATTCTGCGCCTTTACCTAACTACGTAACAACGCATGTGACCAAATATTGATCTTTGTAGAGATGGATTTTTATTTAATTATTTCGTTTTGTCTATGCCATATTGATTTGATGGATCGATGCGGGGCAGCAGATTGGCCACCCCTAGTCCATATGTGGACACGTTTTGAAGTGGAAGGGGCTATGCCATTCAGATTATTGTAACATTCCCAGCACAGAGTAGTGATGTGAGGCTCTGTCAGTCTGGTGTGCAGATTGTTGTGCTAAGCGAGTCTCTAAATGAAATTATATACAGTATATAGTGTTAATAGTAATCCTTCAAAAAAATCAACTGTTTCTTTAGATCGAAAAGTTAAAAATAACATAGACCTTCTGCTGTCATCTAATGTGAATATTCTACATCCCATTTAAATCTTCAGAGAACACAATTTACAATGAAGAATGCACACTCCCCTTATTGTTTTAACTGACTACAAGACTCTAAAAAGAGCAATTAAAACCATGGCTTTTCTGTAAATTGTCATTTTACAAGTGGAGGACACCAATATCACCTCAAAAAGCAGCCTAGAATAGGGTCTCCTGGGTGTTGACCAGACCACCTCTAAATAGCTACATATAAATGAATGGATAACCTTTGATTTGGACAATGAAAATAGTCCCACACTGGGCTGTATGGGTGGTGCCGTTGCGCGGGACCAAGGGGTTGGCACTGTTGCAGCTCACACAGCACTTGCATGTTGCTTGCAGAGTACCTGGAACGGCACCCTGCAGCCAGTGGCACTGCCTACTTCCTAGACCCGGCAACCTTGCTCGCTAGGCATGTCGTCACTGTTCTAGGGGGCGGGAGCGGCATAGAGCTCTATTCCAGTCCTGGTCCCACAGAAGCCCACTCTCAATCAGATTCTAGGTTGTCATGTGTTCTTATGTTCGTGATTGTTTGTTTTGTTTTTTTCTTCTCCAAAGCATATAACCAAATAGTGAATACATAGAGCAATATACAGTAGTGTATAGTGCAGTATTTTGTAAAGAATTAAATACATGTCCACAGGTGCTCTCATACATTGGGCTGTGAGTGAAAAAGTGACCCCCCCCCCCCCCCCTCCATCCAAACGGGAACTTTCCAAATGGAGCCCCCTCTAGTCGTACACTTACTAGATCTTTGAAAGTGGTAGGCATTATCCACTCATTTATATGTACGTGTGTTATCATTGTGTTATCCTGCCATGTCCATGTAATTGGTAGCGAAAGCTCACATTTTGTCATTTAGTTTTTAAAATGACCGCAAACATCTCGGTGATATTGGATATAGCATACTGATGTGCATACACTGCGTTATTAATGAATGTACACCCATAGGTTGGGAACATAGGGCCTGATTCAGACCCGCTCGCAAGTGGGTCGATGGTCTGCACTGAGCATGCGCACGACGGAGGGAGCTCCGTCGTGCGCATGCGTCAGACGCGACGAGCGAAGGACTTTCCTTCGCTCGTTGTGTCTGATCAAAGGGGGCGTGCTGTCGATGTTGATTGACAGCACGCCACCTTTGGTGGGTGTGCCGGGGGCGTGCCTCCCTGACGGGGGCGTACCCAAGGGAACGCCTCCCGTCAAAAGCCGGCCCGTGATGTCAGTGGGAGTGATTTTGGCTCTGATAGAGCCAAAATCACTCCGAGCCTTGCGGTTGAAAACCTCAACCGCAGGCTCCGGCTCGCAGTTTCGATGGTCGCGATGGTCACGACCATCGCGGCCATCAAACTGCACGCTCGTATAGGCTGTGGGTGGTGACCCACAGCTATACGAGCGTCCAGGAGGACGCTCCATAATTATGGAGGGCGGCCCTCATTCAGAGCGTGCGCTCTGCTCAGAGCGTACAGCTCTGAATGAGGGCCATAAGCTCCATTTGCACATAGCTAATTGCTTTCTTAATGACACTAATAATGGCAGTGGCCCCATTTTCAAAAGGGATATATCTATACTATGAAAGTATGTTAATCCATCTAGAAACGTGTCTTCATTGTGTGTAATGGCGCATTAACTGCACAACTTGCAGTAAGGAAGCCTCAGGTTGTTTGCTGCATTGGATGTACATATGGTGTGCAGCATAACACTACACACACACAAGGTCCATGTATAACTGGGTATATCAACCAACATAACTGCTATGGATCTAAAGATTTCGGATCATTCTAAAAGTTACGGGTGGTTCCGCAGTTGAAGAAGAACAGAAACCCCATGAGATGCTTATTATTATTGCCTTTTTGATAGTACCTCAATATATCCACTGGTCTCTATCTAGAAGCAGTATGCCACTACATCCCAGTCTGATACACTGTAGAGCATGATCAACCAACAGTGGCATTACCAGTGCCCATGACACCCTGAAAATAGGCAGTGCCACCTCCATCCAATCTTGTACCAGACTCTTCGTGTAACATAGCTGTATGGTGCCAACTAATCTAAGCGCCATCATTCATCCATTTAAGATAGACAATAGCAGACAATAGTTACACATGGGGAAGTCTGTGTGGTCTATCCAGTAAGTGACACTTGAGTTTCCTCTCCCCCCTCCTGTACTCACAGCATTATATGACCTGTTCCCCACTCACTTTCACAGATCTATATTCTCAGTTTAAAAATTAAGGGGAGAGATGTAGGGAACCATCTACAGAGGACAAATGGAGGGGTTTCCCATAGTAACCAATCAGATGCTAGATATCATTTTATAGAATGTAATCGATAAATGATAGCTAGGAGCTGATTGGTTGCTGTTTAGAGCACTTCTCCACTTGTCCTCTTATGAGGTTTGATGCTTCCCCCCCCCAGTACTGTTTAGCCATATCGTTCACAGAAAAGAGCATAGGATCAGATTTTATTTTGTGTATTGTATTACTGAAATGTTATTATCTAGCTATGTATAGTGGCTTAAGCTTTCACGGCCATTCTTTGTTTCACAATGCAAATAACTTTACTTGACAATGAATATACTGATTACCAATGTGACAAAAACTGACAAAACATTGATTATAAATGATGACATCTTTAGTCATACGGTTTATACAGTTCTTTGCACAAGTTTATACGGGATCGGTATGACGCATCCTGGACGCATGTCCGTCTGTTCAAATCCCAACGCCGGTAGACCGGCACCAGTGAAAATCCCGACTGCGCTACAGGTAAGTATAAACCAGCCTAACCACTCCACCCTAACCCGCCCTTAGGGGTGCCTAACCTAACCTCCCCCCCCCCCCAGTGCCTATCCCCCCTCCGTGCCTAAACCTAAACCCCCCCTTCCCCGCTGCCTAAACCTAACCCTCCTGAAGGGGTGCCTATCCATAACCTCACCCGGGGGTGCTATCCCTAACCCTCCCCGCCCCCTCCCCGCGCGGCTGTCCGCACCCGGCTTACCATCGATCAGGATGCCGGGCGTCGGGCTCTCGGCGTAGGTAAAATGACAGGTGTCGGGATTTCGACGCCTGTCATTAGACCCTTGCCAGGATTAGATAGGCGGGATCCCGACTGCATACCGTTTGTACATATATTAGTGGCCTTTGTGTCCCATGTTATCAGAAAATATACCTATTCGGTATTATTATGTAATATAAGATTAGATTGGCAACTTGTGACGTGAAAACTCACCAGTTGTAGTTATTCCGTATGTGGACCCCTTATGTGCTCGTATCTAATGTAGGTGTTTTACCTACAGTACATTCTGGTAAATTGTACCTATTCAGAAGCAGAGAATCTATAGAGCACATGTGGCAATATTATAAAGGACATAGGGCCATATTCAATTTGAGGCGAAAAGTCTGTTGCCGGACTTTTCGCCGTCATCTGAGGTTTTGGAAGTGAAAACTTATCGCGCTCATTCCTGCGATTCCCCATATTCAATTTCATTTTGGTGAAAACGGGACCCGGCGAAAAGGAAATCGGCGAAAAGTCCTGTAATTTTAGGGGAAATTTGCCTGACACCCCCCAAAAGATGCTGTGACATGGGGGATCACTATGGGTACCCCTGAAAAGCCCTGCTAAAGGTATGTGGGGTCTTTAAACAGTCTCAATAGGTGTTGTATAGCGTTTTTTTTGCAAAGTGGTGAAGAATAGCATTTAGCAACTTTTCTTTTTTTTTTTTTTTTTAAATAAGGTGTCCCATCAAATTTGGGGTACATGAAAATGTGTACTAGTATATTTTAAAGTGGCTAATGTGACGTTTTAAAAATCGTGAATCTACCTGCAATCAAAAAAACACCTGCCGCATACTTCGGGGGGCCCCCCTGAGTCTATTTCGCTAGTTTTCAAGTTTGTCCCCTAAATATTTTTTTTTGTCCCAAAAATGAAAGTACCTTTTTTTGGGGCGTCCTGTGGTCCTTTTTAAAAAAAATTTGACACAGGATAACTTTAGGGGACTGTCCAAGGAGTGCAGGGTACTTGTTGGAAGTCTGCACCCCAAAACCCCAATTCTGCATTTGTTCTCGCAACCTATTCAATGGTGATACTTTTTCGCAGGTCCCAATGCATAGACTTTTCACTCCTGTTAAAAGTCGGGAAAATTGAAAACGGGGATAAGTCAGACCCGCGAAAACGACATCATCGGCGATAAAGTATCGCCGACAATGGGTTTTTGCAGCCTAATTGAATATGGCCCAAAGTAGTCATCTTGCTCCTTATATCCCACGGTGTACTCTTCTCTTTAAGTAACTGGTACATAACATTGTAAACAGTTATGCCATAACAAAACTCATTAATGTTCTATTTACTAAAGCAGGAATAGCCCCATCTCTGGTATTTGTGCCAGAAAAATGCCTTCTCCTTATTTATGAAGTGTATCTCAAGGGAAAGCTGTCCCAGCATGTTGCTAGGTGAATGTATTAGTAGAAAAATTTTTTATTTAAATCTGGCCACTAAAATATATATTTTGTATAAAGAAAAAAAAAAAATAATATATATATATATATATATATATATATATATATATATATATATATTGTTTTTTTATTATTTAAAAAAAAAAAATATTTACCCAAGTCAGAGCCAAGACTGGCATAGAGTAAAGCTGTGTATACACTATATGATAATTCGTACTTTATATTGTTCTGGTGCAGATGGGAATCGTACACTTCGTATAGTGTGTATGCCCGATCCATCATTCATCGCATCATTCTATCCGCTGTTCTGCATGTCAGATAGGACGATGCAATGAACGACACAGTGCTGCTACATGCAGCATGTAACCATACATCATGCCGTCGTACATCAGATAATGTGTACCGCATGTGATGTATCATTACATCATATCTTTGGCATCTCTGGGTCGCACCATGTTACGGTGTGTGCCCAGCTTAACTCTCAGCTGTCTCTGCGAAATGTGTCGATTGTTGTAGTGACTGATTTTCTATCGCTGTGATTAAAATAGGAAAGGTGATATTGCTACATAGTAATACATAAGCCCGCAAGTCGTGGGGACACTTTAAATGCAGTCATTTGCCACAAGTGGGTGGAAATTCTTCTTCTCTATAAATGCACAGAATCCAGTAAGCACAAAAGATACTTCTTGCTTTTGTTAAAAGACAGCTAATAAACTATGAATTCAAATCTAAATTTACCACACTACTTTCTCCTCATTCACTTCACAGCGGTTGTTCTGGTTTGTCATTCATGTTTAGTTAGGCTATACACAATGCATGTTTAGTACTATAAGCAGTTTTGTATCCTGCACTGTTTAGACTATGAAAATATGGGGTCTATGTACTAAGCAGTGTTAGGAGACTGAGTGAAGAGTGATAAGGTACCAGCCAATCAGCTCCCAACTGTCATCTCACAGGCTGTGTTTGAAAAATGACAGTTGGGAGCTGATTGGCTGGCACCTTATCACTTTTCACTCTGTCTCCTAACACTGTTTAGTAAATAGACCCCTAAGTCCCCTTGGTGTTCTGAGGCCTGGTGGTTTGTATGGTAATGAGACTACATGCTGTCACAATCTTCTGCTATACTGTTACCCTGTTAAACACGTCATTCCCTAATTGAAGCTCACCACAGCCATTTATTTGCCTCATTAGCACCAGGACTAGTTTATAACTCGCCCATCCCACTCCAATTTAAATAATTCAACAAGCAACATCTGTAGGTTTTGGGCAAAGAGAACTGAACTTTCATCTTGTGATTATAGAGTTTCCTGGGTCAGTTTCCAAAGGGACAGCTGCTTATATATCACTGTTTTATTGTCTTTGCAATCACATAGGAGGCGGCTTCCAGCGGAACGTCCGAATATTTTGCTGAACACAGGGAAAGCGAAATAAACAACATATTATCCGCCGCAGTGAGGAAGCACTCCGTGCTGATAAACATGTAAGTTCTCCTCCAAGGTGACGATATCATGAGGTGATTGTGATGTCTGAATCTCGGCCTTCCATTCCAAAACCCTGGAGCAACGTTTGCCAGATAACTCTAGGCGGAATTGCTGCTAAGCTGCATTGTGTCATCAAGAAACAAAGTTGGGCCAGCTGTTCTCGGGTGATGTCATGTTTTCCCCCCATCACGTTCAGAGGCAGCTCATTTGCATAGCTCCGTTTCAGGATGTGTAAAAAGCTTGGCATGTGACAAACACAGTAGATAAACTAGATTGATTATACACTGTTCTAGGCCCCCAGCGGTTCTATCTCCGCTATTACACGGTAAAAAATTATGGCACTGGCTAAGTGTGTATTGAGTAATATCATTAAGTGCCTTGGGATGCATTCCTTAAAAAGCCCTATTTGTGCTATAATATTTTATTTAGCCTCTACTGAAACGTGATCCCAGTATGCAATATTGACCTTAACATCTGTAACAAATTAGTCAGTACAATGTGAACTCCTCCATAGCCGAGTGACTAAATATGTAGATATATGTATATCCCTGCATGTTGAGAGAAAATCAAGATTATAAAGTATGATAGGATTCCTCCACTGCAAGCAATGTTTCTTGTCATGGTGATGTGTATGGCAGCTTTGTTACGTTACAGGACAGATGTTTTCCGAGCCTATTAAACGCCTAATAAATTACCAGTAGAGCGGAGAACGAGCCTTGTTTTTTTTTTTTTAAATTACAGAGTAAAGAAGGTAAAAGCCACGAAGAATGCTAGCTCTGAGCTCGGCCAGGACTGTAACGTGCACCCGCGTTTACGGCAAGCGGACTCTGACAAAGGAAACAAGAGTAATACGCAATCTGAAACCGAGAGTAGGAGTGCGGAACAAGCGAAGGATTGCATAAATACTGCTCAGAGCAGCTCGGAGCTTCCTGATGCTGAAGTGGAAAATTATGTTAATCACAGCCAGCCATGCACAACTAGCAGCCAGCAGAGACTCAGCCCTGCAGAGCGGTTACAGGCAGAGGACCCGAGCGAGGCTCTTTCCTGGATCCGTGAGTCAGCATTGCCAAAACAAAAACAAACTCTCCGAACAAGTGTTACGCAACAGAAGAGGAGACGGCACAGCTCGGAAGGGAAACCTACGCTCAGCTACAAGAAAGCAGATTTAAGGGATGATACCTTTCTAAGCCTAGCTGACAAGGGGGCAGCACAGCCTGTAGAGGACATACCTTTAGCGTTAAGGATACGTAACATTCAGAAGTTCTCCACAGTCGCAGGTGCCACGATAGTGCCGGTGGAAAAGATGACACTGGCTAATAACATCGAGGTACTCGCTAGTGAGAACGTGGTAGACTTATTGGCCAACAGCACACCTGAAGACGGAACCCGTGAAGATACCAGAAGGCCTACCAGCGGCCAGCCAAGGAAGTTAAAACTTCAAAGGTCCAAAAAATTGCAATAATTCTGTTCTGTAGGTACGGCCTGAACTTCTTAGCCATAACATTAGTTCAAAGTCTATCTGTGAAGATTGTCCCTTAGTGAAACAGTTACTAGTGTTTAAACATCTGTTGTGTTTTTATGTTCACCAGGTATTATTATTAACTAGAGGCAGTTTTAATTCAAACTCTGCTTTCCAAGATTTAATGAAGACTCGTTCTCTCTTACTTTACCCAGTCCACGTAGGGCACTCAGCACATGGAGCGTGTGAAATATAGCGCTGGAATGTATCGCTACAGATTAATATGCATGATCTACGTATCTGATATCACTGATCATGGTAGGAGAACTCTTTGGCTCTTCTACCATGTGTATGTAGGGTACTGTAATATCCCAGCGATGACATGTGGATGCTCCATGACGTCATCCGACAGCTCACCTTCAGGTATAGTCTTACGGTGTAATGGTTAGCGTTACTGCCTCACAGCACAGAGGTCGTGGGTTCGATTCCCACCACGGCCCTAACTGTGTGGAGTTTGTATATTCTCCCTGTGCTTGCGTGGGTTTCCTCCAGGTACTCCGGTTTCCTCCCACACTCCAAAAATATACTGGTAGGTTAATTGGCTCCAAAAAACCTAAAAAAAAAAAAAAAATTAACCCTAGTGTGTATGTGTGTGAGCATGTGATAGGGAACATAGATTGTAAGCTCCACTGGGGCAGGGACTGATGTGAGTGGCCAACTATTCTCTGTAAAGCGCTGCGGAATATGTGTGCGCTATATAAATAACTGGTAATAAATAAATAAAATAAATAAATAAATAAAATACAATAATGATAACATTAATGTTATCAGACAACATTGGATTACAATTCAGCCAGCGTCATTTACGTTTGTATCTCTAAATTTAGTGAATAGAACAATAGAAACTAGTCTGATGATGATTCTACCTTTAAAGATGAACATCATACATTCAAACCATGCATCTTGTTTATTTTTATTTTGAACATAAAATAAGATTGATTTAAGATCTCTTATGAATCTGAACCGTTAGAAACTACAAAGAACCATCGTTAAGGTACAAAAGGCGTGTGTTAGCTCTTCAGCGCATTGTAGCTGTAGTCATGTGACTGGCCGCATCCAGTCAGATGGTCTGGACTCACGTCTTCAGTCCTGCACAATACACAACAACTTTATCCGCGGTAAGCCATTGCTTCTCTCAAACGTACCCTGACAATATACTGGTAAAAGTCATTTGAAACATAGTTCAATCCTGATATTTTAATTTCAAATAACGCCATTCCTGGCTGCACACATACATATGAACTTCTAACTCGCTTTCATTTAGACCTTAAAGTGCATAATATATGTTACCTTGATGTTCCATAAGCTGTTTGCTTAAAAGTACTAATTGAAGAACTCAATGGTGACTTGTGAGATACAAAAAGCATCTGCATTTAGTTATAATTTACTTTTGGCATTGGCCCATACTCTCAACATATAGAGTTTCCACTGCTCTACTGTAATATAATAAGTACCTGTGTGTCTGTTTGGTTTTTGTAACTGTCTTCAATAAAATGCTGTTAATAAGATATATATTTGTGTAATAAAAATGTGTATATAAAGATATATACATATACACACAGATGTGTACATATACATCTACCGTGCGCTACAAGTCGCATTACACATAACACATGAGCACTGTGCGACCCTTTAGTGCAGAGCGTCTTTCCGTGCAATGTTTTTCCTTACGGTGCGTCTTATTTGTAAAGTGAAGCAAATAGGATGCACAAAGTAGAGCAGCTCATGCTGATTAAATTGATATGCGGCATACCCAGGGGCTGGCTGGCAACTTTTAGCCTGGGGGGCAAATGCATGCAGGCGGCCCTGGCAGAGGAGTAGCGTGTAGCCAGGGTGCTCGAAAGAACGTGCGTGCTACGGCACCCCCCCACCCCCTCAAGTGTTCTAGGGAGGAGGCGGGTCCATATGGGATTAATGTAAGGTAAAAATAAAGATATGGGGCAGCCCCCTGTCGTAGTGCCCATATGCAGTGCCACAGGAGGACACCCTTATGCAGGCCTCGAGTAGTGCACCCAGTAGTGATCCCCCCTATGCAGTGCCCCTTGTGCCCCCAGTAGTAAGCCCCTTATATAGTGCCCCCAGTTGTAGTCTTCCCCCTATGCAGTGCCCCTTAAATAGTGGCCCCAGTTGTAGTCTTCCCCCTATGCAGTACCCCCACTATTGCCCTTTATATAGAGCCCCCAGCAGTGGTCCCTCGATGCAGTGCCCCCAGTGGTAGTCCCCTCCCCCCTATGTAGTGCCCCTAGTAGTAGTCCCCTCCCCCCTATGTAATGCCCCTATTAGTAGTCCCCTCCCCTTGTAGTGCTCCTAGTAGTAGTCCCCCCCAGTAGTAGTACCCTCCTTGTAGTGCCCCCAGTAGTAGTAGTCCTGCCCTTGTAGTGCCCCCAGTAGTAGTAGTCCCCCCCTTGTAGTGCTCCCAGGAGTCCCCCCCTTGTAGTGCCCCCAGTAGTATTCCCCCCCTGTAGTGCTCCCAGTAGTCCCCCCCCTTGTAGTGCTCCCAGTAGTCCCCCCCTTGTAGTGCCCCCAGTAGTATTCCCCCCCTTGTAGTGCCCCCAGTAGGAGTCCCCCCCCTTGTAGTGCCCCCAGTAGGAGTCCTCCCCTTGTAGTGCTCCCAGGAGTCCCCCCCTTGTAGTGCCCCCAGGAGTCCCCCCCTTGTAGTGCCCCCAGGAGTCCCCCCCTTGTAGTGCCCCCAGAAGTCCCCCCCTTGTAGTGCCCCCAGAAGTCCCCCCCTTGTAGTGCTCCCAGGAGTCCCCCCCCTTGTAGTGCCCCCAGGAGTCCCCCCCTTGTAGTGCCCCCAGGAGTCCCCCCCCTTGTAGTGCTCCCAGGAGTCCCCCCCCCTTGTAGTGCCCCCAGGAGTCCCCCCCTTGTAGTGCCCCCAGGAGTCCCCCCCCTTGTAGTGCCCCCAGGAGTCCCCCCCCTTGTAGTGCCCCCAGGAGTCCCCCCCTTGTAGTGCTCCCAGGAGTCCCCCCCCTTGTAGTGCTCCCAGGAGTCCCCCCCCTTGTAGTGCTCCCAGGAGTCCCCCCCCTTGTAGTGCTCCCAGGAGTCCCCCCCCCCCTTGTAGTGCTCCCAGGAGTCCCCCCCCCCCTTGTAGTGCTCCCAGGAGTCCCCCCCCCCTTGTAGTGCTCCCAGGAGTCCCCCCCCCCCCCCTTGTAGTGCTCCCAGGAGTCCCCCCCCCCTTGTAGTGCTCCCAGGAGTCCCCCCCCCTTGTAGTGCTCCCAGGAGTCCACCCCCCTTGTAGTGCTCCCAGGAGTCCCCCCCCCCCCCTTGTAGTGCTCCCAGGAGTCCCCCCCCCCCTTGTAGTGCTCCCAGGAGTCCCCCCCCCCCCCTTGTAGTGCTCCCAGGAGTCGTCCCCCCCCTTGTAGTGCTCCCAGGAGTCGTCCCCCCCCTTGTAGTGCTCCCAGGAGTCCCCCCCCTTGTAGTGCTCCCAGGAGTCCCCCCCCCCCTTGTAGTGCTCCCAGGAGTCCCCCCCCCCCTTGTAGTGCTCCCAGGAGTCCCCCCCCCCTTGTAGTGCTCCCAGGAGTCCCCCCCCCTTGTAGTGCTCCCAGGAGTCCCCCCCCTTGTAGTGCTCCCAGGAGTCCCCCCCCTTGTAGTGCTCCCAGGAGTCCCCCCCCTTGTAGTGCTCCCAGGAGTCCCCCCCCTTGTAGTGCTCCCAGGAGTCCCCCCCCTTGTAGTGCTCCCAGGAGTCCCTCCCTTGTAGTGCTCCCAGTAGTCCGTCCCCCCCGCAGCTGAGACATAATAAAAAAGAAAAAAAAAACACTTACCTGACACCTGCTCCTGGTCCCGCCGCCGAGATCAGCTCCTCCGTCCGCCGCCTTGCATTATAGGAGTGACGCGTCACTCCCATTTTATCCACTGCGGGAGCCGGAAGATGTCCGGCTCTGGCAGTGGGAGCAGCAGCCGATGAGAGTCTGTCTGACTCTCATCAGCTGCTAAAGCAAACACACAGTTGCCGGCTCCGGCGGCTGTGTGTTTGTGCTGTGTAGCGCTGACCGAACTCCGTCCGGTTAGCGCTACACACGCGGTGCAGCTGTGTCACAGTGACACAGTCTGCACCGCGGCCCGCATGACGCTGCGGCCCGGGGGGCACATGGCACCCTGCCCCCCGGCCCAGCCCGCCACTGGGCATACCTGTATTCTGTGTGTGACTGCGGCTGTATCTGCATGTGAAATGCTACCTTACAGCGTCACAGCCGCTGACACGCTGTAAAGGAAAAAGTTGCTCAGCGCTATTGAGTCACGCCACAGGATGACGCACTAGAAGGGCTATTTAACGCGCAAGCAGACTAGATGTATGCAGACACATCTGTAAGTGTGTGTGTGTGTACATATATATTATGTATGCACATACACACACATATATTATACCATTTATGTGTGTGTGTTTGCGCAAAGATAAACAATGAACTTGTCTCCTTTGTGTTTTAACAAATCGGCTAACATCAAAGCTTTTTCTGTGTTTAATATCAGAAAAGATTGTTGTACATGAAAGGAAAACGTCATTCAAGGACAGATATTGCTGTACAGTCATTGTACTAATTGCAGTCTGCGACTGCCGGCTTTCCGAACAATTCAAGACTCCATGTGGTTTGCCTAATGGCACAGTACACCATGAACTTACCTCAAATCACAGAAATGTTGCTACATCCATATAAATATTCATCGGTACAAACAATGCTAATGCATTGAACACTGATATAATTAGACACTTACAATTGCAGGCAGGATATACCAGATTTGAATACTTCTGCTTCAATCGTTTTGTAATAAAATGTAATTTTATATACACACATTATGTAAATAATGCAATCACAGCAGCTAGCTACAAATATATAATTATAGCTCATAAGTACCGTAAGCGTTTTCCTGAGTTTACCTTCTACCCTTGATTATACTGATTACTGGTATAGGAGGGCATGAATCAATGCATAGCTTGGGCATATTTATGGGCAAAAGTGTAACAGTTAACCAATTCATATAAAAAGGCAGTGTAAATGTAAAGATGGAAGTAGCTATTCACAGCATTAAATTACTATATTGGGGGGCAAATCTAATGGAAACTGGTACACAAGTAACTATAAAAAAATCAGAAGTAACCCATAGCAACAAATCACACATTTTGCTTTCAGTTTAACTACTGATAAAAAGAACTAATCTGATCGGTTGATATGTATTAATGCAGCTTTTACCAGCTGTTACCAGTGCACCATCTCGTATGGTCATATTATTTTCACTGTTGTAGATATATATTATAGGAATGTCATAACAATGGGGGTATTCAATTGAACACGCTATTGAATAGCGACGGGAGGGACTCCCAAAGCTGTTCAATACACTGCGCTGTGTGGTCGGAGAATTGCCGGTTATCGCGCCTTAACAAGAGTGTTAAGGCGCGTACACCGGCATTCTCTGACCAAAGTGCCGGGCGCGCGGCTGTTAGCGCAGTGCTATGCAGAAAAACTGTTGTGCGCCCAGCACTTTGGTCGAATTTCTCCTCTCATCCCCAGAGGGGTGCGAGAAGAAATCCTTAGCACGACCAAACAGCTCAGTGTATTGAATAGCTTCGGGAGTCCCTCCCATCGCTATTCAATAGGGCGTTCAATTGAATTCCCCCCAATGAAATAATTTTCTTAGTCTGTGCTTTGCTGGCATATAGGATGCCCTATTGTCTCCCCACCCCCCACACTGCAATGACATAACTGTGCAGTAATTGTAACATGCTGTATACAGGGAAACAAACTTGTTGTTGGACCCTGCTGGTGGTAGTCGGCAGATTGAGAGCCCATTAATTGATTGCTTCCTGTGTGCCAAAATAAAAAAATAAATCCTCCACAGCACGAAATTTGCCTATTCTACCCCTTCCAGACATCAGCCTAAAATCCGGCTTTCTGCGTGTGAACGCGCATCATCCCAGACGTAAGTCTGAAAGGTGCAACCCAGGTTGACCGTCACTAGCAGGGTTTTTCCCGGGACTTGCAAGACGACTCTGCTGAAGTGTAAATGGTGCGACCCGGGTCATGCCTACAACAAACTGACTGGCCGGGGACAGTGGCACCTTGGAGTTGAGATCATCTACAAGCATCCACTGAATACCGAAGCACCCGGGTCAGGTGTGAAGGGTGACGACCTGGGAATAACCAGGGTCATCTCTTGAATGTGAAAGGGGTAGCCTGGCTTCAACCAGTGCTCGGTGTCCCGGGTCCGAGCCAGGTTGAAGCCGGGATTTTATGTCTGAAAGTGGTATTAGAAGAAGGATAAATAGGTCAGTCACCTGTACACTGAGCAAATATTTATACAGCATCCATGTGTCGAGCTCAAGCTGCTTTCCGGTCAGCAACATATGCATCTGGTTTATGCCAGGCACGAGTCACAGAATCCACAAGATGCGCTACACCAGCTGGCTCTGTACTCCCATGTAGATTTGTTAATTTTCATTACGACATGAAGTTTCATTGCAGAAGAGGTGGGGTTAGGTATTATATGTTGACACTCATCACCCAATCCCCTCCCCCCCTGCAGCCTAACCTACCCCTAGTGCCTAACACTTCCGACCTGCAGCCTAACCCTAATGTCGACATTCTGTCATTGTCTGCTGCATTTCACATGTCGAATATTGTGTTGTCAACATTATTATTGGAAAAAAAGAGATTGGCAATATCAAATCGCAGAACAAAAGCGAAAAATAATGTGATAAAATGTAATACATTTAGTAAAAGTTGCAGAGGGGCATGCAGAAGCCAATTGCGTTAAAACCCGTCCAAAGATTCTAGACCCCATTAACTTCATCACAATATTATACAAAACAATGGGGTGAGAGTAGTGTGCCAATGAATTATACTCTCCCATTGAGGTAGCCATCAAATTTAAATAGTTTCATTCTTCATTATGTTAATGGACTTGGGGGTCTATTTACCAGTATGCCGCTGCCGCAATACAAGAGAATTTCTATTGCCACTTTTAGAAGCGATTTAAAATCTTTTATTGCTGCAATTTATCACTAAATGTTCATTTGGCTACACAGTGAAACCGGCTGGCAGCAGTAAGCTTGGACTACCAGTAGAAGTTATCATCCAAGAAATAGAAAAAAAAACAAGAAAGAAAACACCTCTCCATTTTGTGGAATGGTCCCATTCTCCACCCACAGATGCCCGGACCTGTCAATCAAACTGCAGCGTCCTGGGCACTGCAACTGGGGTCGCAGTGGCATTGACACCCAGACTAATTGACACCCCTCTGTGAAGTTTTCATCCAAATCCATCCAGTGGAAGTCCCAGAACAATCTCCCCAGGTCAAGGTTCTGCCCATATTCCCTGGGTCAAAGTTCTGTCCAGCGTACACCAACAGGAGGTTCGACCGGGACCTCAGCCCCCCTAGTATGTCTTCTGGGATCCAATGTTACCACCCTGGAAAGTTTTCATCCAAATCCATCCAGTGGAAGGCTCAGAAAAGGCTCCCCGGGTCAAAGTTCTTGCCAGCGTACACCAACAGAAGGTCCCACCGGGACCCTAACCCCTTTAAAACCTGTCCAGGATCCAACTGGACCACCTCGCGTTGGTTTCATCCCAATTGGTGCAGGGGTGACCGAATGCATAACCAGACAGACAAACCAACCAATGAAATGTATATATATATATAATGAGCATTGCTCTGCTTCCTTTGCCACCAGGTATTAAGTTGAGAGAGTTGGCCAGCTTAACAAATCATTGCAATGTTTTGAAACAAACATTCCTTGAATTTAAATGAAATGCAGTTTGGAGTGTAATTAGGTGAATGCAGAGCATATGTTTTTTTATTTTTTATTTACATGATGCTGTCACATACCTTTTTCCCCTCTATCGCCACGCTATATCCATCCTGAGATGGCAATAACCACTCGTCATAAACAGATTTCCCATACTTCGCATGAGGAAGCAATCAATCTCTGGAGGCATGCTAAATTGGGAGAAACTGTATTTCCGGTGAAAACGTATGGATTCTGGGCTATCCTCCCTATTTTAAATAGACCTCTAAATTGTTTACCCATATAAACACATTTATATGATGGAGTACTAATATTTCTAACCTATTTCTAAATGACCTGGGCTCCTCTTGTGCCTCTCGGTTCTAGTGCTTCTTTAATTGTTTGAGTTCTACACACAGTCCTGCAACATGTTGATTGAAGACTGAATCTTTGCCATCAGACAGCTGCACAATCTGGGATTCATAATATTTTTGGAAAAGCCTATTCAGAATCCCATAGTTTGACATAGTTCTGATTAAACTGAAATACCTACTTTCTGCTGCTGTCAAGTGTCCTGGAAAATTAGATGAGTCCCAGAAAGCCCTGCCCACAGCCTTTGTTATATTTAAGGAATCTAAGAAATATTTTCTATTTAAAAAAAAAAAAACTTGTCCGTTTCCCTCGCTTGATGCTACATAGCAAAACAAATTTGGCAAGAAATGGAAACCAGCTGGGGTTTTGTCTGCTTATGGATATAGACGATCTTTGTTCCTTTGCAAACACCAGCAAGTACAAAATACATGATAGAATTGTAACACAGTAAATGGGGTTCCAAGTGGTTAACATTGAATGATATTTTAGGAAGGTCTTGAAGTAGGAGGAGACTTATTTTTCAGTTTAAGTGATGATTCTTTAAATAAGTATTATGCACCAACGTAGTTCTATAGTCTAATCCAGTGGTTCCCACACCTGGTCCTCAAGGCAGTCCAGGTTTTAAGGATGTCCATACTTAAGCACAGGTGACTTAATTAGTACCTCAGTCAATTTTATTATACCATCTGTGGACAAGCATGGATATCCTTAAAACATGGACTGTTATGGTGCCTTGAGGGGCCGAGTTTGGGAAACCCTCATCTAATCGTTTGCTGATTAGATGCTGCAAGGATGATGCTGGTCAAGTGAACCCTACATCACAACCTTCTTAATTTGGGAATCAAGTGACTTTAAGCCATTTTGCTGCAATGAATTTATATTGCCCAGCCTAATAACTTTAGGTTATGGACTACAAGTCTCAGCATTTAACTTATAAGCAATGTTAAATAGCATATCACTGCATAGTATAGTAGCCTGATGTTTTTTGGTTTTGTTTTTTGTTTCTTTGTTAGTTAGCTCAGTGGTTCCCAAACTGTGCGCCGCGGCACCCTGGGGTGCCTCAGGTTGGTGGTCCTGCACCAAATCAAATTCTTTATGGTCAATGTAATTTAAATATGCGCACAAAAAGAAGCCCAAACCTGTCTACCACTATATAACCAAACCTAAGGATGACAGGTAAGCACAATTTACTTCACTGTATTACTTTACTACATTTTGTTTTATTAAACTTGAACAAGCTGCTTCCCCAGACAATGCCTCCCTTACTTCTGCTCTTGACTCTGTTGCTTAGGTGATCATTACTCATCCACGCAAATCCACACTTCAACCCTGGCATTCCAAATGCACCAGATACCTGCAAAAATGTTCACGAACCGCCGAGCGACAGTGGAGAGGATCACGCTCTCAGGCTGATTTTCTCCATTTCAAATTTCTGCTGTCATCCTACAGTGCTGCCCTTTCCCTCTCTAAACAGTCATATTTCAAGAATCTCAAATCCCCAGCGTCTCTTCCACCTTCAACTCCCTCCTCTGTCCACCCCCTCCTCGTCTCCCCTCCTTGCTCTCTGCCACTGACTTTGCTAACTATTTTACATCTAAAATTTATTCCATCATCAGGACATCATATCCAACCAGTCCCCCAGCTCTTCACCCCCTCCTTTCCCGGATCACCCCTCCCCATCCACTTTACCAACTCTGACATCCTTCTCCCCTTTATCTGGAGAGGAAGCAATGGCCCTCATCCAGTTCCCCCCCCCTTCCACCTCCCCCCTTGACCCTATACCCTCCCGCTGCCTCTCTCCTTCTGCCTGCTCCCATCTTACCCACTTCCTTAATCTCTTCCTCTCTTCTGGCATGGTCCTTTCTGCATTCAAGCATGCCCTTGTCTCCCCCATTCTTAAAAAAACCTACCCTTGATCCTAACATTCACTCTAACTACCGTCCCATCTCTCTCCTCCCTTTTGCCTCCAAACTCAGTGTATTGTTTACAACCGCCTCACCACATTTCTTTCCTCTCACTCCCTCCTTGACCCTTTTCAGTCTGGCTTCCGTTCTCTACACACCACTGAAACTGCCTTCACGAAAGTCAGCAATAACCTCCTTGCTACCAAATCCAAGGTCCACTACTCCCTACTCATTCTCCTTGACCTCTCTGCTGCTTTTGACACTGTGGACCGCCCTCTCCTGCTGCATATTCTTCACTCCCTATGTCTACGTGACACTACTCTCTCCTGGCTGTCCTACCTCTGACTGTTTTTTCTGTTTCCTCTCACGACGACTCCTCACCCCCCACAGCCTCTTACAGTAGGTGTTTCCCAAGGTTCTGTTCTTGGACCTCTCCTATTCTCTCTATAGGTCCTCTCTAGGTAAACTCATCCGCTCTTTTGACCTTCATTATCATCTCTATGCGGATAATACTCAGATCTACCTTTCCTCACATGATCTTTCCCCCTCTCTACTGACTCGTATCTCCAACTGTCTCTCTTAATATGTCTAAGACTGAGCTGATCATCTTCACACCCTCCCACATAACCTCATTTGCCACTATTTCTTTATCAATAGATGGCATAACTATCTCATCTAGTCCCAAAGTGCTTTGTCTTGGAGTCATCCTGGACTCTTCCCTTTCGTTCAAACCTCAAATTCAGAACCTCTCACAGTCCTGTCGTTTAATCTCAGGAATATTTCCAAGATCAGACCCTTTCTCACCCAGGATGCCACCAAAGCCCTCATACATTCACTGGTCATCTCCAGATTGGACTACTGTAACCTCCTCCTATCTGGCCTCCCCAATTCCCATCTCTCTCCTCTCCAGCCTGTCCTCAATGCTGCTGCTCGGCTCATTTTCCTCTCCAAACGCTCTACATCTGCTCCCCCTCTCCTATAAGCCCTCCACTGGCTCCTCCTTCCCTTCCGGAATCCAATTCAAGGTTCTCACACTCACCTACAAAGCCCTCACCCATTCCTCTCCCATTTATGTCTCTGATCTCATCTCCCTTCACTCTTCTGTTTGCCCTCTTCGTTCACTTAATACACGTCGCCTTTCATGCCAATTGATTACTTCCTCCCACTCCCACCTCCAAGATTTTACATGTGCTGCTCCCCACCTTTGGAACTCCCTCCCTCTCCCCATCAGACTCTGCACCTCTCTGCAATCATTCAAACAAGCTCTTAAGACCCACTACTTCATTAAAGCCTTCCAGCTCTCATCCTAACTTGCTGCTACATCTTCCTTCCTCCCCGCCTACCCCATCTGTGTCACTCCTGTTTGTCTGCTCCTCTCTTTTTAGAATGTAAGGTCTTTCGAACAGGGCCCTCTACTCTCTTGTGCTTCTCCCTACTGTATTTTAATTTCTCTTACTCCCCACTAGGGCAACTAACACTTGGATGCTTATGTGGGTGTAAAGGTCGCTAATATATAGCTATGTTTATTATCCATGTCCTGCATTGTATTGTATAGTAAGTCGCTGGTTACTTATTTGTTTATGTACTTTGTAAGGTGCTGCGGAACACGTGGCGTCATATAAATAAATGATGATAATATTAAGCCACATCCAATTGAACTACGCCTCGACTGATACTAAAACTAAATTGTGGTGGCCCTCCCCTTTCAGCTGATGAAAATGGTGGTATCCCATTTACACTGGGACAGTGATTAGCAGTGCTTCCTCACTGTGTTGGGACCATGGGTTAAATTCAGACCAAGGGCTTATATCTGTGGAGTTTGCATGTTCCCACGATGCTTGCGTGTTTTTTCCTCTAGGCTTAATTTTCTACAAAGGCAAAAATCATGTGTATTAAGTTTGTGCTATACAAATAAATGGTAATAAATGTGTTCAGTTTCTAGTAAAATAATATGCTGCATATCCAGAAATGTTGGTTCAGCCCAGAAAACATGGATGCCTCCACTGTGCAGATGACCGGTATACCTATCTCTGCCTATCACCTGCTTCTGGCACTTCAAAGCGAAATTGAACAAAGATATAGTAACAGTAAGGGCTCGCCCATACTAAGGGGTATATTTACTAAACAACATTTTAATTTTCAAAGCCGCTGATTCTCGCTGCTTTTAAAAGGGCAATAGTAATACATGCAAAACAAGCGTGATTTTCCGCATATTACTAGTGCTCTTTTATATCCAGCTGTCCTAGCTGCTGAGGAATGACCGCTTTGAAAAACCTGAGGTCGGGCATCTAAACTTTTAAGCAGCTTGTAAGATGCGAGCTCTGGAACCGACCATTGCAGGAGCGATTGAAGCCGTTTATTTTCTAATGCTCCATGATACACACCTATACAATTATTGGGCCGATCAGTTAATATTGTGTGATCGGCAGGTTAATAGTATAGGTGTGTTCCAGTTTATCGGTTGTCATCCAGTTTTATTGCACTTTGATGTTCAGTATGAAGACCCATAAAACATATTTTCATCAGTATTGTCTATTTTTTATTTTATTTTTATGAATGCAATGTTTTAGGTTGCATAAAGTAACTTCTGTAAAGGGCATATTGTTAAGTGGCTTTCATGCATTTTTACTATGACTGATCATTGTTAATGATATTCCAACATTTTATATTGATTAAAAATATTTATTCATCTATATATTTGTATGTATTTATTTATATTTTTTGTGGCAGGGGGAATTTGGGGTATAATTAAAGTGACCATCACAGGAATAGTATTTTCCTTATTTCGTGGTAAACCAATAATTAACTCAATGCTCTTTATCTACTTTGTGCAATCCAGGGTTCCAGAAATATGACACACAGGGAGTAGACTGCTGCAGGCTATAAAGTACAGGCTGCTTCCCCTCTGTATGGTGCAAAGCTAGGCTGAGTCAAAGGTAATAACAGGGGCCAACAGTAGCACTCATTGCAGAGATTTCTTTATTGTTGAGTTAAAACCTGTACAGAACATTGAATAGCCACAGACACACACACACACACACACACACTCACACACATTTACGCCTAAACAGCATCTGACTGTAGAGCATTCCAAAAATGTGACTCAGTTTTTAGACCTGAAAAGGAGGAGACTTCAACGTTTGGCCATTTGCTACTTTAACTTACATAGAACTTTTATGTGTTGAATTAAGATTTCTGTTACTTATTTGTGGCTTTGCATTCATTGATCAAGCAATTACATATCTTATAGTGCTGTAGATAAGGGGACATACAATTAGGCACGTGAGATTTACATTCAATTTCCTATATACAGGCAGTAGGTGAGAACTGATCCCTTATATAATGTACATTTTATTGTTACTGGTAAATGTTTATCTCGGGTTTTTTTTTTTTTTTCTTTTTTCTTACAGAAGATGGGTAAAAAAAAAAAAGGAAAATAAATGGGTCAAGTTAACCGCATAGAGCATTACATGGCAGCTTTACCTTATGACAGATAAGAGGAGCTGGCAGCTTTGCTTATGAATGGCGTAACAGCAATAGGTGTTGCAGGTGCTTGCCAGTAATTGAACTATTAGATCCCTTACAGTAAATGAATAACCACAGCTATTCTGCAACAGGTGGGCTTTATTCCCAGAATTCATGCATATTCTGGTGCCCCTTTCTGAATACAAGCTAACCTTCCTGCAGTTCTGTTGTGGTTATACCTTTTGATTTTTATATATATATATATATATATATATATATATATATATATATATACATACACACAGTGTATATATATATATATTTTTTAAAGCAATGAGATTACAGTTGTGTTGCAGTCTACGGTCTAAATGCCAGCACCTGTGGCTTCTGTAAGGCCTGAGTTTGTTATACTGGGCATACACTATACAATTCTGTCGGATATCTGTCCAATGTGGATGGTTGCAATGAAAATCTGGTAATGTATGGGAGCAAATGAATATCGTCCATTTGCTCACAAATACTGAAAAACAGACAAAAATGGCAATTCAGACAAATTCGTTAAATCAAATGAATTTAACCAATATGACCAATCATTTTTGTCCATTTTCCAGTGTTTAAGACCATATGGTCGATAGTCATTGGCTCCCATACATTACCAGATTTTCATTCCAACCAGCCAGATTGGACAGATATCTGACAGATAATTGTAGAGTGTATGCCCAGCATTACTGACATTGAAGTGAATGCAGGTAAGTAGTTGTGAGGAAAGCTACACTTCTGCTTTCTGCATTTCTGACATACTGTCACAAGGGATGTCCATGGCAACATAGCAATTATGGGCATGGAGGTTCCTCCTCCGAAATCTCTCCACCATAACCTCATTTGCATAAGTGCTGACCCCTACTGTTGGTCCAGCTGTTGTCAACACTCTTGTGCTGTAACACTAGAAGGGGTATATTTAAAAAAGTGTAGATTTTAGAAGTGGAGTTGTTGCCCTTAGCAACCAATCAGATTCTACTTATCTATCTAGCACCTTCTATAAGACATTAGCTAGAATCTGATTGATGGGCAACAACTCCACTTCAAAATCCTGCACTTATAGTAAATATACCCCAAAGAGTGGTTACATTTAGGCAGCAGGTGGTGTGGGGTGCAGTTTTGGTTATGCACGTGGATATCGTTAAAAAAAAACTTTTCACAGGAATTTTTATTTTTTTATTATTAATCTTACCAAATATTTGGAAATTTTCTTAAGACATTTTTTAATTTATTGTTTTCTGTACAAAACAAGACAATGTAATCTAAATTGCACATATCCATTCTGCTGACTTTAGAGAAACCAAGTAAGGCTACACACCGGAAAGTTGTTATTGAATTGTTTCAGTTTTTCTGTCATGGTTTCTGCTTAACGATGGTATGTGTCTGTTGTTTCAAAATCACTTGGTGGTTTGAGCCATCAATGGTACGCTCGTGCGCATGTGCTATGGCGGGGGAGAGTTTGCGCAAAGGAGCTATCCCACAGACTCAGGGTTTGTCCTTCTGGTGTATGAGCAGGAATTACATCACCAAACTTCGCTAAACGATCATCGGAATGAAGCAAGCCATGGGAGCAACCTCATTCCATGGAATGGAGAAACCATTGCGCTTGTTCTGAAAACACTGATGGTTATGAAATATCATCCATCAATGGCCATCCCTACATCCAGGCTCATTTAGACTGAGAACACCATTATTGCTTTGTTTACCGACAGTGTAGAATAGATCAAGATGCTTTCAGATCCATTTTTGGGGGTCATAAGGCTGTTTTTATTAAATTGGTCAGACATGGTTTCATATTTGGAACTGTTGAGATTCTGGTTGCAGACTCCCCTGGGTCTTTTTCTACTGTTGGCCATCCAAGGTTTAACCATCAATAGACATCATTGCTTATGCTGCACAGTGGGCGGTGGGCCAATCAGGGAAGGAGCCTGGGCTAAGTGGAGCATTGAGGAGATGCCCCTTGCGCTGGCTAAACAAAGAAAACCTCACCGTGCCTCTGCCATCGATGGCATAGAACCATCAAATCGATGGTAAAACCATTGACTGTTTCTATCCATCTACGGTCTATTGCCACCCCTAGTCTTTTCCTACACTGCAGCACTCTGCTTTAACTCAAGTCTTTGACCAATTTCTGCTGCTTCCTACATCACAGCTAGTGAAGTACCCCACTGTACCGCTGTCTGTGACCAGCTTCCGCTGTGTGTGCATACTAGCCCACATGTTCCCCAAGCCTATGACCAGCCACCTCTGTTGACTGTACCTCCGCCTCTATAAACTGCCTGGCGACTAGCCACTGGGATCCACCCACTACTATACTGTGTGTACAATACAATAAAATCTCTGTTCATCCCACTCTGGGCCTGACTGATGGTGGGTATCTCAGACCTTGCACATTCAGACGCACAGATATACCCCAGGGAAGGACAATGTAGTGGCAGTATAAAGCCGCATACGCGACAGCGGCAAAAGACGCAATGAATGCCGCGACTGCGCCCAGTACCATTTGTGGCATGAAAAGATGTTTCATGTTAAAGCATGAAGTAGATTACTCACAGTAGCTTGGGAATTGCCCACATACCCTGTAACACTGTGAATCTTCCTGCACACCCTTTTAGGGTGCAGGGTAAAATGTAGGGTGCCATTGCCGGCATTCACATGTCGCCCCCCTCCAACAGCACGTCGCCTAAATCACATTTAATTGAATGACCCCTTCTGTCTGTTTCGGTCCATATATTGTGAGAAGACCTAATCATTGCGTTTCACCGATTCTTAGGTGAGGATTGGGCATTCCGAGTCAGTGAAGTAGATATTATGGATACACTAAGGACCTCATTCAGAGCCGCTCGCAAAATGCGAGCGCTCGCTCTGAATGAGGGCGGCCACATCTAAAAAATGATCCGGCCTCCTGATGATCCGGTCTCGTCGCAACCATCAGGGCTTGCGACGAGACCCTAATGACCCTGGAAGCTCTCTCACTGACATCACTGGTCAGTGGATCCGCCCACAAACGGCAGGCGTTCGCATGGGAACACCTCTGTTTGTGAAGCCACCCCTATGCCACGCCTACAAAACGGGTCGAGCTGTCGATCAACATCGACAGCCGCCCCTTTTGCCTTTTGTAGTGATCCCCTTAAGCGAGAGAATCGCTCCGGGGCTTGTGCGCGCGCAGTGCAGCTGCTGCGCGTGCGCACAGCCAAACATCGACCCGCTTGTGAGCGTGTCTGAATGAGGTCCTAAATCCATAGCTTAGTGTTTAAATTGCATATGAATCTATTTACAGTACATAGAATTTGGGAAAATTATTAACCCTATTTTGCCTAATACTGACATGAGACTAAAGATAGCTTTAGGGGGACTTAGGGTTTGGCACCCCCCGGGAGGGTTAGGGTACGGAAAGGGGGGTTAGGCACCCCCCCGGGAGGGTTAGGTTTAGGGTGCGGGGAGGGGGTGTTAGGTTTAGGCACTAATGGTGGGGAGGTTAGGGTTAGGCACCCTTTAGATGAGAGGGTTAGAGTACTACTTACCTGCTGCTGTCAGGATTCCGAATTGTCGGGCTGCCGCTGTCGGTATTTGATCCGACAGCATTACATACCGATTCCATCCCATGCTCTACCACTCAGGAACACTCCAGAGACTGCTGTGCAAAGACCTCACATCTGGTAAGACGGTGTGAAGCAGAGTTGTGGGACGCCGCCCTCTGAACCACAGGACCATTCTATTCAGACTGTGTGCGCATTTACCCGTTGGCATTGATCGGAGACTGTCAGCTGGTACATTGACTGGTTTTCTAAATGTAATATCAGATATTAGGATCCGTCCCTGGTTTATGTGCAGCTAACCATATAGAAATCACCAATTGCGGAGCGCAGGGCTTTAAAAATACAAGGCCTGAGTTAGAGGTGGACGCACTGCCGATGTTGTACGTAGTGGAGTGACTTTGCTACTGCGCATGCGTTTATATCGCACTGCGCATGCATCCCGATTGTGTCCGTACAGAGCCACAGTTGCAATTTCAGGTGGACGCAGGAAGAAGTGTATTGAAAATGTAGTGGCCGTTCCTGGGCAGTGACAGGGAGCGGTTTTAGAACATGCACGGAGATAGTCCGGTTTATGGGCATGTTATGGGCGTATCGGTGAAAGTGGTTGCGTGCACATACGCTCGACCAGTCACATAGGAGGCCATACTCAGAGGTAAAAACTACACCTGTCATAGGGATGGTGCAAGTTTTGATGGTGCGAATGATGGTGGAGTCACCAGGCAGTATTACAGCGTGTACGGACGCTGACAGAGGGCCTCTCAGTGTTTGCACATTCGGACACACGCATGTACACCGGGAAGGACATATTGGCATTTCTAAAAAGTTGCAGACGGGCGGTCGCCAACAGAGCAGCTGTGGTTCTACATATTCCCCTGACTCAGGGATGACAATCGCCATATCTACAGCGGCTGTCTGCTGCCAATATGAGCTGATAATGATGGCATCATCTAATTGGCTGTTTGGCTTTTTCCATTGATCGTGCATGTATTTTAGGATTTTGAGGGCCCACTTTAAACATATTTTTATGTGCTACTTTAACCTTCTTGTAAGAAAACAAATATTATTTAAATCAAGCTGAATAACAAATGCATTTTTCGCTGTCAAAACAAATGTTAACAAACTTTTTTTTTGTGTGCTTATGACCTGGTTTGTTTATTTATAAAAGCTATGTATACAGCGCAGACCTATTACAAAGAATATGTCCCTCATTCACAGTCCCTACCCCAGTTACAAACTAGTATACACACACTCACGTATACAATAAGGTTCATTTTTTTTACCAGAATTTTTTTGGACTGTGGGAGGAAACCCACACAAACCCAGGGTTGAATATACAAACCCTAAACAGATAGGGCCTTGGTGGGAATCGAACCAAAGATCTCAGTGCCGTGAGTCAGCAAGCTAGGCATTGTGCCACTGTGCTGTCATTGGTTGTGTGTGTCTCATACTTGCTAACTCTCCCTCATTGTCAGGGAGACTCCCTTAAATAGAAGCAATCTCCCTGTCTACCTAAGAGTCTGTCAATCTCCGTGATTGCACTTTACTCCCATTATGAAGCTGTTATATTAAAAATAAAACAGAGATCTATACATTCAAATGGGATCATTAGTATAATTTCCCTGCATTTGTTATACGGCACAATGATCCCTATGGCTACATGTATTTTCTGAAGAGTATCAGTTTGTTTTCATCTACAAGTACATCTTACTAACTGCTTTGGGGCTCGTTTATATTTGGATGCAAGTCAACTTATGACACGCCCCTCAGATGTAGCAGTACACGCCCACTTTACCGTTCTCTCACAATCTCCCTGAAATGCTTTTTCAAAAGTAGGTAAGAATGGTACGTGTATCTGGGTATAAACCTGGTGCATAGCTGGATGTGTGTTGTAATGCTGGTACGCCATGTTTACATATATACATTATTTCAATATTACATGCTGATTCTGCTTTTTTGGGGAATAAATTATGCCCAATATGCTTCCAAATCGGCATCAGGCCCATACAGCATACAAAGGAACGATCCAGGTTTGCTGGAGAGAAATGAAGACCACTTCTGCAATCATTTATTATAGCATGTATTATATTTCAAGTTCAGACAAATATTAGGGGTACATTTACTAAAGTGCAGGTGTTCAGAAGTGGAGATGTTGCCCCAGGGCCGCTGCAAGGTTTCTTGGTACCCTAGGCATAGCTATAGCCTAGCTCCCCCCCTTCTCTCGGATAGCTACACAAGCCTTTATACAGTGCCCCTGGTAGTGGTCCTCCTATGCAGTGCCCCTTATATAGTGCCCTCAGTAGTGGTCCCAACTATGCTGTGCCCCCAGTAGTGGTCCCCCATATGGGGATGCCCCTTATACAGTGCCCTCAGTAGTACCCCTTATACAGTGCCCCCAGTAGTAGTCCCCACTATGCAGTGCTCCCAGTAGTGGCCCCCCTATGCAGTGCCCCAGTAGTGATCCCCCCCTATGTAGTGGCCCCCCCATGGTGTGCCCCCAGTAGTGGTCCCCCCTATGGAGTGTTCCCAGTAGTGGCCCCCCCATGGAGTGCCCCCTATGCAGTGCCCCCAGTAGTGGTCCCCCTATGCAGTGCCCTCAGTAGTGGTCCCCCCTATGCAGTGCCCCCAGTAGTGGGTCCACCTATGCAGGGCCCCCAGTAGTGGTCCCCCCCATGCAGTGCCCCCAGTAGTGGTCCCCCCCATGCAGTGCCCCCAGTAGTGGTCCCCCTATGCAGTGCCCCCAGTAGTGGTCCGTCTATGCAGTTCCCCTTATACAGTGCCCTCAGTAGTGCCCCTTATACAGTGCCACCAGGAGCAGTCCCCACTATGCTGTGCCCCCAGTATAGGTCCCCCTATGCAGTTCCCCCAGCAGTACCCCTTATACAATGCCCCCAGTAGTGGTCCTGCTAGACAGTGCCCCTTATATAGTGCCCTCAGTAGTGCCCCTTATACAGTGCCCCCAGTAGTGGTCCCCACTATGCAGTGCCCCTCAGTAGTGCCTCTTATACAGTTCCCCCAGTAGTGTTCGCCCCTATGCAGTGCTCCACTGTAGTGGTCCCCCCTATGCAGTGCCCCCTGTAGTGATCTCCCCCCAATGCAGTGCCCCAAGTAGTGGTCCCCCCTATGCAGTGCCCCATACACACAAAACAGACAAACATTATACGTACCAGAATCCCCGCTCCTGCGCCCGTCGCCGTCCACTCCTCCGTCCTCCCGGCCCGCTCTGCACAATGGGAGAAACGTCATGACGTCTCTCCCATCACCCACTGCGGGAGCCGGAAGTCGAAGCTCATGAGTGAGCTCCAGCTCGTCTCCGGCAGTGGGCGCAGCAGCCAATGAGTCTGTCTGAATCTCATGGGCTGCTAAAACAAACACACCGGCGCCGGACGCTATGTGTTTGTTATTGTGTAGTGTGGACCGCACTTATGTGCGTTCCACACTACACTTAATTAAACCACAGACATGGTTTACTTTTTCTGGACCCGGCTGGCACTCTAGGCAGCTGCCTAATTGTAGCGCCGGCCCTGTGTTGCCCATACCAACCAATCAGATTCTACTTCACTTTTAACTAGCACCTTCTAGAAGATAATAGCTAGAATCTGATTGGTTGCTATGGGCAACATCTCCACTTCTAAAAACTCTCACTTAGTAAATATACCCTGTAGTTGTTTTTCACTAAATGATGTGCTTTGTTTTGTGAATACATTTAAATGATGAATAAGTCACATGCATAAAAAAACATGTTATGTAACATACTGTACAAATCGTTTGGGAAGAAAACTATCTCGTGAAACTCGTTACAAAGCTATTTTCCTTCTCACAGACAGCACTAATGTGGATCATGACTTAATGATCATAGAGTGCCATTGTGTCATTGCTACTGTGTTCATATCTCGCTCACAGACCACATTTAATTTCTCAATATCATGTCTGTGGTTTGTATTACTTGTGTGGCTCTGGGATAGACAGTAGGCTGTATCCTGCCAATGGGTGGTATTTTTTTCAGCAGCACTCAACATTTCTTTTCATAGGAAAACAGTAATTGCTTAAAAAGTAACTTATGCTAATATTACATTGGAGGCTACATAACAACAAAAATGTGTATTCCTATGCATAATATAAAGAGTGCATCATACTATGGGCGGCAGCGATGTAGCGTGTAGCCATGGTGCCCGGAGCATGTGTGCGCTACTGCACCCCCTCCTCCCCTAGTGTACCACGTAGGGGGCATGTCCAGCATGTAGCGGTAAATTACAGGGAAAATAAATATAATAATGCAAAATGGTATGAGATGGGAGCTGGAGTGCTTCCAAAAGGTTCTGCCTTTGCTACTACCAAGGGGTCTACTCCCACAGGTCCCCAATACAGTGCATCCAGAAAGTATTCACAGTACTTCACTTTTTCCACATTCTGTTATGTTACAGCCTTATTCCAAAATGGAATAAATTATACACACAATACCCCATAATGACAACGTGTAAAAAGTTTTTTTTGAGATTTTTGCAAATGTAATAAAATAAATAAATATATAAGACATCACATGTATATAAGTATTCACAACCTTTGCTCAATACTTTGTTGATGCACCTTTTGGCAGCAACTACAGCCTCAAGTCTTTTTGAATATAATGCCACAAGCTTGGCATACCTATATTTGGGCAGTTTCACCCATTCCTCTTTGCAGCACCTCTCAAGCTCCTTCAGGTTGGAATAGTAAGCATCGGTGCACAGCCATTTTCAGATCTCTCCAGAGATGTTCAATTGGATTCAAGTCTGGGTTCTGGCTGGGCCACTCAAGGACTTTCACAGAGTTGTCCTGAAGCCACACCTTTGATATCTTGGCTGTGTGCTTAGGGTCGTTGTCCTGCTGAAAGTTGAACCGTCGCCCCAGTCTGAGGTCAAGAGCGCTTTGGAGCAGATTTTCATCCAGGATGTCTCTGTACATTGCTACATTCATCTTTCCCTCTATTCTGACTAGTCTTCCAGTTCCTGCTCCTGAAAAACATCCCCACAGCATGATGCTGCCACCACCATGCTTCACTGTAGGGATGGTATTGGCCTGGTGATGAGCGGTGCCTGGTTTCCTCCAAACATAACGCATGGCATTCACGCCAGAGAGTTCAATCTTTGTCTCATCAGACCAGAGAATTTTGTTTCTCATGGTCTGAGAGTCCTCCAGGTGCATTTTGGCAAACTCCAGGCGGGCTGCCATGTGCTTTTTACTAAGGAGTGGCTTCCGTCTGGCCACTCTACCATAGCGGTGGATTGCCGCAGAGATGGTTGTCCTTCTGGAAGGTTCTCCTCTCTCCACAGAGGAATGCTGTAGCTCTGACAGATTGATCATCAGGTTCTTGGTCACCTCCCTGACTAGGGCCCTTCTTCCACGATCGCTCAGTTTAGACCAGCCGGCAACTCTAGGAAGAGTCCTGATGGTTCCAAACTTCTTCCATTTACGGATGATGGAGGCCACTGTGCTCATTGGGACCTTCAAAGCAGCAGATATTTTCTGTACCTTTCCCCAGATTTGCGCCTCAAGACAATCCTGTCTCGGAGGTCTACAGACAATTCCTTGGACTTCATGCTTGGTTTGTGCTCTGACATGCACTGTCAAGTATGGGACCTTATACAGACAGGTGTATGCCTTTCAAAAGCATGTCCAATCAACAGATTTTACCACAGGTGGACTCCAATTAAGCTGTAGGAGCATCTCAAGGATGATCAGTGGAAACAGGATACACCTGAGCTAAATTTTGAGCTTCATGGCAAATGCTGTGAATACTTATGTACATGTGATTCCTTCGGGGTTTTTTTTTAAATAAAATTTGCAAAAATCTCACACTTTTTGCATGTCATTATGGGGTATTGTGTGTAGAATATTGAGGACAAAAATTTATTTATTGCATTTTAGAATAAGGCTGTAACATAACAAATTATGGAAAAAGTGAAGTGCTGTGAATACTTTCCGGATGCACTGTATATTTAGCTCAAAATTGATAAGAATAGATAGTGTCAATTGGCGCTCCTTTTTTGGGATTAATGATTAGTATGTGGTTAGTGTGAAAGGAAAACATACATGCAATAAATAAATTAAAACTATACATCCCTTATAGAGGTGGGGATTCCATTTCTTTTTCAACAATTTCTTATCCTCGTCTTAGTTTGATGGGTATGTAAATGAAAAATGGGGATAGAATAGATACAACATGTAGTAGGTTCCTTTTTTATGGTTATACAGGTTTTTAATAATACTGAACCAGTTCAGCTATAAACCTGTATAACCATAAAAAAGGAACGTACTACACACAATAGTGCCCCCCTCCCACCCACACACAGCTCTTCCCTATTCACTGAGATTCCCCCACACTGCTCTCTCCCCCCCTCAGGGTTGTCTTAACAGCAGTGTGGACCCTGGGCAAAGCAATGCACTGGGGCCCCTACCCACCCATTACCGGGAAAAAAATAAAAATGGTCAATCAAATTAAACCTTCCTGCATGCCCATCAGACCTCCCACACATGCAGAGAGACTCTGTCTGACTCGTCTGAAGCCGGCGGATGGAGTGAAACTGGGACTGAGGTGAGTACTTGTCACGGGGGGGGATGGGGGGGGAGGTTAGATCAGAATACAGTGCACTGCCGGACGTCTTATAAAAATATCACATTTACCAACTGGCTGCGGCTGCAGGGGGGCAGGTTGATGGGCCCCTTTGAGCTTCGGGCCCTTGGGCAACTGCCCAACAAGCCCAATGGAAGAGATGTCCCTGCCCTCACACAGATCACCCCTTTTCGCACAGACTCCCCCAAACACACAGGTCTGCCCACTTACTGAGATCTCCCCTCATTCAGCTCCCCCTTCACACAATTCCCATGGTGCAAGCATTGCTCCGTCCACACCATGCTCACTGTCTGGAGTCACTGATCCCTCTCTGCTTCAGGATCTGCAGGTGATTCGCCCCCCATTTGATCTCTTGCGCCCTAGCAGTCACAGGCGCCCAGAACACGGGTTCCGCAGGACCACCCTCGCTACACCCCTAATGGGCGGTATCCTATTAGCCACGGTAAATTACCGCTGCTAATTACCTCACCCAGGGCTATCTAATTAGGCTCCAGGCAGGCAAAACCAAATCCGCGATAAGCCCTTTTTGTCCCGCGATCGCAGCTGTAGCGAAAATACATAGGTCCGCGACTTTTTCGCACACCCTACGTATTTTTGCGAGAAACATTAATTTTTTACTGACATCAAAAACGGGGTTTAATTGGATACCTTAAAAAAAAAAAAAAAAACGCAGAAAACCCCCATTTTTTGCATCCGTAAAAATTTTTGCAGCTAATAGGATGGCGGCCTATATTTTTACCATCACCCATCCCAAGCAAGTCAACACACAAGGAGATGCAATAAAGAACTGCAGATTTGAATTCATGCATGGATCCTTCTAAGTGACATCACCTGTTGCAGCAGAGATATATAAGCAAATGTTTTCATAGGGCTCAGGCCATATTGTGGTTTCCATCTCCTATTTGTTCCTGTTTTTTTTTATTGGAGTGAAGATGCTAATAATTAATTGCTATGGAGTAATAGACTGACAAGACACACAGGGGCTTTAGAGAAACAGAAGACAGAACATGTTCTATTGCTCCTGTCCTTGCCCCTAAACTACCCACTGCTGTGTGCAGGGTCAGTGTGTTATTACATAGAGATGAATGGTCTCCATACTATATAATATATATCACTCTCTTTTCCATGGCAACAAGGGCCTGGAGCTGAAAATGATCAAGGGCCTACTGTGAGAAGTGGAGGAGGTGTGACCAGTTCTGTGTGGGTGTGGCTAGTGTCATGTGGGCGTGTACACTGCCTACACGGTCAGCCCCAATATCTCCCTAAATACATAAAAGTAGGAATTGCATCTTTTTGTGAGGGAAGTAGAAGCTAAATTTTAATACTTATTATTTATGGCTGTGTGGCCAAGTGGTGGCTGGTCATCATCAAACGGTCATGATGATGGACCTATTTTTATATGGAGGCCTGGAGCTGTAGTCCCATCTACCTCATTAATAGTCTGGCACTGCTCTCTTCCTTTCTCATGTAAAAAAAACTAGATGAGAGAGGGATATGAAGATGTCTATATATCATTAAAGCGTACTCCCAGTCGTTACTTCCCAAGGATCACTGGAAAATGTAGAATATGTTCTGTCAAAGCTCTATCATCCTGTTTCTCTAAAGTCCCTGAGTGGGATGCATGACGCATCACACTCTGGATACAATGCATTGGTATCGCTGGTATGCATGAGTATCACCGCAAAGGACCACTCTGTCGGTAAGAGTGGCACTTTGTGATGAAGGGACTTCCGGGTCTATGACCAAGAAGCCCCTCCGCCATCCTTCTGAGCATGCTCAGAAGGATGCACGCACCGCGGGTGTGCTGGGAGGAATTCGATTGGATCCCTCTATCAGCACTCTGCAGAGAGAACAACAAAAGCACATAGGGAGCGCGATTAAAGATACATGATATAATTTTTATAAAAATACTTGTTTACAAACAAATATACATATATTAATTAGAAACCACCAATTGTGGCCAATCTAAAAAAATATATAAAGTCCTGAGAACAAAAAAATTATATATATATCCACTTTGAATTTAGAAGCTCTGGTGTTATGTCGCTTTAATAGAAATCCACATTAATTTTGAAAGATGACATATATTCCAATCGATTGTTTGTAAACAGCATTAAGAGCTAGCAGCATGCGTTGTACTCAACCTCCCCACCATATAGTCAGCTCACCACTTGTGTAGAGATCGCCCGCAGAATGCAGCCCCAGTGCGGCGATAGTGGGAGGAAGAATCCTAGGTAAGCCCAACACCAAACACAGAAACCGCCCACTTGGTGCAGAGCGACGCCCGTGAAGGGAGTAACTGCCTTTGCTGATGTGAGGAGGGAGACTGCAGCTCTCGCTGAAGATAATGGAGGGTAAGATCCAGTCATCAATGTCCCAGATAAACAATCGTAACTCCCGACAGCAGTGGAAATAATTGATAAAAAGTTCTTAACGCGTTTCTCCGTTGCAGCAGTATAACGGTTTCATCAGAATGTACGGTGGGGAGAAGCCCTTAGGCCTTTTTGGGTAACGCCCCGCAACCAGCGGGGGGGCTTGGTGCATATGAGAAATGTGGTCATACCTGCATTTTCCGGGTTTGACCGCAATTCACACCTTCCTGCATCTCGCCCACTGTGTGTCAAGGCTAGGGAGTCATTCAGACAGGCAAAGGTAGCCATGTATAGAAGGCAGGACCAGATCTTACCCATTCTATGTCCATGCGTATCGTCTACATTCTAACCTATGTAGGGCGCCCACGATGGAGATCTCGTCAGGTAATTTCACAGGATGGACAATACATGGATTCAGTTGATTCCGTGAGTAACCTGTATGCTGCTCTTCTATTCCATATTTCCACAATTTGTATCACATATCCATGTATTGCCTGCCTCGCCCATCGTAGCCAGTGTTGTGTGGCCAAGGTGCCTGTCTCACATGGAACTCTTGGGGAGTATCCAGTCACATTGTCGACAGTTACCGTGTCCACAGTCGAATGACGACATGGTCCAACATGTTGACAGGTACCATGTTGACATGTTCACAATGTCGACATGTGAAATGTCAACATTCTCAGAATGCCAACACTCAGATTTAAGCACCAGCGGGAGGCTTAGGGTTAGGCACTAGGGGGAGGTTAGGGATATGGATAGGGAAAGGGTGACTGTGCTCACTGGAATGCCACACATCAGCCGTCTGCACCAGAACAGCTCATCACAAGGCCGCCGGGACCCGGTAAACGGCGCTGGCACCGGGACCAGGTAAGTGACTGCTGAAACACCAGGGTGTTATGTCGACATTGTCACGTCGACATGTCATCTGCGTAGACACGATAAATGTCGACATGATCACTATACAGTATGTGCTAAGAATGTCAACATTTCAACCATGTTTACATTCTCATGCCAACCTTATGCAAGTCAACATTATAACTGTTTGCATAACATACCACACCCCTCTTGTGGGTAGGATATAAATGCATGGCTGTTGATTTTGTACTCTTTATCTAGTTTGAGTGTTCTGCAGTTCCCCCATTTTGTTTCATCTCTTCCAAGAATCACCTATGTAACCTATATTGTGGGCCCAAAATCATGGGCGTAACTACCATAGGTGCAAGGGGTACAGCTACTGTGCGGCCCAGAGCTGACGGGGGCCCATCTTCCTTATCAAAGTTATATGTGTTATATACGTTTTTCACCATTGGGTGGTACATAAGGGCCCTTACAAAGTTTTGCCCTTCAAATACCTAGTTACGCCCCTGCCTAAAATGGCTACCTCACCTGGAACTCTTGTGGGTAGGATGAGCAATCTTGGAACTGAAGATCCAAAATGGCTTCCTCACCTCTGTATTATGTTCATGCTTCCTGTATTTTGTGCAAATGTAAACCTCTGTATTATGGTTCTGGATTTTTGTATTCTCTTCAAACGTAAAGCACCTTGAGTCCTATTGGAGAAAAAAGCTGTCTAAATAAATTTTTTATTATCTTTGCCACCCCTAAAAACACAATTTACTGTGCGTAAAAGATTTAGTGGAAAATTTACTAAGTGGTGGGTTCTAAACCCCGGGGGTTTGGTGGCGGTTTCTAAATGACAGCCCTGTTCTAATCTATTCTAAAATGTATCACAAAAGAAAAGAGAAGACATGCTGGTCCAGTGCACTAATAGGTCTTAATCGTCTGTTAATTGTATATCGTCAAGACAAAAGAGTTTATAATTTCTATAAAATATAACTTTTATTAATGAATTTTAAAATGTAGGAACTGCCTTGAAAATGCAGCCTCAGGTGAAAATCGCGTCGGCGTTCCCTGAGTGCTGCCCGTGACCGCACAATTTTATGCAGACTATTGAAACCTCTTAATTAAGCTAATATCCTCGGCATAGTATACATATGAATGTGTGGCATTCCCCTATATGCATTAAGAGTGCTGGAAAGAGATAAGGGAATTTGATCGGAACACCACTGAATATCTCAGGCGGTGAATCCGATTTACTCAATACTTGATACTGATACAACTACACGTGAATAGCCTGCAAGTTGATTTCTATTTTTTCTGGAGATTAGAATGACATTCGGATACCACTCTAATTAACGTGCATGTGATACACCGCAGATTGGTTATATTCAGACCATACATGAATTATATACAGTGTGTTCATTACCCCTAACTATGACTTGGATGACAGTGTAGACAAATCCAGATAACAGCTATCCCCTACAAGTGTTGAGAGTTATGAAGATTGAGGGAACAAACACAACATATCTTTGTTATATATTGGTATCTTTATTACTTTTAATTACAGTCACTACAAGTTAATCAATATATGAAAAAATGTTGTTTATGTCACGATTCACTTGCACTGACTATTAAGACATGGGCATGGATAAGATCCACTAGATACAAATAGTGATACCGATACACTTAGCGCTGCGATTATATTATGTGATTATAGGATCCAAATGACCGGCAGCAACAGGAAGTGTTTTAATCACAAATTTCACATTTTTCTTTACACTATTTTTTAATATTTTGCCTATATGTATAAACACTACATTTTAAATTCATTAATAAAAGTTATATTTTATATAAATTATAAACCCTTTTGTCTTGAAGATATTCGATTAACAGACGATTAATTAAGACCGATTAGTGCACTGGACCAGAATATCTTCTTTTTTTGTGATAAATTATATTGTAGTATCAGAAGATGGTCTGGGGGCACCTCCAGGAATAGAACCTACCTACCAATACAGGAGGAATTTAAGGACACTAAGGAGTTCTATAGGTCTTACAGAGAACATACTATTCTTCTGGATTTGCAAAGGTACTAATATTTATATCTGTGCGGGATCGAAACAACAGTGTTTTTTGAAGTATATTCTAAAATTTGTTTTGACGGCGGTTTTGCAGTGGTTTTGGCCCTAGTAAATCTGCGGATAGCAAAACCACCACCAAACCGCCGGGGTTTAGAACCCGACGCTTAGTAAATTTTGCCCTAAGAATCATACATACACCTGAAAGTGATACATGGATACATTATACTGCCTTATATCTAACTCAGCCTGTTCTGATTGGGCTATAGCATGATGGTAATTCTTATTATTTTTTCGTAAAATATAAGCATTGAGATAACACAAAATGTGATAACAATAGAATTGTTTACTGTTCTGTTTTAGGTGAGCTTACACAATGGTAAGAAGCACCCGTGTGATTCTATTGATTTGTTCTTGAGAAAAAGTCCCTTTCAAATCCGCTATGTGACACAAGTAACAGAAGTCACTAGAGACACAGCTTTCTAAGGTCTATGTTTAGAGTAAGTGAAACCGTTAGAATTTCTAGACAATGGAGAAACGCGTTAAGGACTTTGAAATATCCATACCCGCTATTTTGCCCTCTAAACAGCTGATGGGAAAGACCTGCTGATTATTGCATCTGTGAGAGACAGAGTTCTGGGCAGTATACAGACAATGCCACAAGTGGAGCCGTGAGTACCACAGCTAGGCTGATGCTGTGAGCAAGCCAGGTGATTCGATCGGTGATAAGTGGAACTCCAAGTCATCTCCCAGCAGTCTCTTCGGATTTGTACTACTAATGCTATCACTGAGCTGCTTGAGTGAGTAATCGGTGACTTACTATTAATTTAAAGGAAAACCTTTAACTCCGGAATACTGGATTCCCATCATATCTTTACTGTATCTGGATCGATGACAAATAGGGATACAATCTAACCAGTAAGGAGTGGGTTTTACAAACTCACGTTTTCCCTTTTAAAATTGGAATTTTTTATTGACTATCATTCTAATCGGCATATAGCTGGGTTACTTTTAATTATTGATATATGTTTTTACTGCCCATTTCTATAATGATTTATGTTGCCTTATGATTGATTTGTTATTTTACATTTTACTAAAGAGATTTACTTTTATTTACTAGCGCTCTCTTCATTTCATATTTCATTGTGTACTCATTATTCTGTAGGGTGCTCCCAAACACCCCTTCTGAGAGCTGCTTCATTAGCTGTTTTCCATTAATTATTTATAGTGTGCGCCTGATATATACTTTTCTTAGTATTTCTTGATTTAGAGTAAGTGATTAGCATACAAGGCCGGTTACCTGCTGGTGCAAATCAGTGACTTTCACAGAAACATGGCAGCTTTCAGTAAATAACTGGAATACTTTTCCATAAATAAAGCTGTTCTCACATTTTAACAGAAAGGTAATACCTTATATATTAGTTGAACTGATTGACTGAACCTTTTTACGGAGCATGTACATTAGATACTGTAGGGTGACTGACTTACAATGCCTAAAATACTAGGAGGGTGTTATAATCACATAATAATGTGTGGGGTTCATGTATCAAGCAGTGGACCAGTGGAAAAGTTGCCCATAGCAACACATAAACCCCTCTGTATGGTATCTGTACCAAATATAACAGCTCCTTGGTTAGAATAGCCAATTAATATCACCTAACAGTGGACAAATGTTTTCTATGATTGTAGCATGGACGAGCACATCTGAATTATGCAGGTAGTTATACGGTTTGCAAATACAGCCTAAGGCTGTACAACATCAGGGAGAACTCCTGGTGTTATAACACTGGGGGCTGGCTTAAGGACAGGGCAGTAGCCTAATGCTGGGCATACACACAGACATCTTATCTAACAGCCAGATATCGTGGCCATACACTGACACTGTATGTCAGTATTTGGCCCACATTATCTAGATTCCATTTCCCCGTTGCTCCCCTGTGAAGGAACGGGAAGTGTCCACCGCGGCAGCACATACATTGCCCGATGCAGCCAACCAATGATCAGATCAGTGATGCATGTTGCAAAATCTTTGACTGTCCAATCATCACTGCTCTGTTGCGGCCATACACTCTGCAATTATCAGCCCAATCCTCAGATTATCGGCGTATTGGACCAATAATTGCATTATACATACCTGGCATTAGGCCCAAATTAGCATATGAATCGATTGAATTACAACTCCTATTTTCTTGTAGATGTGACAGTAAAGACAGTGGGCTATCCTGAGATGTATGCAAGCAGAAATACGGACGGACTTTGCGCATTTCAGCATAATGCACATGTGCCAAAGAAATAATGTAAAATGTCCGGATCAGGTATATGCACGCGAATGGAGAACACTAGTGTGTATGGATTGTCCATCTGTCGCACACTATCTGTAAAATGAGCATTTGTGGTCGGTAACTTGGTGGCGAGCGCGTTAAGGCACAGAACTGTTCCGTATCATTCATGCTGGATGGTAGCGTGCGAACGGAAATTGGACGCCCTTTTATCACCCAGCATGAGGTGGCTGCAAGTCCATATACTAATAATGACAGCAGCAGATGTAATACAGAGGGCGGGACATGGAGACGCACGGATATTTAATATACACGGCTGGTGTGGCCGCAGATGTGTCCATATACTAATAATGACAGCAGCAGATGTAATACAGAGGGCGGGACAGGGAGGCGCACGGATATTTAGTATACACGGCTGGTGTGGCCACAGATGTGTCCATATACTAATAATGACAGCAGCATATGTAATACAGAGGGCGGGACATGGAGGCGCACGGATATTTAGTATACACGGCTGGTGTGGCCGCAGATGTGTCCATATACTAATAATGACAGCAGCAGATGTAATACAGAGGGCGGGACATGGAGACGCACGGATATTTAGTATACACGGCTGGTGTGGCCACAGATGTGTCCATATACTAATAATGACAGCAGCAGATGTAATACAGAGGGCTGGACATGGAGGCGCACGGATATAAGTATACACGGCTGGTGTGGCCGCAGATGTGTCCATATACTAATAATGACAGCAGCGGATGTAATACAGAGGGCTGGACATGGAGGCGCACGGATATAAGTATACACGACTGGTGTGGCCGCAGATGTGTCCATATACTAATAATGACAGCAGCGGATGTAATACAGAGGGCTGGACATGGAGGCGCACGGATATAAGTATACACGGCTGGTGTGGCCGCAGATGTGTCCATATACTAATAATGACAGCAGCAGATGTAATACAGAGGGCGGGACATGGAGGCGCATGGTATTTAGTATACACGGCTGGTGTGGCCGCAGATATGTCCATATACTAATAATGACAGCAGCGGATGTAATACAGAGGGCGGTACATGGAGGCGCATGATATAAGTATACACGGCTGGTGTGGCCGCAGAAGTGTCCATATACTAATAATGACAGCAGCGGATGTAATACAGAGGGCGGGACAGGGAGGCGCATGGTATTTAGTATACACGGCTGGTGTGGCCGCAGATGTGTCCATATACTAATGACAGCAGCGGATGTAATACAGAGGGCGGGACAGGGAGGCGCACGGATATAAGTATACACGGCTGGTGTGGCCGCAGATATGTCCATATACTAATAATGACAGCAGCGGATGTAATACAGAGGGCGGTACATGGAGGCGCATGATATAAGTATACACGGCTGGTGTGGCCGCAGAAGTGTCCATATACTAATAATGACAGCAGCGGATGTAATACAGAGGGCGGGACAGGGAGGCGCATGGTATTTAGTATACACGGCTGGTGTGGCCGCAGATGTGTCCATATACTAATGACAGCAGCGGATGTAATACAGAGGGCGGGACATGGAGGCGCATGATATAAGTATACACGGCTGGTGTGGCCGCAGATGTGTCCATATACTAATAATGACAGCAGCGGATGTAATACAGAGGGCGGGACAGGGAGGCGCATGGTATTTAGTATACACGGCTGGTGTGGCCGCAGATGTGTCCATCTAGGAAGCAGGCCCAGTGTTTTAACAGCTTATTATTGATGTATCAGCCGTATGACTGGAGCCCACCTATATTTTTCTGTAGCCATGAGAGATCTATTATTTCGTTGTTTAACTGGTTACAGACATGCCTGATATAAAGGTGGTCAGCCCTCTATGCTAACATTGAACTATTTTATAGCCAAAAGTACTTATTTATTTAAGCATTAAATTTTTCTTTACTGAATTGATGGCAACATTTTTTTTTACATATAATTGGATAGTAACAACAATAAGATGGTTATCTTCAATAATACACACATAATAGCACAAGGTGAAGGATATAATAAATGTGTTAATGACTGCAATACTAGAGATGTGCCGCGCATATGGAATAGAAAGATTTATGAGCTTATATAATATATATATATAGAGAGAGAAAAGACAAAAGAAAAGTGATGATACAAGGGAACAGGGAATAAGATGTAGGAAGAGGAAATGAAACTGGAAATATGTCTGTGACCCAGATACCAACAATTACAGCAGTGTCCTATACAGCCCAAATATCTGCTTATTGGGGAAACATAGAGCGAGGCCGAACTCACATGTTTTATTGAGGACTTCTTGGAAGTTTAGTTTTTCATGATTTCGCTATTCAGCATCTAGCAGCTAAGCACACATCACACAGGTATGAAAAGCAATTTGCTCAGCTCCTGAGGCTCTCCGCTAAGTAAAGTAAGAAGAGGTTCAGGGATTATATCGTGTCTACTAAGACGGTTTCCTAGGACAAAGGGAACCAGATTCCCCACTTATCTATATGTTGTGATTTATATCTTTTCATAAATGGATGTGATAGCCACTTAAAAATAGATGGATACATACTGGGATAGAGGTCTCTAGATTCTTCAAGGCGGCATTGATGAAATGAGAGAGGTGCCTGTAATTAGACATAAAACAGCGCTTCGTGCCCACCTACTGGGTCTGGCAGTGCGGCATCCGGGGCTTATTCAGAGAGAGTTGGAATTGCAGAGCCGCACGTAAGCTGCTGGGGCAATTCTGTCCATCAAAACTTCAAATGCAGCAGAAGGTCTGTGTAGGAAACTGACACCTCCTTGCTGCATCAGCAATACCAGCGCTGCGACCGAGGTCTCAGCCTGGGATTACTATTGTGGCCATCGTTTATGATGGATGCACCTTTGGCCATGCTGCAGTAGCTGAAGCTTATTGCAGCCTGACCGGGTCCTGGCAGCTGCGAGGGGGAGACATGCCCTAGTTTCCGTAAAAGCTGCCCACGAACGCCCCCGATCTGACCCCCAAATGTCAATCATGATGCGGCTTGGGAGGGTCACAGGACCTGTTGCAATCATGATGCGGCTTGCAAGATCACAGGACCTGTTCTGCACATGCACAGAACGCATGCGCAGACCACTCGCCAACTGAGATGTACGCTAACCACCGGGTTAGCGTACATCTCAGAACTAGGCCCTCCATCCCTGCTGTCATCTCTGCTGTCTGTCTCTTTCTGTGGAACAGGTGTCCTCTCGGGCCTGCTAACAGTGCTTCTCCTAGGGGCAGGCATGTGACTCTGGTACTAAGGGTCATATTTATCACAATCCGCTTCTCCGATGCAGATGGGACGTGGTATACAAATATCGCACGCAAGGACAGAGTGTGCGAAAAACCTCTGTCCGTGCGCTTCCTCTCCCCATTTACACTTACCTGCAGCCAGGGACCGGTGATCGTTGATCTCCTCAGAGATTCGGTCATCTGATCTCTGGGCTCCTGCTCTGTGACCTCGGCCATCTGATCAGCACTGCCGGCCGGGGCTTCACAGCATCTCGGTTGACTTTGCAGATCAGCTGATCGGGGTAACAGAGCACAGCGATCAGATGACTAGGTTACCGAGGAGTTCACCAGATCACTGGTCCCTGGGTACAGGTAAGTGTTGCTATATATATATTTTTTACTATGATCATCCTGTGGTTTCTTAGACACACATGGCTAATCACAGAAGCCAACTCCGGACTCTGCTCTCCCTGAGCTGGAGTAGGTGAAACGGTGGAAGGGGAGGAGGGGTGTGTGTGGAGATAGGTTTCTCTTAAGATCTATGGCCCTGATTCAGAGCCGCTCGTAATCGGCCGCTCGTTCGTTCTGACCGATGTTCGCACATCTGCGCATGCGTACGGATTTTAATACGCATGCGCGAACCAGTCAGTGCGGTCGAAAATCGTTTGTTCGCTATATAGCGAATGCCTGCTATTTTGAGTGACAGAAGGAGGCATATGTGGGTGGTAACAGGGGAAGGTGCTTGAAAACGGGGGTGTGGAATTTGAACGCAGGCATGCTTAAAGGTCAAAACGGGCGTTTTAAGGGAGTGCATAATTAATACAGCAGCGTCATTGACCACGTCACTTGGTTTTCTTTTACCCAGAACTGCTCGCAAAATAGCAGTTGAAAAAACCAGCCACAAGAATAGCGAGTAGTTCATACGCTGTTCAATGTACTCGATTAATCTAATAAATAGCGGACATGACGTATGCTGCGAGCGGCAAGGGGGCGTATTTTTCAAAATTACAACCGCAAGTTTTGCTCGCTCGTTCAGACTTAGAGGCGTGAACAGACCGCAATTAGCGAACGGTTCATTTGAATAGCCACCCCTTGTTTTAGAACGAACGACCGCAAATAGCGAGCGGCTCTGAATGAGGGCCTATGTCCCTGCGAATGCTGACCCTGCACCTATCAGGGTATTTTTCTATACATTTAAGAGACCGTAAAAGATTGTGAAAATACTCGTTTTCACATTATTTTAGTTAAAAAAAAAAATAGAAGAAAAAAGGGAGATAAATAGGCCCCTTTAAAGTGGTTGGTCATGTGACCAGCAGCGCCAAGTTCAAAATTAGAGCAGCCTGTTTAAGAAGCACTATGTGCACTATTCAGTGCCAGAGTATTAGGTCTCATTCCTTTACTCCAGTACCTTGGCTATCTGGTAACTCCCCACTGTCTGTGCTACTGTTTATGAATTTGATCCCAACTTCTGCCTCTGTACTGCTTATGGCCCTGCGTCACTTACCTTGTGCTATGCCTGACCATACTTTGCATTCTGATTCTGCACCGTGCCGTGTTAACAGCTACCTTTTCAGTTAAATGGGCAGTTAGAGGGCCATGACCTGCGGGTCCCTGACAATGAAGCCTTTACTTCGTTGTAGCGGTTCCTGTGAAGACCGTTAGACTCCGCATCTCAACGCTGCCAGTGCCAACCCTAAACTGACTAAAAGAGTCCTCCTAGGTAGTCTGCTGCATGACCGTTTTTATTAGTCTGAAAGTCATGGAATCAGCTGGGAACTGAAGGACGTCCTCCAACAAGAGGAAGATAACCCACAACAGCTTATTCAGGGAAATCTGGATGCTCTGCGGCCCGTGGAAGGTACATGAGTTTCAGCCATTCCTCCAAAGGAGCATCCAACTGTCATGCCAGCTTGAGCAGAAGCTCAGTTTACATGTATCAGCCACACTGCCCTGTTAGTTCAAATGGGAATAATGTACCTATTTGAAATGTTATCAAATTGAATTGTGTTAATTTTGCTCTTTTTTGTTACTTTTAACATTTTGCAATAATAGAGTCGGAGGCTGGAAGAGCCATTATTAAGGCTCGCATTTTCTTTCAGGCCCCATATTTCACAAAACACATTGGGCCAAATGTAGTAGGGTGTCTGTTTTGGTAAATTGCAAGTTTGGTGCTAAACTCGCAATTTTTCACAACTCTCCAATGTAATAGGGTGTCTGTTCACTAAAACTCGCATTTTTCAGAGTTACTAAAACTCTCCATTCTCAAACTCGCATCCAGATGTTTTCACATTGAAAACAATCAACTCGCCCAATGTAATAGAGTGTCTGTTTCAGACTCGCAAAAAAAAGATTACCAAAAGTCCCCAAATAATAGACCTGCTTCAGGCTAGCGAGTACATCCTGAGCAGGTCAGCTTAACACTGAAACATGCACATATCCATACGCGGAGCAAACTTTATTTTTACACTTTACACTATCAACCCGGCACCCACCGCCCTACGCATTTTGGCCCCTGTATTTTTAGAACCAGAACAGGCTTTATAAAGCCCAGGGCTGGTTATGTTTTTGGGGAGGGGGTGCACGTCATTTTTTTAAAATTTAAAAACATTTAACATAAGTATGCACATTTACGCGGAGCAAAGGTATGTGTACACACATACCATTGCTCAGTCCGGCATGGATCGGGTTTTTTGCGTTTTTTTATTTTAACCCCTGGATTGCCAGTGGACGTATTCTACGCATAGGAGAGGTGAGTATGGATTTTTTTTTTTTCAGGTACACCCCTATGGATTACTTCGGATACTAGGTGAGTATGTGTGAGTGTGAGTGTGCATGTATGTTTTAATAAAATTTGACATTCACAGTGTATGTTTGTTTATTTACGTATTTCTTTAGTTGTGGAACTACAAGTGCCAGCGGGCCCGCAATGCCCCGCATGCTGGTATTTGTGGTTCTCCAAATACCAGCATGCAGGGAAGGCTTGCTGGTACTTGTGGTTCTACAACTAAAGACAATATGCAAACTTTATTTTTACACTTTACACTATCAACCCGGCACCCACCGCCCTAGGGTGCCGGGGATAGCCCCGGGCTATCAGTCTAGGCCTGGGGTGCCCTGGAGAGGGGTACCCCTTTATTGGGGGGGTACCCAACTCCCCAGGGATCCTCGGCCTGGACTGACTAGCGGTCAGGGATAATGCTTTGGCCGGGGAAACCGGTGAAAGGTTTTCCCTGGCTGTGGCATTATCCCCCCGCTAGAAAGAGTTCGGTGATGGTTCTGGAATTTTCAGGGGACCCCTACTTGTTTTGTCCCCTAATTTTACAGAACCAGGACCAGCTCAACAAAGCCCTGTGCTGGTTTTTAATATACAGGGGCCCCCTACGCATTTTGGCCCCTGTATTTTTAGAACCAGAACAGGCTTTATAAAGCCCGGGGCTGGTTATGCTTTTGGGGAGGGGGTGCACGTTTTTTTTTTTTAAAACACACACAGACGCCATCACGGATCTCACTGATCTGTGATGGCTTCTCTAAAACTCGCACCTTTTAATGCTACTTGCATTAAAAGGTGTCAGTTTACATAGTCCTAAACTCGCCTAAACTCGCAAATGCAGTAGCCTCGAGCTGAAAAGTTCGCAGGCTATTGAATTTGCGAGTTTCAGTACAAACTCGCACTTTTTAAAAGTGCGAGAAAGTGCGAGTTTGTACTGTTACTAAAACAGACTGCCTATTACATTTGGCCCCTTGTGTTATCTTTCTGATTTACTTCCGTGTTCTTCACAAAGGCCTTTATGACTACTAGCTTAGTTGTTTTGTAAGTGTTACCCTTGAATATGGCACAGCCCAGCTCTGGTGTGTGCCTTGGGTACAACTATATTTATATTTATTTGTGGCCCACCATTTCTATGCCATAGTGCAGAGCAACATCCCATATACTGTAAAACATGAACAGAAAGTATGATTATATAATATAATCGGCTTGTTGATAGAGACCGAAGGAAGCAAATGAAAGGCCAGACTCCTGTATCTAGTAAAATTTGCAGGAGTATACACACAAACTAATAACTAAGGGCAAAAAAAATATTACTGCTAATATGTATTAATCAATATTAATTTGTATAATTACATACAGGAATTTGCTCATTTTAATATGATGATTGACTTCATTTGGGGTTGATATTAATTGATCATTTTAGCAGTTGAACTGGCTCATTATCAATGTGGACCATTTTGGGGGATGATTGGGGAGATAGGTGATAATCATGTCGCAGAATGTTTCTTCCCTTTTGGATCAACTTCTATTTTAGGTTTATCAAGAGCGAGAATTGGGTGGAAGCCTTTTCCAGACAGATCTGCTCATCTCCTCATATAGAAGACCCTTAATGTCTGGAACAAAAGGATTATGCACCACATCCTCTACTACCCTGCCCTTCAGCTACTTTAATTTAATTCAGTCTAGTAGAGAGATGTATAATGTTCTATAATAAATTAATGCAGGAAATTAACAAAACAGACCAAAATAATGAACCGCTTTCTTTCAAGAATTTTTTTTTTTAAATACTGTATTTCTTTGATGCTTTATGCATCCAAAATAAGCTCTCAGTCTGGAATATCAATGGAAAACATTGACGAATTATACTGTAGGTCATCTAGCATCTATCCCCTGGATGCTATGCTATGATCACTTAAAGTTGCACAAAAATAAGAAAAGAGTGCATATAGTACCTGCTACTCATCAATGTCACAAACCTTGGCATACTGGGCATCTTGCAGATACCCATCTCGGGATGCAGTTAGGAAGCCAACGGCTGAAATGCTGACCGCCGGCTTCCCGACTGTCAAATCCCAGCAAGGTACTAATGACAGGCATTGAAATCCCGATGCCTGTCATTAGACCTACGCTGAGAGCCTGACGCCCGGTATACGGAACAAGGATAATCCGGGCACGGACATCCGTGTGTGTGTGTGGGGGGGGGGGGCGGGGGGCGGGGGTGAGGGGAAGGTTTTAGGGCTCCCAGGAGGACTTTGGGTTAGGCACCCCCCTGGGAGGGTTTGAGTTAGGCTGCGAGGAAGGGGGGGTTAGGGTTAGGCACCCCTAAAGGAGGGTTAGGGGTACTTACCTAAATTAGCGATCGGGATCTTCACCCCTACCGGGCTTCCTCTGTTGGGATTAGAACTATGTGGCTGGCAGTATTTCATACTGATTCCCTTATCTCAGCGTACTAAAAGAATTGTTGGGTATGTATGGGGAAGGTCAGTAGCTGTAGTATTGGCATAAGGGTTTGATGGCCTCCAGACTTCAGGGCATCACTATTAGCACCCTTGCCTCTAGTAGATCTTTCTCCCTAGTCCAGGGATGGGGAACCTCAGGCCCAGGGGCCGTATAAGGCCCCCGGAATCATTTGGTATTGCCCTCTGAGCTTTTTTCTGCTAGCCTCATCTGGCTAGCAAGGTGCCTAGACTGGCATCCTGCAGCTAGAATTATATACAGCAGTGCCGCTGAAGCGTCCTTAGGATGCTTCAGACATTCACACCACTGCCCTTACAGCTCCCCGAAGCATCCTCAGGATGCTCCAGGCATTGGTGTAATCCCTGGCGCTTGTGGCCCCGCCCCTTGTGATGTCACACGGAGGGTTGTGGCCTGCACCGAGCCCGCAAAAACTATTACATATATCAAAATGGCCCCCGGCAGAAAAAAGGTTCCCCACCCCTGCCCTAGTCCATTGGTTTTTGTGCCTTAGCTTACTCAGACTGGCCATTGTAAATGCGTCAGAATACGCAGACTCTGGCCTCGGTACCCCTACAAAACAGAGGTTACATGCCCTGTTTTGTAAACCAAGTCTCCGTCTCCACCCAGCCCCCAAATGGCTGCAGCCTGTCAATCATGCTGCGACTTGAGGGCACTGCGAGCGATCTCTCAGTCTGTGATCGGCACGTGTGCCGATCATTAAATAAACCATCGTGTTGTGTACAACTCTGTATCAGGCCCATAGAGTAAAGCTTAGAGGGTACAGTTCAAGGTAGAAAGGTAGAGATACAGAAAAAAAAATTCAGAAATGTTGTGATCAAAAGGCTAAAATGACGTGTATGAATTTTATGTATCAACTAGCTCCAGTACCCGGCATTGTCCGGGTCTAAATCTTCAAGATATTAAGTTTTATTATGTGTTGTCATCCAAATTCATCCAGTGGAAGGCCCAGAACAGGCTCCCTGGGTCAAAGTTCTGCCCGTTGCCCTCTACCATGAGGTCCGACCGGGACTCCAACCACTCCATTAGGCACCCCAGACCAATTGCCACCCCTCTGAAGTTTTCATCCAAATCCATCCAGTGGAATGCCCAGAACAGGCTCCCCGGTCAAAGTTCTGCCCAGTGTACACCAACGGGAGGTTCGACCGGGACCTCTACCCCCCTAGTATGCCTTCTGGAAACCAGTGTTACCACTCTGTGAAGTTTTATCCAAATCCATCCAGAACAGGCTCCCCGGGTCAAAGTTCTGCCCAGCATACACCAACGGAAGGTCCGACAGGGACCCTAACCCCGTTTAAAACAGGGCCAGGATCCAACTGGACTACCTCGCATTGGTTTCATCCCAATCGGTGCAGGGGTGTTCGAATACACAGACAAACAAACAGACCAATGAATTTTATATGTAAGATGCATTGTAATAGTTAATTAGGCGACAGGATAATATGATATAAATACTTTTTCTGTCACTTAGAAGGTATAAGAACAGTTTGTTATGCAATTGAGCTTTTAGGTGATAGCTCTACTATTTTGTATCTTCTTTTTATAATTACAAATTCAACGTGATTGTTTTTTTTTTAGCTTCCCCTTTAAAGTGATCTCTTAAGTTACTTATATGGTTCATCACATCTGGTCTGTGTGTAGCGCTGCCTACGCACTCGCATGACAGTGCATGCTCTGACAGTGAGTGACTCCTATGTGCTTGCAGTCTGCTGCTATTACAGAGAGGGAAGTAAATTATGGAAAAGGTTTCTGCAGGGTTGCATTGATCTTTTTAAATGTCTCACATTTCACAGGTCTGTGGATTAACCTGTAATTTATGATTTAAAATATAGCAGATCTTGTAAACACACAGTCCTTCCAGAAATAGACTTATCTCCTTAACTACTCTAAAACAAACAAGCCATCTGACTTCAGCTCACATCTTTTCTTTCTGCACTCACACATCTATTTTATATAGTCCGTTTTACATTGTATGCACTTAGACTGTGTCTTGTCTTAGTAAACTAGTGGGATTGTACCCTACTTGCCGACTCCTGGACTGTCCGGAAGACTCACAAATGTCAGGGGAGGTCTCCCAATATCCTGGGAGAGTAGGTCAGCCTCCTGTATCCACTCACTTCTCCAGAGATGCAGGTGGTTTGGGTTCTTGATGAAACCATGCTTGGTGAATTGCATCGTCGTGAGCGGGAATCAGGGCCAGAATGATGTGAGTCAGAGCTTTAAGCCCCCAGCACCTCCCACCTGTGCCTCCCTCTCTGGCATTTCCTGTAGGGCATGGGTAAAAAGTCTGGACTGTTATATGAACTAACTAGCCAGCTGCCTAGGGCAGTACTGCTCAAAGGGCAGCATAGTGATGGTTATGTTTGTTTATTTTTTCCCTCCTTACTGTAATTATCTTTTTTATTATTCGGTCCAACAAGGTCTTACCACATACTTGCTCTCTCCTAGTAAAAAATAAAAGAAGAGTTACTGCGCTCACCCCTATTCTACATGTGCTTATGTTGATCAGGTGGTACTAGTGTCACAGTAATGTTAACAACCTCCTATGTATATGATGTGTCCCTGAAATATGTGTACAGTGATTGGATGCAATGATATCAAGACTCTACTCAGTAGATCTTCAAAAAGTATACTTTACTTATATACGTAAAACAGACAAAATGGAACAATCTAAAATCAATCAAGCTAAAGGGCCAGCCAACCAATGCATACAAATAACACCTTTAAACACTACCCCAATTATAAATGTCAATGATCAGTGCAGCACAAGACGATGGATAATATACAATAACAACACAAATAGTATGCATCTGCGGTTAAAGCAGGCGGTGTGAAAATTATAAAGTCTTATTTATGGTGCATACACACGGTACGATTAAAATGAACGATAACGATATTAATCATATCGTGCATTTTTCAGTGCCTTCAACCCACCAACGACCTGCGATAATTATATTGTCCATCGTCCGCGCACGCAGGCCAACCTGGTCGATATTGACCAGGTTACTATAGGGACCGGCGATTGTTGGTGGGTTCATGGTGTGCTGGATGATCGATATCGATCATCCAGCACACCCGGGGGATCGTTCAACGATATCGTTAACGATTGTCCCACGTGTATGCACCATTAGTCTGGAGTGCAGCTGACATACTCTAAGTAAGCACATTTCAGCCAATCAGCCAGCAAAGATATGTAGTATTGCAGTACTTTGCTATGTATCTTTAGATTGATTTTAGATTGTTCCATTTTGTGTGTTTTACGTATATAAGTAATGTATCCTTTTTGAAGATCTACTGAGTAGAGTCTTGATACCATTGCCTCCAATCAATGTAAAGTACATCTATTTCAGGAACTCATCATATACATAGGAGATGGTTAACATTACTGTGACACTAGTACCACCTGATCAACATAAGCACATGTAGAAATAGGGGTGAGTGCAGTAACTCTTCTTTTCACTAACTGTACCAGAGGCCTTAGGTACCTCTGATTTAGGTGCAGCACAGCCCGCCACAACTAACCTCTCCAGTACAGCACACCCCGCCACAACTAACCTCTCCAATACAGCACACCCCGCCACAACTAACCTCTCCAGTACAGCACACCCCGCCACAACTAACCTCTCCAGTACAGCACACCCTGCCACAACTAACCTCTCCAGTACAGCACAACCCGCCACAACTAACCTCTCCAGTACAGCACACCCCGCCACAACTAACCTCTCCAGTGCAGCACACCCCGCCACAACTAACCTCTCCAGTGCAGCACACCCCGCCACAGCTAACCTCTCCAGTGCAGCACAACCCGCCATAACTAACCTGTCCAGTACAGCACACCCCGCCACAGCTAACCTCTCCAGTACAGCACACCCCGCCACAACTAACCTCTCCAGTACAGCACACCCCGCCACAACTAACCTCTCCAGTACAGCACACCCCGCCACAACTAACCTCTCCAGTGCAGCACAACCCGCCACAACTAACCTCTCCAGTGCAGCACACCACGCCACAACTAACCTCTCCAGTGCAGCACACCCCGCCACAACTAACCTCTCCAGTCCAGCACACCCCGCCACAACTAACCTCTCCAGTACAGCACACCCCGCCACAACTAACCTCTCCAGTACAGCACGCCCCGCCACAGCTAACCTCTCCAGTACAGCACACCCCGCCACCGCTAACCTCCCCTGTACAGCACACCCCGCCACAGCTAACCTCTCCAGTACAGCACACCCTGCCACAACTAACCTCTCCAGTACAGCACACCCTGCCACAACTAACCTCTCCAGTGCGCAAGATTATCGAGACATCTAGTAAAAATAAAGGAGGAGGGGGCATGTAAGAACAGTGTCGGATTGGGGCATGAAGGGCCCACCGGGGGAAGGCAGAGGTAGTGGCCAGTGCTTAAAGGTTGTGGCCAGCCGGGGGCTTGACCAAGTGTTATAGAGTCTGTTCATCCATGTTCTTGCTCTACCAGGTAACTGACCCTGTAATAAAAAAAAAAAAAACAATGTAGAATTCAAGTGCACTCTGCAACTTAAGTTTAGAAGAGGAGCCGGGACCCTCAGGCAGTGGAGCTCACCGGGGATTTCCCCTGTACCCCTGTGGGCCAGTTTGACCCTGTGTAAGCATGCATACCTCCCCAAATTTTCAATCAGTGAATCAGGATAGGGTTTGTCTTATGGTTACGATGGTGACAGGACCATGCCCAACTGGAGCATATGTATTCAATATTGGGGCATGGCCACATTATCGGGTGTGCCTAGCACTGACAACCAATAGGCAGCTCTGTACTCCCATCCAGATGACTGGTCATTGCTGCACAGTATCCCTATTCTACTATATGATGCCTTCTGCACTGTGTTTTACACACACAAACATAAGGGTGCCCTATGTAAGAATAATAAGGTAGCCCAACAAGACATACTATTTTGAAAACTAGAATACCTAACACATCAAATGAGGTGACTTCCATTTCATTTTATCCCAGGATGGGGGAGATCTGGGTATTTGAAACTCCCATCTCTAGAAAACTTAATGTTTTCTGAAATCTAAGGTGTCATCACCAGACAGTAACTACTAAGATGACAGATTGTTTTGAAATAGGGGATTCCTCTTTCAAACTAGTGTGCCCACAGGCCTGCATGTGCCAGGATAGAGGAGTTGGGGAGACTTTCATTAAAGTATATTTTGGACGAGTCATTTTTGAGGTAATGCTGAGAATAAGTCCCACCTGACCTTAGCACTGGAGTGGTTAAAGGGCAACTGCTAGAATTTGTCATTTGCAATTAAACTAATTTTATTTTAAGTAACTGCACTGCACAATCTGACGGTGCAATGTGTTGTTACATACGACATGTGACAGCACTGCATCGTTTATTGCATTGTCCCTTCTGTCATGCAAGAACAGCAGATGGGACGATGCAGTAACCAGCGGATTGGAAGTACATCAGAGGTTCCCAAACGTGGTCCTCAAGGCTCCCCAACAGTTCAGGTTTTAGAGATATCCATGGTTGAGCACAGGTGACTTAATTAGTACCTCAGTCAATCTGATTTAAAACCTGAACTGTTGGGGAACCTTGAGCACCGTGTTTGGGAACCCCTGAAGTACATACTATACGATGTGTACGATATATCATTCCGCGTCAGGACAATATACCGGATAGTGTGTACCCAGCTTTACTTTGGATTTAGCCAGAAGCTAGATGGTCTCACTTGGAGCCCTTTAATGAACGTAACTTATTACCAGCCGTATTTTTAGTTTATTATTGCAGTGATACTAACCAATATGCCACTGTTATTCACCATTACTTACCTCACCACCAAGGTCCAGTGGCGTCTCCTTCCTCAGCAGCATTTTATGCTCTTTTGTTTGGTAGCCTATTGCTGCCAGCAACAGGTTGACCTGGTAGTGCATGGAAGGCTTCACTGAAGCCAGAACTGCTTCGGCCGGATCCCCATTGTCGACAATGGGGACAGTATTGCTATCTGCATCTGAAGATGGCATAAGCGATAAAGTGGCAAACAACAGTAATCTTAGATTACCGTGGTTTGTTAAATATTTAGAGGACGACATAATCCCTTTAGCGCTTGATAAATGGAGCCCTAAAGATGTAGATTTGCTAAAACTTCTAAAAAGGAAAAAGAGGAGGTGTTGCCCATAGCAACTAGATTCAAGCTATAATTTTCTAGAATGTGCTGGATAAATGATAGGTAGAATCTGATTGGTTGATATGAGTGTGAAAAACTTTATTTAGATGTGTGATCAAAACATTCTTCTATTTCCTTACTTTATAAGACCATTAGAAGATTTATTGGCATCTAAAGATACGTAACTGTCTTTTAATGGTGCCTTCCGGGGTGGGGAGTCCTGGTGGGGGGCGTGGTGTCAGAATTTAATTAACGCTGCCCTGCACTGTGTGGCCAAATGCTGCAAATTGTGACATCACATCACAGGGGACTGGGCTATGAATACTAGGTTTATTGCTTAATGGTATCATCACACTTCCATCCCACCCACTTCACTGGAGATGGTCTATAGGCCCAGGAGTCCGGGAGAACCCCAACTGTCGAGAGTCTTCCAGACAGTGAGCGAGGAGAGGAGATATGGCCTCAAGGCTAACTTGCAGCTTAGTATGATGTATAACGCATTATATTATTTTACCATGTCAACGTCTCTGATCACGGCAGGAAACACTGGATGTGCCGCAAAGTGAGCACTTGTTGTGTGTGTGTATAGAGGTCCATTCACTTACATTATTTTCTGTACTATGAGCTTCAAAAGGGCATTTAGTAGGCTTTAAAGATGCACGCTCAATGACTAAAATGAATGTCTGTGTGTATGAAGCCTTAGATTTAGAATAACAGAAGATCTGTGTGATAAAGCAGGAGCTCAGCATACAGACCTATCTGTGGAATACAGCTGACTCTGCCTTTGATGCTCTAGGAAGGAAGTAACTGTTTTCATACAGTCTGGAGTCACAGATGACTGGAGAGTGAAGAGGTGTCAGTAAATGGATTTGTGCTGATGCTGATGATTGTGCAGTTGCGAGTTTAAATGAAGGGGGGGAATATCACAACCCTGCCATCTAGGAAGATCATCAAACACTGCTTAATTATAAATTGCTCACTGCTTAAATAACTGGAATTGATCTTCTCAACCAATCCCGGAAATGGCCTTTTCTGCTGGAGCGGAAGGTGCAAAATGTGGGTCAGTAAATACCATGACTAGACCAGCTCAGGTTTGGCGCACAATATGCGTGCTTATATCTAATTTCAGATCTCTTGCTTTGCTAAACAAAATATAGTCTGTGCATTGCTTCCAAAAAAAAAAAATAGCTGCACTGGCGCTCCGCAACCTCCATGCTCTATGGCGGTAATCAAGATGGGGTGCATAAATCGAGGCACCCAGCGCTACTGAAGATCAGTTTGCATCTCTGCCATTTGAGTGTTAACGACTCCCAGTGTGAGGCTGTACTCAGGGCCAATAGCAGGTCAAAAATGCACTCTGTGCTAGACCCTCCTCCTAAACATGTGACATCATAAAATCACAATGAGGGGAAGGGCCACCAGGAAGAGAGGCAAGTTCAGTGCCGAGAGCATGCTAAGGACACTCCGGGCAACCCTGCGATAGATGGCTGCCAGGACCAGGGAGAAGCTGAGCAATAGGGGTAGGGGGAAGGGGCAGCTGCTGGTATGAGTGATGACTTTGTGGTCTCTGGCTTGCTCACACCCTCATTAGACATACAGATGTGGTACCCTTACAGCTCATTGAAACAATGCTTCATTCCTCCTGTAAAGTGATGAAGCTATTGTCTCATGGGCAGCACAGATGGTGTAATGGTTAGCATTACTGCCTCACAGCACTGAGGTCATTGGTTCAGTACTGTGTGGAGTTTGTATCTTCTCCCTGTGCTTGCGTGGTACTCCAGTTTCCTCCCACACTCCAAAAATATACAGGTAGGTTAATTGGCTCCTAACAAAATTACCCATAGTGTGTATGTGTGTGTGCATGTGGTAGGGAATATAGATTGTAAGCTCCACTGGGGCAGGGATGGATGTGAATGGCCGAATAGTTTCTGTAAAGCGCTGCGGAATATGTGTGCGCTATATAAATAACCGGTAATAAATAAATGTATACCTGCATGCCTTTGCTAGGTCATAGAATAAAGCAAAGAAACTGCTGGCCAGATTTGTTGGTACCCATTAGAATAGATAATAAATAATTGGATAGTGATATTTCAAACTAATTGTTGTCTTGAATTAGCATCACATATTTTCATGCTTATAATTAATAATTCAGCCTCTTTAAATGGAGAAAAGTAGACACTCTGCTTTCTCTGGTCCATATTCAGAGTGGTGCACACAATGACAATCTCAAAAGCAGCTTGATGTTCCTGTCACTACAACTGCAAATATTAAGACATTTCAAGTCCATGGGACTGTAGCCAACCTCCTTAAATGTGGCCACAAAACAAAAATCAACCCCAGACTGAACAGGACAGTGAGATTGGCAGAAAAGAGCCACGGAAAAACTTCCAAAAAGATACAAGATAAAATCCAAGATAAGTCAGTGGCTGATGGCACCATCCAATGCTTTTTTAGCGACAGCAGATTCGACTTTTGAAAAAAAAACAACAACATAAAAAATATTGATAAGCCACAATACATCTGGGAGAATGTCCTTTGGACAAATGAGTCAAAACTGGAGCTTCTTGGCAAGTCACATCAGCTCTATGTTCACAAAAGATAACAGTTAAGCTTTCAAAGAAAAGGTCACCATAACTATTGTGAAACATGAAGGCTTGGTTATGTTTTGGGGCTGCTTTACTTTGTCTAGCACGGGTGCATGAATCTGCAGGGCTCAAAACTATTAACGTATTCTGGAGCAAAGTATACTGCTCAGTATCAGAAAGCTCTGTCAGTCACATGTCATGGGTCCTCTAACAGGATAATGACCCAAAACACACAGCTAAAACCAACCAAGAATGGGAAAGAACAAAACATTGGACTATTCTGCAGGGGTCTCCTATGAGTCCTGATCCTATCGAACATCTGTGGAAAGAGCTGAAACACTCAGTCTGGAGAAGGCACCCATCAAACCTGAGACAGCTGGAGCAGTTTGCTCAGGAAGATTGGCCCAAACTACCTGCTGACGGGTGCAGAAGACGCATCCAGAGCTACAGAAATTACTTGATTGACGTTACTGCCTCTAATGTTTGTGCAACAAAATATTAGGTTACAGGTCCCATCATTTGTTCCATCATTAGTTTTACTATTTAAAATCAAATCCAAAGTCTGATTTCTATTAAATATGGAACAAATGTTGACGGATACCATCTGCTTTTGTCAGTGTCATGTTATTTCAGAGAAAACTAGGGGTTATTTTTTCGTTGAAGGGTACCAACATATTTGTATTTGCTTTTTATAATCACCTCAGGTGTGTTAATATTCCATATTTTATCTGCAAAATTTATTGGAACTCTGTTTAGATGCATAATGAAAAGTCAAAACACTATTAAAATGGACATCTGTAAATATGAAGGTGGAATTAAAGTACAGTCTGGTGTTACCTAATGCTGTGTACACACTTGGCGATACATTGCTCTATCTACCGACAAGCGATTTATATAGAGAGTGCATCGGCGGGTGTGTACACCCAATACTGTATGTCTGTGATCGATGTCTTTCACAGACAATATCTGGTCAGCCCTGCAGCACAACCGATGCCGATATATCGGTGCAGCGGGCAGTGTGTACGGTGACCACACACTTGCTGCAGGGACCGCTGACCCTGACATCACAACTGAGCGGGCAAATTTAACTTCCCTCCCAGTTGCGAAGTCAGCTCAGACACATTGATCAATAATGACCCATCCAGAATGGTAAGCATGGCATAGGTGTTCAACAGGGTATTGAATGACAAAGTAATTGATAACTTTATGGTTATCAACGAGGGGACTAGACAGAACTGTAATTAGCATACCTCACAATAATCCAGATATGAGCAAGCAGTGGTGTCTGGATGCCACACTCACCTGGCAATGGGGTGAGTAGAAATAACTGTAATGCAAAGGATGAGGAGAAGGGACAGCCTAGCCATATTTAACAATAGCAATACACACGGTAGCATGACCAATCCAGGCTTACACAATGTTTTGAGGTATGCCAGGCCACCCAGCAAGTGCACAGGTGTAGTCATTACTCATGCTGGCCATACATGTTACAATTATTGGGGCAATCCGCCCGATATCCGCGGATCGCCCATATAATTGTAGCGTGTGTGCGGGCGACCGAGGGTTAAATATTGCTCTGTCCAGCATGCCCGTCTGATGCGATATTTAAGACGTAAACTGACGACCACAACGGGCAGTGTATGCCCAGCCGAGGCCGATAGACATTTCCTGTGATCCTTCCCATGGAAGGAACAGGGAAATGTCTCCTCCCCGGGGGCGGAGCGCAGATGTCGGACTAATACACTGAGTAATCTCACAGTGTACGCAGTGGACATCTGCGGCTGGCAGGCTGCCAGATAAAATGTCTGTCGGTCTGACAGGTATTTTATCTGAACGTGTATGCCCAGCTTCACTAATACATTTTAAAAGTTTCACTGGTAGAGCGAATTATTTCACTTTTGATTTTGTGAGGAGACCTGGAAAACATGCACTGTTTGGGGTCCTGAGGACAGACTTTGAGAACCTGTGCAATAGCCAGTCCCCATTGCTCATAGGCTGGAAACCAGTAGCAAGCCTTGGAGATGAAGAGGAGACATTTCCTAATGCATCCAATCAGCTGCTAATTATCATGTGTCTGGCACAGTCTATGACATGAGCGTTAGAAGCGGATTTGTTGCTTTGGGCAACTGCTCCTCTTTATTTCTCTCGCAAGCTTGATTAATCTCCCCTTAAATAAATCCATTAGCTTCACAAAGCAGGGGCAGCCATTTTATGGGCTAAATGCTCTTTCTTTCACTTCAATAGGAACTACTGACATCACTGAGGCATGAGACTCAAAGGGGTACATTTATCAAAACTTGTAAAAAGAAAAAGTGGAGTTGTCGCCCATAGCAACCAGATTGTATCAATAATTGTCTTTAATGTACTAAATGATAGCTAGAATCTAATTGTTTGCTATGGACAAGAGCACCAAGTTTCCCTATTAGATGCTTTGATAAATCTGCCCCAAAATTCCTAGCAAATTGATTGGCTGTCTTTTTAGCAGTATTATTTTATCCCAAAAAACAGCTGCTCCCACTGTTCATGGCTGATGAGTTCACATTAAAATGTATAATGGATTTCCCAACACAAACTCCCATTATGTGAAGCCAAGAGCCACACAGATCGTCCATAACGCTACACCCTGAAGGACAGGGGTAGAATTTTGGGTCGGCGCAGGGACGGGTGTGAAAGGAACAAGTATGGTAAATAGTACCATTGGACTGATGGCGCATCTCTTAAGCAGGCAAGTATTGAGAACTTGGTCAGACCATTATTGTGGTTTTATGCTGCTTATTTTTTTTTTTCCTTGATAAAATCTGGCATACCATGTAATGTACAAGACTACTTCAGCAGCAAGCCAATTACCATTACTGTGCCTTGAGACCTGGGTTTTTATGATACGTTCCCACATCATGTAATTGCCTTTATTAGATGTTCAAACAACATTCCCAGACTATCCCTTTACCACTATAAAGCTATATAAATATGTATTTGAATAAATGCTTTTATTGCAGCTATTATTAAGTGAAACGCTGATCCTCATTTTAATGGGAAGCAAGTCTATTTCTGCTCCAGTTTGATGAATCATGTTCAGAGTAAACACGCCGTAGCATTGGGAGACATCACGAGACCACTTCCTTCACAAAGCGATTTCCTTAAAAGCCTTCATGACACTTTGAACTATGAAATTATCAGAGTGAGCAGTGTACGACCAATACATAACACAGACATCAGTCCTCAAACTAGGTACTCATTCTTGTTTGCCTATAGGTTGCTTAAACTGTAAGTCAGCGAGACACAATAGAGGGTGCAGGGGGAACCATTTTGTTGGTGGAGTTGGGGTCATTAGTCCCTAGTGAATTGTAATTGGAAGACTAATGACAACCCTAGGTTATGATGGACACCTTACCACATATGATCCATTCCACAGTAAGACAATGAATGGTCTACTAGAAATTCCCAATGGTCTCTACTGGGGAGGTGTATAACCAGCTTACAGTGGAGGGAAAAGATTTGTGGCTGGACTCAATTGTTGTCATTGCAGCCTATAAAAAAGGTGCAAGGATCTAGTCATCAATGAGGTAGCTAGTGAATGGATGGCTATATTCTCGTGGCTATTGGTTCTGGCAACAGCAAGGCTGATCCATCGCAAATATGCAATGGGAAGGTTTTAATTAACAGAAGTTAGAACACTATGCCACGCTTTTCTGCAGATTATTTGCAATAGAACACGCCCCAGAATAACTGGACAGTCACAGATTGCAGTTGGTTCCTGTGTGGCAGACTAGTTTGAAGAAGCAACGTAACAGGTTTGGGTTCTCGTTAAAGAAGGGACACTTCATTTATTCAGAAAATGCAACAGAGAAGAGAAGTGTAATGCTGCTCAACAGGATTTATTTCCAATGGCCAGAAATATGCATTTTCCTCAGGTTTTCATGCTTCTGGCAAAATACATATTCTCTGTCAATAGAGAAATATATTTTACCAAACTGTGTGAGCCTCACTGCTGTGTCTGCTAAGGTCAGAACTGGATCATTAAATCTGTCCCTGTTAAATCGTCCCGCAGTACTAAATCTAATCAAAACAATAGATGTGTATTTGCAAATAAAGCCTCAACAATTTGAGGAAAATGTTGAAATGGAAGTTGGAGATCAATAATGCTCCGAATAGGTTTCCAACCTCTTTGCAGATCTCATCAAGAACACCGAAGACATTTAGGGCTGACCATCTAGATTCTAGATACAAAGATGCAAAACAAATGCATTTCGCTATGTGCATCGAGTGCCTTTTCGGGAAAGAGGTCTACAGTGTATATTGTAGTGGATGGGCAGGATAGCATATGTCAAACAAACGTGAAATCCAATATTATACGTTTTCATACAAAAAAAATTTAATAAATATTACTTTTCAAAATTTATTGCCTTCCAACAACACAAAAGATGCACTTTAGGGTTTATATAACACCAATATCGCAATACAGGGAATCTCCAGGACTTCTCTGGCCACGGATGGGAGAACGACGTTTAGCATTTTGAAATATATCCATAACAACTGAACATCTGCGGTAGTGGAAGGTCATCTCCCTCCTCTCTGCAAGTGCAGTTATCAATGTATTTAAAGTTAAAGCCTAAGATACACAGGAGTTTTATTGCAGTTTATTCTTACTTAAAAGTGGTGACAAAAGGCCAACATCTGCCTGTATACAACAGTCTGCCGGTTGCAGATTGCCAGTGCGATTCTGGCGATTTATCCTGTAGATTTAAAGTTGGTTAAAATTATTGCCGCTTTAAATCTACAAGCCAAATTGCCTGAATTGCACCGGTCCCTGCAACTCAAAGACTATTAAATGTGAGTCATCATGCTCAAGAGTTTTATTGGCAGCTTGCCTTTAAAGTACTTTTTTTCATTGATTATTATACTGTAGCATTAGTACATCAGCATTTTGTCAAAACATTTAAACCACAGTAGCAAAACACCCACGTGCCTTGGCTACATGGCAGGCAGTGTATCATGTGGAAAAGCAACAGTGAGAACTGGATTTCTACTGTTCAAGTATTCAATAATTCGCCTAGAATGCTCCCCAGTATCAGCAGATCAAAAAACAAACAAAACAAATTATCTACATGTGGTTCTTTAGCACATTTTCATGGTTAAAAAAAAAAAAAAAAAAAAAAAAAAAAAATGATTTTACAAAGACAAGATTGCAGAGTTTGCAACTTCACACGCCAATTGATTTTAATTTTTTTTTTCTCATTTTTACATGCGCACTCACATTTCTTGTACATGAAGACCTCAAACTGTTCCCTTGAACTGCCCTGTTGCAGAATATCTGCCAGTCACACTTTTTTTTTCCCACTTAGGTTTTTTTTCTTTTTATATCAAAGCCAAAAGCAGCAAAGATTGTTCTAAAGTCTAACTCCGAAAATGGTCTCAGTATGAACTTACAAAAAGTTTTTTTGTATTTTTTTTTAAAGTGATACTATATAAAAAAGGTGTTTAACATTTGACAATGTACAAAAAACAGCGTTGAGGCACGTGCGCCCATCCTATTCTTAAAAAATAAAACTATTTTTAGAACATCTTAAATTTTGGCATATAGTTAAACGTGTAACAAGAAAAATTGAAAAACTGAAGCCACGAGCTTACAAAAAGCTATCAAAAACCTTAAACTCTAAACACAGGTATAAATAAAAAAAGGAATGATGATATTTAAGGCTCTTGATTATTAAGTTAATAAATCAAATATACACTGATTAATTAAAAAAAAAAAAAAAAAAAAAGTTATTTATTTACAGGTCTATACAAAACTTCTACTTGACAATTCTTCATTTTACCAGCAACAGCTGACAGTCCCACCCAGCCCTCCCTCCCTTTCCCAACACAAAATACAATAAAAAAAATAAATAATAAACTTAAATTTCGATAGTTGCTGTGGTACTGAGCTACAAAGGCACTTTCAAATACAGAACTAGTTGTACATCACTATAAAAACCAATATACAAAATAAAAAAATTATATATAATAAATATAAATAAAATGTATTATTCTAAAGACTGTATTACTATGGACACCTGTTGAAAACGTCGATAAAAAAAATAAAAATAATAATTATTACGAGCTAGCAAACTGCAAAGGCAATGCAGGATCTTCTGAAGCATTTCCATCGTCCAGCTGCGGCTGAATTTTCATTAGGGCACTTCTCACTAGTTTTGCATAGATGTGAAATGCAGCACTTGGTATTCCAGCCAACCACAGCAACTATCCTTGCCAGTGTAAGCCAGCTTGTCAAAACTTAAATTAACATAGGGATTCTAAGTAAATAATAGCCTTAGACTCAAATATTACACAACAGTTTAAGAACTAGAGACTCCGAGCCCTTAACAGCAGACACCAGCCCTGCATGGTAGTGCTCGTCTGCTATACAATGTACTCCATTCGATTTAAACTTTGTGCCGTTTCTAGGTCTCTGTTGTCCTGTTTATTTGTCCAGTTTGGTTGTTTTGTGGGTGTGCCATTAGGTGGTTTTTCATCCCTGTCTACCAGCGTGTAAGCTGGCTGCTTCACATATCTGCTTTTCTGCTGGTGTTTATCCATGTCGTCTTCTTCAACTTCTGAGTTGTGTGTCCTTATTTTTGCAATTTTGGAATTTTTGTTTTCGTAGTCTTTAATGGGAACGCTGTTCGCTGCATGTTTTTCGATGGGGTTTTTAATCTGGTTGAGCTGCTCCCTGACGTTGTTCGTGGTGTTGTCCTCGGAGGCGGTGTGGCTTTGCCCGCTCTGCTTTCTGCGCTTCCGTATACACCAGTAAAGAGCGGTGACCAGGCAACAAATCCATGCCACTGTCAGGATAGAGCTCAGCAACGGCACAAGGAAATCTGGTATGAAAATAAGAGAGCAATTAATATCTATATTGATACAGTGGAGCGATGTTTTCCGAACCCATGTCGTCTTTTAAAGAAGTCTTTGGTTTGCATAATCTTTTAAACTACAATCACCTCCATTGCTCCCATAATCTAAACTGATCGTACTAAGGGATGACTTTTCAAACCCGCCATTTGTCGGCGGTTCTGGCTCAATTTATCATTATTGCCATTTAAATCCCACGCACAGAACCTCCAACAAATCAGCAGCTTTGAAAAGACGCCGCGTAGTAAATATAACCCCCGTAACAGTCTCAACAACATGAAACATTACAACTAGCTGAAGCTATTTAAAGCAACTACCATTATAATCAAAATGCAAAAAAATATACCCAATTACCACAATCAGAAAATACAAAATCAAAGAAACTCTGGCTGAATTTAAATAATGTGTAATGCGATTTTCAAAGTTTGTTAATCTCTGCGAAATTGTGACAACTAAACCAGTGTTATTGAATTTAAACACATTAAGTTTATACTCAACTCATACAGAAGTCAGAGATACCCCAGGGAGGGAGACACAATAAAGTTTAGTCAATGCCCCACCATGGTTTAGCCTCAAAGCAATTCTGTGCTACAGTAAAATATGCTGAGCGCTCGCAAGCGGGTCGATGGTGGCCAAGTGTGCATGCGCGGCTCCGGGCCTCGCTACAAAGGGGGCGTGCTGTCGATGGTGATTGACAGAACGCCCCCTTTGGTGGGCGTGCCGGGGGTGTGGCTGCCCAGACGGAGACATTCCCATGGGAACGCCTGGGGTCGGCCCTACTGACATCACAAGTGATGTCAGTGGGAGTGCTTTTGGCTCTGATAGAGCCAAAAGCACTCCAGGGCTTGGGAGAACGAGACCCTACCACAAGGGGGTCTCGTCGCAAGCCCGATGGTCGCGATGGACCATCTTTTTGGCCGCTCGCTATAGCTGTGGGTGGTAACCCACAGCTATGCGAGCGGCCAGGAGGCCACTCTAAAATTTCAGCAGGACGGCCCTGATTCAAGGCCTCAGTGCGATCCCCTGCTCATCATGCAGATGCAGGCAGAGGAGACTACTGTTGCGTTCAGCGGTAGCAGCCTCCCTGGATCCTCCGGAGATGGCAAGAGAGGCTGCCCCTCCAACAACCCAAGAAATTAGTATCCGATTCCCCCCTTTCGGCACCCGCCTAAAAATGTAGCAGAATATGATGAGCAATACCCGTTCGATGGGACAGAGGTTATTCAGTCTTCCTAGGTTGAGCCCCCACAAATCCGACATAAGAGAGTGTGAGCAGACTTGCTCAGAGCTTTCCGCACAAGTCAGTTGACACCATGGACGTGTGAGGCCCTGGAGAGGTTTGGCACAGATAGAGGAGCGCACATATGCCACACACTGAAGGACTAATGCTGAGTTGGAAGCAAAGCAAACAAGAGCAAGTAACTTTGCACCTTGGTAAACCATGCTGCACTGCAGGGGGGGTCAGATGTAAGATGTGCAGAGAGATTTAGATTTGGGAGGGGTGTGTGTAAAACTCAGATCTAAATTGCAATGTAAAAATTTAAGTTTCCCGGTATTTGTGGGCTACATGCAAAAGCAGCAAGTATGTATTTGCACCCCTTTGCATTGCAACATGGTTTGTTCCAGATACAAATGTAACTTGCTTCTTTTGGTCTCGCTACCACCTTCACAAAGCCTCACTCAATAATCTCATTAGGATTTTGGTATAAGGTCACTATTTTTAGGTGTGGATTGAAAGATCTACAGTAAAAAGATAAACACCAGATGTTAGTCAAATGGTCGACAGGGACAGAAGGTCCTAAGCCTAATCTTCACCCTAACTGTCCCCTTGGTGCCCAACCCTAACCCTCCCTCCTGATGCCTGACCGTCTAGGTAGGTGCCTGACCCTAACAGTCCCTTCTAGTGCCCAACTCTCCAGTAAGTGTCTAACCCCCCCCCCCCTCCTCGTACCTAACCATTGGGGTAAGTGCCTAACCCTAAAAGACGAGTCTCTGCCATTTTTGTGTCGACCTTTTGACTCTTGACACACCAAAGGTTGACATGTACTAATGGTTGACAACCTTTTGTCCCTGTCGACTTATTGACTGTCTAACATCTGGTATCTATCTAGACATTGTCTACCTTTTTACTGTAGATCTTTAGACCGGATCCCACTATTTTTGCCCAATCAACTTTAGGAGGAAATAAGTGTTGTATCACTCGTGTAAATGCTGAACATGCATCATCCAAATACTTTCTAGTAGTAATATCTTTAGAACCCAGAATCACCCCGAGTCTGGATAAGAAGCATGAAAAGTTATTGTAAGATAATAGAGCATCCAAATGATTAGCAACTGGATATGGATTATATTAGCAGAAATGATGATCTATTTTGAACATTTACTTTAAACCCCCAAACTGCATCTACGTCAGTCGGCACTCCCGAGTCCCGGCACTCACCCGTCTGGCTTTTGCTTTGCGTTTGCACTCGGACCTCTGCAACCGATGCGATGAAAGTGTTGTTTCCATCTCTTTTACTAACCAGGTTTATTATCTTCTCAGTGATGTCTTGAACTCGGTTCCTACCATCTCTGCTTTCATCAGCAGACTGGAAAGTAAACGCACACATCAGTTATTTACCAGAATGATCATTCCGTTTTCAGCACAGACAACATATGATGTTTGCTTTTGAATAGGTTTGTGATGTGTTAAAGCCCTCTGACATTCTTGTTGTTAAGACCAGGAAACTGCTTATTAAAGCTACTCTGGCTGCATGGATGGGGGGGGGGTGGGGGACCACAGAGGAACAGTTTCATTTACCGGAGACCAGCCCTAGTGCCCACTCCATTTCCAGTGTCGAGAGGAAAGATACATAATGGGTAGCAGTACTGTGGTTCTAGGGGAATCCTTGCAATGGGAGGCCTCGTGCAGTATCATGCTTGTCAGCCTCCACTTCTGTGGGCATAATCATTCATGGTCCGATAACAGTACTATTCAATGCATTCGGTTACCAGACAGAGGCCCTGATTCAGAGCCGGACGCTCTGACAGAGCGCTCGCTTTGAATCAGGGCGTCTTTTTTTTTTTCTTTATGAAGCGAAAGGCCTGCGACGAGATCCTTGTAGTAGGGTCTCGTGGCCGCAAGCCCCAGAGAGCTTTCGGCTCAAACAGAGCCGAAAGCTCTCCCACTGACATCACTTGTGATGTCAGTGGGGCCACCCCCAGACGGTAGGCGTTCTCACGGGAACGCCCCCGTTTGGGCAGCCACCCCCCCTGCCCGCCCACCAAAGGGGGCGTGCTGTCACTCAACATCGACAGCACGCCCCCTTTGGTGCGAGACCCGGATTGCCCGTCGCTATCCGGGTCACGCGCATGAGCGAGACGGAGCCGGCTCAGTTGTGTGCATGCGCTCTGGGCCACCATCGACCCGGTTGCAAGCGCTCAGCTCTTGCGACCGGGTCTGAATCAGGCCCAGAGGTCTCAGCTGTGCGATTATAGTATCATTACACATGCATGTATAGGCTTATGTATTTCTTTTAAGTAGTAATAATATTCATTGGTCTCCTTCAACACTGCCATTTTTTTTGCACTGCCCATCCCATTATTTTGTATATCTTATTACCCTATCTATCTATCTATCTATATGGCTCTACAAGAGTACATACACACATATACATATCTTAAAACTACATGAACTTACTATAGCAACGTGGACCTCATTGTTTGCCAAAGGAGATGGCTCGCAGGTAATGTAGATGGAATATTCAGCTGAAGCATTCTTCACAATGTTAAGATTCCTCAGTTCATTGCAAATGCTCTCTGTAGTGAGTCCCTGGTAAACGAACACAACACATTAGATTCCAGTAATCAGGGTTAATTTGTGTAAATGTGACCTAAGAAAAAGGACCCTACTTCCGTAAAATATTCCCATTCGATAAACAAAACAATACGTACAAATGGTTTGGTTTTATTTTTAAACTTAGGGCCTTCTTCAATTAGACGAGAAAAGCCGCTATCCATGGAAAAGTATCGACGATTTCGGCTTTTCACGTGGTCGGAACTTATCTCCAAATACAATTCCAGCCCATCGTGTACGCGGAAAGTCAATGTATTGTAATAGGCTAAAAAGATTTGCCTCAGAATAGCAGGTGAAAAGTAGTTCAGATTTTTTATTTTTGGGTGTAGAAGTTGGGAAATCACTCAGAACCCTTGGTACACCCCCCCAAAGGACAAGGACCCACAAAAAAGGGGGGGGGGGGGGAGGGGAACCAAGAACACGCCAAAAACACCTTCGAAATTTGAAAATGAAAAAAGTGGGGGGACAACTTCAAAAACTAGCGAAATAAGGGGCCAAGTATTTTTGGGATTGCAGGTGCTTGTATGCAGGAGGAATTTCACTTTGTCTAAAACTTCACTTTAGAGACATTAAAATATGCTTGTACCGATTTTCCACTACCCCAAATTTGATGGAACTACTTACTTTCTCCAAAAAATACTGCCTTATGCCATTCTTCACCACTTTTACCAAGACGCTAATAGCAAACAATTACCACCACTTAAGTATCCTAACTAGTTCAATTAGGGCTAATACTAAACTACCATAATGATTTCCAAAGTCAGTCCATCTCTTTCTGGGGTACAGAGTGATTCCCCCAATTCCGACAGTACTTCCCGCCTGTTTTACATTCGCCACTTGCCTGTTTCGCCAGTTTTGGCATTGAATTCGGCGTATAGCAGGGAAGCGCAAGCTAAGCTTCCACGTTCAAAACACGCGATGTAAGCGAAAAGCCTGGCAGGCGGAAATTTATCGCAGACGCAATACTAATTGAATACCGCCCTTACTTTTACATGGCAAGAGACTATACAAAATTTTTCACCGAGCCAACCCTACCACCACTTGTAAATAAATGTTTTTTAACTGGTATCTGAATATTTGGTTGACAGCCCTGAGAATACAGATGTGTCCACATACACCTTACCTCTGTGCACTACAAGTCGCGTTAAACATAACATGTGAGTGCCGTGTATCTCGGTAGCACTGAGCGCCTTTGAGCGACTTTGTACCATTCAATGTCTTATACGAAAGGCGATGTGAATAGGACGCACAGCAGCTCCTGCTGATTAAAATGATATGCGGCATGCCTATATATCCTATGGGCAACTGCGGGTGTATCTGCATGCAAAATGCTACGTTAGTGCCAGCGGCTGTAACACTGTAGAGTAGCATTTCGCATGCAGATACACCCGCACTCGCTCACAGAATATAAAATGATATGAGGCATTCCTAATCAGCAGAAGCCGCTTGTGCATCCTATTTACACCACTTTGCGAATAAGACGCATTTGAAGGTAAAAAGTGGCACGAAAAGACGCTCCGTCATACTGAGTCATACCGCGGCATGGCGCTACTAGGACTGTTTAACGCACAAATAAGAAAGTAGTATGTGGATACATCTGTATACACTGCATAACCCTCTATGACAGGAGTAGCAAACATTTTAGGTAAGGCTTAAGTAACTATTTACTTCTCTCCTGCACCAAAAGGTTGGATAGTTATGTAACTGACACAAAGGCAAAACGTTTCTAGAATCAATGAGATTTACAGCAGTTAAGGAAGCAAACATTTGATTGGTAGCATAACCTTTCCTGTGATATAGTTTTATTAAACATCGCCAAATCGTCACCATATCCTGACTGGATATAATCTTATTTCAATGCAATGTACTTATGACATGTAAGGAATAGACTCAACTCACCGGAGACATCAGCTCTTTGTTGAAGGTAAAGGTGATGTTCACACAGCTGCTGTCCTGATAACTGGTGTTGACATTACATTTGGCTTTCACTGGCGGCCGATTTGACGGCCAGCACTCCCCAGCTCCAGTACAGGGAGGGATGAAGCAGTGGTTGTCTTTAATCGGAAAGCAAGACTGCCCAGCGGGACACTCATTATGGCCTTTACTGTGTAATTCACAGCGCTGCGGGCCGCACCACACCTACAATTTAAGTAAACACCGTTATACAGGGGAAGTTTTAGTACTACTGCGCTATATATAGCAGCTTTCGTTTTAGCATTGTTCTATCACAAATCCATATTACGGAGCCTCTTTTTATCATAAATCCGCAAAGTAATAATAACAGTGGTAAATAAGATGAATGACGACACATAGTTTAGTATAATATAGTTCGAACATTCCTAATCATTTAGGTGACGATTAGCAGAACGGTAACGTAAACCGTTTTGAAAAGTGTTATAAAAAAACAACGACAACTTTCTGGATCTTATGCTGCCCATCCACTAGGCGATGAAACCTAGCGATTGGCGATAACGACAGTCGTTATCGCTCAATCGCTTGGTAATCGCCCGCAAATCGTGCAGTTTGACCTCTATCATTGCCCATACATGCTGGTCAACCTGACAATCACGTCAGTCCCAGCATGTATGGGGATGATGGATGCGCTTATACTGAAGGTTCAAGTGTAGGCTTATCACAGACATACGAACGACAGCACGATTAAAAATGTTGTAATCGTGCTGTCGTTTCTATGTCATGTAGTGGATGGGCAGCATAAGACTGATGCCCCCAGGCCTTCCACTGCCATCGACCACTAACGTTGCAGTCGTTCGCTCCACTTTTGTACATACAGCACTTGGCCGTCCCACTGAGACCATGGTAAAATAGGGGCTTAGCTGAGTCCTAGAACCATCTCCTTTCTGCTACTACGACATATTCTTAGTAAGGAGAAATTCATGCAAACTACCCCCAACTTTCTAAAATAAAATGAGTTGCATGTTTAAAGACTTGTGTTCCATCAAGCAAGGAAATATTTGGACAGACTGTATTTGATGTATGCGTCACTTAGAAGGAGGATCAAGAGCAGTGCGTACAGCATGCACTGTGCCGCCTCATGATCCTGGATGTATTCTGCTCTTACAGTGATGACAGATGTATTTATTTTTTACAAGGGGATTTTTTTTTTCTTTTTACGTCAATCATTTCAATGCCCATAGCCTTTGGAGGGGCAGTGCACGCAGCCAGCAGCATTGGCGTTGGTTCTTCACGCCATCTGGTTATCAAAACAAAGGCTTACCTTGGTGCAGGCAACTTTTCCATTAAAACACTGACATGCGTTGCAGTCATCCTCCCAATTCGATCCATCTGGCATATCATGTCCATTGGTTATACAAGGCCTTCCTGTAACTGCACAAATGATAAAGTGTGAGCTCAAGGCTTGTACTAACTGCATATATTCAAAACGGTCAACAGGAGACAACCAATCGGAATGGCACCTCATATCACAGCATCTCATCGTAATAAAACAGAGCCCATGAATGAAGGTTGCCGTTTTCGGTTAACATGAACAGTTGTTTGTTAGGTCACCATTTAACTTAAATATAATACAATAGTAAAAAGCTTTTGCCAATACCTTCTTGACACTTTGGACCACTGCGGCCAGGTGGACAGTTACAATGATAACCATTGATGTCGTCTATGCACGTAGCTCCAAAGGCACACGGAGAAGACTGACACTCGTTAATATCTTGGGAAAGAAAGACAAAAACAAAAAGAGAATAAAATTAAAATTTGGAAATGAAGATTTTGTGATGACATTGCATATTAAGCTTTGCAGATTAATAGCCAGTTGACTTCCCCTGTGATAGCTCGTTGTCTCAGTAGGTTTACAAGTAACCTTTGTAACAGTAATAATGCAGAATGAGATAAAAGACAATTAGAGGACTAGCTTCAAAAGTACAGTTATGAAATGCAAGATATAGTTAAGACTCTAAGGCCAAAGGCAAAGTATAACTCCTTAGGGATCACAGTGTGTGCTGTAATAATTAACCTACCAATAGCCTGAAAACCGTATCATAACCAACACAAAGGATGAACCGCAATCTATAAAATATTACAGGCTATAAACACAGTCACAGTAGATCATTTATGTCCAGATGGCACAGTGACAATATTCTGTACTGATGGCGTTTTATAAAACGCCAACATATTACACATATAACCTCCATACGGAAAGTGCACTGGTTGGAATCAAAGCCATGCCGAGAAGCAGCAATGCTAACCACTGTGCCACTTATTGATTTGTGTGCCTACTGTAGCATGTGCAGGGTTGCACTGGTGGAAATAGGAATGAAGCTGTAACTAGACGACCTCCCAGTCAATATAACCAGTCACAATTTCACCCTATGTCCCACATTTCTGACTACACTTATAAAAGGTCTTCAAGAATAGGATATTAAAAAGGCAAATCAAAGCGGATTTCATGTCAAGTGTTTATTTATGTAGGTTTAAATCACCTTATACACTGCACTAGATCAGCAGCTCACTGCAAAGTAGCAGAGCTTCTCTGTTATTTGGGCATCAAACCCCCCCCCCCCCCGGTTTGTGTCACTGTGCAAAGGTTATGGATGACGCACAATTGCACCCACTTTGCCACACTCAGTGGCACGCTGGGTGACTACAACCCTAGTGACACCACTGAGCACAACCAGTAATTTTTTCATGTTTGTGCATTACTGGTGCTAGATGATTATGCAGATTTTCAAATCCTGAAATTCCTTCCACTTTTTCCTAGCCCCTCTGCCTAGTACAATTATGTCTGACCACCTCTCTTCCCTCCTCATCAGATTTTCTTTAGAAGCCCAATCTCTTCCTCTGATGCGTAAACACAAAAGAACTTCCCTGCCTGCAAAAGCCTGCACTCAGCACGCTGGCCCCGACTTCTAACAAGCAGCCAGTAAGGGAGGGCTGTCGTTATCCATACGCCAACTAGACGACGCTTGGCAGCCAGCCAATTCTAAGCAGGCCTATTCATAAATGAGTGCGTGAAAGGTTCCCAGCTGTATTATCACCGGTATGGCTTTCTACATGGAATCTGGTGTGAAATCTACAGTGCCAACATCTGTGACAGAATGCCATTTAAAACAACAGGCTGTAGAATACCACTTAGATGGAAAATACATGTCGTGCCATCACTGAGTACAATTACACAGAATCTATCCGCATGATTTAATTGCCTGTTTGACACTAAAAACAAGAAGACTTTTATTTTTCTTTGCAATAGTTACACCACATAGCTGTACATTAAACGTCCTAGGGGTAAATTTACTAAAGTGAGTTTTTAGAAGAGAGTTTTAAAAAGTGATGTTGCCCACAGTAACCAATCAGATTCTATCTATTATCTACTAGAAGGTGCTAGTTAAATGTTAAGTAGAATCTGATTGGTCGCTATGGGCAACATCACTTTTAAAACTCTCTCTTTAGTAAATTTACCCCCTATAGTACTAGGAATAATGATGGAAAGGTGGTTTCTAGTCAGTTGATAAGCTGAACATTGTGGGGGATTACAAACACCAGTGTACAGGGGATAGTTTCACTTCACACCACCACAAGAGGAGAAAAACACACACACACACTAAAATGTAATGGTTTGTTTTAGGAGCTAAAAGGGGGGAGATGTATCAAACCTTGGAAAGAGATAAAGTGGAAAGAGAAACTACCAACCAATCAACTCCCGACTGTCATTTTACAGGCAGTTGCTTGAAAAATGGCAGATACTGTACTCTCTCTCTCTCTCTCTCTCTCTCCAAGGTTTGATAAATCTTCCCCCCAAAGTTTTGGGTTTTGCAATGAGATTTAAACGTTGCAATACTTACTAATTCTACAGTCTGGACCAGCAAATCCAGGAGCACATTCACAGCGATACCAGTTATCCCCATCTACACAGGTTCCACTATTGTAACTGAAAAGGAAAATATAAATAAAAATTAGACACTGATTTGTAAAGTGTTGCTAACAATTTAGAGATGAAACATTGAAATTATCATTACTGCGGAACCATTTTATACAACTTCAAGTCCGAGTGATACACTGCAATCTTACATGCATCTAAAGCATTTATTACAACCTTTAGTACATAGGCTTGTTCCCTTTACACAAACCTCACTATAGACTTCCCTGTAAATATGCGAGTAGCTACAATGCACAGCATACAGCATGTATATATCCCAGACATTGCAATAGTTCTGCTTTGTAGGTGGCCATATATATTTGTTTTTTTGTACTAGCGACACTTGTCATGAGTCAAACAAACAGAGAAGTGAATAGTTTAGTTACGTTAAGAGTTTGCTTTCCAGAAGTTTATCATTACCATGGGAAAATGCAGGATTTCTAAGGGGGGGAGGGTGTGCATAATTAGCACTTAATCAGCTACAATATACATCATAAGAAACAGTTTATGTAATAAATACAGGACCAGCGATCACACTAAGCCTTTATATGCACCAGTATGGACATCCTGTCTGCGCTGAAGGTTTTTATTTCAGATGTGGGCAACACTGCCCTGGATATATATGTACACATGGGTTACCTTATGCACTGGATAGTGTATTACTATACAGTATTAATAATTGACCCTATAGATGGTCTATATCAGTGCACCTCTAACAGTGCATGTTTTCCAGATCTCTCAGAATATTTTACTCCCAATGTTGCATATTAAAAATGACCATGAAGAAGGTGCCACCTATTAGTCTTTAGGTTTAAATCTCCGGGATAATCATTGGTTGGGAAACTGACTTTATAGTGCATGACATTCAATCATTAAATGTAGAACATAGAATACTGGACATCTTGGGAGCTCCGATATGCAGGAAGCAGCCCGTGGCTTATGTTATTGGGTGAAATATGTATTTGTTTACAGTTTTCACTTACCATGGATGCGGGCTGCAGTCATTGGTATCTAAAAACAAAAACAAAATATAAATAAAAAAAATAAAGAATAAAGGGCTACGGTACTGTAAGTCACAACAAAAAATCTAAATCACATACAGACTAAAAAAGAAATGAAATAAAAAAAAAAAAAAAAAAAAAAGAAGGTGAAGGGAAGCAGACGAGCTGTGGGCTGCAGAGAATGTATAAAACCACCGGGCAACATCTGTGCCTGGTTATGTCATTTGCAACTTTCTCATGCCCAGGTCAAACCTCCGTTACTTAATGTTATAGCAAAACATGATTCAGGTGATGCTGAAGTCCACATCAAACACTTCCCTCTTCTGGATTCAATTTAAGGTACAGAGGGCGACTGGATGAGCTAATGGTCTAAGTTCTTTCAGCTCCGCTCCCCCCACCCCCTCCGGTGCAGCACAAACTTACTCTGAGAGCACGTTGGGCCTTCCCAGCCTTCTTTGCAAACACAAGTGAAAGAATTCCCTCGGACTATGCAAGTTCCACCATTGAAGCAAGGATTTGGCAAACAGCTGCTGTTTCTTGCTACGAGGAAAACAGTGCAAAGTAAGCATGAAAGCCGAGCAGGGAACAGACGAGTCACGAGAGAGAACAGGATGTTTCCCTGCCTTTAAAATTCATTTTCCCCACATTACTGCTGACTGCAAACAGCAACTTACAAAATGCCTTCATCTGGTTTAACCCTACTATAGACCAACAGAACCGGTCCAGAAACCATAATGCAATGCCAGGATTACAGGAAATCTAGCAATTATGCTTGGAACCAGGACACCAATACTTTCCTAAAGAGCCGCTGAGATAATTATTTTTAGGCCCCACATCAAGCTATGAAGAAGGCAGGCCACAGTACCGGAAGGGGGAAGGATGTAAATCAGAGATTCTATAGTATAAAACCATAGGACCTCATTCAGACCCGCTCGCAAGTGCTGAGCGCTCGCAAGCGGGCCGATGTTTAGGCCCTGTGCACGCACAGCGGCCGCACTGCGCGTTCGCAAGCCCCGGAGCGAGAGAGAAATTCTCTCGCTTCGGAGCTCACTACAAAAGGGGCGGCTGTTGATGTTGATCGACCACTCGACCCGTTTTGTAGGCGTGGCGGGAGGGTGGTTTCACAAACGGAGGCGTTCCTTAACGCCTGCCGTTTTGTGGGCGGCCGCACTGACATCAGCAGTGATGTCAGTGGGGAGCTTCCTGCTCGATCAGAGCAGGAAGCTCCCTGGGGCTTGCGATTGCCGAGACCCAACCTTAGGGTCTCATTGCAAGCCCAGATGGTCGCGATGGTCTTGACCATCGCGACCATCAACCTGGTCGGTCGCTAAAGCTGTGGGTGGTAACCCACAGCTTAGCTAGCGACCAGGGGGCCGCACTTCAAACCCCAAGCGGCCACACTCATTCAGAGCGACCGCTCGCATTTTGCGAGCGTCTCTGAATTAGGGCCATAGTCCTACTACGACCAGGATGCGGTCATAATACAGACAGTTGGGATGCCGGCATTTAGAATGCCACCCCCAGAATCCCGGCACCTGTTAGAATCCCGGCACCGGCATCCCAACAGTAAGTACTGGGGTTAGGGGGAGGGTTGGGCACAGGCACTAAGGGTGAAGGGTTAGGCAGCGGGGAGGGAAGTTTAGTATAGTGACTGACAGGTGTCGGTATCCTAGCCCTGCCGGGATGTTGGCGTCGGCTCACCGGCTTCACTATGCTCTTTTGGTGTTGCTTTCAATAAAGTTCAGCCCATGAGCAGACATAATATCTATTACACTTCCAAGATAAACAGCAACAGATGCAGTTCCTAAAGAAATTAGGACGTATTCTTACCGATGTTACAAGTGGTCCCTTCCCAGCCAGCCGAACACATGCACTTAAAGGCATCCCCCTCGTCGTAGCACGTGCCCCCATTGTTGCAGGTGGACTCGTCACACTGGCTGTCTTCTGTAAGAAGAGCGCATGGTGTTAGATCTGGCACCTCCAAAAAAACATCAGCGTTCATCTTCAATCACAAACATACACTTACGGGAGTGGCACGTCTTTCCTTTCCACCCATTCTTGCATTCACAGTAGAAATCATTAACCAAGTCTCGACAAGTACCTCCATTGTGGCAAGAATTTTTACTGCAGTTATTTATGTCTAAAAACAGAAACAAATACAGCACATGGTTACAGACAAGTACTCACTGACCGAGGCTGCCTGAGCTGGTGCAGAAACTTGGCGGCTTTTCATACAATAGTGAACTAGATGCAGCAAGCTCTGAGTACTGGACTACAGCTAAAATTTTACATTACACCAAGTGGTCTATATTACAAGCAAACTGCATAATGACGGTTTCTGTAAATTTTCACACTCAGGGGTATAATTACTAAAGTGAAAGTTTTTAGAAGTGGAGATGTTTCCCATAGCAACCAATCAGATTATAGCTATTATCTTCTAGAAGGTGCTATTTAAATGTTAAGTAGAGTCTTATTGGTTGCCAACTGTCACTTTAGTAAATATACCCTTCATTCTCTTCCGGGTTGACACACACACACACACACACACACACACCTTACAAATTAAATGACTAGACAGAATTATAGGCTTATAAGATCATTGCTCGGTGACAGGAAATTCTGGGCGACTTTATCTGGAACCCAACAAGTGCGTTAGCCGGACAAAATGGCAAATCAACGCTATACTAGGAAAGGGGGGGGGGGGTCATTCCAGCTTCCTCTATTAACCATGCTCAGTTATGTTACTCTTGTAGACTAAAGAAACAGTACTTACTTATTTCACAGTAAGTTCCTTCCCAGCCTTCACTACAAATGCACTTGTAGGAGTTTACCCCATCAATACAGGTGCCACTATTTTTGCAAGGGTTGCTTTCACAGTCATTGATATCTGCAATAAAGAAGAAAGCCATGTATCATACCACGGTATCCGACATAATAATATTTATCATCATCTACAGAAGCATCAAAGGTTATTCTATATACCTACTGCGCTTCTTGGCGCACCAGGCCCCGTGCGGTTCGGCTTGCGCCGAGTGGCTTTTTCACTTGAATGTGCCTCTGTCGCATACATTAAACAATTGAATGTGACAAAACCGCTTCACTAGACTGCACTGATTAATATGATATGCAATATTTGTACGTCTGTGCGCGAAGAAGTCTGAATCTGCATACGAAGTCGGACGCGGCTTTTGCTCACACCAAGTTCCGTCGTGCTTCATCAGTGACTTTGTACATGTTTAAAATTAATTTCTGTGCAGCAAAAGTCGCAGCCGAAAAATCTTTAATAAATTTTGAGTGGTATCATGCAGAGTCTGCAATGAGACTACAACGTGCAATTTAAAGGAAAAGTCACTGCGCTACACTGCTCGGTGCGGCTCACTTGCGCCGTAAGACCTGTTGGGGCTTGGTATATGAGGACACATCTGTACGTGACGGATATGCGCGCATCAGACACATAGCGACTAGCTAAATTGCTAAGATACAACCCTCTGAAATTAGACAAAACCGAAAGTCCACGCAGTCTTATTCCTATATTAAAGCATACTTACTTTCATGACAGTATGTGCCAGTGAAGCCTTTGTTGCATTCACAGGTGAATTTGCCTCCAGCCTGACTCTTGCATTTGCCATGTGGTCCGCACACATTAGAGGAAATGTACCTCACTCCTTCCGGGGTACTGTTGGAAGTCACCGCAACTGTACAGCTGTCAATCACTGAGGGAGAGAGTGACGGACAAAAGGTAGAAATTACATGACTTGTAAGACTGGGCTGTCCTGATCACGGCCAAACTGTATCGGCTGTTTAAACTGTAACAAGTTTGACCATTATCAGTATAACAGTTACACTACAACATCACATTAGTAGGATATTAAATTACTACATCTCATAGGGATGGTTAAATAAAGCTCTATTTCATTACAGGATTGTTCTTCGACAACTATACACTCAAGTTTGCACTGTAGTGGGAACTAATGTCATGCCACGTTTTCCCAGGCAGTCATTCTGTTTGTATTCAAACTGTGCGGAGTTTGTATATTCTCCCTGTGCTTGCGTGGGTTTCCTCCGGGTACTCCAGTTTCCTCCCACACTCCAAAAATATACAGGTAGGTTAATTGGCTCCCCACAAAAAATTGACCATAGTCTGCCTGCCATAGGGAATATAGATTGTAAGCTCCACTGGGGCAGGAACAGATGTGAATGGTAAGATATTCTCTGTAAAGCACTGCGGAATATGTATGCACTATATAAATAACTGGTAATAAAATAAATCAATCCACTAGGAACTAATGACATTTCTGATGCATAAATCCCTCAGGCCTCAATGAACTTTAAGCATAGTCCAGGCATACTGAATACTGCCTATTAAGCAGAACAATGACCCCTACATGACTGGGGCAAACACGAGAGGTCCATTATTCCAGGCACTTGCTTTGCGCAACTTATGCTAATGATTTAACCACTTGGACCTAGCTGGACTGTCACATTGCACGTATGAGCCACAAATCACTTAGTTGCTGCACCTGCAAGTGATGGTTGTGTTGGAGACAACCCAGCGTGTCGCGGTAACTGGCACCTTACCTTCACAGGGAGTCGTGCGGCAGTGATCTTTCAGCTGTGAGCAGTTCTTCCCCTCGTAGTCTTCGGAGCAGTTGCAGAAGTAGTCTACGGCAAGATTAAAGCACTGCGCTCCGTTCTGGCATGGGCTGGGCTTGCAGTAATCTATGTCCAACTGTAAATGTTGGAAAGAGGCAGCAAAACAAGGAGGTTTTATTATCGCCCGATTCAATGCTAAAGGGAGCAGACAGTCTGGAATCAGACCTTCTTATCATTTTACTTCTAGCAGAATGTACAACCCTGGTCTGCCTAGATCTCTGCAGAAAAGTTTCTTGATATAAAACAGTGACCAAAGGCCAACAGCGAACATACAACAAAAAAAAAACCCTCTAACACGCAAACATTTGCAATCTGTTTAACTGAATGGATCCGATTTCTCCTACGCATCCTCCACCCTCCTCCAACCAACACGTTATTGGCAGACAGCTGTAAGGAGTATGACTATATAGCAGGCCTCACTGAACAGGTATTTAGTGTACAAGTCATTAGGAAAAGAAAAAAAAACTGCCGGTCTAACAACAAGAACAATTCTCAAAGGTTTGCATTTCACCAGGGCTCACCTGACAGAGGTTTCCAGAGAAACCAGCAGGACACAGACATTGAAATCCATTGATTTCATCCTGGCAGTGACCCCCATTCAAGCAAGGGTTGCTGGCACATTCATTGACGTCTTTCTCACAGCGCTCCCCTGCATAGCCCGGCGGACAGATACAGCGGAATCCATTAACCAAGTCCTGCAATTTGTCAAAGGTTGGAACAAAAGGAAATACTGTTTACTTAGCACCAACTAGAATCATAACAATCTCCTGCAAAATGCATATCACAACTTCCTTCAAAATGCCGCCACTACCGCAGTTAGGAACAAACCTGCACTCACCAACCAAAAAAATAAATAAATAAAAATTATAATAATAATAATAATAATAATAATAATAAAAACAAAACAAAACGTATTTTCAAGATAAATCGATAAATGATGGTCTAATAATGATATTATTAGTATTATAAATTATTAATAATAGAGCAACGATTGTACGGCGATAATACGATTGTACGATGATAACTAAAAAATATAATACAACAAAACCAAGACTTACCCTGCAAGTTCCTCCATTTTGACATTGGTCAATACAGTCATTGATGTCTACATGTAAAGAAATAAAAAAGAAAAAAAAAAAAAAAAATGGATTAAAAAATAATTATAAATCAAATACTCTATACACACATCAAATGATGGTGAAATAATGTAAATCTGTACAAGTGCAGCAAGATAGAGCTTTAGTCAAGTTTCCTGCATCCTTTCCTTAAGATAAGGTTATTTTACAGGGTGGGAACTCCTTAAGCAATTCTTCCAGAAGCTGAACTTCACACCATTGTTTTTAGCCATGGTATCAAAATATGACCAGGCTACAAGCGAATAGGTCTGATAATATCGTATATTCCCAGCCTGACAACACCCTTTTTCTCCTCTATTATACCAGCTAATGCACAATTTCTTCTTCTGGGTCAGAAATGAGTCGTAGAAATAGCTGCAGGTGCTTATCAGTATCATGGACGCAGGAAAAGGGATCATGTGATTGTTAGTACATACTGATGTCGCAGTTCTGGCCAGTCCATCCGGGGATACAGTCACAGTAGTAGCTGCCAATCAGGTTCTTGCAGGACTTTGAATTAACGCAGGGTTTAACTTCACACTCATTTGCATCTTAAAAAAAAAAAAAACACAAGAGGGGAATGATTAGTACGGCAGATCAAGAGAGGCAAGTAACCTGTGCCGCTACAGTTGCTGTGGGACTGCAAGTTCCAGCATGCACACAAACCAAGCCGTGGGAGCCACAGGCTACACCCCCATTCTCCACGGTAACTGAGTTTTTTTTCTGGATGAGTGTTTAGCCTATTTAGCTAAACATCCGTTCCGATTTACTGATCTCACTGTAATGTATATACAATGGAGACATCTTTCTATATGTACACACATGGTACAGATTTTCTGCTGGTCCTCAAGTCTGTGCTGAGAAACAAGAAAAAACAAAAACCATTTCCCAGCACCATACATACGCATCAGTCTCTAGTAATCCTAGAGGTTTATTAAATTCCTAAATCCTAATTTCCTTTAAATATACAGAAGGGCAACCTTTGAACCAGCTCCCTAGCCTCATTAAGTTACGGATAGAGCAGTACGGCGGAGCATATCTGCCTGTATTGTGAGATTTGTTTTTAGCCAGATTTTAAACGATCTTCTATAATTGTTACGGGTATTTGTGTGACCGCTCATTAAGAAGAGTCAGAGGCAATTGACCATTTCAGAAGAGAACTTTCTGCACCATTGTCAGCCAGATTAGAGAGCTCCATAGAAGAGAATGTGGACAACTCATTCTTCATGAGATCAACCACGTTTTTGGAGCCCAGCTGTAAACTCCTTGGTCTGTGGGAGTTGACACGGCTGAAAAGTTACAGCAACTTTCCCACAGGACCAGGCAGGGCGAATGTGGGCTCCACTTAAATGATTTTTCCAGAGAACACTACTTAGTTATGGTTAAGGCTCAAAACCTTCCCGTGCGAGTGCGCTCAGTGACTATGACTGGGGGTTTTGTTTGTTATTATTGGTATTCGTATAAAAAGAAAAAAAAATAGAATACAAAATAAATAAGCTAATAAACACTGTACTATGCTAAAGTAATTATGAAAATTACTTTCTTATAAAAGAGCAAACTTAAACTCCCTCCCCTCAACTTGGTGTCTCGAAAAAACATAAAATAGGATACAGTATAGTAATCGTTACCCCTGGGCCCTAATCGGGAGCCTGCGTTGCTTAGTGGATAATCCGTCTCTGGAAGTAACTGCACAGTTTTTAAACAACCTACAGCCAAACTCTAATGAGCAGTCAGCAGACATGGCCATCCTAGTAATACATACAGCTATAGCCTGACAACATGGCAACTGTCTATTGTCCAAGTTTCACACAAGTGATCACAAAGACAAAAGGAGGTCAGATTTCCAGCTTCAAAGGCTCATTACAAATATAATGCTCCATTTATGAAAGACAAGCCCACGCAGGAAACGTGAAGAACGTACAAACTCCACACATACAGCACCCTGGCCAGACTCAAACCCACATGCAAAGAGATAGGAAATACACCATTGTTATTACCTAGTTGGCATGTCTTGCCAGTCCACTGGGAAGGACAAACACACCTAAATCCATCAACTAGATCTTGGCAGGTGCCGCCATGCGCACAGGGATTTGGAGCGCAATCATCGATATCTTTAATTAAAAAAAAAAAAATTCAACATTTTTTTAAAAAATTAATTAAAAAAAACAAAAACAAAAAAAACACACACACATTACGTATTGTTTTAATTTTATTAAATACTTTTAAAACCCTACATTAAAATCAAATAAAGAAAATACATACTGACGAGGCAGGTGGGACCAGTCCAACCCGGAGCACAGTTACACTCAAATCCTCCAGCAGTCTCTGAGCAACTTCCGCCATTGTGGCATGGATCAGAAAGACAGGCATGTTCAGCTGCAGAAAGAAGATGATATTTACTTAAGAGCGTACTTAGAAGAAATAAACGTCAGTATTTAAAAGATTAGTAAAGAAAAAAAAAAGGTGCATTTCTGTCCTCTATACAGACCACCTTGCTCTCAAAGTTGTGACCAGCACCAATGCCTCTATATCTTATTCTCATTAACAGTGCTTGATTTAACACAACTAAGTTCAAACAAGAAGGAAATAATCTTTCATGCTAAGCTGACCTGATCAATGTGCCATAGCTTAGATCAGCTTGAGTCTGAGCCAGGTCTAACACAGATTCCCATAGCCTCAGGAGAAGGCATCACTGTACAATGGGGGTGGGGGAGAACACACACAGGCACAGAGAAAACAAAAAAAGTAAAAAAGTTCCAGGAAGCGTAACTTGTGCTTGTGAAGGAGCATGCTTGCATAATGCAGTTTACAAGGTAACAAAAAAAATCATCATTAATTATATATAAATGGAGGTGCACAAACACTATCTATATAAAAGCCAGCCACAACCTTACTGTATTATCAGGAATATGCACAGATTATTATATAAAACCCCTTACCAATTTCACAGTTGAGCCCTGAATACCCCTCCGGACAGGAACACTGGTATTTATCGGGACCTGTATTACTGCATGTGCCTCCATTCAGACAGGGCTGGTAGGTTCCACAGGAGTTGAGATCTACCATGAGGAAAGGGATACACTGGTCAGTGAGTGATATTATACAGTGTTTAAGCTATTTTAGATGACAGTTCTGCAAACGCACTAAGCAAATTTCAGTCTATTCGGATTTGGTGGTGGCGGCGGCTAATTTAGGATTGAAATGTAATAGAATGGAGAAAAAAGAAAAAAAAAAAAAAACTTACATAAAAGACAAGAGGCTTTACATCGTGAATTTATAGTTTGCTGTATATAATTAGCATACCTTTGTCGCAGAGCTGACCACCCCAATTCGTTTCACACAGACACTGCCATGGTTCAATGCAAGTGCCATGGACACATCCTGGGTGAGGAATGCACTTGTCACAGTACTGTCCTTGCCATCCATATTGGCATCTACATCGGGAGGGGGTGGGGGAAAGGGGGAATAAAATAAAAAATACAAAGGTTTATACAAAGTCGCCTTCACTGCGACAGAATCCTTCCCTCATGTATAAAAACGTACTGCATTCCTAGAGGGTGTATTTGGTGCTTTCTTGTAAACAAACCTACTAGTAGTTTTTGCCAAGGTCTCTAAGCCAATCTCTTCACAAAAGAATAACTGTTCTGGGAGACCCTGCGTGGTGCCATTCAGTACAATAATACTCTATTCTCAGGTCATTCAAATGAGACAGAGAGAGTGGGTGCGCTCTACAAATCAATCTCTAGGCAATGTCAAAGTGGACAATCAATTGTGTGTAAAATATAAAGTCCCGGGGAACAATGACATGGACGCTTTCCTGTTCAGGTTTTTTTTATTTGTTTTTTTATTTTTGGTTTATTATTATTATTTTTTTTTTTTCAGCCTGTGGTCTTTGAGATCTCTTTAATTTTTTACAAGAGGATGCTCATACCTTATACAAGTTAAAAATAACCCTGATTCGCAAAATTATGTTTGAACATAAAATGGATTATATCCTCAAGAAGAGAGAAGGCCATCTAGAAATTATAACCACATGAAGCGAACGCCACAGATAGGAAACAGACCCTAGTGGGGTCTTCAATGCGGGAGCAAGGATTCCAAAGCTAAACACTTTAGCCGGAGACCAAAACTCTCTCTCTCCCCCCCCCCCCCCCGCCCCCCAAAGCAGACTTATAAACTAGGAAAATAAACCATTAGATCGAGGTCATTCAGACTTCAAATAGAAATCTGCCACAGCAAATCCGTATCATGGGAAAGCTAGTGCATTCTGAAGGGGGAGATTCATTTTTTCTCTTTTAAATAGCAAGCCCATTTAACCCTCTATGCTATACGTCCCTTTTAGTACTTAATCATTTATGTGACCAGCATGGCTCTGATCCATAACTGAAGTACCTTTTTAGGCACGATGTATGAGTTGATCCTTATATTTTTATCTCGAAGTTCCAAAAAAACATCAGTTTTAGAAAAAAAAAAAAAAAAAAAAAACACCACCAAGCAACTTCCACTCATACTTTTTTTTTTTTAAAAACACAATGAACATTTTTGCCGAAAAAAAAAAAAATAATTGTATTTTACATTAAATTTTGGTTATTGACTATTTCCATGGCCCCCGAAGTGTCAGCCTGTGAGATAAAAGATTAGCTGCCCTGGTTGTCTCCCCTTGGGAAGCAAACTACAATGACCAGCATCTATCTCAATTAGAAGCCTGCAATTTAGCTTTACAATACTATCCAATCACATTTTTAATTGTTTGAGCTTCTCAAAGACCATTTTTTTTTTTTTTCAGAATATGCAAATAAAGTGTGAGAAAGTTGCACCTTAAGCAAATATGAGCAATAATGCATGTCTGGGCATTGAATAGGAGGTATATGATCTAGAAAGAGAAAGGCCTAAAAACCTGGAAACAAAGCCGGTTCTTGTAGCGACTCAGCAAGGCGTGTTTATTTTGGTGACAAGAGCAGAAGTCATTAGCCGTTCTTAAACTGCTACTCACCTCATGATCAGAGTTACTGTATAATATGCCCAAAGCAATTGATATAACAGCTACAGTTTAACAATGTGACCACAGAACAGGCATATTTATAACGAGTATTCTAATGCAAACAAACGTCAGATAATTTAGCAGAATGCAAGCAGCATTTAATGAAGTGGTCAGAATAATATTTAAAAAAAAAAGGCTTTTTTTTTTCTCTCCCTACATTAGGACAATTGTAAAACTCAAACCATATACGTTTATTCCCAATGAACATTTTTTAAAAAGTTTTATCTTACCAGGTTTATAACATAAGCTTAACAATGGGATAATGGGCAGATGAAAGAAGATCTGTAATTTCAAGTCGTCCCCAATATTTTAATTATTAAATTGTCCGAGTATGTATAAAACCTGCTTTCCATTGTATCGAAGCCAGAACACGGAGGACTTCAAAGCCCAGCAACAAACAGCATCTACTGACGAGATTCCATCTCAGCCATTAACCTCTCAGCACTCAGACGCTGGCTCACAAGAGCTAAGGGACCCAGAGATCTCACTAATCCCACTCTGAAGAATGCCTCACTTTTTTTTGCCTATTGATAGACTTGGTGTGGTGGGGGGGGGGGGGGGGGGGGGACGGGACGACGGGTGGACAGTGAAAATGTGTTAACCCCGGCTATGCCATAGGGGCCACAAGCCCAAGATTAAGCTCACTTTGTGGATTCTACATCAGTCACAACTGAAACAAGCACCCTACAGTAGTTTGACAAAGGCACATAAGATCTATTCAGCTGTAAGTTACCTGCATTCTCCAGGAGTCTTACAAGTCCCGTGCTTCGGGCTGCAGCCTTGGCGACATATAGCTGAAAATATAAAAGATCAAGGTAAAAGGTCAATCGATGTACCCAAGAAGCCTCAAATCAGTACCAATAGGTTTAGGGTAAAATATATAATATAGTCAAACTAGAAATAAATAGAATTTCACATTCAAAGCACCTCTGTTACATTCAAGTCCCATCCAGCCTTCCAAGCAGGTCTTGTTGCCGTTCTGATCACAGGTATAATGTCCAAAGAAATCATCTCTCGGCCGGCAAAACTTGTTACAGCCAAATCCATAGTAGTGGTCGTCACAAGTTACTCTTATCTGGTACTCGAAGTGGGACATGCCAGCATTCTGCTTGAGAGTTTGCCATTGGCGGCTAGGGTTGATCATACCGGAGTGGAGGGCCTTGTCTATGATGTCATCATCATCGTCATCTTTAAAATAAAATATATAAATAAATGACATCGCCGTTTGTTGACGTTCTTGTTTTACAGCCCGAAAATTAAAAACACACAAACACAAAATCACACCCAGGATGCTATATACATTCACCTCCAAATAAGGACACTTTATACACTGCAATAGTGCCAAAACCGTTCCTTGGCCTACAATATCTATTTAAAAGTTAAAGTGAGCTATTTAAGTAACTGATAAAAAAAATAATAATAATAAATATGGAGAAAAATATGGAAAATATTGCCGACATAGTCTGAACATACTGAGACACGCAACCTGTCCTTTCAAAAAACATGCATCTGCTTAACATTATAACCTGAAATAATATTTCACAGTAGCCCGGAATATTGTATATATCTGTGGTATTTCACTCTGTACCTTGGGCCTTATGACTCAAACGATCTGACACTGGCTTACGACCTGCAGCAGGCTCTGCCTTCACTGCAAAGTGAAGAATTATCATAAAACATTTAAATTAACTTTGCACACAGTGGAAAGAAAAACCACAAGGGCAGACGGTTTAGCATGGCAAACAAAAATAAATGGTAAGAGCCTTCTATAACAAACAGAGAGGTGGGGGGGAAAGTTCTTGGAGGCAATTTAAGAACCTCCTGAGATTCATTTAGATCTTATTCCACTATTGATGTAAAAATGGTTTTGGTTTACATTTTTTTCTGCTTTTTTTTATTTATTATTTAAATGTTCTGGGCACAAGCAGATCACCATGTTCTATACAACAATTACACTACAGTCGGAATATGTATAAATTATCTCCAAGGTACAATAAGGCCCTGTACACACACCTGTTACAGGCATAGACAATATTCTCTACCAAACCTCAGCAGAGTATTGAAACTCTGGGGTCTATTTACTAAAAGCCCCTACACACTACACGATATTGCTAACGATTTGGCCGATTCTGACGCATCATAACGTCAAATCGTTAATATCATGCATTGTGTCTGCACTAAATCACTTAGCGCGCGCTCCCGTGGGGTCGTCAGCCGGATCTCCCGATCTTTTGTACATGCAGTAAAATCAGACGATCTCATGCAACACTATCCAGTGTGTACGTATCGCCCGATATGTCGGCCTGTCAGCGCTAGGTACACATGTTAAGTGTGTACCCATCTTAAGCCTTGGATGGAGAAAGTGAACGGAGATAAAGTACCAACCATTCAGCTCATAAGTCATGTCACCGGCTGTTTAAAAAAATGACAGTTAGGAGCAGATTGGCTGGTACTTTATTTCAGTTCACTTCGCTCCATCCAAGGCTTAGTAAATAGACCCCAATGTTCTTAAATCACTGCAAGACAGGATCTTGTGTACTAAGCATTTACATGCGTGTAATATGTTGCTTATGTAGGTGCAGGCAAAACTGCAACAGGTCCATTTTCCTTCAATTTTAGCATTATCTGTATTACAGAGAGTTTATTGGACTTTAAACACCCATGTGTATGAACAGTTACTGCTCACATTGCTCGTAATTTAATGGTACAAAGCTCTGCAACTTTGTTTAGCATTACAAACAAAAATTAAAGTTAGGAGAAAAAAAAAAAAAAAAAAAAGTAAAAATAAAATATAACGGATGGAAAATGGGTAACGAAATATTTCACAGATTTATGTTTAAATATATATAATTTTCCTAAAGGTGAAAAAGCAATCAACATCTTTCTCATATAGTCCTTAGAGGGGGCAGCAGTGTCGCCCTGGAACCTTGGGCTGCACCTGCCCTCATCAATATCTATTTCAAAACATTTTTATAACCAATAATGGTAACCTTCACTTGGGGCTTTCAGTCTGTAGACACACTTAACTAACTAGCCCTGGGAATACCATTAGCTTGCGGGAAAAGGAGAAATGAAAAACAAAACTTCTATCAGGGACCCCATGCAGTTTGGCTTGAAGGTCACAAAAATGAGCCCCACTGTGGTCTCGATAGGACTGTACTGGGGCTGCCGCTTTGTTTATTTTTTTGCGCAGAGAAAAAAAAAGAAATATGTGTTGAGGGACTTAATACAGAAAACCAGCTTCAATGCTCGCAACGCGGATAACTTCAGAACAAGGTCGTAGAGAAATTAAGTGCTAGGGAACGACAAAAAAAAAAAAAACACATGCGTCACCTACATACATGGTTTTGGGTACTAAGTAGTGTACAGGTTCATGAATGCATTCACTTGTGGGATGAACCAACATTCAGTATGTCACTGTATTCAGATATCGCCTCATGCCTGTGCCTTCAAATTCTACATACAGGTTGTAGCGAGGCTGTAATTTGCAATGCTGAGGCTTCTCTTGACAAAGTATCTTGCCTCGGCTTGACCAACTGTGTGGTATGTGCAATGCCATATCAAATGGCATTACCCATCAGTGAAAAGCTTAGCTTTTGCCGCTTGGTAAAGTGACCCTGCTCGCAGTACCTGTGCCAGCCTATAGGAATGACAGTTAAGCTGCATACACACGTAAAGATTCTCTGTCCAACCATCCAACTAGTTGATTGGTTGGAATGAAAATCTGGGAATGTATGGGAGTAACTGATGATCAGCAAATTGCTCCTAAATCCCAGAAAACAGATGAAAATGGTCGTCAGACAAGTTTGTTAAATGTTTGATTTAATCAATTTGTTAAAACAGTTTTTGTCCATTTTCGGGCGTTTGGGAGCAAATTGCCGATTGTCATTTGCTTTCATACCTTACCAGATTTTCATACCAATCAATCAACTAGTTGGATGGTTTGACAGAAAATCTTTATGTGTGTATGCAGCTTAAAGCTTGGTACACACTACACGATGTATTGTACGATATATCGTTCCAACGAGGATCAAAAACGATATATCATACACATCATATAGTGTGTACGACCGATCCATCGTTCCCGACAGTCGTTCATCCCATCTGCTGTCAGATGAACGATGCGTAGTTACATGCAGCATGTAACGATACATCGCTCCATCTTATGCCAGATAGTGCAGAGTACGACGTGCTTGATGTATCGTTACACCGCTCGCTGCATCCCACCATCGTATGGTGTGCACTCAGCGCAACAATCTAAAATAAAGGGGCAGCTAGGAAAACAAATAAAAAAATAATCAGCCATTTTTATACTTAAATAGGGAGAAGTGTGGTTACCCTCTTCCTCCAGCAAGAACGCTGGAGAAAGGGGTTAACACTGCTTGATAAATAGACCATCATATAGGTCTCCGCCATGTGCCGCAGCCAGGCCGCCATGAATAAAACGTAAAGCTATTGCATTTTAGACAAAATAAGATAAAATCACATTTATATACAGTGGCTCATAGATACTTACCATTGGTCTCATTGTTGTAATCCCATGCTTCCACCACCAAGGTATAAGATCTCTGCAAAATATTAGAAATTCCATTAAAAAAACAAAAAAGTCTTACATATAAATACACGTTTAATAATAACCCTGGCTCGATACAGACACACGTGTGCTTGACGAAGTCAGAGCTAGGTATTCATCTATGCCAAATAAAAGCTAAATAGGCAACAGATTACACTTGAATCAAAGATGATCCTCCTTCAACCCTGTAAGCGAACTTACCCAGCCTGATTCAGCAGGGACCTTTCAACCCTAAATTACTCATCTTTGTCAACAGTAATGAGTCTCTCATATTTAACTGGGGGAGAACAAATAAACTTTGCCATTTAAGCGTAAAATACAAAAAAAAAAAAAAATATATAAGAATGAACAAAATGATCTTTATTTCGGAGAAGTGGGAGGTAAAAAAAAAATAATAATAATAATTATATGGAGTGTAAACAAGTAGACAAACCAACCGGATGCCAGGGGTGGAAAATATGTACATGTACATAGTCTTCTGCAAACAGTAATTCACTGAGCATCTGAAGCGGAGTCTCCTGGGAGTTATTGCTTTTCAGCACCTCTTTCAAAGCTTTGTCTGCAATAGACCATCAATGCTCCCACAAGTATCAGGTATCCAGAGAGAGAACGGGTGAATTTTAGTGAGGTTGGAGGGAGGAGAGGGCGCTTTTAAAAACACACAGTCTAGGGCCCAAGCATTCAAAACCTCTAGGGCGAAGCTATGTGTCACATTTATAGGCGCACTAATCTGACCAGCAGATCTCATACATTCCAGTAATAATCATAAGCATCTTCTGCTTAAACCAACTCCATCGTCCTGGCTGGATGCCAGCCATTGTATACGGCCACCTTTTATCTCTACTTCCCCCCCCCCCCAAAAAAAAATAGGCTAGCCAGTAAGGCAGAGCTCCCTGCTTTACAGCCCTGACAAGTCTGAGCTGCAAGTAGGACCACTTTATAAACAGGTCTTTAAAGGAGCCCTGGTTCGGCTAAACCATCAGCTGTATTCTCATTTCAGCCAGTCGGAGCTAGTGCCGAACGAGGCAGGAACCAGCAAATAAAATGATTTGGCTCAGTCGTGGTACCAGCTGTAGATCCCAAACTGCTTGGAACGAAATGGAATGTGGTAATTACACAGGAGACAAACCAGAAGCGCATACAGCATTTATGGAGCCAGGCATACACCTTGAAGGTGTAGGATGAAGAAAAACTTCAAAAGTCAGCATAAATGCGACTTCTAACAACTTGACAGAGCACGCAAGCTTTGAAGGAAAGCGCTTCATTGTGAGGCTCCACTTGGAATACAGCCTAAATATATTTAATATTCAAAAAGAGTAGGATTCCAATTTGTACACAGATAGCTGTGGGAAAATACGGAGACGAGTAAGCAAATCTGGGCAAGTCTGGACGTGTACGTAACCACCAATACAAAAGACCATCAGCCAGGTCCATTTAGCAGATTGTGCAATTTCTCCAGCAAATTAATAACATTTATAAGCAATATTGTTATGGACTTTTATGTTACATGTAGTATCTCCTCCACCGGTTTATAAACCGCCAATGAAGCACTTGCATGAGTGTCACACCTTTATTCTCCTTTTCTGATACAGACAAGTTACAGACATAGGAATTTTGTTTTAACTATTGGGGGGGGCATTCACAGAGCAATGAAATTATCTGGCACACAGGTTTTTTTTTTTTTTACATACAAGATGTAAGTTAGGAGACCGGAGCGCTTTGCAATGGCTTAAAAGTTGGACCATCACCTAGTAATACATTTTCCTCCCCTACCTATAGCCCTGCCCCTCCTACTTCTCTTCCAGTGGTTGAAACAGCCAAGTGCGAGAGAAAGGGCCTTTGAATAACCAGAATACTAGTCGGGACAGTAACAGGTTTAGATCTCAAATTTATAAATATCCATCTCATAAAAAATTATCCAATCAGGAACTAGATTCACCGACATCTGTAAAGATAGCTTTCTGAATCTCTAGGACAATGCCCGTTTTCCAGTTTCTCTGCCTCCCTCAGGTATCTGGAGGTCTGAGTGAGCATCAAGGGGCTCTACCCAAGCAGGATGATGGTTTTCTGTAACGTAACCAGCCATTTCAATTAAAAATTGAACAAAAGATCAGAGGAAAGAAAACAAAAATGTTTAAAATTTCTGTTGGGATACAGGACTTCCATAAAAAAAAAAAACCCTTGTTAGTAATACTGGATTTACTTTTAACTGGCAAAAGTACAGCCAAAATATACTTTACTCCCAAAAAAGGATGGTAGAACACTGTGAAATATGTGCACTACAAAGCCCATCATAGACAGATCATAGAATGGGGTAATTATTTTTTCTTTGCACATTTCACTTCCTTATTAAGTATCTCCCCCCCAATGTTGGCAAATGCAACTTTAAAAAAAAAAAAAAAAATTTTTGTTTTTTTTTCAAAAAGCAACTCAGGTTAATGCTGGGTGACTGCTCATCCATCCCCCACAATGTGACCATTACAATCGTCATAGGGTTCCATTTTTAAAAGTTCATAAACTCCTTAAAGGCCTACCACTTATCAGACATGAAACACCAATATCCATTCTCAACATAAAAACTACTACCAAATAATGAATAAAAAGAAAGGATTGTGAGGAGGGGTATAGGTAGGTATGATGGCAATTAAAAGAACAGAGGATAAACCACCAACTACATGACAAGATAAACCACCAACACATTCGCTTGTGGACCACCCTCCCTTAAGCCGAACCAACAATGCGCGCTCCCGCAGGTCGTTAACAAGGTCTTTTGTTGTCCATACACGCAGGCCAATCTGACGATATCTTCAAGAATTGCCTGTTCAGAGATGTGGCAGGATGACTTCACTGAAAGATAAAGATATCCATCAGTGTTTACACCCAATATCGTTGGTCCTGCACTACAGAGTTCAAGGGAAATCTTTCACCAAGATCGTTCATACATAACATAACCTATGGTGGATCCATACGGACAAGTGGTGCAGCCAAACCCGTAGGGAGTCAGCAGCAACCACAGAACTAACAGGGAGGACGCACCGATACCTAAACAACCACCTTACAACACAGTCGTTCGAGCAGTCTCAAACTAAGAAAAAAAAAACAAATGCACATAAGCCATTAAGAAAACTAAAAGTAATTAAGGATGGAGGAGGGGAAAATCTTTGAAGGAAGGGGTGTGTGTTTCTTAGTAGTTATCTGGGAACTCCACTTCCTGTTAAGCCCATTTATTCTATGACCAATAACAGACACAGACACACACCAGTAGAAAAGTTAACCTTAACATAACCACCCCACCTGGAAGGAAAAACATGTCCATGTCCCTTATTGAGTCATGGCCTCAGGGTTTAGCTACCCTCAGGTTTACCTTAAAACAAAACAAAAAAAAAAAAACTTCAGTTGCCCATATGTGCATCATTCGGTTACGTTTTAATGCAAGTGGAACACAAAGCAGCTCAAGCGTATAGCATGCTACCCAACTGTTTCGCTTCGGGTGGGACAGTCCCACTTTTCAGGGACTGTCCTGGCGTCCCATGGAGGGGGGGGGGGAAGCACTCTCACACTGCTGCTCTGCTTGGCATCTTCACAGTGTGGAGAGAGCCTGTGGGCAGCCCAGCATCTCCTGGAGTGCTGGGCACGCCCCCCAGACTGATGACAGCTGATGCATGCCGCAAAGCCGCACAGGGTCACAAAATTTAGCTCCCATATCTTGGCTTAACACCATGTGTACCCCATCAGGCCTGCACAGGCGAGTGTATATTTCACTAGTTCAATATTTAAAATCATCTCACTCAATGAAATAGGACACTGCGGACCAAATGGTCTGGGGAAAAAATATGAAATAAAATATTAATAATAATAAATAGGCAAATAAGTCAGCTGTGTGTCAGACATGCTGGGAGAGCACAAAATGGGATTGTAATCCTGAATAGAACACGATTTTACATATGGAAGGGGTAGGGGGTTGGGTTTAAGGTTATATTTTTGCTAGCATTGCCTGTTTTTGTCATACCCCATCTAATCCTCCATCTAGTACACCTGCTTATAATTGCCGGCTATGATTACATATATTCTATATAACTCATTCGCTATTGGGAACTGTTGGTTTATGAATGGGTGAATGAGCACTCACATCCACCCTGCTGCATTCAGGTTTACAGAATACCTCTGGAATGAAAGCAACCAGCAGGTTTTAATGTTCCCATGACCACAGATGACCTCTGATAAAGATACATCCAGCCTAAATAATAAAAACTGCACACGGCCAACGTATTCAAATGAGAGATCCACGCAGTGTCAAAGGTCAGCTGTGTGCTGATAATGTCACACTTAATTAGCCACTAGAGGTCTGACCCTGAGCCAAAAAATATGTCCCTCCAGGAATACTTAAACATCAGTACGGAGGACGTACCAGCTATGCACAGTATCTAGATAATAACCATGTGCTTAGCTTCAATGAAACCATCCTGACTGTAGAAGATCACTGATCTTTCATTAAAGAACACATCAGATAAAATTGGTAATATACAGTAAAAATCGAATATTCCTGTTGATTTAAAAACAAACAAACAAAAAAAAAAAAACAGCATTAGCCATGGTCGCTCTACAAGTCTCTTCAAATTCACCGTATCCGCATTCAGACAATTACTAACTAGTAGGGTAAACCAGACCATAGAATAAGGATTCTTTTGCAAGATCCTTGTAACACTTTGTGGTTACAATTACAGCAAATAGCCCCATTTGATGCGCCACAGGCTTGGCGACTTTGTTGCGCCACGCATCCCGACAAAATTTCTCTCTCAAAGGGCAGGATGTACTAAACATCGCATCCAACCTCTTATCTGGTATATACCGGGGTTAATTGCCCCGGTATGTACTCAAAACTGCAGTTAAATTTGCAAAGGACAGCTCTTCCTATAAGAGCTGTTCTTTGCGATATTCTAAGATAGAGGGACAACTGGGTTTAACACCCAAAGTCTCTCTGGCGTCCTTATGCAGATGCGCAGCAGGACGCTCGCGCCACGGGAGTAGATGGGAGGGATCTAATTTGATCCCCCTCAGAGGCATCTAGAAAAGCAGCATGTAGGCTTCTATTGGGTAACGCCATCGGGACAAAGCACGGGAACGCATCGCATTACGATGCCTAGAATGTATGGGAAATGCAGTAAACCACCCTAAAACTGCATTTCCAGGGGTTTTATAGTTTAGTACATCCCACCCAAAATATGAGTCTTATTCACATCACTAAGGCGACAATAGTATAATGTACGTGTACCCTGAATAGAGGCGCTGGCAGTTCATGTAGTTCTGTGTAGGGCTCATTCGCTGATCTGGGTAAAAAGGAAAAAAAACCTACAGGTCATATAGGAGTGACCCGCACCATATAGGAGTGACCCGCACCACGCATCGTTATGTTGCTGATTTGTGACTTGGTACCAATTTCTTTGCAACAAGAATACTAATCCTAAGTACCTAGGACACTAATGTTGGCCATGCACGCTACAATTATCGGGGCGATCCGCCTTATATCGGCGGATCGCCCCAATAATTGTAGCGTGTGGGGGGGCGACCGAGGGTTAAATATTGCTCGGTCGGGCATGCCGGATTGTCCAGCATGCCCGTCCGATGCGATATTTCCCGGTAAACTGTCGGCCGCATCGGGCAGTGTATGCCCAGCCGCGGCCGACAGACAGACACTTCCTGTGTTCCTTCCTACGGAAGGAATAAGGAAATGTCTCCTCCCCCGGGAGCGGACCGCAGATGTCTGCCAAATACACAGAGAAATCTCACAGTGTATGCCGGTGACATCTGCGGCTGGCAGCCGGCCAGATAAAATGTCTGTCGGTCTGACAGGCATTTTATCTGGCCGTGTATGCCCAGCATAAGCGAGTGTGTGCAACTACAGTATGACAAAGACTACAAAATTCAGAAGAAAGTCCTAAATATCGAGAATCGTGACCCGTGGTAAGGCGCCTACATCGTGCCTTATGCACAATTGCTAGGTGTATGAGGACACATCTGCAAAAAGAATTGCTCTAGGTGGTTATTGCGGGGCCGGTGCACGCCCCCTCCTTGTGATGTCACACTTGGGCGGGGCCACAATTGCCGGTGATTACAGCAATGCTCCGGGGAACTGCAAGGGCCGTGGTGTGTCCGTCTGAAACGTCCTAAGGACGCTGCAGGTGGCACTGCTGTATAGATTCTGGCTGCATGGTACCATTCTAGGCACCCTGCTAGCCAGATGAGGCTAGAAAAAAAAAAAAAAACAAACTCAGAGGGCCAGAACAAATGATTACGGGGGCCTTATGTGGCCCCTGGGCCTGAGGTTCCCCATCCCTGCTCTAGGCTAAGACATTGGTAAACTTTGGCTAAATCAGTTTAACCTTAACTGTGGCACATTCGTAATGGTCAAGATGGACGAAAGTTTATTGCCATAGTGATAAAAGCAACACAAAGCGCTTCACCGTCGCTGGGAAAAACGGAAACTGCAGTGTACACATCTATTACTACTATTATGTAGTGTGTATACATTTCTAAAGGAAGGGAATCCTCTAAAGTGTTGTAGGGGACTATACAAAATAGGCAGAGTATACGGTGGCGTCATGCAGAAAGGTAGAATTACAAGACCAATTTACACAGAGAACTGCATACCAATGGCCTACATCTACTGATTTTTCAATTGTCCTCACTATGGACTTGTCCCTTTGAATCACATTTTTCACAGTGTCCCTTTGAGATTGTGCAATAACGGCAGACCTGAGATTTCAGGGAGTTCAATATCGAGGCAAAAAAAAAAAAAAAAAAAAAGGCTGCTCCCTTTGCCTATGAACAGATTATAAACAGTCCATCTGCACATGGATCATGTAATTGCACTTTCCGTATATTTTGCCAAGAACCGTGCGTTAAACTAGATAGGAAAAAAAAAAAAAAAAAGCACCTAATCATTTCACTGCTAGGGAAAAAGCCTTGTAGGCTTCACAGAAAAGGCAACAAAGCCCTCGCCGGGCCTGGTCTGCGAATTGCTGACCGGATGGAAAGCCAGCTTTCACATAATTCCTAGAGAACTGATAACAAAACAAAAAGTGATGAGTAACACCATATTTACAGACAGGGCAGTAAAGTAAAGCTGCTTATTCAACTTGAACTACCAGCGTCCACTTTTTCGACATGTCATACCGAGGTTTCTTTCAATATCTGAAGGAAAAATCTGATCGTGTGTATGCACCATAATACAGAGAAGATGCCTGGACAATGTTACATTTCATGGCGGAGAATATAAATATATTTAAAAAAAGTGATCATTAAGGTTTCTCCTCTTTTTCCCTCCAGCAGGGACAGTCACGAAAACAAAATGAGCGACAGAATTTGTGAACGTATGTTATACAGCTGCTTCCGCCAAATGATAGAGGGCAAAGAAATAAATGCCACTATCCAAACTATGCATGCGTTGTATCCAATAAACAGGTCTGATCTCTGATCTGGCAAGCCTTCTGGAATAATGAGTATCCTGTGAATACATAATGTGCTAAAGTTGCCATTGTGTTAGCTAAGTCCACGGTTTGTCTGGGAGCCGGGCACTGCTGAGTCTACTGCAGCTTCCTGTTGCTTGTCCTGTATTTGCATTATTTTTGGATGGGCCCCATTATGTTCTGTAATCCTCGTTGCAGTCAGAATGGCCACACTATTGTTCTTGGTTAATATTAGCAGTCATTGCCTGTCTGGGTGGCCAGACTACAATGTGTTCTAATCGCACAAAGTAGCATGTATAAAAGCCCAAATGAAGAAAATTTGGATTTTTTTTTTTTAAATTGTAAACGATACCATGCCAGCTAGTGTTCACAGATTATCCGTCATCTGTGTGTCACGCAACTCGAAAAAGGTCACAGACAATAGTATAAAACAAAACAATATCTCTATTGGTTGGTACATGGCCTCCTGACCTAGTTTATCTACCGTCCATCTATGTCCTCAAGCCATGTTGTTACATCATCGGATAAATGAGTGGTTTGTTTTTGCCATCCTACGATAAGAACAATCTTTGCTTCACTGCACTTTATTAAATGGTCTTGGGAGAGCATCTTGGGTTGTATCCCAGGGTAACAAAATTAACTGCCTGATTATATACAAACAATGCTGAAAAACACAGAAAACTGGCAAAGTTAAGTCTAGTTCTTTGGCTCTGCACAATAAGTTATAAGGAGGAACATGAAAGCCCATGGGAATAGGTAAAAAAATAAAATATCAAAAGTAGGCATTTATTGCCACTGTACAAATAGCCTACTCACAATTTGACATTAACCATCTTAAAAAAAAAAAAAAAAAAAATCCCACAGATAATTAAATGCACTAGTTACAAAAGGGTGGCGAGGTTAATAGAATACCAGCTGGTCAGCCAAGCACAGCAGTCAGGTTCACACACAGCAAGCATGAACAAGAGCCCTTTCTACTTATTTACTAGAAGTGCATAAAATGGATTGAGCCGGTGAAAGGGACTTTGGATGTTTGGCAACCACCATCTACATTTTATGATTTCTTCACTAATCCTAAACTCAGACGGCAGAGAGAGAAGATGCTGAAAGTGTAAAGAACACTATCACTGAGCAACTACAAGTGCCTGAGCGTATTACCCTATCTACAGCATTATTACACCTTAACAAACCAGTTCCAAAATTCCAAACTAACTACATTATCTGACAGAAAGCTTTATAGTAACGAGGCATACATGTTCCCATTAGCTAAGTGTTTTCTCTAAGTATTCAATCATTAGGCTAATGGGTCACACCACACAAACATACAGCCCCTAGTATACAGTAGGCATTAAGATATAAGGTTACTTACAACAAGTTGCTTCCATTAATTAAATTCTGCCCAAACATACATATTTGCTAATATAATATGACAATTACGAGCTTTGGTTTAGAACAGAGATTCTCAACTCCAGTTCTCAAGTACCCCAACAAGTCATGTTTTCTGGATTTCTTTAAGAATGCATGGGTAAGTTAATCTATTTGCTGAATCAATAATTACCCCACCTGTTTCCACAAACAGTTATCCTGAAAACGCAACCTCTTGGGGCTACTTGAGGACTGGCGCAGAGAAACAATGGTTTAGAACAGGGGTCCTCAAACTCGGTCCTCCACACAGGTCACATTTTCCAGGTCACCCAGCAGGTGTATTCATTACTCACCGACACATTTTAAAAGATCCACAGGTGGAACTACTTATTTCACTTGTGATTCAGTGAGGAGACCTAGAAAACATGCACTGTTTGAGGACAGAGTTTGAGAACCTGTGGTTTAGAAGATACAGCAATGTTTGGCCCACACTTGAGGTCTCCCCGACTTGAGGAAGAGTAGATCAACCTCTATGATCCACTTCCTGGCAAGTCACGTCAACAACCCTGCCCCCCTGCATCTTTATTCCAAGTGCAGCATTGTACAGTGGGGTACGGCAACAAGTCTTGCCCCCAGTTCCCCAAGCCATACCTCGACATCTCTTCAAGGAATCGCCAAAGACGAGGCATACCAGTATGGTTTGGCCATTTGCGGAGTGGTTTAGCTGTCTTGCCTGCCCTCTTCCATTTCAACCACCCATTTTGTGTCACCTTCTCTGCAGGTGTTTGGCCTGATGCAATCATGCTGCAGGCAGTTTCGTGAGGAGGTGCCAAGGGAGAAGTTGCAGTTTATTGCCACAATCAAGGCTACAATATCACTGTAATAAGCCAACCCTTCCCTTACTGCAATTTCCAATGAAACAAAGCAGCTTCTGGGAAGCTCATACAAAAGGGTATTTCTGGGGGTCACACTAGTAAAATAAAAATAAAAAAATCAGACATTTCTTTGGTATATATGAGCTTTATTACAGATATATTTAAATGTGGAAATTATCAATCAAACTCAATCCCGCTCTTTGGCTGTCCGTACCAGTAGATGAGGAGAGCCGCAGTCCGACAGCTGGAACGCCCTGGCAGCGCTGCACTTACATGGTCAGTATTTTTCTTATCTGTCCAACTGGGAAAAGGTCACTAGGGTTTAGCACATCAATTCTCCCTGTAAGCTCAAGGGGGTTGCGGAATGCTAATACAATTCATCAGGGTTTTTATAAGTGATGTATTAAATACAATAATTTAACTCCTTGAAACCTGCTAGAAAGGTTCATTTGGTTATCATTGGGCAAAAGCAACACACACACACACAATTATGGAAAATAAATGAAAGTGCAGAGTAGACTGAAAATGAGCGAGGGCGTTATAAAGTCACATTCCCTCCTTACAGAAAAGACAGATCTCTTATTTGTACACAATGTGAGCCGATTTGCTACTAGTGGTGATGGACAGCAACAGAACATACACCTACAAAACGCAAGCAAAAAAGTGTAGTCAGGGTCATGGACTAAAAAGGGGCCCTACCAGGCGGTCGGGCACCAGATCGCTCAGAGTGTGGGGACCGCCCGATATGTCGGCCAAATGGTCGTGGATCGCATCGCTGGGTACACATCGGACTGTGTGCACCAAGCTTTAGACCTCGAAGTATATAGTACTATTTACTAAGCCTTGGATGGCGATAAAGTGAACAGAGATAAAGAACCAGCCAAACAGCTCCTAACTGCCATGTCACGAACTGTTTGAAAAATGACAGTTAGGAGCTAGTTGGTTGGTACTTTATCTCCATCCACAGCTTAGTAAATAGACCCCTTAGTACCACTGTATGACTAGATCAGTCGAGTGCTAGGTAGGACTGCCTTTGCCCCTAGAACAGCTTGACTTTGTTGGGACAGACTCAGTTAGCCGTGGGTTGAGTACTGCAGTCTTCTCCCCGGTAAGGAGCCCAGAGCTATTCAATTAAAAATCCGCAATGAAGCCGTGAGCAACCTAGGCAGCAGTTAATGCTTATTCCTGCAGGTGCAAGCAAAAAGCACTGAACGCTACCCATTTGGGGCTTGGATTCAACAAGGTGCTGGAAACATTCCTTAGATATTCTAATCCATGGTGCCATTCCTGCTGTTCTACCACATCCCAAAAGGTACTTTATCGGATCAAGTCCTGATGACTGGGGAGGCCATTGTCGTACACTTTGTCATGTACGTGGAACCAATTGTAAGTCGCAATGGAATATGATAACGCTATATAAAATAAATGTTAATAAACCAGCTTGTGATGACGCTTGCTTTGTGACAGAGGGGAGATGCTTCAAACCTTTGAGCAAGATAAAGTGGAGTGTCCAAAGCAACCAATCAGCTCCTAGCTAGCAATTATATGGCACAGTCTATGAAATGACAAAGCTGATTGGAGAATTTACCCAAGGCAACCACTTTCTCTCTCGCAAAGGTTTGATACATTTCCCCCCATAGTGCGTGAGCCCGCTGGAAGGAGCTGCTAGAAGATAGACAGACAACGCTCAGGTAGGCTCTGCTATTTAAAAGAATCAATTGGTATTAAGGGGACTAATGTGTGCAAAGATAAAAATAATAATATTACATCACCTCCCTTTGGGGTCAATTCAATTAGGAGCAAATTTGTTTCATGAAACTAATATTGCACGAATGTGTGCGCCCGAGAAAAGCAGGATTGTATTAGAAATAGCAATTGGCTGTACTGGCGGTGAGGATGTGCCACTTTACGGCAAAAAAAAAAAAAAAAAGCCTCTTCAAGTTTATGAAAAAGTGGGGAAACTATGCTGGACCCCAAAAAAGTGACAGCAGGACCATATAGAAGGCGGTCAGTGGTCATAAGGAAAGTACTGGAGGCTTTTATATGGTGTCCAATAGCAGATTCATTTTTTATTAATGGTGAAAAAAGAATAGCCAGCAAGTGTTTTTCAAGAAATTAAGTCTTTCCAGCATTTTGGGGTACAGAAAAAAAAAAAAAATATATAAAAAAATCCCAGAAAACTTATTTAAGTGTTTTTAAAATACTTACTTCTCATCTGCTAGTTCAGATACCCCTCTCCCATCAATACAACACCTCCACACACCTGTCCCACATCATTTAGCCCATTATTGAGCTTCTTAAAGAAAATTAAATCTGAAAAGTGACATAGCATAATTTGGCCAATAAATACATTTAAACCCCTCCAAATGAGTGATTATTCATTGGGAGGGGTGCACTAGGGGATTCTGTACTGTCCTGACATTTTTACCTTAAACCTAAAGATTATCCCTCTCTTTTTACCTGCTAAGGGGGGGTTCACACAGAAAAGCAAATTCCTGTGAAAAATCATTGGGGGCTTGGAACTGCATTGCAAAAGGAATTCGCCGTGCAAAATGGCTCGCAGGACCAACTCAACTGAATTGACCGGTTTCAGTTTTAAGAGTTCCTGTCAGTTTGAACCCATCTGGCCATCCTCTTCTGACCTTTCATTAACAATGTTTTCACCCACAGAACTGCTCATTGGATGTTGTAGTTTTTGTGCATTAATCTCTGTAAACGCTACAGACTGTAGCGTTTCTGTGATCTCATGGGAAAAATCCCCATGAGATCACAGTTATTTGCAAGATGCTCAATCCATATTGTCTGGCACCAACATTTATTCACCAGTCAGTCATTTTGATCACATTTCTTTCCCATTCTGTGGTTTGGTCTGAACAATAACTGAACCTCTTCACCATTTTTGGATTATTTATTTTATTTTTATTTTTTTATGCATGGTATTGCAGCTAGATCATTTGCCAATTAGATCATTGTATTAAAGTGTTATTAATTATACACAATAACGTAGTCACTGTGTATATGAAAGCCACAATAATTAAAGAGGAGATAAGCAGGACCATGTGTAGGGGTTATATGGATATACCTGGATAATTCCATCCACAGTACAGTGTAAACAATGAGGTCAATATTCTTGTGCACTAGTTTTCATAATCATTACACCAATGTCTGGTATCATCTCACAGCAACATGCATTGACCTTTGACCCATCTTACACATGAAGAAAAAAGAAAAAACAAACAACAACGCCAATATAAAGTTGATAAGCTATACAGAACGCAAAACAAAACTTTAAACACTGCAGACAAATTTGCAGCTGTATTGCAAGGTATCACAATGCAAGCCTCACCACTACTAGCTCCCCACTCTCAGCAGAGACTACATGGGTTACATAATACCAATACGTCATGACTCATCGGAGTAACCACATCTTATTACACCATAAAAAAAGCCTTTGAACATAAGCCATCATAGAATATATAATATATATATATATAATGTAATCTCATGTACTATAATATATATATATATATGTAATCTCATGTACTATAATATATATATATATATATGTAATCTCATGTACTATAATATATATATATATATATGTAATCTCATGTACTATAATATATATATATATATATGTAATCTCATGTACTATAATATATATATATATATGTAATCTCATGTACTATAATATATATATATATATGTAATCTCATGTACTATAATATATATATATATATGTAATCTCATGTACTATAATATATATATATATATGTAATCTCATGTACTATAATATATATATATATATATGTAATCTCATGTACTATAATATATATATATATATGTAATCTCATGTACTATAATATATATATATATATGTAATCTCATGTACTATAATATATATATATATATGTAATCTCATGTACTATAATATATATATATATATGTAATCTCATGTACTATAATATATATATATATATGTAATCTCATGTACTATAATATATATATATATATGTAATCTCATGTACTATAATATATATATATATATATGTAATCTCATGTACTATAATATATATATATATATATGTAATCTCATGTACTATAATATATATATATATATGTAATCTCATGTACTATAATATATATATATATATGTAATCTCATGTACTATAATATATATATATATGTAATCTCATGTACTATAATATATATATATATTTTTAATAGGCAATCTCGTGTACAAACTGAGGTTTGACAGCTTGAGATATATGGAATTGAATTACTGGGACAAGCCATTATTAATTAAAGGCCTTAATAAATTAATTTATCCAAAACATAACACTGCCTCCAAGCTGACATAGTGTGATTAGGAGGAATGAGACAGACAAATAAAAGAGACGTAGCAAAACAGGGTTAATGTGAAAGTACTAGTTACAGTGTGCACATTCCTATTTGCAGGTGCAGCGAAGTTTAGTGAACTCGCATTGTCCCAAGATGGCCTGTAACCTAGCAACTTTGTCAAACTGATGACTTTAAAAATTTATTTACAGCCCTTTATTCTCCAGACCCATTACTCAATCCTACACAACAGAGAACCCTGGTATCCAATTCATGAATTAAGTGATCTGAAATACAAAGAAAACGCTAAACAATCGTCCAGTCCCACTTACACCAATTCACGACACAGGCCACGGATTAGCCACGGGCAAGCGATCACACATATGATAGTTTATGAGAAAGGATCACCGATTTGCAAAAAGAAGTCTATAAAAAAGTGCAGCTAGTTTGCTTAAATGGTAAATCACAGTTTTCAAAGTAGAAGAAAACTGATTTTCTTTTAAGAACATAACTGCAAAAGTAACCCATCATTGAACATAAGCCCCCCCCCCCCCCCAAACCCCCTTTTGACATTCAGGACTACAGAAGCATAACCTCCTATACCCAAGAATCTAATTTCGAAGTACATTCGCACAATGGAAGCTGCCATATAGATTCCCTAGCATAAATCAAACGAGACACGAGTCATGCACAACAATGAAACAGTGCCTCCTAGTGGCCAAATTATCACTGAAAATTGTAGAATACAAAAACACATCTTTATTTTTGCCACACAAATCTTGGCTTTAATCAGCGAGAATCTGCCAAAAATACACTTTTAGAACTACCAACGCTTTTATCATAGTGTTCCTTTAAAAGCAATCCCTTACCCACCCCCACGTGGAAGAGAAGAAAACTGTAGTGCTTCATAAATCCATAACAGAATAGAATATGTTCATGATCAAACACCTGAGTTTATTTCCTCAGGTTTGAAGGCAAACATCCGAGACAGTCCTTCAAAGCATGAATGGAAAGAGAAGTCAAATGCCACAACAATGGAGGCACTGCATTCATTGGCAGGACTTCAAATACCACAGATTTTTATAAAACCTTTTATCCCTTTGATGGTATATTTGATAACAGTTTTATCTCACAGCAAGCAAAACCTGGCCCTCGCTCTGCCAACAGAGGCTATTTGTGTTAACCAACATATTGTGCCAGTATTTCCCCCAAAATAAAGCTTTATTCCCAAAGTCTGTGATTCAGGTAAGTAGACACAGTGGAGGAATAGAACACTGTATGCCCAACACAAATAAATATATATATTTTTCTGCATTATGGATGCATTAGGATATGCTTGTAAATCAGATTGCCTAAATGCAAACTTCTAAAAAAGAACACTGACAGCGCAGCAAGCCCAAAACATGTGGTTACTTCCATACTAGTCAATTACAACTGGGGTGGCCTCATTATTTAACAAAAAATAAAAAGAAGTCTTTGGTCCCATTGGGCGAAACCAAGGTTGAAAGCTTGAGAATAAAAACCACCATGAAACAAAAGAGAAACGGCCTTACAGCCAATTAAACCCCCTCAAGGTTAAGCATTACAAGAGGGAGTGATGTCCAGTTCATTTAGTGACCGGTGGGGAATACGAAGATTGTAAACAATTAATATCAGTATTTTTAACATACTATCTAGCCCTGCCACACAGTAAGTTAAAATAATAGAAAAAAACAAAAATAATGGGGAAGGAATCTAGAGTCCATTTGAAAAACGTTCTACTCAAAACAACTGAAAAACAAAAAATAATGTTTGGATTTACATTATCTACAGTGAAGTTGCCACACTGTGTAAACATATAAACGGCTACTTATTCTATAAACTGTGCCAATGACAAGAGCACTTTAGGGGGGGCTCTGTGCTGCCCCAAAACAGCAAAATAAGTTTTCTCCGTTCTATAGAACATGCAAAGCAAATTATTCTAAGTATATGTTAAGCAGTTTATGTGAAAAGCAAACAGGAGTGATTGTCAGCTGGGCTGCACCTGAACACTGTGTAACCCTTACAGGACACAAAATCCTGGCTGCAAGTCATACCCCCGCCAGCATTGGTTTTGGAGGCAGCATACCTGAAACTGCCAATTTGGGGTTTTATGGATTCAGGTTGTTGAGGGAGCAGATGACCTTACAAACCATCGATTAGAAAATCACTGTGCCGAAACGAGAAGGTGTTTTGGGAGCGCTGCTGTAATATAAAAGGTCTCTACAGCTCCAAAACAGCAAATGATTAATACAAATGGCACTCCTAGATTAAATGGATCATGCACACCCACCCTGCAACACCTGGCTGGGATGGAAGGACACAGCTGGAGGGGAAGGGCAGGGCACACACTCCATCAGAGAGGAGGGGGGGAGAGCTTGGAGATACCGTAGGTATGAGGATACAGTATAAATCCCAGTTCCTCCTGGAGCTATGCCAGGCTTGCCTCCATGAGCATGAGAAGAAATGGATATCTTAAACTGCAATAACAGCCTCCCTGAGTAGCAGGAGGGCAATTACCACCCAGTCTGGCTGGAGTTTACCAATTTAAACCACATGAAAGAAACCACTTGTCACTCACAGAAGGAAGTGGTGCAAATGAGGCATTCCAAAGTCGCATGTGAGATACAGCTGTCAATCAGTCTTTGTGCCCCTGCCTGCAAACAGGTGTATTATCTATAGGGGATTGCAGCAGCTACAGAAAGTCCTAGGTTCCGGGTCTCCTGCTAGGCAAACTTGTGATACATTTCCCCCCTCTTCACCATATCAACATCATCATCCATCCTGCTCTTGCCAATAGCTGAGCTACAGCTGTAGATACACAAACATTAAACCACAAGAGGGGAGGGAGAGGGATTGGAAAACTAGAGAGGTTTACAGGAGATTTACTCCAGCCCTAGCTTCTCCATTCTACCGAACTTCTGACCTCATAATACAGCCACAAGCAGGACAATAGGCCGATAGAGAGTACATACAGCTAGTTATAGGGGGATGATATAGAGAATACCTACAGAGAGACATTTATAGGACCTCCTACACAGTACCACAACACAGTTTACCAAGTAATAGAGAATAGCCATAACCCGTATAGAGGATAACCATATAGAGAACTATATAGGACGACTAATACAGCCACAAGCAGGACAATGCTCCATGTACAGGGGATAGTTATATATAGACATGTATAGAGGATACCCATATAGAGAACTATATAGGACGACTCCTAGCCACAAGCAGGACAATGCTCCATGTGCAGGGGATAGTTATATAGAAACATGTATAGAGGATACCCATATATAGGACATCCTAATGCAACCACAAGAATACTCCAATATGGTGTATAGACACAGTAATAGTCGACAGCCATATAGAGAACAATATAGGACAGTACTCCTAAAACAGCAACAAGCAGCACAATACTACAATGCAGTGTGCTGCACAAGTAATAGAGTATAGTGTCAGACAGGGATTTACAGTAGACATGCATGGGACCTCCTAATAGAGCCGCAAGCAGAACAATACTCCAATACAGCGTACAGCCACATCAATATAGAGGATAAGCATGTAAAGCCATATACAGACCTAACAAAAAACAAAACAGATACATATATATATTTCAGTTACAGCATGCAGCCACATTATTTATATATATATATATATATATATATATATATATATATATATATATAATCAGGAGCAGCTCCCTCCATTCCCAGGCACTCCTCCCACTCTCCTGGGTCCACTGCTTGCTGCAGTACACCTCTCTGCTGGTACTGGTGAGCCTCCCTCCTCATCCAAATTTGTATCCACATGACTCTACACCAAGCACAGACAGGCAGCAAAAGAGTTAACCCATTGCAACACCACCATCATAACTGACAGCTGATCTCTGATTCCTCATTAAACCATTCCCTACCAACAAATCTACTTTTTACATTTGCTAGCAAAGCACATGGCTGGTGGAAAAATAAAAGAAGAGGGAGGGGAGGAATGGACCATATCCCATTGGAGACTCACCGGCCATGCAAAACTGAAAGGCAGCACGATCCTGTTCCTCTCGCTATTCCGGCTGTATTTAAGGTTGAAAGAGTTCCCCCCAAGAACTGGGGTAGAGCCGGCGCCAAAGCTGCAGGTCCCGGCCGCCGAAACCCGGGACTGGTACTCCTTTAGGCAAACTTTAAAATAAGTGTCACACTCATCCCTGGTGCACTTTCCGTCCGCAGGGTTCCGGGGGCTGTCGCAGCAGTTGCCATTCAGCACCTCTCCATTGGGGTTCTGCATAGATAGTATCTCCAACTCGAATTGCCCTGACGCTAGAGACACCTGTTGTAAAAATAAAAAAATTAAATCAGGAAAAAAAAATAAAAAAAATTTCTATATATAAAAATTATTGTAAAACTGAAAAAGAGTGCATTGCTCACTTGCACCCATTGCAAAAACAAAATGTAAACTAATAAATGCGATGGAAAAAAAAATAAAAAGGAGTGCAGGCTAAATGCATGCACAGAAGTGCACTAATACACATTAAAAAAAAAATACCATCTACAGGAATAATGCACGGCTGGAGATATTACTATGCTAATCATCCAATCAGTATATAAAAATGAGGTGGATAACTTAAAAAAAAGAGGGATCAGATCATCCTCATTTATTTTTTTTGCAGATCCAGCGGAAGATTGATGGAAACATACCTTTACCCGTAAGCATAGTAAGACAATGATAAGCCTGGAGTAGAGAGGACTGCACAGGGTTCTCTCCGGTAACAGCATTGCCTCCGCTTCTGCAAGTGCTGCTGCCGTCGCCCAGACGCCAATGAGGGCTGTGACCGCTCCACAGCTCTGATATAGGCTGCTGATTTCTGCATGCACGAGTGAAAGACAACACACTTTCCTATTACACCAAGATCCTGAATGCAAATGCAGCTGCAGCCAGCCTCCTTTTATTACTGGGGTCTCTCTCCCTCTTTTTTGTTGTTGTATTTTATTATTGATCCTTTTCTTTTCTCTTTTTTTGTTTGCAAATCAGCTGCAACCGTTCGATGAGACAGACAATGAGAGGCAAGACCTAAAAGAGCTTCTGTGATCGGAGAGACTGACTGCTTCATCTAGGCAGAGGCGAGCTTGCAGGAGGAGCCAGGGGCATGGCTGGGTTTAGTATTCATAGTGCAGGGTGGTCAGATGGTTGCTGGCAACACCTTCTCCTCCTCCTCCTCCTCTATTCCAATCCTAATACACTGGGGGGGTTGGAGAAATCTGTAGGTGAGGGAGACAGGTAGGAAGTTGGGATTAGCTGGCAGGAGACAAACCAGGTGGCAGTCACAACAAGACAGGGAAATAGAGTTTGCTGCAAGCTTGTGCAATGTGCCCTGATCTCTGCAGCATGGGAGAGGAGCACAGGAGGGGGTTCTCTGCTGAGTGAGTGGGAACTCAGTGATTTGACTCCTTATGACCAGAAGACAAATTGCACAAGTGTTCATAGCAGTCATACTATTTCCTAAGGGAAGTTATTTCACTGCTTGGTGTGTCAGGACTGCACTGTGTAGGTCATGTGAAAATGCAACAACAACAATAAAAAAAATAGAGTATAACACACTGCCAGAGGCTTCAGCCTGCAGGGCGCATATTAAATATACATGTTCCCGGGACTTGAAATTTGTATGCATCCCTATTTGTGTGTATTCTTTATTAAACATGGAAGGAAGGTTTGTTTTTGCAATGCACAACTTTAGGGTAATCATAAACTGTTGCAACACCACGGGTTTGTTTGGGATAATCTACGTCAGGCTTTCACGACGTCTGTTGATTCGGTTTTGTTGATTCGGGATTGGGACATGCCGAGGCCACCATAAATTGGAAATAAATAAAATTGACAAAAAAAGTAACCTGACGCTTGCTCAGGGCATATAATTCCGTACTAGTTATATAAACCTTTTCCAACATCCTAGTAATTTGTATTCATCAGTAATTTAATTATTAGTGCATACATATTATGCAGCACTTTGCAGAGGATGTGTATTTAGGCAGTGGAGCTTTAGATGTGTACACACTAAATGATGTATCGGACGATAACTCGTTCCAACGCAGATCAGAACGATATGTAGTAAACATCGTATAGTGTATACATCGTACATTGTCCGTTCTGTCGTTCATGACAGTCATTAATCGCATCTTCCCAACTGCTGTTCTGCACAGCAGATGGGACGATACAATGAATGATGTGGTGCAGATACATATGTACGCCGGATTGTGTAGAGTGTATGGTGCACGTGATGTAGTGTTACAATGCATCACACCGTTGCTGGGTCGCACCATGACATGGTGTGTACCCAGCTATACAATCTATATTCCCTACCATTTGGACAAATATACACACTAGGGTTATTATTGTTTTGTCAGCAGACATTTAACCTACCTGTATGTTTTTGCAGTGTGGGAGGAAACTAAAGTACCCGGGGGTACCCACACAAACATTGAGAGAACATTCAAACACCACACAGATCGACTGTGACCATTAATTGAACTCATGACCTCAGAGCTGTATGACAGCAATGCTGCCCACTACGCAAACCAGGCTGACATACATTATGGGACAATACGTACTGTAGGCTTAAGGTTTTAGTTGGGAAAATAGGGACTATCCCGGTAAACCTTGACAAGAGGGAGTTCAAGACATGCCACAATTAAAACTTATCACGCCCCAAAGCTTTTATTTCTGTAGGGGATATAAGTCATTTTTATTGTGTCATGACTGAAGAAAGATACGCCTATTGCTCACCTCTGTCCAATCAGCAGGTCATTTTTTATGTGCTAAATAACCAGGTTTCTTCTTTATACAGCTGGATGTCACTTTTCCAGCTTCAGTTCAAGATAACCTGTCACCTATGTGTAAAAATAGTTTTTTCATTGTGTCCTATGCACTATACACTTGGGGATAAATGCAGAGTCCTCCTATACTCCATTGCCTAGGGGAGCACTTATTACAGAGGTTCCTAAACTCCGCCATTACAAGTGAAGGGGGCTTAGAAGGACTGAGTTACTTTTCCACATGCAAAGTCAACATTTGCAAAATGTACTTTTACATATCGGAGGACCGTTGAGTTCAACGTCCATCCGTATGTGGAGCATACCCTTCATGTTTGTTCACTATGGCCCCCATTTACTAACGAGTTTTATCACCAAAATGAGTGATAAATGTCACTGTATATGATAAATGGTGCGGCACCGCATGAGAGAGGAGGGGACCTGCATCGAGTCTGCACACAGGCCCCCTCCTCTCCTAAAACGCTCCTGTCTGGAACCAAATGTACGCAAGTATGAGTGATACAGATTAGTATTAATTTCAATCACGTCTATGGTTACGACTCAAGAGCAGGGGTGTAGCGAGGGTGGTTCCAGTGGAGCATGAGCTCCGGGCGCCAAAATGGACAGAGGGCGCCATCCAGGGTTCCAGAATTCATGGGGCGCTGCACAGTATGACACCACCTGTTACATTTATCTCGGTTTGTGCGCTCTATATCCTATATAAATTATGGATCTGAGATTCGTTTCTACATTTCATGCTCCCTGAAGCTGCCCAGATTGCCTCCCCTACGGCCCTCCCTCCTCTGTGATCATCTTCTGTCACCTCCCCTTACCTATCAGATTGATTACATTCACTTCTCACCTCTTTAATTCCCTCCCCTCTCTACCCTGTGATTGGCTCTTTGCCCCTGTCCACTCCTTTCTTATTGGCTTCTGTCACCACCCGTCTCCTTTTCTTATTGGCTTCTGTCAACACCCCTCTCCTTTTCTTATTGGCTTCTGTTACCACCCCTCTCCGCTCCTTTTTTTATTGGCTTCTGTCACTGGCCCTCTCAGATTGGCTTTGCCCCTCTCCTCTCCTTTTCGTTTTGGCTTCTGTCACTGGCCTTCTGTGATTGGCTTTGCCCCTCTCCTCTCCTTTTCTTATTGGCTCTGTCACTTGCCCTCTCTAATTGGCTTTGCCCTTCCCCTCTCCTTTCATGTTGGCACCCCTCTTATCAGCACTTTCCACTCCCCACTTCTCTTTGATCCCCTCCCTCCTTCTCTCATTCATTCATTGTGCTTCAATGGACTTAATAGTTACACATCTGAGGTAAAATCCTAAACTTCAGTTATAAGGTATGAGTTTAAAAAATGTCACTGCTTTGCTATATAAAGTAATGGTGGTGTTCCCAGGCATGACCACACAGTGTTATTTGAAAGGTCTTTTAAAAAATATTAGGAGACCTGTAATAATAATAATAATGGTGGTAGAGAGAACATGATTAGTAGTATTCACATGAATATAAGTACAATGTACCAGGTCGGCGCCATTCACAATGCACCCATGTGCAGTGGAATTCTTCTGCCAGCGCTTTGAGATGACATCATCTCCAAGCCCCGGGAGATCCGTATCTCCCCATGCTGTAAACAGGACCCAGGTCGGCCGACCTGGGTTACACGTTTACACTATCCTTTACCTCAGGTCTTTCCTGTGTTCAACCCTGTTCGCTACCTGGGTTGGATTCCCGGGTTAATGGACGCGGGTTATTTTATTGGGACCTTTTCCACAGAGCCACGACTCGGATAGACCCGGCAATAACCCGAGTTATTGTGGCAATGGAAAAGGGGTATTATAATGGTTTTCATTAAGAAGTATTCATTGAAATTGGCACCTACTTACGTTTCCATGGCATTTGACTAATTTGGTGGTGCTTTCTGTGCACACTCCCAATTTACAAGTGGTTTAGCTTGTGGCTCCACACCTGCTGGCAGGCACCAAATAAGCAGTGTTTTGTTTGGCTCTATTGGCAATTGTAAAATAAGGAGACCTCCCACATAAAAGGATGCTCAATTTTTAGTGAAATTCTTTAAGACAGGTGTGGCTTGAAAGATCTACAGTATTAGGTAGACAGGGTCAAAAGGTTGACAGTTAAAAAAATCGACGTGGACTAAGGCCGACAGAGCCAAAAGGTAAAAAATGAGGGAGATGGTTGAGGCAGTTGGACAAGTGGTTGCCAGAGATACGTGTCTAATCAGCTTATTCTGGTGTTTAGTGGCTGAAGGTAAATTCAATGATAGCAGGATTCAGAAGGGTGGACAGCAGATGGCAGACAGCTTTCCAGGTAGGGATCAGTTTGGGACAATCCCACCAAACATCCCACCAAACATGACTGAAAGTGCTTGTTGCTGAACTACCTCTCAAGCACCTATTGGGAATTTATGTAAACTCGAGGAGACTAGGTGCCAGTCATAGAGGAGCTTAAAAACTGTCCAGTCCTCATTGTAGAGATTTTTCCCAAGGTCTCTCTCCCATGCCTCTAATGTGGGTCTCTGTCTGTGGAGCTATACAGGTGCAGTTCCTCATACAAGGTGGACACTACACCCTTAGTGGAGGATTACCTAAGACACAACACATCTCAAAAGTGGTGACTGGTCCGGAGCAAATTCTGTACTACATAGAGGAGTGGAAGTTACGAATTTGTAAGAATTGGAAGAAGGATCTGTTTGGTACTGAATATGTATCTTTAATGTCAGAGAACGAAAGGAAGATGAAGGCCTTGGAATGATCGTTGAGGTATCTAATCCCCCGAGACAACCACGGCTTGAAGGCTGCAGGCATACAGCCCGGAGGGCAATATTTATTATTGAACAGATAAATAAGCGGTCCAAGGGGTGGAACCAGTTGAAATTTCGCATTTGCTCTGTCCTAAAAGTGAAAGGTGAAAAAAATGGGGTCACTGTGAGCAGAACTAGGGCGCCTAATCCTGGGGAGCCCGAGCAGGGTGGGGACCGATTCCACTCCAATACACACAGCTTCAATCTGTGGCCACACCCTATATGCCGAGGGCTGTTCCATAGCACACATTGGGCAAGTCGATTAGGAATAGCCAGCACACCCAAAGACACAGCTGCTGTGTGAACTGCACCCTTCTCTCAATCAGGGCCTACGTGCAATATTATTTTTGCCGCAGAACATCTTTGTCATTTCTTGCTGAAAGGAAGATTATTAGTAGCCGAACAGGAAATACAATAACATTTTTGTGGTGAGAAAATCAACAAAAGTGGTTGAAGGAGATTTATATAGCTTTGATACTTTTAGCTGAACAGCAGAACTAGAAAGCAAGCCCGTAGGACATTGCAGCCTCTTTTTAAGGTTGTATGATATATGATATAGGTCTCCAAAAAGTACTAGTATAATTATATTACAGATGCCACTCTACAGTTTTTTAATACAGTATGCAACAGTGTTGTCCAAGGATTTGGTCCTGAGGTGGTTGGCCAGGAATTATTTGGTGTCTGTGATTCAGGTCGTTGCAGAAATAATATTTCCCCCATGGTAAACATAAAAGAGTGCAAGATGGAGTACTGAGAAAACATCCACCTGCATTTCCCAATTTACTTAAAACACTGATGCCAGGGGCGTATCTATAATGGGTGTATGATGTGCGGTGCACACGAGCCCCCAGGTCCAGAGGGTGCCCCACACACCCACACCCTGCACCCATATCATCTAGAACTTACCTCTGCGAGGTCCCGCGTCGAGTGTCTCAGCGCTGCACAAAACGCCGGAAAATGGAGTCTGCGCCATTTCCCTGGTGATCTCCACATGCGCAGTAGACTCTGGGCACCCTAGTGCCCAGAGCCTAGTGATGCTGCGGTGGCTGGCTAGCCGCGTCAGTCACCTGCTGGCTGCCGGGGAGAGAGAAAGGGGCCTCAGACAGGGAATGCACACGGGCCCCCTCCTCTCTGATGCACATGTTTGTCAACATGGCTTGCACCATTGTTCATCGGGAGGCTTGCCACCTAGCAAGTGCTGGAGGGTGGATGAACAAACCTCCCGATTACAGCTGAAACAAGGTAAAATGAATAAAATGTCACTTAGCTAGTACCTACAGTGGAGGGCAAGGCCGGGCATCTGCTCTCTGAGCTGATGGTCATGTGATCGCTCAAGCCCTCTCAGGCAGAATTCCCTACAGCGCAGGCGTGGCAAGACGCTGGGTCTTTGTCTCTGACAGACTACATTCAGCTGTCCTCCATTGCCAAGTAATAATTTAACAGGGGAGCCACTAATCAGTGCTGGCCGAGATTCTTTATCAGTTGATTGTTATTTATAGTGAAACATAATATAAAATAACTTCTGTAAATGTAATATATTTTTTCAACCTCAAAGTCTGAGGTAAAAGTCACTGCCAAAGGTCATCTTTCTCCTCCATCTGTTCAAGAGAAGTGGGGCAGGATGTACTAAGGGCAAAAATGTGGCCAAAGATCCAGTTTTCTGAGTTTAGGCCGCATTTCCATTAGGGGTGTGCACCAGCCACTTTTCGTGTTTTGTGTTTTGGTTTTGGATCTGGATCTTTCTTCGTGTTTTGGATCTGGATTGGTTTTGCCAAAACCACCCTTCCGTGTTTTGGGTTCTGGTTTTGTGTTTTGGATCTGTATTTTTTTGAAAAAAAGCATAAAAACAGCTAAAATCACAGAATTTGTAGGTTTTTCTGCTCCTATGCTATTATTAACCTCAATAACCTTAATTTCCACTCATTTCCAGTCTATTCTGAACACCTCACACCTCACAATAGTGTTTTTATGTCCAAAAGGTTGCACCGAGGTAGCTGGATGACTATGCTAAGCGACACGAGTGGGCGGCACAAACACGTGACCCATCTAGGCGTGAAACTGCAGTGTCAGACAGGATGGCAGTTAGAAAAACTAGGCCCCAAACTGTACATAATGCAAAGAAAAAAAAGAGGTGCAAGATGGAATTGTCCTTGGGCCCTCCCACCCACCCTTATGTTGTATAAACAGGACATGCACACTTTAACAAACCAATCATTTCAGCGCCAGGGTCTGCCACACAACTGTGGCTGAAATGATTGGTTCGTTTGGGCCCCCACAAAACAAGCTGGCAATTAATCTGTCCCTGCACAAACTGGCTCTACGGAGGCAAGATGTCATCCTCATCCTCCTCATCCACCGATTCCTCACCCTCTTCAGTGTGTACATCCTCATCCTCACAGAGTATTAATTCGTCCCTGCTGGAACCACAGGTCCCTCTGTACGTTCTGGAGGCTGGTCTCCCTGGAAGAGTTGATAATTCATTTTATGAACATCATCTTCTCCACATTTTGTGGAAGCAACCTCCTACGCCTTTCGCTGACAAGGTTCCCGGCTGCACTAAACACTCTTTCGGAGTACACACTGGAGGGGGGGCAACTCAGGTAAAATAGAGCCAGTTTGTACAGGGACCTCCAAATTGCTTCTTTTTCCTGCCAGTACAGGTACGGACTGTCTGACATGCCTACTTGGATGCTGTCACCGATGTAATCCTTTAACAGACAGACGCACGCTTGTCGCTGCTGCTTTGAGGATGCAAGTGCGGCTACAGCCCACACAATTCACAAAGACAGAAAAAAAAAAAGAATATTTTTATTGTTTGTGGAGCGCACTTTGAGGGTGTCACCACCCTTTAACAGACAGACGCACGCTTGTCGCTGCTGCTTTGAGGATGCAAGTGCGGCTACATCGCACACAAGTCACAAACACATTAAAAAAATTTTTTTATTTTTTGGAGCACTTTGAGAGTTACAACACCCTTTAACAGACAGACGCACGCTTGTCGCTGCTGCTTTGAGGATGCAAGTGCGGCTACAGCCCACACAATTCACAAAGACAGAAAAAAGAAGAAGAATATTTTTATTGTTTGTGTAGCACACTTTGAGGGTGTCACCACCCTTTAACAGACAGACGCACGCTTGTCGCTGCTGCTTTAAGGATGCAGGTGCGGCTACAGCCCACACATTTCACAAAGACCGAAAAAAAAAGAACAATATTTTAATTGTTTGTGTAGCACACTTTGAGGGTGTCACCACCCTTTAACAGACAGACGCACGCTTGTCGCTGCTGCTTTAAGGATGCAGGTGCGGCTACAGCCCACACAATTCACAAAGACAGAAAAAAGAAGAATATTTTTATTGTTTGTGTAGCACACTTTGAGGGTGTCACCACCCTTTAACAGACAGACGCACGCTTATCGCTGCTGCTTTGAGGATGCAGGTGGAATCTAGACGGGATTTGGAACCGAGGACACACTACCTCCATCAATTGTCTAAATCCCACTGCACTAATGGCGGATACCGGACGCACGTCTAACACCAACATAGCAGTCAAGGCCTCAGTTATACGTTTTGCTTCAGGATGACTGCTGTCGTACTTCATCCTCATCGCTAGGGACTGTTGGAGGGTCAATTGTTTAGTAAAAGTAGTGATGTTCCTACTTCCTCTCTGGGATGATGAACAACTCTCAGCAGCAGCAACAGCACTAGGAGGAAGTGGTTCTTGATCTTTCCCTATTTTATTTTTATCGGAGAAAGTTTGGTCCTCCATTTATGTTATATTGATATATACGTGCGGCTAAAGCGCACACAAACACAGAAAATATTTTTTTATTTTTGCTGGAGAGTAGTGCACTTTGTGGGTTACACCACCCTTTAAGAAATGAGCCAGCCGGCTCTTTACTTATGGGACACAGGCGCACGCTTGGCGCTGCTCCTTTGTTGATGCACGTGCAGCCACAGTGCACACAAGTCACAAACACAGAAAATATATATTTTTTTGTTTTGGAGTGTACTTTGGGGGTTACAGAACCCTTTAACGGTCAAGCCAGCCGGCCCTTTACTTATGACACAGGCGCACGCTTGGCACTACTTTGTTGATGCATGTGCGGCTACTGCGCACACAATTCACAAACACAGAAAATAATTTTTTTTTTGGTTTGAACTGGAGTGTACTTTTGGGGGTTACAGCACCCTTTAACGGTCAAGCCAGCCGGCCCTTTACTTATGACACAGGCGCACGCTTGGCACTACTTTGTTGATGCATGTGCGGCTACTGCGCACACAATTCACAAACACAGAAAATAAATTTTTTTTTGGTTTGGACTGGAGTGTACTTTCGGGGGTTACAGCACCCTTAACGGTCAAGCCAGCTGGCCCTTTACTTATGACACAGGCGCACGCTTGGCACTACTTTGTTGATGCACGTGCGGCTACTGCGCACACAATTCACAAACACAGAAAATAATATTTTTTTTGGTTTGGACTGGAGTGTACTTTCGGGGGTTACAGCACCCTTTAACGGTAAAGCCAGCCGGCCCTTTACTTATGACACAGGCGCACGCTTGGCACTACTTTGTTGATGCACGTGCGGCTACTGCGCACACAATTCACAAACACAGAAAATAATTTTTTTTTTGGTTTGGACTGGAGTGTACTTTGGGGGTTACAGCACCCTTTAACGGTCAAGCCAGCCGGCCCTTTACTTATGACACAGGCGCACGCTTGGCACTACTTTGTTGATGCACATGCGGCTACTGCGCACACAATTCACAAACACAGAAAATTATTTTTTTTTTGGTTTGGACTGGAGTGTACTTTCGGGGGTTACAGCACCCTTTAACGGTCAAGCCAGCCGACCCTTTACTTATGACACAGGCGCACGCTTGGCACTACTTTGTTGATGCACGTGCGGCTACTGCGCACACAATTCACAAACACAGAAAATAATTTTTTTTTTGGTTTGGACTGGAGTGTACTTTGGGGGTTACAGCACCCTTTAACGGTCAAGCCAGCCGGCCCTTTACTTATGACACAGGCGCACGCTTGGCACTACTTTGTTGATGCATGTGCGGCTACTGCGCACACAATTCACAAACACAGAAAATAATTTTTTTTTTGGTTTGGACTGGAGTGTACTTTGGGGGTTACAGCACCCTTTAACGGTCAAGCCAGCCGGCCCTTTACTTATGACACAGGCGCACGCTTGGCACTACTTTGTTGATGCACGTGCGGCTACTGTGCACACAATTCACAAACACAGAAAATAATTTTTTTTTGGGTTTGGACTGGAGTGTACTTTCGGGGGTTACAGCACCCTTAACGGTCAAGCCAGCCGGCCCTTTACTTATGACACAGGCGCACGCTTGGCACTACTTTGTTGATGCACGTGCGGCTACTGCGCACACAATTCACAAACACAGAAAATAATTTTTTTTTTGGTTTGGACTGGAGTGTACTTTCGGGGGTTACAGCACCCTTTAACGGTCAAGCCAGCCGGCCCTTTACTTATGACACAGGCGCACGCTTGGCACTACTTTGTTGATGCACGTGCGGCTACTGCGCACACAATTCACAAACACAGAAAATTATTTTTTTTTGGTTTGGACTGGAGTGTACTTTGGGGGTTACAGCACCCTTTAACGGTCAAGCCAGCCGGCCCTTTACTTATGACACAGGCGCACGCTTGGCACTACTTTGTTGATGCACGTGCGGCTACTGCGCACACAATTCACAAACACAGAAAATATATTATTTTTTTAGCACTTGGGGGGAACACCCCTGATGGACAGAGCACCCCCTGGACAACACTACAGCACCCCTTTAGGACTGGGACACTGCACAGGACTTTGGAGTGGAGACAGCCCCTATGGAGAACTGACTGCACAACACAGTCCAGCCAGCCCCTATGGACTTTGAAGTAGTGGACACAGCCCCTATTAACAACAGCAGCAGAGCACAACACAGCCAGCCCCTATGGACTTTGAAGTAGTGGACAACAGCAGCACTACACTACACTACTCTACACAGCCCTAACTCCCACCCTCCCTCTTCACTGTCCACAGCCGAGTGAGAAAATGGCGCCGACGCGGGTACCTTATATAGGATCCAAAACCCGCGAGACTCGGAAGGCGGGATGATGATGTTTTGCCTCGATTTCAGATCCGAGTCAGGCGGGAAAAGTCGAGCCTGACTCGGATCGGACTCGGATCGGGGGGGCTCGGGGGGGTTCGGATTTCAGAAATCCGAACCCGGTCACCCCTAATTTCCATATGTACTACCGGAGCTTGAATCGGGTGGGTAATGCCAATAGAAGTCTATGGGCTTCTCTTCACATTTCTTCTGGGAGGGATCCAATTGAGAATTAGCCCCAATATGAGCCCCATCAAAAGATTGCCAATTGGGTCTCTTTACCTTACCTTCTTCCTAGACATCTTTTAGACTCTCCTCCAATGATAGCGATTTCTTCAAATGCATCTCTGAGAGGTTGGGGAGCATTCACTCAGGACCAGGCAGTGAGAGGCATATGGGCCACATGGGAGCAGAAGGCTCATATCAATCTGATTGAGTTAGGGCCTGATAAACTTAATGGTTTGAATAAAACTACAATAGTGGGAGGACTTTGAATGTCCAGGACCTGTTCTGCGCATGTGCACAACAGGCCCTGCGTCGTCGCATGCAGTGCCCCCTAATTCACAGTGTCCTCTGATTGATGTGGGCGAGGAGAAAACCACCACAGGGTCTGTTTTATAAAACGAGGGGTTTTCTCACTTGAACAGAATGGGAGGCACTAATTCTCTATCCCCATGCACAGAAGCCCTGGAGATTTGGGAATGGGTTATTCAGAAGGCTATTCACCTAACAGCAGTGTACATGCCAGGAGACTGAACGAACTAGCCAATCTTCTCTCACTAATATCTAACTTTGGTCAATGTGGCCTTGGAGAAATACACTTTGCAAACAATAGTTCAGTTCTTTGGGGGTTCCTGGGATATATGTTTTGCAACCCCTTTCCAATGCAGTGCTAAGGTTCCCACCTTTATGTCCATAGTCTTGAATCAGGGAGCATACAAGAGGGACGCAATGTTTTTTTCCCATGGTCGCCTGTTTGCACCCTAATGAAGCAACTATTGAATTGCTCCCTTTGGTGCCTGGCACTACCAGCCGCCAGCCAAAACACTTGAATCGCCTCCATTGAAAACAAGCTCTATCATTGCACTCCCAGAAGAGTTTTTGTCTACAGATCTATGGTTGACTCATTCCCCATTAGGTTATCACATCATCCTCAATGGACACTCCAAAACGTCCTCCTTTGAAAATCCTAAATTTGATATATTCATAGATAAGACAGGTCAAGACTTTGGTAACTTGTCCTAACTCGTACTTGATATTTACTGCTCCATTAGTAGGTGAAGCTTTGCAACTGTTTATTACTTGCCATAAAACCGTTCGGAAAATGGAATACAGTAATTTTATCATGTTCTAGGACAGGAGTAGGCAAAGTTTTTCACTCTGGGTGCCAGACCTTTTAAGTAGAATTTTTTTTCTGAGTGCGACCCCATTACAAGCATTACTCTCCCCCCTTCACGAACAGAACGGTGTGAAACAGGACATATCTCCTAATTGTCCTTGCAGTTGAATTATAGTTCTGATTAATTGGGTCAGTCACCCAAATTCAGGACCGCCCCACCAGAAATAGGACAGTTATCAGAATGTTCTGCTCTCTCCTACCTGTTCTTAAAGCTTTTGTTACCTGCAGCTTCTCTTGTTTTATGTCCAGTTGGTGATTGTTTGAGCCCTGTTTGGAAAAATTGGATATGTACATATACAGCCTAATAATAAGTCTATGGCCCTCATTCAGAGCCGTACGCTCTGAGCAGAGCGCACGCTCTGAATGAGGGCCGGGCTCCATTTTCATGGAGCGTCCTCCTGGACGCTCGTATAGCTGTGGGTCACCACCCACAGGCTATACGAGCGTGCATTTTGATGGCCGCGATGGTCGTGACCATCGCGACCATCGAAATTGCGAGCCGGAGCCTGCGGTTGAGGTTTTCAACCGCAAGCTCCGGAGTGATTTTGGCTCTATCAGAGCCAAAATCACTCCCACTGACATCACTAGTGATGTCAGTGGGCCGGCTTCTGACGGGAGGCGTTCCCGTGGGAACGCCCCCGTCAGGGAGGCACGCCCCCGGCACGCCCACCAAAGGGGGCGTGCTGTCAATCAACATTGACAGCACGCCCCATTTGATCGGACACAACGAGCGAAGGAAAGTCCTTCGCTCGTCGTGTCTGGCGCATGCGCACGACGGAGCTCCCTCCGTCGTGCGCATGCTCAGTGCAGACCATCGACCCACTTGCGAGCGGACAGCCGCTCGCGAGTGGGTCTGAATCAGGCCCTATATGCGTATTCTTGTACTCAACAAACTCCAAAGTGCATTCAACAGCACCAACATTTAATGACATCCCCTAACCTGCAACGGACCCCGAGTTCACTTTTAAAAAACAGACCTACCCCTCTCTACAAAAAAAGTCCTGACTATGGCCCTGATTCAGAGCCGGACGCTCTGACCAGAGCGCTCGCTCTGAATCAGGGCCCACCTCCATTAAAATGGAGCGTCCTCCTGGACGCTCGTATAGCCGTGGGTCACCACCCACAGCATGTACGAGCGTCCAACAAGATGGCTTGACCATCGCGACCATCGGACTTGCGAGTGAAACCCTGTGGTCGGGTTTCTCAACCGCAAGCCCTGGAGTGATTTTGGCTCTATCAGAGCCAAAATCACTCCCACTAGTGATGTCAGTGGGGCCGGCTTCAGACGGTAGGCGTTCCCATAGGAACGCCTCCGTCTGGCAGGCACGCCCCCGGCACGCCCACCAAAGGGGGCGTGCTGTCAATCAACATCGACAGCACGCCCCCTTTGGTGCGAGACTCCGAGCGAAGTCCTTCGCTCGCCGGGTCTCGCGCATGTGCACGACGGAGCTCCCTCCGTCATGCGCATGCGCAGTGGGGAACATCGACCCACTTGCGAGCGTACTGCCGCTCGCGAGTGGGTCTGAATGACCCCCTATGTAACTTCTACTCAAAGTTATCACAGAAACATATTTTTTTTAAAATGGGAATATTAAGTATTTAAGTGATCTTTTCCCCAAATTCAGCCCTATATTAACTAATTTCCCCCATAGCACCCAGTAATACATAGAAAATCCCACCCACCCCATCTTAAATTAACAAGTAACACTATCGCCTCGCTATTAAGTAGAATTATACCCACTATTAGCACCCACCCTCGCCATTACGTTAGTTTGGTCGAGAGAAACACAGGCGTGCCTGTCCGTTTGGACGCCATTGCATGGGTGTTCATAAAGTAGCCACTGCGACGACATTAGCAGCTTCAGTACTCAGGGCCTCATTCAGAGGCGGTCGTAGGATGCAAGCGGTCGCTCAGAAACAGGGTGGCCGCTTGCATCCTGAACGGCCGCCTCCATCTCGGTCGTTAGGCTGTGGGTTAACAGCCACAGCTCTAACGACCGCTAAGGGAGATGGTCACGATGATCAAGACCATCGCGACCATCGGGGCTTACGACGAGACCCTAGGGTTGGGTCTCGTCAACCTTAAGCCCCAGGGAGCTTCCTGCTCTGTTTGAGCAGGAAGCTCCCCACTGACATCACTGATGATGTCAGTGGGGACGCCCACAAAACGGCAAGCGTTCTGAAAGGAACGCCTCCGTTTGGCCGGGCACGCCCCCTGCCCGCCCAGCAAACGGAGCGAGCTGTCAATCAACATCAACAGCTCGCTCCGTCTGCTTCGAGCCCGCTAACGACGGGTGATCCGTCGTTAGCGGGGGCTCGCACATGCGCACGACTCTGAATAAGGTCCTCACTGTGGGTCTGATTCAGCTTGGATCGCAGTTGCTAACTTGTGTGCAATTCTGTAGGCAGGTGTTAGGTGAATATATGCAAATGCTGCATTTGCAATGTCATCGCACGACTACCATACACACGCCCTCTGCCTACGCTCACATTCATAACACCGCCCAAACCAGGCCAAACATCGGACATATCAAAGGACATCGAACCCACAACCAGCATTGCGGCAGGTCAGACCTTACTGAGCACATGTATTTCTTCTTTTTGTGCATATATCAATTGTCTCCACAGGTAGCACCTCCAATTATGTATATATATGTTCAAGGTGTGCAGTCTGAGGTCCATTTCCTATATAACTTTCCAGGTCACTTGGAAAGCTTAGGCTAATTTATGCACGCCCATGCAACGGCGTTCAAATGCACAGACGCGCCTGCGTTTCCCGACGCGCCTGTGTTTCCCCCCCATCACCACCCCCAAACTCTCTCTGCCTGTCAATCAAGCTGCTAATGCCCTGCGTGGAGTCCGTGGTGTCAGTGCGTTCGCAATGGCGAGTTCTAGCAGGCGCGCTGCAATGCATGCGCAACAATCCCGATTGCGTAAACATAAGCAACTGCGATCCAAGCTGAATCAGGCCCTGTGTGCGATGAGGTTAGTCATTGCTGAGTAAGGTCAGACCTGTTGTAATTGTGCATGAGGGGCCGATGTTACTCGATGTTCCTGATGTATACACAGGACTGCAAGGTATTACGGATGTGAGTGGGCGTCTCTATGCTGGCTGTGCGATGGCTTTGTGATTGCAGTCATTAGCATATTTTCGCAGCAGACCTGCTTGCGTAATCGCAGCTGCAACCGCAATAGCAATCCGTATTGAATCAGCTCCTAAGTGCGGAAGTTAAGGGAGGAATAGATCTCAGAGATGCGCTATTCTCGTCAACTGTGGCATTTGGCACCATAAGTGGCTGACCTGGGGGGGAGGTTCCGCGAGTGCCAGTCTAGGAGGTCCCGTCCTGTGCCATAGGCTGCCAACAGCACCTGATTGGTTACTTTGGGCAACACATAAACTTTTTCTCTTCAGAAGTTTTAATAAATTTACCACAAGTTCTCTTCCTGTCTTGATACTTATGTATGTGTCTCTGTACACCAGGACCCTATTAATTAATTTCTCTTCCCCTATCAAAAGTACTAGAGATGTAGCTACTCACTTAAAGGTGAGTGTTTATGGCCGACTCTATAAAATGGATAATGGAAAGTGAGAGAGGAAGTGAGGAGGTGTAATATTTTCCCCTTTGTGCCATTCCTAACATCCTTTTTGGTAACTGGACCATGTATGTGGTGTGGAAACAGTATGACATACCGCCGGACTTAAGCCCGGCGGATGTAACACCGATGCCGGAAGACAGAAGACTGAAGATCCCGACAGGGTAAGTAATTTAACTGTCCCTATCCCTCTCCCCCCCTAACCCTAACCCTCCCCTAGGGGTGCCTAACCCTGACCTCCCCCCATAGTGCCTAACCCTAACCCCCCTCCCCACACCTTAAACCTAACCCTCCCGGTGAAGTGCCTAACCCTAACCTCCCCCCAGGGGTGATTGACCCTTACCCTCCCAGGGTGGTGCCTAACCCTATGTAACCCCGGGAGCCACTAAACCTAAAACTCCCCCCCCCCGCGGCTATCCACTGCCGACGCCTGGCTTACCTACGATCGGTAGCCGGGCGTCGGGATTTCGGCATGGGGCTGATGATAGGCGTCGGGATTTCGATGCCTATCATTAGTCTGTTGCCGGGATTTTCCGGTGTGTGGTGTATCCCCATATCCTATTACCTGCGATAAGCTGTTTTTCCGAAAAAAAAATGGCTTATCGTGCAAATTGAGAGACATATCGCATAATCCTATTAGCCGTGACGTTTCACAGGTGCGAATGCTTCCTAGCATATGCCGCAAAAGTTTTCACCACATGCTGAGTAGCTGATAAATTGTACAAAATCCCTATTTTCGTCTTAAAATGTCAGGACTTGGGACCTCATTCAGAGGCGGTCGTTAGATGCAAGCGGTCGCACAGAATCAGGGCGGCCGCTTGCATCCTGAACGGCCCCCTCCTTGTCGATCGTTAAGCTGTGGGTTACTACTACCCACAGCTTAATGACCGACCAGGTTTATGGTCGCTATAGTGATCACCATCGCAACCATCGGGGCTTACGACCAGACCCTAGGGTAGGGTCTGGGCACTCGTAAGCCCCAGGGAGCTTTCTGCTCTGATATAGCAGGAAGCTCTCCACTGACATCATAGATGTCAGTGCGGCCGCCCACAAAACGGCAAGCGTTCCTTAAGGAACGCCTCCGTTTTGGAAACCACCACCCCGGCCCGCCTAACCAAATGGGGGCAGCTGTCGATCAACATCGACAGCCGCCCCTTTGGTAATGAGCTCCGGAGCGACAGAGTTTCTTTGTCGCTCCGGGGCTTGCGCACACGCAGTGCGGCCGCTGCGCGTGCGCAGGCCAAACCATCGAGTCGGTTACGAGCGCATCGGCGCTCGCGACCGACTCTGAATGAGGTCCTTGGTTCTGAACCACTAGGACACCCTCCTTAATGACTAATTAGGCAAACAGTATTTTTTAATTAGCTTAAGTTGACCAATAAAGATGTCATTTTTGGGGTGGAAAAGTACACAGTGTTAGAAATTGGGTTTAAAGTAGTGGGACAGGTATATGGAAGTGCTGTACGGATGGGACAGGTGTTTTAAACCTTGCAGGTGCAAGTGACAGGTGTATTTTTAGCATATGTTTTTAAAAATGCCCTATAATTACATAAAAATATATTTACACCCATTTTAATGTACCCCTAAATTAACTACAGCATTTATTTTGGCTAAAAATATTGTTTTCTATTATTTTATCACTGTAAGAGAAAAATGCACATAACATCCATTTGACAAAATTTAAGAACCTCAAACTCTTTGATTGTGGTCACTAATACACTTCTATAGCGTTACCCAATATTAGTTTGACTTTTTTGGGGGTACAGGCAGATTTCTCCAATACTTTTCGCGGCTAACACCATGAAGATTTTGCGCGAATGTCGCTTTGCGACTTTTGCAATAGGATTGCACAAATAACGAGAGCGCGCATAGACGCGATAAATTACAGGGCGATAAATCTGCACCTGTGCAAAGTTATTGTTACTGCGCTACTAATAGGATGTGGCCCTCTCTGTACCTGTCTCTAACTTACAGATCATTAATCTTTACACAAGAATCCGTCTCTCCTCCGTTCACTTGTGGAAAAAATGGCACCAAGTGGTAGTGGATCAAAACAGGCCTGGGGTTTGGGGATGTAGTTAATCTATTACTAACATTTATAATCTGGGTGCATTCTGGGTTTGTATGAAACAAACATATCTATCAGCGGTATTAACAGGATATGTTGACATTCGGAATGTCGACACGGTCTGAATATTGAACTTTAGAATGTCAACATAGACAACATGCGTGAGCCGATCTTTTAACATCAGAGTAATTCGCAAACCATCGGGTTTGCATACTACTGTACTCTGTAACAGGCCCATTGTTTGCCATTCAGAAAACTTGAAAGGGTTCTAGCAATGAGTGTCAGGGTAACAGAAACACAACATGTTTGTACTACTGTCTTCCTTGTCAGTCCTACCTTTCTATTCATATTCAGTTATTTCCCTCTCTGCCACCATTCTAGATTGTTGCTGACTTTCTGCATAATCTCCAAAAACACTGCTGCTGTTGAGGTGCATATAAGTACTTCACACTCCGCACTGTCTAGAGGGTATGCAATCGGGAAGCCGACTGCCTAAATACCGGCTTCCCGACTGTCATATCCCGGCAAGGGTGAAATGCCGGGCGTCTAGATGTAGACGCCCGGCATTTCCACGACGCCGGGAGATTGGCGCCCGGCATCCCGATCGTAGTGATGCCGGGCGCCGCGAGCGGGCAGCCGCGGAGGGGAGGGTTAGGTTTAGGGCTCCCGGGGGGGAATTAGGGTTAGGCAGCCCCCCCGGGAGGGTTAGGCTAGGGGGTGGGAGGGTTAGGGTTAGGCACCCCCGGGGGGGACTTAGGGTTAGGCACCCCACCAGGGGACTTAGGTTTAGGCAGCGGGGAAGGGGGTGGTTAGGGTTAGGCACTTGGGGGGGAGGTTAGGGTTAGGCACCCCTAAGGAGTGTTAGGGTTAGGGGGGTTAGGTTAGGTTAGTAGATACTCACCTATCCACGATCGGGATTTCCAGCGCATGCGGCCAGCGGTATTTCATACCAATTCCGTCTAGAGTGATATTGGGACACTACAATTCCCATCAGAACATGAAGACTATTATTTATTTTATGCTTTTTAGAAAACTCCAATTTCTAAAAATTCCCTACCTCATTGTGTACATTTATTTATCTACAAACACCTTATTCTCCATTTTTTTACCTCCATTCAACAAACAGAGAGTTTTGATTTCTTAAAATCCAAATATATAGTACTGTATGCTTGAATTAAATTTATAATAAACATCATTCCAATGAATTATATTGGTATTTAATTAGGTTATGAGAGTAACAATTTGGAAGGTAAAAAGCTACAAATAATTGTAAAACAATAAGGAACAGCAGAAAGTCAGTGAAACACACTGAATAAGGGAATAATCTTTAGAGATACTGTAAAATAAAAAAACCATGAGCCCCTCAGGCTGAGACTGTTATGCTGGGTACAAACTGGGTCAATGGGTCAGCCGTCTGATCTATCTGATGATTGTAAGTGTAGAAAAGAAAGTACTCTCTTTTTTGTTGGGGCACAAGTTCTACCTGATTAGTTATAAAATGTAACTTTTATTGCGTTCGATTATACATATTCAATTTATTGTTATGAATATATGTTATTATTGTAATGATTTAAGATTATTTAGTTTTTGATTCTGTTTCCAATTACCGATTTGATATGAATCGGTAACTGGAAACAGAATCAACTGGTACCAATATGATATATGTCAGGAATCCAAAAGTTTAAATATGTGTATTAGTTTGTAGGGTTAAATAAAAATCAAGACAGTATACGTATTCCTTGATGTAATTCAATTGACAATGCATATAAATAGATAACATGCTATATGTTTCAATTTAGAAGGATACCAGGTATAAGAATAATTTAGAAAGATAGAAATACCACTCACTAATAGCAAGGGGATAGGTGGCTGCTGTGTCTCATGTACAATGTAGTGAATGAGACATGAGCGGACCCACCACATATACTATGAGGGTATGATAAGTATAGTAGCATCTGATATTCTTTCACAAAAAGCACTGTGTCTACTAGTGCAAATTGGAGTGAGAGAGTGAGAGTGCCAGAGTAGGTATCAGATAAGGGGTCTATTTACTAAGCAGTGTTAGGAGACAGAGTGAAAAGTGATAAGGTGCCAGCCAATCAGCTCCTATCTGCCATCTCACACGCTGTGTTTGAAAAATGACAGTTAGGAGCTGATTGGCTGTCCCCTAATCACTTTTCACTCTGTCTCCTAACACTGCTTAGCAAATAGACCCCACAATAAGGGTCAGGTCGGGGGGTGTGTTGATGCTTCAACCCTAACATGAGGGCTGTCTGCACTGTGTGTCCAGTGAGTGTATGTCCGTGCCCACAATAAAACTGCCTAAAGGAGGTAAGAGAGAGATATGCTGGACCACGTCATTCACTCCCACCCCACTGATATCTCATGGACAGCGCAGTGGGAACATTGATGGGGTGGCATGGGCAGCAAATCCCTGAAAAAGAATATACCTGATGGTTGGTGGTGCGTCACGGCGGAAGTGTGTCCCAGGATGGAGTTCTCGTGTGCACACCGAGGACTCCCATTTGAAGTTGCACGTTTCACCAGTCTAGTGGCTTCGTCAGTGGCGCTCCATCTATCTGATGATTGGTAAGTGCATATACGCCTACCAATCGTCCGCTTACCATGCCTGATGTCACAACTGGGTGGGCATTTAAATTTGCAGCATGTGTACAGGCGATCCGATATATCTGCAGAGCCAATGCGCAGCCGGTGCGATACGATATGTTTGTGAATGACGTCGTTCACGCATACTGTATATCGGGGACACCCATAGACGTACTCACAATATATTGATGACTGATGATACTGTGATATCAAACAATGGGCTTTATATCACGTGTCCCATTGAATATCAAAATAGGAATAAACTGTGGGGTCTATTCATAGAGCAGTGAAAAGCCCTGTTTAGCTGTAAAACAGGGCTTTTCACTGCCTTTGGAAATTCATACAGGGAGTTACCATGGAGAAGGTTATTCCTTTTCTAGCGGGATACCTCCCTTCTTGTATGAATCGCATCACCATACTGTGCTTTTGAATAGTGAGTGCAATTCATAAAAGAACGGAAACTTCAGCTTTCCGTTCCTCTGCAGTGTACAGAATCGCCATCTCAGGATGGCGTAATCTGTACTGCGAACCGAACAGATCACAATTCCCTGCTCTCTGCCCGGCACCCGGCGCTGGCTCCGCCCCCTTTTGCCCAACGTCCTTTGCAGCAGGCCTGACCAGACCTGCTGCTATCAGATGCTGTGCATGCACAGTGGGAAGCAGGCATATCGGGCAGCCGATATGTCTGTCTTCTCAGGGATAGCTGAGGAGCCAGATATCGCACGAAGACGCCAGACAGGTAAGTCTATATGAATGGCTACTAAACATCACTATATATCGATGTGATGCGATATATAGTGGTAATTTTCTGTAGCCACTTAATGTTCTTCATGAATAGACCCCTATATTATTTTTATGTTGTCTTGTTGCAAAAACCTGAATAGCTTGATCCTAGAGTGATCACCTTTTGGGCCTGAATCAGAGGTGCATACAATTCCAACGTAATGCTGATGTTCACATCGTTTTTTGGTGATTATTTGCAACTGCACATGCACGAAAAGTCCTGAAAACCCCTACAAGTGCACTCACAAAGAAGCCACTGTGATTGGGTCAGACGGTATCAGAAATGGTGCGGCAAAGTGATGGTCATTCCTGGGTGGTGACTGTGAGGTGGCCTGAAGCGTTTCTTGGGCGTGGTATCGAAGTGTTGTGGGTGAAACTGAAAACAACTGCGTACTTAGATGCACGGTGGCAGCAGCCATGTTCAGTCAGAGAAACTGTACCTGCCTTAGGGCTGGAGCACACAGGGGAGCCGAGAGGGGGGGGGGAGTGGGTACTAATTACCCGGGCCCGGGCTTGCTGGAGGGGCCCGGCACCGCTCCCCCCCCTCTTACATTAAAGCAGCCCAGCACATGCTGCTGTGTGGTGGGCTGTACTGGAAGACTGCTCGCGGCTGCTAAGCAGTCTCCTATGCCTGTGGGGGGCGCGATCAAGCTGATCGCGCCCCCCACTGGTTATGCGCTGGGCTGAGGGGGCTAAGAGTGCCCCTCTCGCCAGCGCACAGCGCCAAAACTTTTCTTTACTCAAAGGGGACCTGGCCACACCGACACGATTAGGCCATGCTCCCTTTTACCCGGGCCCGCCACGGCTCTTGGCGGGCCTGGGTGCACATGGTGGTGCACTGATGGTGGCATGTGCCTAATCACCGGTGTGTTACAGCGTGCAGAGACGCTGAAAGTGGGCATATCAGTGCTTGCTAATTCAGACTCTGGCTACTGCACCAGGGGAAGGCAGATACTAGCATTTGCATATTTTCGCAGCTCCAACTCTGGCAACAGACGCACGAGCGGATGCAGCAGCGTCCACCTCTGCATGAGGCCCATTATGTTATGCTCCTATTAATAACACTGCTTCTAAATGCCATTATTACTGCCATTATATGTGCCAGGTGGCATGCACACTTGGCACATATAAAGTTTCCAGTTGTGTTATGTGGTGACATGGAACTGCAAAGCTAACCATCTATGTTGCACTGTCAGCAAATTGCCCAATCTCGGGACATGAGCTACACCAAAACGGAGTTCCGTTCAGGAAAGAAATCAGATCAAAATAGATTTGACCATTTTCAAGCAAGACTGAACATACCTACCCTCCCTCAATGAGTTGTCACATTAGATACTGATCCTGACGCTCGATAAGCAGACGGCCTAGCTTTAATCTGGGCACACACTGGTCGGCCGACCCGCTGACCTATCTGACAATTGGTAAGTGTATACACACTTACCAATCATCTGCTCGATGTGCTGGACTTGACAACTCAACTGGGCGGGCATTTTAATTGTACGCCTAGTTGAGCTGTCAATCAACTACGGGTCCCTGCAGCATGTGATCGGGCGATCGGCGGGTTACCCATACACACCAGCAGGTGCACAGACATATCCGCTGTACACACCCGCGATGCACATTGGACCGGGCGATATATCGATCAGTGTGTACCCAGCTTTACTCCATTAATAGACAAGCTATACAAATGATTATCAGGTACAACAAACATTTTTACACTGGCTTATGAACAGATACTCAGATTGCTGTAGGTAGCCTTAAGCAATTATTTTATGTGAGTTTATATTAGGGGTGTGCACCGGCCACTTTTCGTGTTTTGTGTTTTGGTTTTGGATCTGGATCTTTCTTCGTGTTTTGGATCTGGATTGGTTTTGCCAAAACCACCCTTCCGTGTTTTGGGTTCTGGGTTTTGTGTTTTGGATCTGTATTTTTTTTAAAATGAGCATAAAAACAGCTAAAATCACAGAATTTGTTGGTTTCTCTGCTCCTATGCTATTATTAACCTCAATAACCTTAATTTCCACTCATTTCCAGTCTATTCTGAACACCTCACACCTCACAATAGTGTTTTCATGTCCAAAAGGTTGCACCGAGGTAGCTGGATGACTATGCTAAGCGACACGAGTGGGCGGCACAAACACGTGACCCATCTAGGAGTGACACTGCAGTGGCAGACAGGATGGCAGTTAGAAAAACTAGGCCCCAAACTGTACATAATGCAAAGAAAAAAAAGAAGTGCAAGATGGAATTGTCCTTGGGCCCTCCCACCCACCCTTATGTTGTATAAACAGGACATGCACACTTTAACAAATCAATCATTTCAGCGCCAGGGTCTGCCACACAACTGTGGCTGAAATGATTGGTTCGTTTGGGCCCCCACAAAACAAGCTGGCAATTAATGTGTCCCTGCACAAACTGGCTCTACGGAGGCAAGATGTCATCCTCATCCTCCTCATCCACCGATTCCTCACCCTCTTCAGTGTGTACATCCTCATCCTCACAGAGTATTAATTCGTCCCTGCTGGAACCACAGGTCCCTCTGTACGTTCTGGAGGCTGGTCTCCCTGGAAGAGTTGATAATTCATTTTATGAACATCATCTTCTCCACATTTTGTGGAAGCAACCTCCTACGCCTTTCGCTGACAAGGTTCCCGGCTGCACTAAACACTCTTTCGGAGTACACACTGGAGGGGGGGCAACTCAGGTAAAATAGAGCCAGTTTGTACAGGGACCTCCAAATTGCTTCTTTTTCCTGCCAGTACAGGTACGGACTGTCTGACATGCCTACTTGGATGCTGTCACTGATGTAATCCTTTAACAGACAGACGCACGCTTGTCGCTGCTGCTTTGAGGATTCAAGTGCGGCTACAGCCCACACAATTCACAAAGACAGAAAAAAAAAAAGAATATTTTTATTGTTTGTGGAGCACACTTTGAGGGTTACACCACCCTTTAACAGACAGACGCACGCTTGTCGCTGCTGCTTTGAGGATGCAAGTGCGGCTACAGCCCACACAATTCACAAAGACAGAAAAAAGAAGAAGAATATTTTAATTGTTTGTGTAGAACACTTTGAGGTGTCACCACCCTTTAACAGACAGACGCACGCTTGTCGCTGCTGCTTTAAGGATGCAGGTGCGGCTACAGCCCACACATTTCACAAAGACCGAAAAAAAAAAGAACAATATTTTAATTGTTTGTGTAGAACACTTTGAGGTGTCATCACCCTTTAACAGACAGACGCACGCTTGTCGCTGCTGCTTTAAGGATGCAGGTGCGGCTACAGCCCACACAATTCACATAGACAGAAAAAAAAAGAACAATATTTTAATTGTTTCTGTAGCACACTTTGAGGGTGTCACCACCCTTTAACAGACAGACGCACGCTTGTCGCTGCTGCTTTGAGGATGCAAGTGTGGCTACATCGCACACAAGTCACAAACACATTAAAAAAATAGTTTTTTATTTTTTGGAACACTTTGAGAGTTACACCACCCTTTAACAGACAGACGCACGCTTGTCGCTGCTGCTTTAAGGATGCAGGTGCGGCTACAGCCCACACATTTCACAAAGACCGAAAAAAAAAGAACAATATTTTAATTGTTTGTGTAGAACACTTTGAGGGTGTCACCACCCTTTAACAGACAGACGCACGCTTGTCGCTGCTGCTTTGAGGATGCAGGTGGAATCTAGACGGGATTTGGAACCGAGGACACACTACCTCCATCAATTGTCTAAATCCCACTGCACTAATGTCGGATACCGGACGCACGTCTAACACCAACATAGCAGTCAAGGCCTCAGTTATACGTTTTGCTTCAGGATGACTGCTGTCGTACTTCATCCTCATCGCTAGGGACTGTTGGAGGGTCAATTGTTTAGTAAAAGTAGTGATGTTCCTACTTCCTCTCTGGGATGATGAACAACTCCCAGCAGCAGCAACAGCACTAGGAGGAAGAGGTTCTTGATCTTTCCCTATTTTATTTTTATCGGAGAAAGTTTGGTCCTCCATTTATGTTATATTGATATATATACGTGCGGCTAAAGCGCACACAAACACAGAAAATATTATTTTATTTTTGCTGGAGAGTAGTGCACTTTGTGGGTTACACCACCCTTTAAGAAATGAGCCAGCCGGCTCTTTACTTATGGGACACAGGCGCACGCTTGGCGCTGCTCCTTTGTTGATGCACGTGCAGCCACAGTGCACACAATTCACAAACACAGAAAATAATTTTTTTTTTGGTTTGGACTGGAGTGTACTTTCGGGGGTTACAGCACCCTTTAACGGTCAAGCCAGCCGGCCCTTTACTTATGACACAGGCGCACGCTTGGCACTACTTTGTTGATGCACGTGCGGCTACTGCGCACACAATTCACAAACACAGAAAATAATTTTTTTTGGGGTTTGGACTGGAGTGTACTTTCGGGGGTTACAGCACCCTTAACGGTCAAGCCAGCCGGCCCTTTACTTATGACACAGGCGCACGCTTGGCACTACTTTGTTGATACACGTGCGGCTACTGCGCACACAATTCACAAACACAGAAAATAATTTTTTTTTTGGTTTGGACTGGAGTGTACTTTCGGGGGTTACAGCACCCTTAACGGTCAAGCCAGCCGGCCCTTTACTTATGACACAGGCGCACGCTTGGCACTACTTTGTTGATGCACGTGCGGCTACTGCGCACACAATTCACAAACACAGAAAATAATTTTTTTTTTGGTTTGGACTGGAGTGTACTTTCGGGGGTTACAGCACCCTTAACGGTCAAGCCAGCCGGCCCTTTACTTATGACACAGGCGCACGCTTGGCACTACTTTGTTGATGCACGTGCGGCTACTGCGCACACAATTCACAAACACAGAAAATTATTTTTTTTTTGGTTTGGACTGGAGTGTACTTTCGGGGGTTACAGCACCCTTAACGGTCAAGCCAGCCGGCCCTTTACTTATGACACAGGCGCACGCTTGGCACTACTTTGTTGATGCACGTGCGGCTACTGCGCACACAATTCACAAACACAGAAAATAATTTTTTTTTGGTTTGGACTGGAGTGTACTTTCGGGGGTTACAGCACCCTTTAACGGTCAAGCCAGCCGGCCCTTTACTTATGACACAGGCGCACGCTTGGCACTACTTTGTTGATGCACGTGCGGCTACTGCGCACACAATTCACAAACACAGAAAATATATTATTTTTTTAGCACTTGGGGGGAGCACCCCTGATGGACAGAGCACCCCCTGGACAACACTACAGCACTCCTTTAGGACTGGGACACTGCACAGGACTTTGGAGTGGACACAGCCCCTATGGAGAACTGACTGCACAACACAGTCCAGCCAGCCCCTATGGACTTTGAAGTAGTGGACACAGCCCCTATTAACAACAGCAGCACAGCACAACACAGCCAGCCCCTATGGACTTTGAAGTAGTGGACAACAGCAGCACTACACTACACTACACTACACTACACAGCCCTAACTCCCACCCTCCCTCTTCACTGTCCACAGCCGAGTGAGAAAATGGCGCAGACGCGGGTACCTTATATAGGATCCAAAACCCGCGAGACTCGGAAGGCGGGATGATGACGTTTTGCCTCGATTTCAGATCCGAGTCAGGCGGGAAAAGTCGAGCCTGATTCGGATCGGACTCGGATCGGGGGGGCTCGGGGGGGTTCGGATTTCAGAAATCCGAACCCGCTCACCCCTAGTTTATATTATATGACCTGGTTCTGCTTGAAATTGTAACTGCATGGTTCCCCAGTGAAACACTAGCGCACTCAATGTTAACCTTTTCATCTCTAGTGCCAGAGGGGTTTATTGTCCATAGATCTTATGTTCTTTTGATCCTTTGCAAATTTACTAAACTCTAATGTAAATGCTATGTAAAAATGTAAAAGGATATCATAAATAAAATGTAAAATGTATTATGTTGACCCTATACTTTTGAACATGACTTTTACTTCTAGCAACACTCAGGAAATGATGTACATAGTAATATTATATTTCCAATGACATATAATACTGCACGGAATTATAATTAAAACAGTGTACAGTACATATACAGTATATATATATATATATATATATATATATATATATATATTAGTGTTTTCAAGATGTGCGTGAACACTATTATTTTGTTTATTAACAACTTCCTTGTTAACTACATTTAACTAACAGGCAACATGTTTTGTACATGTAATATATTAAAGAATGTATATAGCCTGACCTTTCATATGAAAACTAGTGTCTTGGTGTAATGGCATACCCGTGCCACCTATCACATCTGGGATCCAGGCAGAATGTACACTTTCAGAAGGTCGACATTAGGAATGTCGACATGTTCTGAATGTTGACAGTTAGAATGTCAACATGGACTTTAAATCAACAACCAATTGTCAACATTCAAAAATGTTGACATGATTAAAAAAGTTGACACTTTCATGATGTCGACACCAGCATGCAGACATACAGTTTTTTTGCTTATTGTTAGGGTTAGGTTTAGGATCATGCTTTAGGAGCTAGGTTTAAGGTTACGGGTTAGGTTTAGGGTTAGGCTTTAGGGGTTAGTAAATAGGGTTAGGGGTTAGGCTTAGGGTTAAGGTTTAAGGTTAGGGGTTAGGAGTTAGGTTTATAGGTTAGGTTTAGGGTTAGACTAAAATAAGCATAAAACTGAATGCCAACATGCTGGTATAGACATGTTATATGTCGACATTATGAACATGTCTGTATTTTAACCATGTTGTCATTTTTAAATGTTGACATATTGGTTGTCGACCTAAAGTCCAGGTCAACATTCTGTACCTGCCAACATTCTGATGTAGACGGAACGACAACTTTCTGAATAACGGCTTTTCATACCTCACCCTCTCATCTTGTGCAATCTTCTAATCCACCCTCCGTAAAAAAAAATACTTTTAAATTATGTGCTGCAGTAGACTTGGAAATGCATTCTAAAATCACTCACTACATACTGCCATATTTTTATGAATGTTTGTCCAAAGCCACTGACTTGGCTCTATATACAAACTGCTCTCTTAAGGTGGACGCATACAGCAATGGTTTTGCCAGGGTCATCATTTATCATGGGACTCAATGGAACGATATCTGGTTGTTTGGTGCTTGCTCAAGTTGCAGGAGCACTTCTGGTTTTACTACACCTTATTTGCACAGTTGGAAGATGACTATACAGAAGTGGCTGCATTTTCCAACATTAGATAGGATCAATATTGTGGGGTTTATTTTGGTGCAATTAGTCAGGCAAATTGCCTTATAAGCCACTTCAATATCGTAGCATAGGCCAGGTTTTAGCAGCAGAGTACGATACAGGTGACTTTAGTTTCCACAAAGCAGGCCTGATTCTGAGTCCAACACGAAGTGCCAGTATATGCGGATGCCCGCGGATGCCAGATTTAATACGGTATGCTAATAAAAGTATATATCTGCCCACTGTTTTTCTGTCCGCAACTGTCATCTTTACTATCACCACTTGTACCCATCCCATGCTGGGTGCAAAAGATTTGTTCGAAACAGGGATGGACTGGCCCACAGGGGGACAGGGGAAAACCCCAGTGGGCCCCATCCCCCTCATCTAGGTATCAGGTTCAAGACTTCAAATTATGGATTGTTACTCTATTAGATGGTAAGTTACGTGGTGGAGCAGGGCCACTGATCAACATGGGGGCTTGGGACCTGGTTCAGACCAGCTCGCAATCGCTATGCGATCGCAAGCGGGTCGATGGCAGGGCAGTGCGCACGCGAGCCCCGGAGCGAGCGAGAAATCACTCGCTCCGGCGTTCGCATCTAAAAGGGGCGGCTGTCGATGTTGATTGACAGCTCGCCCCGTTTGGTAGGCGGGGCGGGGGGCCAAACGGAGGCGTTCCCGAAGGAACGCCTGCCATTTGGGGGCGGCCCCACTGACATCATGAGTGATGTCAGTGGTGAGCTTCTGGCTCTATTAGAGCCGGAAGCTCACTGGGGCTTGCGACGTACGAGACCCTACCACAAGACCATCTCGACCGTCACCTGGCCACTTGCAAAAGCTGTGGGTCGTCACCCACAGCTATGTGACCGGCCAGGAGGCCGGTCAAAAAAAAAAAGTGGCCTCCCTGATTCAGAGCGAGCGCTCGCTTTTTGCGAGCGCCTCCGAATCAGGGCCTTGGTTCGCTTCTATGGAAACTACACCAAGATTTGCCTACTGGCTAGATAAGGGTCTGTGGTGGCTGGCCACACCCCCTCTGGTGGATGTCCACACCCCCATAGCATGGGCTCTACCACTGCATTCTCCCGGTGGGCCCTTCATGCCCCAATCCGAAACTGAACACTCCCATGACACTCCCACGATACGCATCCGCTCCACTCATGGTAACCTGGAGTCGCCGCCCAGAAATGGCTATTTCATGGACATAATAGTACAGGCAATGCACGGCCCTTTGTCAAAGTGCATATGTGCATGGTGCGGCTCAGGCGCAGTCTATTGAAAATCGCGGGATGCATCTGCTTTTGAACTCGCCTCTGACTTAGAATCAGGCCCCATATTTTTTTAAAACAGAGACAACTGCTATAATACATATTTCATTATCATACAGATCTCTATATTACAGAAATATTATGATTATATTTAGCACTGCCATCATGTAATAAATAATTACGGCAATCTGAAAATACTGGGATTACACAACTGATGTGAATCAGTGCATTTGACTTGATGATCATATTCACATTTAGAAAGACAAGCCTGTGATACAGTGTTCTAATGTCAGCGTTTTCATGTTTTTGCATTTAGCGGGCACATGAAGACAGGTGCCAGAAATCCAGAGCCATTGTAATGCCAAAAACATCCTGTTATCAAAAGGATAATCCTTTTAATGTCAATAAAAATAGCTTGCGTCTTACCGTTGCCTAATCCTCACAAATGCTGCATGATGTCAGAAGTAAGACGGATGTCAGCCCTAATTATATCTCAACCTACCCAAGCTATAGGAACATGATGGACAATCTTATCTTCGCCTTGTACATACTGCCGGTCAGCGCTGATTCTTTGGCAGTTTTGTCTATAAATCGTCTTCTGCGCAAATAAGATGACTGTATTAGAAGGCTTGTGACTATTTGATAGGTGCCACATACGACCGTCAGTTTTTCATACTCTATGCACCACTTGTTGCAATGTATTTGTATATTCCTGCCATAAAAACACCAGGGGTAATAGGTTGCGATTTAAAGTAAAAATCTAACTCGCACCTTTGAGCATTTTTTGTAGGGGCGAATTGGTGCCGGGACTTGCAAATGTAATAGCCTGAGAACTTTTGAGCTCGAGGCTGCTACACAATGCGAATCTATGCGAGTATTTCCCTATGTAAACTAACACCTTTTAATGCGACTAGCATTAAAAGGTGCGAGTTATACTGAAGCCATCACAGATCATTGAGATCCGTGAAGGCTTCTGTGTGTTTTAAAAAAAAAAAGACGTGTACCCCCTCCCCAGAAGCATAACCAGCCCCGGGCTCTGCACAATCTGTGCTGGTTCAAAAAATGCAGGGACCAAAATGCGCAGGTTACCCCTGTATATTAAGTACCAGCACAGGGCTTTTCTGAACCGGTCCTGGGACAAAATGAGTAGTGCCCCCTGTAATTTCCATAACCAGCACCGGACTCTTTCTAGCGGGGGGTAATGCCACAGCCACGGAAACCCTTTCACCGGGTTCTGTGGCCAAAACATTACCCCTGAGCACTAGTCACCGCAGGCCAGAATCCGTGGGGAGGTGGGGACCCCCCCAATAAAGGGGTCCCCCTCCTAAGGGCACCCCAGGCCTAGGTGGATAGCCTGGGGCTATCCCTGGCACCCTTGGCCGTTGGGTGCCTGGTTGACAGTGTAAATGTGTAGTGTAAAATAGAAGTGTTAATATTGTTTTTAGCTGAGGTACTACACGTCCCAGCAAGCCTCCCCCGCATGCTGGTATTTGGAGAACCACAGGTACCAGCATGTGGGTCATTAAGGGGTGAGTATGGATTTTTTTATTACAGGTACACCTATATAATCCTATTGGACAAGGGGACATGATGTCATCAGGGATACTAGGTGAGTATGTGTGTCAGTTAGTGTGAGTGTGCATGTGTGTCTAATTAAAATTGTACTTTCACGGTGTGTCTTGTCTTTATTTAAATATTTCTTTGGCTGTGGAACTACAGGTACCAGCGGGCCCATAATGCCCTGAATGCTGGTACTTGTGATTCACCAAATACCAGAATGCGGGGGAGGCTTGCTGGTATGTGTAGTACCACAGCTAAAGACAATATTAACACTTCTATTTCACACAACACATTTACACCATCAACCCGGCACCCACCGGCCAGGGATTCTGGGGATAGCCCCGGGCTATCAGCCTACGCCTGGGGTGCCCTGGAGAGGGGTGCCTTGGAGAGGGGGACACCTTTATTGGGCTGACTAGCGGTCAGGGGAAATGCTTTGGCCCGGGGAAACCTGTGATAGGTTTTCCCTGGCTGTGGCATTACCCCCCCCCCTGCTAGAAAGAGTGTGGTGCTGGTTATGGAAATTACGGGGGATCCCGACTTGTTTTGTCCCCTGTTTTTCCACAACCAGGACCAGCTCAGAAAGCCCTGTGCTGATATTTAATATACAGGGGCCCCCAACACATTTTGGCCCCTGTATTTTTAGAACCAGGACAAGCTTTATATAGCCCGGTGCTGGTTATGCTTTTGGGGAGGGGGTGCACGTCTTTTTTTTTTAAGTGTTTTTATATGTACACACAGAAACATTCATGTATGTCATGGATATGTGCATGTTACTGTGTTACTCTGACCTGCTCAGGATAAACTCGCCTATCTGAACCTGGTCTACAGTTCTGGCGAATTTTAGTCAAGTTTGGCATACGAATTTGAAAATCACAACCTATTACATTTGCAGAGTTGTAAGTTTAGAATGGGAAAACATCTGGATGCGATTTTGCGATCTGCGGGAAAAAGTGAAAAATGCGTAAAAGCCTGTTCTTACACTCTATTACAGTGCGATTAGCCAAAACATGGCAATTTACTGTCAAACTCGCAAACACAAAAACAAAATCGCAATCTATTACATTTGGCCCCAGGTCATTTCACAGTTCGTTACCCAAATGTTTTTTTTTTTTAATGTTTTTGGGCAAATAGGTTCCAACCCTGTCTTGAAAATCATTGTTTTTTTTCCAATACTGACTATGGGCCTAATTCAGAGGTGGTCGCTAATGCAATTGCAGCTGCGATCCTCGTATGAAAATACGCTAATGTATGCAGGAGCCTGGAAATTTATTGAGACGCCCACCGGCGGCTTTGTAGATCCAGGCAACTGCGTACAAACAGGCAGCGGTGGTCGCAGATCCTTCCATGACCGATCATCTGAGTAATCCTATGGTCATGCAGAATAGCCACTGTCGCCAAGTTTACTGCACACAGAATCGCAGCAGCATGCTGGGGCACACCCCAAAAACATCCGCAACACGCCTGCGTTTTTGCCGTCACTCGCAGTAACCGCCCCCAAATGGTCCCTGACATTCACAAAAATATCCTCAATGTGAGCGGCATCGTCAAGGTACCTTGGTGTGTGCGCAGTATGACCGCGTCACATGCCTAATCGGCCGATAATCACTCAACTGCGTAAATATCGGCTTTGTGTATATATCTGGATCAGGCCCTATGTTTGCAATGTGGGGATACCTACTTACACTGGACATATGACAGTATTGTGACAATTTCATACCTCTCACCCATGTCTGTCCCAAGCATTTTATAAAGAATAATGCTCCTAGGCGTTTATGAAATGAATGGAAATGCTAGCCATAGACATTTAGCAGTCGCATGCTTAAGTTAAGAGGAAAACTTTTATCCACTAACTAGTCTAGAGACATACAAACTCTGCACAGATAGGGCTGTGGTGGGAATGGAACCCAAGACCTCAGAGCTGTGAGGCAGCAAGCTAACCATTGTACCACTGTGCTGCCCCAATTAGCTATACCTAAACGACCGCAAGGGCCAGTGATCTTATATATACAGTACACAACGCAGTACAATACAACTGAAGCTTGATTTTTATGTGTGACATTTGTTACACAAAACTGATAGGCTATGTAGAAATAATAAGCCATTAACTTCAAACTGCGTAATAATAATAATAATAATAATATATAAAGATAATTCTATGTCTGCCTTTGGTATACAACATACTTTACTCCCTTTAGGTAAAGTCTTGAAAACGTCACTTAAGAAAGGCTAAAGGAAATTATGTTATTTTACTTACCCTGAAAATGCAGAACAAGCTCAGCTTTGTAAATGATAAAAAATATTAATGCAATAAGGTTATTGCATTAGACAGATACAGGGTATAGTGATTGTTTCCAACAATATGCTTCTTAATTAATGCAACTGTAAGTACAGCAGTTCTCATTGTTTGGGCTCTCATTTGCGAATTACAGTTTTTAATGTTTTGTGCTTTGTATATGGAGCCTCAGACTGCAAGTGACATTGCATTTATGACATAGTGGTGTCACACACAGAAGGAATCAGATTGTCACTGCTTTGTGTCGTCTATGCAGCCTGCAGCATGTTATAAAGCTAATAAAGGACTGAGGTCATCAACAGAGCAGACAATTCCAAGGGATTTGTAAGCCCAGGGGACACAGTATTGCTAATGGAATGTGAGATGAAAGATGGAGCCATTGTTTTGGGAACCACACACACAAAAAAAACTTACATTTTTTTCTCTTCTTAATCTTTTTATTTGGTGTTAAATGCTTATAGCTCTTTATCTTATGGGGAGACTCCCTGAGTATATTCAGGGGCACGTCATCTTGTTCCCACATCTAAAGATTATAGTGGAGAAATGCAATGTTTTTAGGTCTTGTGAAGGAAAATATACAAGAAAATAATGAAAAATATATATTTTTTCATCTCCATCGCTTCCAGTTAAATGTGCAAGAATTTCTTGTGATTTGGGTGGGGTGTAAATATCCAAGGTGCAGTACGGTGGGTGTAAATATCCCAAGGTGCAGTACAGTGGGTGTAACTATCCCAAGGTGCAGTACGCTGGGTGTAAGTTTCCCAAGGTGCAGTACGGTGGGTGTAAATATCCCAAGGTGCAGTACGGTGGGTGTAAATATCCAAGGTGCAGTACGGTGGGTGTAAGTTTCCCAAGGTGCAGTACGGTGGATGTAAATATCCCAAGGTGCAGTACAGTGGGTGTAACTATCCCAAGGTGCAGTACGGTGGATGTAACTATCCCAAGGTGCAGTACAGTGGGTGTAACTATCCCAAGGTGCAGTACGGTGGGTGTAACTATCCCAAGGTGCAGTACGGTAGGTGTAAATATCCAAGGTGCAGTACGGTGGGTGTAAGTTTCCCAAGGTGCAGTACTGTGGGTGTAACTATCCCAAGGTGCAGTACGGTGGGCGTAAGTTTCCCAAGGTGCAGTACGGTGAGTGTAAGTTTCCCAAGGTGCAGTACGGTGGGTGTAAGTTTCCCAAGGTGCAGTACGGTGGGTGTAAGTTTCCCAAGGTGCAGTACTGTGGGTATAAATATCCCAAGGTGCAGTACAGTGGGTGTAACTATCCCAAGGTGCAGTACTGTGGGTGTAAGTTTCCCAAGGTGCAGTACTGTGGGTGTAAATATCCCAAGGTGCAGTACGGTGAGTGTAAGTTTCCCAAGGTGCAGTACTGTGGGAGTAAATATCCCAAGGTGCAGTACAGTGGGTGTAACTATCCCAAGGTGCAGTACTGTGGGTGTAAGTTTCCCAAGGTGCAGTACTGTGGGTGTAACTATCCCAAGGTGCAGTACGGTGGGTGTAAGTTTCCCAAGGTGCAGTACGGTGGGTGTAAATATCCCAAGGTGCAGTACGGTGAGTGTAAGTTTCCCAAGGTGCAGTACGGTGGGTGTAACTATCCCAAGGTGCAGTACGGTGGGTGTAAGTTTCCCAAGGTGCAGTACGGTGGGTGTAACTATCCCAAGGTGCAGTACTGTGGGTGTAACTATCCCAAGGTGCAGTACGATGGGTGTAAGTTTCCCAAGGTGCAGTACTGTGGGTGTAAATATCCCAAGGTGCAGTACAGTGGGTGTAACTATCCCAAGGTGCAGTACGCTGGGTGTAAGTTTCCCAAGGTGCAGTACTGTGGGTGTAAATATCCCAAGGTGCAGTACAGTGGGTGTAAATATCCAAGGTGCAGTACGGTGGGTGTAAGTTTCCCAAGGTGCAGTACGGTGGATGTAACTATCCCAAGGTGCAGTACCAGTGGGTGTAACTATCCCAAGGTGCAGTACGGTGGGTGTAACTATCCCAAGGTGCAGTACAGTGAGTGTAACTATCCCAAGGTGCAGTACGGTGGGTGTAAGTTTCCCAAGGTGCAGTACGGTGGGTGTAAATATCCCAAGGTGCAGTACTGTGGGTGTAAATATCCCAAGGCGCAGTACGGTGGGTGTAAATATCCCAAGGTGCAGTACGGTGGTGGAACTATCCCAAGGTGCAGTACGGTGGGTGTAACTATCCCAAGGTGCAGTATGGTGGGTGTAACTATCCCAAGGTGCAGTACGGTGGGTGTAACTATCCCAAGGCGCAGTACGGTGGATGTAACTATCCCAAGGCACAGTACGGTGGGTGTAACTATCCCAAGCTGCAGTACGGTGGGTGTAACTATCCCAAGGTGCAGTACGGTGGGTGTAACTATCCCAAGGTGCAGTACGGTGGGTGTAACTATGCCAAGGTGCAGTACGGTGGATGTATCCCAAGGTGCAGTACGGTGGGTGTAACTATCCCAAGGTGCAGTACGGTGGATGTAACTATCCCAAGGTGCAGTACGGTGGGTGTAACTATCCCAAGGTGCAGTACGGTGGATGTATCCCAAGGCGCAGTACGGTGGGTGTAAGTTTCCCAAGGTGCATAAAGGTGAGTGTGGGTGTAACTATCCCAAGGCACAGTAAGGAATCCCAGACTCAGGCCATTGATGCAGTATTGAATCAGACTGTCCCTGCTCCTGGTACTCCATGGAATTCTCCCCATCCAGCTATTTTGAATTTTTTTTTTTAGATGTGCTGTTGCCTCTATAATATAATGCTCAGTCTTTTACTATTTTTTTTTATTGAGTATGAATAAGGTAGCAGGAAGAGGAGAGTTGTGGTGGGGAGCAGGGGAAGGGGGTTTGTGGGGTGGGGTGGAGGAAGGGGGTGTTGAGGGAGGGGGCCCTGTCTATTTTGTCAGTCCCAGGCCCCACAATTTGTGATGGCAGCCCTGGGTGTAAGTATCCCAAGATGCAGTAAGGTGGGTGTAAGTATCCCAAGGTACAGTAAGGGTTGTGTAAGTATCCCAAGGAGCAGTAAGGTGGGTGTAAGTATCCCAAGGTGCAGTAAGGTAGGTGTAAGTATCCTGAGGTGCAGTAAGGTGGGTGTAAGTATCCTGAGGTGCACTAAGGTAGGTGTAAGTGTCCCAAGGTGCAATAATGTCGGTGTAAGTATCCCAATGTACAGTAAGGCTTGTGTAAGTATCCCAAGGTGCAGTACGGTGGGTGTAAGTATCCCAAGCTGCAGTAAGGTGGGTGTAAGTATCCCAAGGTGCAGTAAGGTGGGTGTAAGTATCCTGAGGTGCAGTAAGGTAGGTGTAAGTGTCCCAAGGTGCAGTAAGGCTGGTGTAAGTATCCAAGATGCAGTAAGGCTTGTGTAAGGTCGGTGTAAGTATCCAAGGTGCAGTAAGTGTCCCAAGATGCAGTAAGGTGGGTGCACATATCCAAAGGTACAAAAAGGTTGGTTTAAGTGTTCCAAGGTGCAGTGAAGCAGGTGTAAGTATCCCAAATTGCAGTAGGGTGGGTGCAAGTAACCCAAGGTGCATTAATGTGGATGTAAGTATCCCAAAGTACAGTAAGGCATGTCTAAGTATCCCAAGGTGCATTAAGATGGTTGCAAGCATCCCAAGGAGCAGTAAGGAATGTCTCAGAATCCTAAGGTGCAGTAAGATGCAGTAAGTGTCCCAAGGTGCAGTAAGATGAGTGTAAGTATCCCGAGGTGCAGTAAAGTAGGTATAAGTGTCCCAAGGTGCAGTAAGGTGGGTATGTGTATCCCAAGGTGCAGTAAGGTGGGTGTAAGTTTCCCAAGGTGCAGTAAGTATCCCAAGGTGCAGTAAGGTGGGTGTAAGTATTCCGAGGTGCAGTAAGGTGCAGTAAGTATCCCAAGGTGCAGTAAGGTGGGTGTAAGTTTCCCAAGGTGCAGTAAGGTGGGTGTAAGTATTCCAAGGTGCAGTAAGGTGGGTGTAAGTATTCCGAGGTGCAGTAAGGTAGGTGTAAGTATTCCGTGGTGCAGTAAGGTGGGTGTAAGTATACCGAGGTGAAGTAAGGTGGGTGTAAGTGTCCAAAGGTGCAGTAAGGTGGATGTAAGCATCTGAATCTGCAGCAATGTGCTCAGGGCCGCCATCAGGGGGGGATTACTGGGCCTGTAGGCCCAGAGAAAGAGTGGGCCCGGATGTCAGCAGTGTGGATTAATCATTATACCGGCAGCCAGGGAGAAGACTTGGCACAGGCAGCATTCCAAATAAGTTGCCAGCTGCGAGCCAATTGGAGCTTGCGGAACGGCAGCCAATCAGGAGCGGCCACTCCTGATTGGCTGGTCACAGAACGACAGCCAATCAGCTGTGATTGGCTCCCGGCCGAACCATATTCAAAATGCCGCCAGCACTGTTTCTTTTCCATGGCTGCCGGTGCAGTACACACTGCTGACATCCTTGCCAGGTTTTCTACATGCCTGACTGGCTGCCAGTGACAGGTAAGTGCACTGACTCTTCTCTGCACCCCCTGTCTAGTCCAGCCAGCCTTCTCTGCGCTTCTCCCACTAGCACAGCAATCCTTCCCAGCCCTGTGCCCCCCATAGTCAGCCTTCCCAGCCCTGTGCCCCCCTAGTCCAGCTTGTTTTCTCAGCCCTGTGCCCCCCTTGTACAGCCAGCCTTACCAGCCCTGTGCCTCCCTAGTACAGCCAGCTTTCCCAGGCCTGTTCCCCCCCTAGTACAGCCAGCCTTTTCAGCCCTGTGACCCCCTAGTACAGCCAGCCTCCCAGCCCTGTGCCCCCCCAGTCTATTTTTCCCAGCCTTGTGCCCCTGATGTCCAGCCTTCAATGCCCTGTTCCACCCCTCCTCTACAATTCTAGGTCAACCTCTCCCAATTGATGCCCCATCCCAGATGTAGCCCCACCCATATTATTTACATCTCCGCCTACCTATATCCCATCCCCCTACAAGGGGGGCCCTGACTATTATGTCAGTACTGGGCACCACAATTTTTAATGGCAGCCCTGAATGTGCTATACACTTATTGCTTCTCTAGAGGTTTTACCCCTTATCAACTTCTGCCCTTGCACACAGTCATGACAGACCATGCAATACGTGACCCAGTCCCTCCTCCCGTCACCTCTGCCTGGGCTGGGAAAAGACAGAAGGTTAATAAATGGTGATTATTGCCGGCTTGGGATTAATTCAAGGGAGCAGAATTTACTATTCTGCCTAATGCTGGGATGTGTGTGTGTATGTCTGTTGCGTGTGTTGTAATTGTAAACTAGCCAGGAATGTACAAAAAGCAATGGGAATAGTTATAAATGGAATTTGATATTATCTGGAAAGTAGCAGGTAAATTAAAGAGGGGTGGGTGGGTTCCCATTCAGCTCGCAGGAACAAAGAGAGGATTGCGTTTGAAGACTGAGAGCTCTTCTGGTGACACTTGACACACATCAATATCCCAGTGCAGGTTGCGGCTGTTGTTACCGTCCTTGCAAATCAAAAATTTAGATGCAGAAAAGCATGCAGGGTTTAGGTTGCTATGACAATTATTAAGCAACATCCTATGTGTAGACTGTTTTAATGCTGATGACAGTGGAGATTTGTTTTTTAAACAAATATATATTAAAAATATATATTTGCTACACACAGTTCTGTTTTTTGTTTGTTTGTTTTATTTTCAATTGGCTTCTTTAATGTTAGGGGTCTATGTACTAAGCAGTGATAAGTGACAGAGTGAAAAGTGATAAGTGCCAGCCAATCAGCTCCCAACTGTCATTTTTCAAACACAGCCTGTGAGATGACAGTTGGAAGCTGATTGTCTGGCACTTATTACAGACTTATCACTTTTCACTCTGTCACTTATCACTGCTTAGTACATAGACCCCTTAGTCATTTAGCTCTCTCCAGGTGTGTGCTCTGTGTTTCTCTGTGCTGTAAAGCATTACATGTGACTGAGGGGATGATTCATGCGCTGCTGATTGCAGATTCCTGATGGTAGGAAATCTGCAGGAATCTGTGCATTGGCCCGGCCTGTACTGCGCATGTGCAGTACGGGTCTGCGTGACCGCATGCAGTTCGGCAGCAGACTGTCAGTGATTGACAGCTTGCTGACGTTTCTGGGGGGGAGGGGGCTGCGACAACCTCCTTTTCCAAAAATGGAGGCGTGTCGCTGCCATTGGGGATTAGGGGAGGGCTCTGAGGCCAGGATTTCCGTTGACCGAAGGAGATTTCCTGGTCTCTTTTCCTGAACTGCGATGGCCAGCTGAGGATCATGCAGATGATCTGATGCTGCGTCCATGGACGCAGCTTGGATCGTAAATGCATGCAGGAGGCGTGATGCATTAATGAACCAAGCTGCAGCAGGTGATTTATTTGGTATCTGTTAGGCCTCCCTCTAATTTTTGAGTCTCTTGGATATTCCAGAAGGGTAGAAACTACACTGTATGCATGCTACGGGGTCAAACCAAATAGGTGCGAAGGGGACGTATTGCCTTATGGCACAGAAACGCCGACAATACCCCCTCGTGGCCCGATCTCACCCCGGAGTCGCACATTCTTACTTGCAGCCCTATGGATGGAGCCATATGTATGTTTGTTCCCCCAGATTCCCTGTATTTTATACTTTCCCAAAATGGTCGGGAGCCTCCCGAAAATCGGGTTGCGCTCCCGCCCACCTGGAAGGCTAGACAAGTCTCCTGGAACCAGCCGCAGGCAGCCCGCACCCCCCATTGCCGTCACTTTATATGTATGCAAAAGTGGGCAGTCCTGGGGACTCAGATGACGCGATTCGCGCTGGATCGCGCCATCGCATCGATGCCCTACCCCTCGCTGAACAGTGCCTGTATTACCGGCTCTGCACAGCAGGGGGCAGGGCCACAGCTGCCGCGCCCCCTGCTCCGCCCACCTACTGTGTTCAGAGAGCTGACCTGGCTATCCCCTCCCGGAAGGGACAGCCTAAAAGTAGGCAAGTATGCTGTATTTTTCCCAGTCCTACAACTCAGGCTTTTGAGACTCTCATTACTTTATATTCCTCTTCTTTCCCTTCCCACCTGGTTCTTGCAGCTGTGTAATGTCACACAAGTCTAGCCTAAAGGTGGCCATACACGCTGTGATTTTGACTTATAGGATCGAATTAGCTTCAAGTCACTGTAAGTTTGAGCCGAAAATGTTTGTTGATCCTGGACAATCTAATTTAAACAGACAATAACTATGCAAGGACTCTGTGTATGCACCAATTTTCCAGACATGCATATAATTAGACGTCAGAATCTGCACTATATGACCATACATGTCCCAACATGCATGTGAGACTCGTTTCCACAGTGTTATAGATAAAATCTTTCTTACTTATTTTCTATTTGCTATAAACTAGGCTGAAGTAAAATGTCTTTAAAATGTTCCCTATACCATGGCTAATTGATACCCAGCTACTGGCAGCCATTTTGAGCCCAGAGCTGAGCTAAGCTACAGCCATCTCTAGCTGCTGCCTGCATGCATTGTGATGTCACAATGCAGGTCACAGCCCTATGTAAACGATGCCCAGCTACTGGCAGTCATTTTGTGGTGGCATTTGTCCTACATTGATACTCTCTGAGTAGTTCCTGCTTTATTTAAGTGACTTTGGATAAGTACTACAGATATGGACTTTAGATTAAATCTTGCAATAAGGTCCTGAACAGCAACATAACAGAAAAAAGAACCTGGATAACATCTTCAGGTAAGGACTATTTAATACATTTTGGCTGTCACCCTTACGCCTTCAGACACCTCCCTCCCTTTTATCTGCAGTTTCAAATTTAGAAACAATGCATAAAGCAAATTATTCATCTGATATTATGCTGCATGACTTAAGATGGGGACACACGTGTCCAATCCTCCGAGGATCCAAATCCAGACCAGACTGTTGGCACAATCGTACTAGAGACCTGGATGCAGATTCAACACCCAATATATGCCTATACACCTGTCCAATTTTGCAGCAGATCTCAAATCTGTATTTACTTAATCTACTGAAAGGATTGTGTCACCATGCTCATTCTTCCAAACTTTGGCAAATCAGCTGACTCTCAAAGGCAAGGGCGTAGCCATAGTCAGTGCAGTTATTGGGACAGCAATGGGGCCCAGCCCTATCCCTGAGTTACACTGCCATCTCACGAGCCCCAGCTTTTCTATTCTCACCAGAGTGCTGCTGCAGGGCATCTGAGCCCAGAGTTGAACTAAGCTACAGCCATCTCTAAATAAAATACAAAATTACCAGCGCTATATAATGAACATAAAAAATAGATAAAAACTAATGATGAAAGTGGATGGTTAAATAAAAATCACATATTTATTATCATCAATTAAAATATATATATCACCGCAGGTGAAACAATAGACGATATAGCAATATATGGTTAATATGACCTATAGCTCATGGATTATAGTCCTGGATATGAACAAATCCGTATTGAGTGGACTAGAACTTTCCTTTGAGGCAACAAAGATTTACCGGATCCAAGTAGGATAGATGTAACACAATCCCTGGGCAGTGTAATTTGCACAGAATGTGTAATGCACCTTCTCACAGATGATACGTCCCTTAGCAGCGTTATAGTTGCATATGAATGGGTTCTTAGTGAAAAGTCCAGATCTCCGTTATTCCTGCCAATTCCAAGGAAATAAAGGCTCTTATGTCCACAAGGTAAATAGCAGCAAACTTCCAGAGCTTGGTCAGCATATACATATGGCGCTCAACGCGTTTCGCTGGATATATTATCGCCCAGCTTCCTCAGAAGCATAAGCTACAGCCATCTCTAGCTGCTGCCTGCATGCATTGGGATGTCACAATGCAGGTCACAGCCCTATATAAAAGATGCCCAGCTACTGGCAGCCATTTTGTGGTGAAATATGTCCTACATTGATACTCTTTGAGTAGTTCCTTCTTTATTTAAGCTACTTTGGGTAATGACTACATATATGGACATTGGATTACATCTTCCAATAAAGTCCTGACCATCCACATCTTCAGTAAAAGAATCTGAATAACATCTTCAGGTAAGGACTCATAGGCAAAACTAGAGATCTGGTAATGGGTGGTCCCAGTTTAGCACCATGTCAGATATTGGAAAAAAACCACCAGTGGCGTCCTTCCCCATGGTGTCACCCGGTGTAGGGGGTATGGCCTCGTGAACAGGAGGTGTGTTCACTTGAGAATGGGGAATGGCCTCGCAGCCCTAACAGTGTCTTCAGCCGGTATTCACTAATCATGTAGGAGATGACATTGTCTGGAAGATGCCTGTTAAGGTAGAAATATAACCCATGTCATCATCATAACCAGATAATATATACTGTAGTAATAGAAGCTTTTGTGCAGGAAAAATTTGAATTTCCCTGATCAAACTTCTGTGTCTCTCCAGGATCCCCTGTGTTACATCAGACCCCCCAATGTCCCCATCCCCAGGCCCCTCTGTGGTTCTCCAGGCTCTCTGTGTCTCTTTATCTCCAGGCCTCCATGTCTCTCTATCTCCAGGCCCCCTTGTCTCTCTCCATCCCCAGGACCCCCTGCATCTCTCCCTCTGCATCTCTACATCCTCAGGCCCACCTTTGTCTCTCAGCCTTATTCCACCAGCCCCAGTGTGCATCTCTCTGCCCCATTCCCTGACCCTAGTGTGCGTCTCTCAGCCCCAGTGTGCATCTATCTGCCCCAGTGTGTCTCTCAGCCCCATTCCCCTGGCCCCAGTGTGTGTCTCTCAGCTGCATTCCTCCAGCCACAGTGTGCATCAGCATCATTCCCCAACCTGTGTCACCCTAGCACTGTGTTAACTCCAACCCCCCCAGCCCTTTGCAGTCAGCTCCAACCCCCACCAGCCCCCTGTGCAGTCAGCTCCAATCCCCCACAGCCCTGTGCAGTCAGCTCCAACCATACCCCCAGCCTGCTGTGCAGTAAGCTCCAATCCCCCCTCCCCCTCAGCCCAGTGCAGTCAGATCCAAATCCCCCAGCCTTGTGCAGTTAGCTCCAGCCTTCCTCCCCAGCCCCTTGTGCAGTCAGCTCCAATCCTCCCCTCAGCACTGTGCACAGCTCCAATCCCCCCTCCCCTCTCAGCACTGTGCACAGCTCCAATCCCTCCCTCCACCCCTCAGCACTGTGCACAGATCCAATCCCTCTTCCCCTCTCAGCACTGTGCACAGCTCCAATCCCTCCTCCCCCCTCAGCACTGTGCACAGCTCCAATCCCTCCCTCCTCCCCCTCAGCACTGTGCACAGCTCCAATCCCCCCTCCACCCTCAGCACTGTGCACAGCTCCAACCCCCCTCCACCCTCAGCACTGTGCACAGCTCCAATCCCCCCTCACCCCTCAGCATTGTGCACAGCTCCAATCCCCCCTCACCCCTCAGCATTATGCACAGCTCCAATCCCCCCACTCCCCTCCCTGCAGTCACCACCATCACTTACCTGCTGCTCCTTTGCTTTGCTGCTTGGGGGAAGAGCTGCTGCTGGGCAGGTGAAGCAGCTCCCCCGGTAGCCATTTTATATTTTTTTAAAGCGAACTGGGCTAATGGGTGGTCCTGTGCACCCCCGGACCACTCCCCAGTTTTGCCTATGTAAGGACTATATAACAAATAACACCTGCCACCCTTACCCCTTCAGACACCTCCCTCCATTTTATCTGCAATTTTAAATTTAGAAACAATGGCTAAAGCAAATTATTCATCTGATATGACCCCTCTTTACCAAACACTATCCCTCTACTGTTTGTACTATCCACCTGGCCCCTCCATACCAAACACTGCACTGCGTACATGACCCCCGATACCGGCCACAATCTTCCTTACCACATAACTGACTGCCATGCACAGGAGTAGATCACTGACCTCTCCCATTAATAGAGAGTTTTATAGTATTCTATTTTTAGTATATAAAGGAAGAGAAGCCACGACGTGTGAGGACTGGACTGAGGAGCAGCCAGAACAGAAGAAGGAGGTAAGGTAAGTATCCTACTCTTCTTGCATTATTGCACATCAGATGTCATGTTGCGGATGTGAGGAGTGGGAATGGCTAGCAGTGGCGTCCCTCCCCGCTATGGCACCTGGTGCGAGGAGGGAAGCCATGCGCGCGGCGCAGCCACTCGGCACCGAAAGGGGGTCGTGGCCTAACTGAGATGGGGCGTGGCCTCGCTGGCCGAACCCCCGCCCGTGCTGTGGGTATCATCACTGGGGTGGTGGGCGGTGCCGGCTCCCTCACTGTGACAGGAGCCGAGTGCTGCACTTAATGCTACAGTGCAGCACCCGGCTCCTGTCATTGAGGGGGAGCCTGCACCGTGGTGTCACCCCTCTGCGGGTGACACCTGGGTGCGGCCCGCACCCCCCTTGTGAGGCCACTGCTGGCTAGGGCTGCTTTGTTCATTGGTTACTTTTTCTCATTGATTATGATATTTATTGATTTAGCTGTAAGATAATCCTTCACAATTGTTATGTAATTATGTTGTCTACTTGTTCTTTTTTTTATTTCTGGCTGTGTGAGTCTCACTTAGAAGGTATGGGAAGATTATTTGAGTGCATTTGTCACCTATACTGTGCCTTCCGTAATTTTGTGAACTCAGCATGATGGGAGAACCTTTGTACTGCTCCCTCCTGGAGCCAGGAGGGAGCAGTTTCAGGTAGGAGGACACAGCAGGGTGGGTTCTTTTCAGATCCGTCTGCTGCATAGGATGCTGTACCCCATCTCAGGATTAATGTCAAGTTCTGAATAAAATGCTTTTTCTGAACTTGATCAATTACATATTTCCACATCCCCATACATACAATGGGGACTGTGGAAATTATCGGGGGACAACTGTAACCAGGAGATATCAGTGATATCTCCTGTGTTACATGAATTATGAATAACCCTGACTCTTAATTTATACAAAAATAGGTGAACATCTTAATTTTCACCTATTTTTGTAGAAATTAAGTGATGAACAAATTTTAGCCTGTCACCCATACCCCGTCAGAACCCTCCCTCCAATGCTCCGAGGATCTAAATCCAGACCAGACTGTTGGCATAATCCTACTGGAGACCTGGACGCAGATTCAACACCCATTATATTCCTACGCAGCTGTCCAGCAGATCTCATATCTGCATCTATTAAAACAATCTACTGAAAGGATTATGTCACCGTACGCACTCTTCCAATCTTTGGCAGCCCAGCTGCCACTCACAGGCAAGGGCGTAGCTGCAGTAGGTGCAGAGAATGGGGCTGCTATGGGGCCTGACCCTCTCCCTGCACCGAGTTACACAGCCATCTCCTGATCTCCAGTTTTTCTGTTCTCACCAGAGTGCTGCTGCAGGACATCTGAGCCCAGAGTTGACCTAAGCTACAGCCATCTCTAGCTGCTGCCTGCATGCATTGTGATGTCACAGTATAGGTCACAGCCCTATATAAGGGATTCCCAGCTACTGGCAGCCATTTTGTGGTGACATTTTGTCCTACATTGATACTCTCTGAGTAGGTCCTGCTTTATTTAAGCTACTTTGGGTAATGACTACAGATATGGACTTTGGATTACATCTTCCAATAAGGTCCGGAACAGCAACATCTTTAGAAAAGAATCTGGATAACATCTTCAGGTAAGCACTGTATAACAAAACAGTTTTACATTTGCAAACAATGACTAAAGCAAATTATTTATTTGATATGACTTAAGATGGGGACATACTTGTCCAATCCTCCAGGGATCTAACTCCAGACCAGACTGTTGGCACAATCCTACTCGAGACCTGTCCCATTTGCAGCAGATCTCAAATTTGCATCTGCTGAAACAATCTACTGAAAGGATTGTGTATACTGTGCACATTCTTCCAATCTTTGGCAGACCAGCTTTCACGGACACACATGGTTGCAGCTATAGTAGGTGCAATTAATCAGGCTGCTACACGGCCCAGGCCACCTCTGGGGACCAGCCCTCTCCCTGCACAGAGTTACACAACCATATCTTTAGCCCCGGCTTTTCTATTCTCACCAGAGTGCTGCTGTATGTCATCTGGGCCCATAGTTGATCTAAGCTACAGGCTCACAGTCCCAAGCCCCTCACCACCATCCTCATTCCACAGGCCCTCATCTCCATCCTCATCCCACTCATCACCTTCCTCAGCCCCATCACTGTCCTTGGCCCAGCCCCTCACCTCATCACCACAGCCTGCTCTATCAGGGACAGTGTGCGGGTGGGGAACCATATGCGGTGACGTGAAGTGCCCAGGCCAGGCTACAGGGACGATCAGTGCAGCTAGCTGGCCCTGCACACTATAGCGCTGCTCCCGGCTCGCGGTACCCGGAAGTGCCCGCTAGTCGGAGCAGATGGCAGCTTCCAGTTTGCGTTGCCAAAGTGGAATGCAAATCCTGGAAGTGCAGCTGCCGGCTGATGTGAGCAGGTCCGGCTGACTGAGGAAAATATTGGAGGGGGCTAGCGGAAACATTCCCACTGCTCCGGTGGCCAAATCCACCCCTGAGAATACTGCAGCAGGAAGAGTGTCTTCTGGCAGGACAGAAGCTATAATTGGCAATTCACTAAGGCCCCGACTGTGCTTTAACTATTCAGGGAGCCAATCAGAACCTCAAAACAGAGACAATTATTTACACTGCAGCTGAGCAGCTGCAGGTAAAAAGATAGCTTGTAACAGCCAGGACCAATAGGCAGAGCTGCCGAAGAGAGTCATGGTTGCCTAGCAACCATCAGGACCATCGGCCCATAGGGTTCAGAGCATGCTTGCCTAAATTTTTTATCTCTTTGCCGGGAGAACCCGGGGAGGAGAAAGATTGGGTCGCAATGAGGGGCAGGGCCAGACATATTGCATCATTAAGGCCCACCCCCTTTGTGGCAAATTGCCGCAATTGGTGCAAATTTACATAAGGGGCGGGGCTAAATGAGGTGATTCATGCAGAATCGCATCATTAAGCCCCAATCCCTACATTGGAACCCGCGATAGCCGTTCTGCCCACTTCACTAGGAAGTGGGCAGAAAGCGGGAGAAGTGCCTACTATTCCGGGGGTGCGGGAGGTTACCTGAAAAATCGTGAGCCTCCTGCGACTTCCGGGAAGGTAGGCACGTATGCAGCAATGAGCACTTGCACCTAGCCTATACTGGGTGCAGCAGTTACACCTCCAACCAGGTGTACTGTATTTGCGATTATGTCCAACTCTGCACAGCCCCCAACTCTGTCCACAGGCCCTCACTGAACTTTAAGTACTCGGTTATGCCTCTTCAGTCACATCAGCCCCTCAATATTCCATCATTTATATATGGGATAATATGTCAATTGCAGCTAAATTTAATGACAGTTTAATCACTTTGCCAATCCAGAAAAATTTTAGATACAAGTCACGGATTTCTAATCCAATGTAATAGCTGATATAATGTGACTAGGTGGTGAGTTATTCACTGAATTGACTACATCCAAACTAGCAAATTCTAATCAATGGCACCAGAAGTACCTGCTTATAACATATTATTTCTAAGAGCTTATAGATATAAGGTGCAAATCCAAAAGCAAATGCATCCCGCAAATATTTCCAGACTGTGCACGCACCGCACCACCACCTCCCTTCTGCTTCTCCTTCCTGGGCTTCTCCCGGGGAGGAACACTCCAATGTCGGCAAGTATGCAATGCTGACGATGACTTGTAGCAACCCAGATGTACACTCACAGGTGTGCACACATAGGGCCTGATTCAGAAGTCAGCATCGACTTACTGCAGGAATATCGGCATTGCATGCAGCTACTGTGAACCTAATGTCAGACGCCATATTGGTGCTAATTAGCACAGTGACAGGTACTGCTGACATTCTGATGAGCTGACAGTGATGAACAAGAGATAGCGGTACCCCAGCCCCTTCACTTCATGCCCTAATTATACATTGCTGAGGACAGAGCATTGCAGTGAGCTGTACATGTACTATATAAAATGCGCCATCATACTAGAATTTCTGTGTGGAACAGAGGGTTTTAGTGGCGGTTCTAGGAGCGGGCTAGCCACCACCCTGCCAGCGCCGTCTAAGCTGATGGCACCCACCCATTCTTGCCCGCCGCCACATTACAAGCTGCAGCGGCCATGGCATTATATTTACAAACAGCGGAGCTGTTCCCTCCCACTGGGAACCTCAGTGTGCCTGGCGTGACGACGTCGTGCATGACATTCTGGGAGCAGCCACGGTAGAGAGAGAAGACAGAGGAGCAGCAGCAAGTAGGATGGATCCGCCTGCCTTCAGAATGCAAGAATTAGGCAAATGGCTCCCCCTTGGCAAACAGACCCCCCCAGCAAATGGTCCTCCACCTGGCAAACGGCACCCCCACCTGTGCAACTATGCGGCCGCGCAGTTATTATTTTCTCTGGCTTTTTGTTTTGGTAGCCATGGCCATGCCCCTCGATTAAGCCACGCCACCCCGACCTCAGGACACCAAAGGAAACTCTTGCCCTGAGCTCTGCAAAGCCTAGAATCAGCTCCTTACTGTCATTTTTCAAACAGCCTGTAAAATGATAGGAGCTGATTGGTTGGTACTTTATATACATCCACTTTATATCTCTCCAAGGCTTAGTACATAGACCCCACAATATGGTCATCGGTAAGTGATGTGACAGAGTTGGGGGGTTGATGGGGGATTTGATGATATGGACAGAGACTGGGGGACATGATGATGATAAAATAGTGCTAGACGTGTCCTTTGTCACCCAGTTTCCCTCACTAGAATTACCTGGGTGCACAGCCTTATGAAATATGCCATGTATTGTACACCAATGTGTACACATACAGGGCAGTGGCATAGCAAGATGCTTTGCAGCAACACAAGCCCAAGTAACTTTTAGCTCTGCATTAGGCCCTGAATTACTTGAATATGTGCACCCTAGGTATAGCTTTATTGGGTAAAGTTTCCTGTTTTACTTGCTTTTCTAAGAAGAAATAAGATAAGAGGCATATTTCAGACCTTTCCTGCCAGCCTGTTTCCTTTCACCTAAATGACCCAGACTTACAACAGCTGGAGGGACTCTTATTGCCTACCCCTGCTCTAGACTGTATACTATTATAAAAAGGGGGCTGAGATACACAGGCTTCCTGGAGCCTGAGAATTAGAGGTCAAAATACAGTAGCACTAAAGGTGATCAGTCGGATTAGTAGTGGCAATTTGCTCAAGAGGGTTTTTATTGCCTGAGGCACTGTACTTTGGCAGAACTACTTTCAGAGAGCTGTTTGTTTTTGCTGCGTACTTTGCAGCTTACGCTAATATAGTGTCTTTAGTACAACATGACTTTTGTTATGAGCCTTCAGGAGTGCCTGGTTCTGCCAAGGGCGTTTGGGTCCCTTTCTAGTAACAATAAAACACCCTTCTTGAGCAGTATTAATCATGAAATGTATTTAAACGTTGTGTTCACTAGTTGCGCATTATTACCTCAGTAACTGCAAGGAAGGGGGGCTAGACTGCAATTCAGCCCCAAAACATAACTCTGAGGTCCTGGGCATTCGATTCCCAACAAAGGAGGCACCATTTGTGTGGAGCTTGTATGTTCTCCATGTGTTTGTGTGTTTTTCCTCTGGGTGCTCCGGTTTCCTCCAAAAACATACTGGCAGAGTTACTGGCCTTTAGCAAAAAAAATGAACCCTAGTGCATACAGTGGGGATGGTTCTGTGTCAGGGCGCATCTGTGCTCCGGATTTCAAGCTGACTGTTCATGCATCTGAATTGCAAAACTTGGTGTGCGCATTTGCTGCACAATGTGTCCGAAGTCGCAAGTAGGTATGTTTCGGCTGCATCTTGTGCGGGGACCAACGTGATGTAGGCATTTCTGGACGGTGAGTATCAAAATGCAGGGAGCAGCTGTTTCTGATGGGAGTGACGTAGGTGTGTATCTAAACCGCCATGCGATTCTAAGTCCTGCGTACGGGTAAGGGACACCTGCTTCTGCTGGATCTCTTGCACTTAGCATGGGACTGGTGCAAATATCAATACTAATGATGACAACTGCGTCTGAGGAGGCTAGAACAGTGGGCGGGATAGGTTTGCACTCTCAGACTCACCGATCTATGGCTTAGTTTGATCCATTGATGAATTAGCATATGAAAGTGAGTACAATGCTGCTGCCATAGGGAAAAGTTGCAGCAGAATGGTGCGAGCCAGAATCAGCCCCAGTATTTGTGTGTTTGTACATGTTTCAGGGAATGTAGATTGTAAGCTCCACTGGGACAGTAACAAAAATATTGGAAGATCTGTGATTTGCAGTTTTAATTACAATTGTACATGCATACAGTCAGTGGCATCACAAGGGTGGTGCGGGCCGCACCCAGGTGTCACCCGCCGTGGGGTGACACCAAGGTGCAGACTCCTCCTCAGTGACAGGAGTATTAAGTGCAGCACTCGGCTCCTGACACTGTGAGGGAGCCGGCACTGCAAGCAGGGCAGTCCGCACCTTCAGCGCCCCCCTTCCCCAGTAATAACCACGGGGGTTCGGGACATGAGGCCAAGCCCCCTGTCTACGAGGCCACCCCCCTTTTCATCTGGGCATGACAGCATCCCTCCCTGCACCGGGTAACACTGTGGGGAAGGACGCCACTGCATACAGTGTTAATAAGCTTAACTATGCACGTGATCAGTGGCGGGATGTATCGTATTCAAAATATGATTCTTGATGCATCCTGCCCCATGTATGATAGCTCATATCAAATTTTAATTGAATTATTTGTGTTATGATATTTTCTTTATCTGTTATTAATATCTGTCTTAGATTACGTTTAAGTCAAATTAATGCAGGAGTATGCTTAATTTACTTCCACTCACATATAGAAAAATAAAGCTGGGTACACACTACATGATGTGTACCCAGCACGACATCGCTGGTATTGGGACCACACATGCGGCAAGTGCACAAACACTTGCTGATGCCAGGTCCGACATGGGAGAGTTACGCGATCTGCTCAACCTTTTTTATTGTAAGTAACAAAAAAGTTATCTTCAACCTTAATGCTGTCTAATGTCAGGTTATTGTACCAGCTGAATAATGGAATGACTAGGTTCAGTCTTCTTTCTTTAAAGTAAGCAGGATACTTTATTGTTAAATTAAGCTGTATAATTATTATCTTTCATTATTAGAGTCACATATTTTGCCACACTATACAATCAGATCATTTTTATTCAGACACATAAGTATCTGTTTCAGTGGAGATTGCAATCTAATTTCCCTATCACAGGCACACAAACACCAGGGTGCCGCACTATCTTGTGACAGGAAAATGACTGCTTTAACTCCATGTTGGACAGGGCCATGATGAGCCCACTGGGGAAAGCAATGGTTGGAGTCCAGATAATAGCATGTGGATGTGTCAGGAACTCAGGATTGCTCCTTGGCTAAATATTGTCAGAAAATCAAGATTGCACTCAAGAGTGTCAGGGACTCAGGATTGCACTTGGATAGCAGAGTGTAAAGAACGGAAAAAAATCACATGGGTAGCAGAGTGTTAGGAACTCGGGATTGCACTTGGCAAGCATTGTAATGTATCAGGAACTCACAATTGAAAACTGGTAGCAGGATTTCAGTTATATGAAATTTCAAATTGGTAGTTATGTCAGTAATTAAGAATAGCACATAGGTAGCAGAATGTGAAGAACTCATGACTGATAGCAGGGTATCAGACTTATGATTGCACTTGAGGAGAAAAGTATCAAGAACTCTGGATATCATACAATTAGTAAGGTGTCATGAACAATTGAGAACTGGCACCCCAATGTCGGGAAATTGGGATTGTATAGTGTTAGCAGGGTGCTAAGAATATAGGATTGCACACTGGCTGCAGGGTATCTGGAAATTAGGAAATTTGTATTGCACTCAGATTGCAGAGTGTCAGGAAGTCAGGTTAGCAGGATGAAGATACCAAGAACTGAGGATAAAAGGAACAGGAACAGAACCAAAACCAAATCACACGATCTATAAATGTGCTATAGAAAAGCTCAACAATGATCTAACCATGATTACAGGGATAGTTTTAAAGGCCAGGCAACAGCAACATGTACAGCTCGTTAACGGTTGGGAAATGCAGCATGATTAATTGCTACATTGAAGGAACAGCAAATATCCAAGATACATCAGCACCTCTGGGCGTAGTACAATATTACAACTACAAAGTCCACATTCAGCAGAGATCAGAGCTTCAAGCCTAGACAATTGCAGTGCACATGTTATAGAAGCTGCTTACTCTCACTGTAGAAAGTAAGCAGGGGGGATTTCCCTAATACCCCAGTGGGCCAAGCCAAGCCTGCATTCAGGGCCTGATTCAGAGCCGGACGCTATTTCCGCTCGCTCGTTCAGAAAAAGGGGCCGGCTATTTAAATTGAGCGCTCGCTCTTTGCGGTCTGTTGACGCCTCTATGTCTGAGCGAGCGAACGAAATATGCGCTCGCTATTTTGTAAAGACGCCCCCTGGCCGCTCGCATCATACGTCATCTCCGCTATTTATTTGATTAATCGAGTACATCGAAAGGCGTCTGAACTGCTTGCAGTGCTTGTGGTTGGATTTTCCTACCGCAATCATGCGAACAGTTCAGGCTAAGAAACAACCAAGTGATGTGGTCGATGACACTGCTTTGTTAATTATGCACACCCTTAAAACGCCCGTTTTGACCTTTTGGCACGCCTGCGTTCGGATCACCACTCCCCGTTTTCAAGCACCTTCCCCTGTTACCACCCACAAACACCTCATCCTGTCACTCAAATTAGCAGGCACTCGCTGTTTTGCGAGCGCACGATTTCCGACCGCAATGACTGGTTGGTGCATGCGCATTAACACCCATACGCATGCGCAGATGTGCGAACATCGCTCGGAGCGAACGAGCGGCCGCTTACTAGCGGCTCTGAATCAGGCCCTCAATTCAAAAGTAAAAATTACTAGTTGATTCGGTTTATTTATTGTTAGCACATGATATTTCAATGGTTCTCGATTCAACTAGCTATTGATTCCAGAACCATTGGCATGTCTTTTACCAGCACTGAAGACGTTGGTTACTGCATTAATGTTGGTTGCTAAATTTTACTGCAACACTCAGGTTTATTCAGAGGTCGACAGGGGCTGCAGTGGCCTAAACTAACCTATTAATAGTTATGTGTGTCAGGGTTGCTTCCTATCTAGCTCCATCCTGGCTACTATCTTTATTATTTTCAGCTGCGTGTTCCAGACAGGCTAAATTGATAGGCAGAGTAAAAAAAAAAAGTCGAGAAAACACTCTCTTTATCTAGATGCCTGCCGACAGCATTTTCTAGTGTTAAATCACAATTTTATAAATTTGGACAAAAACTTTTATAATTTCTGCCTATTTTGTGTACAAACCAGATATTTTGTTTTGGTGGCTAAATTCAAGTGCCTTAAACGTGAAATTTTTGTTGGCCAATCCAAATTTTTTTAGAAAAAATGAATCTCCTGACCTGGGCGGGAAGCACCAAATAGCTGAGAAACGCGGTCAAGCCCCGAAAATGCGTGTTTGACCGCATTTCTCATATGCACCAAGCCCAGGAGTGTGATGCACTCGGTGGGTAACGCCATCTTCATGATGGCGTTACTCTATAGAAGCCTATGGGCTTCTATCCGGAGAGCGCTGAGTGAGGGATCCGATCGGATCCCTCCCAGCACCCCCTGTGGTCATAGACCCGTACGTCCCTCCATCGCAAAGGGCTGCTCTTACCGAGAGAGCGGTCCTTTGTGGTATTCGTCAGGCATACCGGCATTACCAATGCCGGCATGCATGCGAAGAGCGGTGAGATGTATTGTGTCCCGAATGTGATGCATCATGCATCCCGCCCAATATCTTTAAAACGACTAAGAGGTAAAAAACTGTAAATTGCAGTATATGGTACATTGTGTATTATTATCAGTGACTATGGGCCTGATACAGACGCAGTGTCACTGTTTGCGCAGTTGTGAGAATATTTGTTTTGGCACATGCGTGCCACTGAGTGTATTCAGAGAACGCTGTTGTGAATGGAGTCACTTGCAATAGAGCTGGCAGTCATGGGCCACTGGGTGGTGTCTTGAAGTGAGCGCAAAAAATGTCCGTCTCATGGGAGCGTGATGGGAGTGTCAAGGGCGTGTCGGAGTCCTCAAACGCAGAGCCGCAGCAGGGGCCATGATTAGAGAAAGTTCAGAAGGAGAGACTGCGATAGCCATAGGGTGTCAATGGAGCAAACAGTGGTGCGCCAATGGTGGAGTGTTTGAGTCCACTGGCGGATATGTACTGTCTATGGACATTGAAAGTAGACTTCTCAGGGCTTGCCATCTCCAGGGCTCGCAAGCGGAAGGCTAAGACTAGCATTTGTATATATTGTCAGTGAATACGAAAGAAACTACAGCCACACATGCATTAGTATCACCTCTGAAACATGCCCTAGGTGTGGGGGATGAACTTTTACAGGACTAATGCAAAGTGGAGTTGGTGCTATCTGGAGATTGTACTGTGTGGAGTTTTTATGTTTGTGATGGTGGTGGTAGGGGACACAGATCGTAAGCTCCAATGGGACAGAGACTGAGGTCTAGAAGATATGTATTTGCCATAGAAAAAGTGATTCATTAAATAATATTGGTAGTGTGCAGTCCAACTTCTGAATGATTTTTTATTCAATGAATAGCACTATTCTGTCCAGGGCCGTAAGTAGGGATGTGCGAGCATTGCCATCACACAGAGCGCAGGGCGCTGTGGGCGATAACGTCACTGCCCCATAGCCCTTCCATTAGGTGCTCCAGGTGGGCACCCTGCAGTCTGAGTGTCCCAATGGACACTCTCTTCAGCGCTGTGCTCTTCCCCAATGCTGCTGGCCCCACCCCCACTGGTCACTGAACGATATAATGTGTGTAACATCATGGTGTCAGACAGTCAGGGGACGAGCCGGCACAGGGCGCTGATTCTGACATTTAGTTCGTCCTCCTTTACCATGTATAGTTTGAGTCTCCGATATCCAAAATGCTTGGGACCAGAGGTATTTTGGATAATGGAATAGTATGTATTTCGGAATATTTGCATATCATAATGAAATATCTTGGAAATGGGACCCCAATATACACACAGAATGCATTTATGTGTTATATGCACCTTATACACACAGCCTGCAGGTCATTTTATTATTATACAGTATTTTCAATAATTTTGTGGCTCAAACAAAGTTCGTGTACATACATGAAATTCAGTTATGTTTCATATACACCTTATACACACAGCCTGAAGGTAATTTTATACAATATGTTTAATAATTTGTGCCTTAGACAAAGTTTGTGTACATTGAACCATCAAAAATCAAAGGTTTCACTATCTCAGTCAAGCCAAAAAAATCAGTATTTCGGAATATTCCGTATTTCGGAATATTTGGATATGGGAGACTCAACCTGTATCAAAATATATTTTAGGTTTAGTTTTACTTTACTAAGTATCTGTAGCTGTGCTGTTATTTCAGCATCCAACATGCAAAAGCCTTCACAAACAACTAGCTTGGTATATGCAATAAACTGAGATATAGGAGGATTTTAATTTCCTGTTGCTCTTCCTTTGTGTCAGATGTCTGTTTGTATACTCGACAAACATTTTTAAAGCCAGATCCCACTTATCTATTGCCTATTCCTTATCACTGTACAGTCAGTGATGTGACACAGCTTGCCAAAGAACAGTCTATTGATGTAGGAGATACCGTTTGTTATCAATTTTTATACCAAGTGGGTAAGGTATTTGCTTTTAGTTCGGTTAGTCTAGATGAGACCAACTAATTTTTTTGGAAAAACATTGTATAACCCATGTTTTAGTAACTTTTTACAAATGACCAATAAATAATTTGGACTTAAAGCTGACCGTACGTACTGAGATTCCAGTAGCCACTTTGTTTTTTTAGATTCTAATCTCCCCGAATTGCTGCGTGTGTGAGATTGATCTGATTGGCTGATGACAATAATTTGCGGTTATAACTGTTAAGCTCTGTACCTGAGAAGTGAGTGCATTCAACTGCAATTCAGTAGTGTGTTAGGCATATATAGTAGTGTAGCAACTTGCAGAGATTTTGACATGTGCTGCAAGCTTAAATACTGTATTTTGATGAAAATGCAAACAAAATCCCCTTGATTTAATTTTCTAGATACACAGATAGTAGCATTACACTATTGTTAGGGGTAAATTTACTAAAGTGAGCGTTTTTAGAAGTGAGTTTTAAAAGTGATGTTGTCCATAGTAACCTATCAGATTATAGCTAATATATTCTAGAAAGTGCTAGTTAAATGTTAAGTAGAATCTGATTGGTTGCTATGGGCAACATCACTTTTAAAACTCACTTCTAAAAATTCTCACTTTAGTAAATTTACCCCTTAGAGTCTATAACAAAATGCTTTTTTGTTTTTGTATTGTACATATTGTACATATATGACATTAATAATGACACAAAAGCTGGTATCATGTACAATATGGGTAAACACGAGCGTGAGCATATCTCTTTTCTGTTTTGTTTCAATAATTCACAATAATTTATTCAGGTCAAGCAGCTGGATCTGATTATGTATGGACATGAAAAGTAGGTGTGCAAAGAACCATATTTATTGCATACTGCAGAAGGGAGAGCTTGTTAGGGTTGTCAACTCACACCTTTAATAAAGGGCACATATGAATTACCGTACACAGATTCTGTGGCAGGTTGACTTCAAAGGGTATATTTACTAAAGCGTGGGTTTTTAGAAGTGGAGATGTTGCCCATAGCATCCAATCAGATTCTACTTCTCATTTATCTAGCACCTTCTAGAAGATAATAGCTAAATTGTAATTCGTTACTATGGGCAACACCTCCACTTCTATACCCCCAAGTTTCCATTTCACTTGGTTTTAATCATGCACAGAAGATGTGCAATTCATATTTGTCCCTTATTAAAGGGATGATCTGGCAACCCTAGCTTGGTCATTCAAATATAATTAATCGGCTCAGCTTGCTTCTTCCATGCTGGCTGTAATGCATGGCTTTGCCTGGCTTTATCTATTTATTTTTTCTGTCCTTGCCGCCCTAACTCCGCCCCCCCCAACACTCTCACTTTTCCCCCAACACTTTCTCCACACCTCTCTCTCACTCCTCCCCCTTTTTGTGTCTCTTCCCCACCCCATAATCATAATCAGAACCACCTACATATTGGAACTGAAATCTGAAACTGGCCACTTTCAAAAGTGAAACCCCCCCCGACCATCAACTCTCAGGAGTTAACAGCACAAACAAATTGATCTGTCAGACATAGCGAGTGCCCGTTTCATCGATGATCATTGCAGTTAGTGAACACAAATAGCTTCTGCAATTATGCTATGTGTTGTGTCTTGGGAACACATAAGGGGAATTTCCTGACTATACTAGCCAAACACGGTTACATACTTGCACAAAGTGGCCTTGGGTGATACAAGCGGAAACCCACTGACTTTCCCCTAAAAAGAAAAATAAATTAAAAAAGGAAATTTTTGTTAACGCACATTAGCCTGATTCTTCCACTAAATTGGATAAGAACATTTAAAGTAGATTCATCAGCAAAGTGCATTTTATTTTCTTGTTACAGGCCAGCACTAGCCCATAAAGATGTTCCTCGCTGTGAATTAATTGGTAGCTCAATACAATGCCGGGATATTAGCTGGTGACGACTTTGAATAGGGCAATTAGTGTTGACGGTATGTAATGAAATGGCAGGGTGAGGAGGTCTCTGCTCATTTCTCAACCCTCAGTCAAAAGATCTTTCTTTCTGGTAATTTGAATCAGTTTTCATGTGGGCGACTGTAATGGGTTTTTTCGCTGGGAGCCATTTATTCCAAACCCACTAGTAATGAGAAGTGCCATCACATCAAGGTACTTAAATAAGGGTAATTATAGCAATTCCTCTTGGAAAGTGCCTAATGAGAGTAACTTAAACTCTAAAGCCTTCCAAAAACTGTAGAAGCTCTAAGAATTCTCTCCCTACCAGCAAGTTTTGCAGAACGTTGAATTTCTGACATAATACTGAAATCCTGAGGGCAGGTCATTGCATATAACATTCACAATTGTTTTACTTTATTCTCTGTCATTTGCCTTTTTTTCTAATGTTAAACATCTAAAATGAACAAGGTAGAGGTCGAAACGTTACACATAACTCAGGGGAAGTAGTAGATGAGAAAAGCAACTTCAGGGCTGTAACTACGGGTGTGCAGATGGTGCCATCCCCCGGAGTATAGGGCTTTGGGAACGGTGCCACTGCTGTTAAAAATATAATACAGCACCATGGGTTGGTACATCATAGACATAACACAGACCTCAGAGATGAACTGGGCCTTACTGACACTGGATGCACATTGTGAAACGTGTTTGAATAGGACACGTCATTTGTACTTCCATGTGAGCTGAGTGATATTGGCTATACATTTGAAAGATAAGGGGGCGAACATTAATTGACATAGGATTTACACTAATGGTGATCTAAGTGTGGGACAAACGTCATTGTAAATCCCATATCTATATGGCATTGAAATGGTCAAAAGACTTCCCGTGAGGAATTTGATTGTTGACGGCCACTATAATAGGACCCATTTTTGAGTCTTGTCTTTCAGATAAGGAAATAGACCCAAAAATATATGTCAATTGTATGGATGAACCAAACTCGAACAATAATCAGATTGGCGCTAATATATATTATATATATAATTAGTTATAAGCAGTTGCATACACCTATGGGTCTGTGTATACCCAATTTAATTCACCAATAGGTGATCACATATAGAACAAAAAGAAACACTAGTGGTGTTGCGCTAATAGTCTAAATTTGGGTTTGACCAGATATGGCAGAAAATAAACAATTCAAGACACCACTAGTGTTTCTTTTTGTTCTGATTGTATGGATGAGACTAAAAAGACGATAAAATGTAAAGTCAAACCACTGCGTGTTGATGAGATTGATTCAGGTTGGTATAACTTGTGTAATCATCTCATCGGACTGATCTACTTCATACTAAATACTACTGTTCCCAAATCCACTTTATCTACTAACTATGGAACTGCTGTGGTCCACCAGTCACTTACATCTCTTCTTGGTAGGAGTTATAGTACGTTGCTTCACTATCTTCCTGGATCTCACACTATCTGTGAGGTACAGCTCATGATCTTATCGTGACAGCTACAAGCTGAGACCTGTTATGAGGTTGTCAATTTGCAACACCTGCTGACAATCTATTAATCATCACTTTTTTTTTTTAACCCTTGTTTCCTGTTTCCTGCCACGGGTCTGTTGTGTCTTTGCAGTCCAATGCGAGAGTTTCCTGAATTCTGTGCACATGTCTTTCTCCAGCCATCTCTGGAAGCTCGCTGCCACAATCTGACCTTGCTTTCACTCACTGGAGGCCCTAGTGTCAACTTTAAAATGTATTCAGTGTAGCTTGACCCTGCTCATATATATGGATGAACCAGGGAAGGATTTCAACTTAATTATTTAGGTGATGGGCAGTGGCAAACGCAGGATTTCAGGAGGGGGGGTTTCCAAATGCCTGATTTTAGAGTGAGTGTGGCCAGTCTATAAGGAGGGTAGAATTAGCACTTAACCAGCTTTAATATGCATCATACAAAGTGTATTGTTTGACATAATTCCAGCATATACAGGATCAGTGATCACAGTAAGCCATTAGATTAGGCAGGGCTGAATGTTTATATTTAGATGTGGGCACCATTCAAGAGTATTAGAGCAAGTCCGGAGCCTGGAGGAGCAGCAGAAGAACCTAGCACTGCCCTGGACATATATGTACATTTTGGGCTCTATAGCAGTTCATCCCTAACAGTGAATGTTTTCCAGATCTCCTAGTTGGTGCACTGGTTATTTATTACTGGCTGATACATGTTAAAATATCCACAGGTGGTGGTAATTATTTTATTTATGATACTGAGAAGAAGATGCAGCACTAGTAACATTCTATTATATTACTATTTCTATTGTGGTCATAGTGTGGCCTGGGGAGGAGGGTTTCAGGGCAGATGGAACCCCCCCTGCATTTGCCTATGATGGGGGTGGGGTGGGATGCCAATTAAACTAACAATGTCACAAAAATACAGTACATCTGGGGAAAACATTTGAAAGAAAATATACAAATAACGTCTAGATTTGCAATTTTCCAAGATGTAAAAGGGCCTTCTAATAAGATGCCCTTATCTTTATTCTACATATAAATGTGTTGGTGATATCATCCCATGTGGCTGAAAATATTACTACTACCATGTTTGATTATATATGATTTGTTGGACTACAAATATAATCATTGATACACAATTACTTTGACCTTGAAATCTGTTAATAAATCCCATGCATGACAATCTTTAATTTATACATTCAGAGCTTATCCTACATACATTCCTGATTTCTTACTTCCCTACTCACTTCGATATGTTGATGAAGGACTATTAGCTGCACCTAGAATCTACCTTAATTAATTTGAGGATCGAGCTTGTAGCTTTGGAGCCCTGAATCTATGCAACTCGCTTCCTCGCACAATTCGAGAGGCCTCTTCTCTAGAATCCTTCAAAATCTGTTTACCTGTTTACTCATGCATTTCACTAATGTCCTTTAGTTCCTAATAAAATACAACCTGAATGCTTAGTTTTGTATCTTGTGTTTTTAAATGGCAGTGTAAAGCACTTTGAGTCCTACTGGATGAAAGTGCTATACAAATAACATTACTATTATTAGAAATTAGCGGTTTTGCTGAGTCCTGGCTCAGATCAGTTTTCGGGTTCCGAGTAGAACCGTGCCCCAGCTCAGGACTACCCGTTAGTTCGGATCTTGGATCTAAAAACCAGATCTTGAGTTTTTGATTGCATGTAAAAAACTCCAAATTACATGACTTTAGCTATTTTTATCAATTATTATCAATTGTCAAAGAAATCCAAAACGGAAATTGAACTAAAACACTTGAGGGTGGTTTTGCCAAAACCATAACAGTTGAGGGTGGTTTTGCCAAAACCATAACAGTTGAGGGTGGTTTTGCCAAAACCATAACAGTTGAGGGTGGTTTTGCCAAAACTAAAACCAAAAGACTTGGGTCCTTAAGATTGTAAATATTTTTTATTAAAATTGCAATTATCTTCCTCAATACTATAATTCCTTTCTATAGTGCTGTAGATCACTACACTTTTTAATTTTTTTATAACTAAAGGAATCATGTGATCTGAGTGCAAGGAAGGTCAAATGGATTCTTCACCCAAATGTTTTTGTTAACTAACCTCACCCCCAATTCTGAACAAAGAATAGTGATGTGACTTATGCTGGGTACACACTGGGCAATATATCGGCAGTTCAGTCGAACGGCTGATATATTGCGAGCACATCCGGAGGCGGTGTACCTCAGATATGTCTGTGAATTACGTCATTCGCAGACATATCTCATCTGCTGTGCAGCACAGCTGATGGCCAATATATATGCAGATACAGTATATCGGCACATATGGCTATGCATGGGCGGTCCGCTGACCACCTGTACATTAGCTAAAGGGACCCGTGGCGATTGACATCTCAACTCGGAAGGCAAATTCAAATGCGTATGCACTTACCAATCGTTAGATAGGCCAGTGGGTCGGTCAATTGTGTACCCAGCTTTACAGTGTAGAATGAGATAGCAGTAGTATATTCTAGTAAGAGTAGTACCAGTGGTAGGATCTTCGTACTTGCCACAGTATCAGGCAAGCGGTTGTAGGATAGGCTGGAAAATAGAAGTAGGTTTAACAGGGCCTGAAAAAGTATAATGGCTGAGAGTGAGTCTGGTGAGATGAGGTAGGAGATCCATAAGTGGGGAGTAGACTTTGGTTGCCATCAACATAGAGCTGATAGTGGAGGGTGATTGAGCAAATTAGAAGAGGTATAAAGTGAGAAAAGCAGCGACCCATAAACTGAGCTTTACGGGTCTTCACAAGGTAGTGAGAGAGGAAGTGAAGGTGCATCGGAAGTAGAGACAATGAAGGTGCAATCAGTAAGGTGAACCAATAGAGATCTGTGGGCCCGATTCAGACCCAATCGCTAGGCTGCTTTCACAAGCAGCCTGCCAATGTTTGCAATGTGCGCATGCATCCCAGTGCACGTGTGCAAACTAGTCCGTGCGATCGGGAAGCAATAGCTCGCTGTGCATAGCCACCTCGCTAGAATGAGTGACAGGACGAACCGTTTGTGGATGGTGACAGGGGATGGTCGATGGAAACGGGGGAGTGGAGGTGCGAATGCAGGCATGCCTGAGCGTCTTAACACCATTTCAGAGGCGTGCATAATTAAGAGGCAGCGTCATAGTACATGTCACATGTTTGAAATTCACACTGAAGCACTCGCAGTGCTTGCGGTAGGGTATGGTCTGCCACAAGTGCTGTGTATGCTTCCGATGGTACTCGATGTTACCGATGGTTGCATACACTTCCTGGAGATGGCGTGTATAAGTGGGCGTCTTAAGACAGGCTGGTGGGCGTCTACATACACACCGCGATTGCACGCCAAGACATAGTGGGCGTGCTAATGCCTTGCTGTGCAATAGCGGGATTTGCATACTTTGACTGCGTGCGAACGCATCTAGCGAGTGGGTCTGAATCAAGCGCTGTGTCCCAAAAGCTAAAGGAATGGTAAGGTCTGCAGGATGAAAGGGTGAACAATGGTGTTGAAAGGGTATGCAATGATGTTGAAAGGGTTTGCAGTCGGGAAGCCGGCGGACCTAATCCCGACAGCCGGCTTCCCGACTGCTTAATCCCGGCGAGGACTAAATGACAGGCACCTAAATGTAAACGCTTGTCTTTTGCCGACACCGGGAGACCAGTGCCCGGCATCCCGATCGAAGTGATGCCGGGCGCTGAGCGTGGACAGCCACAGGGGGGGGAGGGTTAGGTTATGGGCTCCTGGGGGAGTTAGAGTTAGGAACCCCCCCGGGAGGTTAGGGTTAGGCTATGGAGAGGGAGGGTTAGGGTTAGGCACCCCGCGGGGGACTTAGGGTTAGGCACCCCCCCGGGGGACTTAGGTTTAGGCGGCAGGGAAGGGGGGGTTAGGATTAGGCACTGGGGGGGAAGGTTAGGGTTAGGCACCCATAAGGGAGGGTTAGGGGTAGAATAGGTTAGTCAATACTTACCTTTAGGACGATCAGGATATTCATCCTTGTCGGGCTGCCGCTGTCGAGATTTGAACCGCTGGACCCCTGGCCATACCGATTCTGTTGAAAGCAGTCATTGTCCAGGAGAAAGAGTATTGAGAAGTAGCCCATAAACTTAGCTATGAGTATATTGTTAGTCACTTTAGTGAGTACAATCTCAGTAGGGTGTTGATGAAAGGAAGCCTGATTGCAGATGGATTGAGAAGAGAAAAGGCTTGTAGGACATGAGTACACTCGCTGCTCAATTAGTTTGAAAGCAAAGAGGCAGAGGGAAATAAGGTGACAGTTGGTTAGAGAGGCAGGGCAGTTTTCTGAGGTTAGGTCTAATAACCATTTAGATTAACAGGTGGCGTGGACACGGTTAAACAGGTACAAGGCAGTGTCTGTGCTGGATGCAGCCTGGAAGCAATAAGGGTATGTTAGGCGTTGTAGTGCCCAAGGTGATGACAGTGCCTATGCTTCTGGTAGCATAGCGGTATGCCCCTAGTGCTATTCTGTGGTGGCCCAGAGATTGGGGTCACACTGTGTGGGGCTTAGGGGCACTAATGTCACAGAGAGTCTCTGGGGCACGTCCAGACTCATTAAAGGCATGCATGCTCAGTAGCGCATGTCGTAGGTCAGACCCTCCTACTGAGCCTCTGCGGGTTCTAGAGACTGTCAGCTCATTTAAATGGACGGATGCAGCGCAGAACGCTCCTCATTCAACACAATAAATGACTTGGCCTTGAGAGCAAGCACAAAGATGAGCGGCATGGGACTGTTACAGACCTCAGGAAGATGGACGGAACCAGCGAACAGTGCACAAAAGTTAAGGATGACTTTTTTTTTTTTTTTTTCAATTTAACACACTGAGCTCCACCACAATATAATTATCTCGTGCACTACTCACCAGAGCCCGGAGGGCTTCTCCATAACACCAGTTTTCTCTGGGAGTCATGGTTTTTCAGAAAATCCTGTCTTAAAAATGGCGCTATGTGATACTACAGAGGGTGCCTGTGACCGCACAGATCAGAATGATGGCGATTGTGACTTCTTATTATCTCACACATCTATCTGGGAGTACAATTTTAATACTGTACAAATGCCAGTATAATACACACATACCGTGCTCTGTGCCTCCACTGCAATTTATTCAAGAGCACGTTACCTGGTTTCATAGTATTAAATTGCACCAGAATTTGAAAGTGTGATCCATTGATCTGCTCTGGAGACCCCGACTTTGGCGAGTGCCTAGAAAAGTACAGGGGGCAGTTCCAGAGCAGCCAGAACAACATGGCCAGACAGTAGCTTCACCTCTGACCTAACCATAAAGGATGCATTTTACACATTCCCGGATTTAAATGGCAACTTAATATTGGCTTTAGAACTCAAGACAAAGTGGACAACAGCTTCCTTCCCTTGATCTTTGACAGTGTTCTGTAAAGACATTTTAGTTCATATATTAAACAATAAAGGGCAGATGCCATCTCCCCCTATGGGTGAAGGTGTGTTCACAAGTAGGTGACGTTTAGTGAGAGCATATTGACGTGATTGCGAGCTATGTAGAGTCGTGAGTACACAAAATTATGTCTATCAGATGCACACTGATAATGGTGATGGCTAGGAAACCAAGGGTATGGAAGGGGGCTGTGCAGCCTCATAGATGCGTATGAATTCTTATACTGATAAATAGCCATATTTATTCCCCTGTGCATGCATACCGTGTGTGATTATGTCCGACATGCTCTCATCTCTAGATTGTCCCTTAAGTCAAGTCCTGTAGTATGTGGAATTGACACATCATCAAAGTAAGTGTCATACATCTCTTAATGAACACAGATCATTTAGCGGCAATAACTACTTGGAACATAAAATACCACATTCAAACTCGAACAGTTTATATTGATGGTGCCCCTTGTCCTGACCTGTTAACACATTTTGTTTACAAAAAAAGTTCTCAAACACAAACTTTTTTTTTTTTACAGACAATTCATCATGACTATCGTTGGCCCATACACCCAAAGGCATTTTACGATACGTCGCCATTGTTATTATTAAAGAAGATTGTTTCAAGTCTTGTATCTTCCCGTGAAATCTCTATTCTCGTTTTTGTCAAATGCTAAGTGACAGATTCCTTGACGTATCCCCCGACTTCCCACCAAAGTTGTTTGTTGCTTTATGCCTTTCTGCATCATTTGCGAAGTTGACTTTGATCTACATTCCTCGTGGCTCTGTGGTTTCCTTTTTAAGCTGAACACACAAAAAAAAGGAAACTTGTTTTGTTTACAAAAATGTGCTTATTTGGATATTTTACTGATCCTGAGTACCTTGCTTCAAGATGATCACATCCTACAGGGATCTTTTCTCACTCTCTCCCCTTTAGGACATCAGTCCACAATGGTCTTTCTCCTTATCTCAAACAAACTAGCCGCAGAGCTGTATGGCTGGGACACATGGTGTGAACGTGAATGGTTCGGAACCCTAAACTTTTCAACGGGTTTAATTCCTTTAAAAAGCTAATAGCTTTCCAATTGGTTGTGATGCGGCAGCTGCTCTAATTTAAGAATAAAGAGAATACAGCCCTTTGTGGCCCAGGCTTTATCTGCCATTGATCTGAACATTTTCTCCCCTTCCTTGCTTCTATTCAGAGTCACATCATCTACAAAGATTGACCCTGCAGGAGCTGTATAGAGATTGCACTTGTTCAAGGGACTGAAACTTAAGTCCTCCCTTCTCTGACTTTTGCAATTAAAGGTATTGTAAAACTGTGGACTCAACAGATGGGTCTGGAGACTATGATTATGCTGTACCCCTCCCTCATTGAATTTCCAGCGCAGTCTACATCAGTCTGATTAGCATGGCAGGCTTGCAGATATACCAGCACGTGCTGTTAATAAATGTGTAATAGAATGATGCTAAATCAGTTGTCACTCAGTGGTTGATGTGAAAGAGTGGGGTCGAGGATGTGTATCTCCCTCTGTTTTCTATATAGGCGGGGGGGGTAACAAAAAGTAACATATTATATCTAATTCTATTGCCAAAATTGTCTTTAATGTGTTAAGAGCTTCCCAAAGCACCAAATGTATATACAATGCACTCAGCAGTGTGCTGGAAATATATTAGCTTGTACTGTGTATGTAATTTATAACTATATATTTTTTTAAACTTTTTTTTTTTAATATTTGAGTTATAGGTGTATAACCTTTCTAGCGTAATAAAGAAAGTGTGTCATTACTATCTAGTAAAATATATATAGTATATAGTACACTTAATTAAAGCAATAATCTATAGTGCCTATCCATATAATATGTGTTTTAATTAGTAATATAAGTGGAATGGTCCAGATTGGGTTAAAAGTGTGAGTGTACTACTAATGCTTTATTGGGATTTGTTTTGACTATTGTGTTCTTTGTGTTAATTGCAAACCCCCCTGCACGGCAACACAGAGTCCCAAATACTCCTGCACAGTCTCGTGTAATTTGCATACACAGGCAGTCGCTACCCGAATTATCTGTTTAGGATTTTCAGAATCCTATGACAAATATTATCTTAGCTGATTGCACAACACAAGTGGGAGCCTGAACTTATATACCAAATGTATAGTGTAATCCAGTGGTTCCCAAACTTTCACTGCGTCCTAGAGTATCAGCATTTTTTCCTGCACCCGTGAGCCAAAAGTTTCTTATTGAGAAATTTTTCAAAAATGATTCAATGAAGTCACTTGTGTTTACCTGTTATTCTTAGGCTAAGTTATGTGGTTGTGGACAAGATTGTGCCCTGCTTGTCCACATATTTTATGATTGGTGGCCACCAACACTAGTTTTTCCAATCACATTGACCATAAATCTTTGTATTTGGTTCTGGGCCACCAACCCGAGGCTCCCTTGCAAGAACTCCGAGGCACCCCAGGGTGACACGGTGCCCAGTTTGGAAACCACTGGTGTAATCCATAAAAATGTCAGTACCAGTGCGAAAAAGAAAATCTTTAAGTTTCCAGTGTTATGAAATACGCTGTGTGAACGTTTTTTTATGGAATTATTATATTATAATAATAATAACAGTAATAATAATATTTATATACGTATATATAGCACTAGAGCTTGTTAGGACACAGTTTAGTCTTAGAGTTAAAGTAGGATCATCCATCGACAGTTCTACCACGGTTCATCCACCACTGAACCGCAGTGCTGTTGTACGCCACCTATGGTCCACCCATCGATGGCAAAACTAATCACCATCATCAAACCATTGATGGTTGTCAGCCATCGATGATCAGTGCCCATCCTTGGTTTTAACTAGGTTATGGCTAAAATTGAAACTTTGATTAGGGAATTTGCTAATTACAGGTCTAGGAATATAGCTTGGGGTAATGTAGGAATTACTATTAAGACATTCTAGTAAAAGTTCAAATTAGTATATTTTTATTTATACTTTATTTTGTATTCAACTAAAAATATTAAAATTTTAGGGTCACCTTGGTCAAGCAACTCAAAAGAGAGATGAAATGTTGTTTTTTTCTTTCTGTGCCGGACTCTGGGGAACCCTGTCCCGGTGGGCCTACGGCCAAACTGACTTATACTAAAATTGCCCAGTCTGCCTGTACTAGTGGATAATATATTTAATTTGGGCTTTTAGTGTGTAAGATCAAACATTTCTCAATAAAACATTTTAATTGGCTTTTAGAGTTATTTGTCAATTTCGGTTTTCTTTATTTTACTTACAATTGAAATGCTATTTTGGTTCGCTGTCACCTCTTCTTATGTGCACAGGTGCAAAACTTAATAGTACTTGTATTGTAACAGAAAAAGAGTATGAAGGGGAGCTGTTATTTTACGACACTATTTCTACATCTCAAGAGAGACAACAAAGAGTTTGTTAAAACATTGAAAAAAATGGAATGATTAATCAGGCCTGGCCAACCTGCTGTCCTCCAGCTGTTGTGCAACTACAAATCCCAGCATGCTTTACCAGCTGATCGGTGGGAGGGTATGCTGGGACTTGTAGTTTTACAACAGTTGGAGAGCCTCATGTTGGCCAGGCCTGGATTACTTGATCAGTTATTTGGGATAGTTTTTTATAGGAATACGCCAAAATGCTGTGTTATTCCGGACAGAGTTATGACTGTATATAGTTAATCACTAACTTCAACTTCACTTTGTTACATTTATTCCTTATTTGGAACTATTTGAAACAAACTGTTTCACAAATGCATCAACTTAACAATGATATTTGTGTTTTCTTAATTCTGTCATATCTAGTACATTCTACAAATAAATTATAGCTCAAATCTGATTGGTTACTATAAGTAATGCTTCCACTTCTCCTCTTTAGAAGGTTGTGTACTGTAATTCTGCTCCATTATTTGATATACAAAATTGTACAGAACGGCTTCCTATACAGTCCTGTGACAGAGCAGATCAACAGCCCATTTAAAGCACAGCCATAGTTTCCTTTCCAAATAATGCTTCCTCCAGTACGTATCTGCTAATAGTGACAACCTTCTGTATATATAAGCCGCTTAGGTATGAGGGATTCCCTTGTGCCTACTTCCTGGTAGCATCTTTTATGTACAGTACTCTTATGTGGCCATCTTTGACCCCATTCCCGTTGAATAAAGACACAAAACACTATAGCTGGCGGCAGAAGATCCAATTTATTTAACACTTCCATAAAGTTGGTGGCCCAGGAAAAGCAATTGCAAACATACTATTCAATTTGGTAATTGGGGTGGGTACCCACTCCCTCACGTATGGGCCCATATGAGCCCACCCAGTTCCAACGGACTGGGTTCTCCAATCCTATTCAACGGACTGGGTTTTCCAATCCTATTGACCCGTGAAGCCAAGACTTCCTCAGTCACCACTCCTCCCTCACTAGCGGGGTGACGGTCCGAGTTTGGGCCTAGTGCCCCCACTATGGTCCGCTTGGGAGGAGCCATCACGTTCACCATCCAACAAAAGGGGGCTGTGACACCACCAGCAGCACAGCTGCCCACATTGGCATGGTGTCATACCCTGACACAGGTGTCTTCTGCCCGTCATGAGGCAATCCATTCCAGGAAACGTGCCTAATCACTACACGGCCCCGGAGGACATATCATCCTCCCATCACGTCATTAACAACGTTCCTTGATTATCTTAAGTTTGCAATTGCGTTTCCCTGGACGCCCAACTGCCAAATAAGAAACATTTTAGCTGTTAGTGGGAAGGGAGGGTGGGAACATTTCTTAAAAAGCGAGAGCATCTTTCTCTGTCATTTGCTTTTGTTGAATTGGTTCGTCCCACTTCTCCTCCTCCCATACTGGACCTCCTCTTTCTTGTGAGTTATTCCAACTTTGTATGGTCTGGGCCATGTCCCAGCCCCCTCTGCTCTAGCATCTGGCACATTTGCCTGCAACAAAGGCTATTCATCTAATTATCCCCAATTTATATCCCCAATACCACATCGCTTATCTACATGGCGTCCAGAATGCGGACGCTGCTTCCGTATAAGCCGCTTAGGTGTGAGGGATTCCCTTGTACCTACTTCCTGGTAGCATCTTTTATGTACAGTACTCTTATGTGGATATACAAAATTGTACAGAACGGCTTCCTATACAGTCCTGTGACAGAGCAGATAAACAAACCATTTAAAGCCCAGCCATTGTTTCCTTTCCAAATAATGCTTCCTCCTGTACGTATCTGCTAATAGTGACAACCTTCTGTATATATACTGTAACCACTAAAGGCTGCTCACCGAATTCCTCCCAGCTATCCTGATATAGTCTGCACAGTCCCGATTGCAGACCTCAAAAGGCAAAGGTATTTGTCTAATGCTGGGTACACATTATGTGATATATCTTTCAGATATATCTGTACATCTGCTTGTGTTTGTACAGGCGACCCGCCGATCACCTGTACACTGGCCGCAGGAACCGCCGACACTGGGTGAGCAAATTGAAATGCCTGCCCAGTTGTGATGTCTGGCCAGACATATCGAACGGCCGATTGGTAAGTGTGTATAACTTACCAAATTGGCTGCTCGGTCAGTGGGGGAGGGTCCCTTAATTGTGTACCCAGCTTTAAAGTGAGTGTATCTGGGAAGGTGGGGAGGGGTTTGTGCGAGTCAGGGGTTGGGAGTTTTTTTGTTCAGTGTCGGGCGTGTTTATTAGGGGAGGTATGCTGCTGTGCAGAAACTTTGGAAAAGTAGTTCGTGAATGTGCAAACACATCGAGCATTGGTTAAAATTAGAGATGAGCGGTTCGGATTCTGTGGAATCCGAACCGCTCCGAACATTGGGGATCCGAGTCCACCCGAACCCTGTCCGGGTGTTCACCGCCTGACTCGGATCCCCGTTCGGGGCCGAACGGCGGCCGCCTGATGTCGGATTCTCACTAGAGAATCCGACATCAGGGCTCCTATTGTGTAGGGCAGAGCGCTGTGATAGCGCTCTGCCCTACACAGACACAAACACACAGCCGCCAGCGGCAGCTGTGTGTTTGTTACAGCAGCCAATGAGAGTCACACAGACTCTCATTGGCTGCTGCACGGAGGGAGCCGGCTGGAGCTCACACTTGAGCTCCGTCTTCCGGCTCCCTCCTCAGCGTGTGACAGAGCGGACGGCGCGGGAGCGGGGATACAGGTAAGTTTTTATTTTTTTATTTTTTATTTGTGCAAGGGCCGGGGGTGCTACTGGGGGGGGTGTCTGCTACTGGGGGGGTCTGCTACTGGGGGTGCGGGGAGGCCATACTACTGGGGGGGTATGCACTACTGGGGGGGGTCTGCTACTGGGGGGGCTATACTACTGGGGGGGCCATACTACTGAGGGGCCTGCTACTGGGGGGGCTATACTACTGGGGGGGTCTGCTACTGGGTGGGCCTGCTGCTGGGGGGCCATACTACTGGGGGGGCCATACTACTGGGGGGGCATACTACAGGGGGGGCCATACTACAGGGGGGCCCATACTACAGGGGGGGCTACTACTGGGGCAGCCTACTACTGGGGGGGGGCTGCTACTGGGGCAGCCTACTACTGGGGGGGCCATACTACTGGGGTGGCATGCTAATGGGGGGCATACTACTGGGGGGGCCTGCTAATGGGGGGCATACTACTGGGGGGGCATACTACTGGATGGCATGCTAATGGGGGCATACTACTGGGGGGGCCTGCTAATGGGGGCATTCTACTGGGGGCACTGCATGCATAGTGGACCCTACTACTAAGGGGACTGCATAGGGGGCACCACTGCTGGGGGCATTGTGTAAGGGACACCGCTACTGTGGGCATTGTGTAAAAGGGGCACTACTGTGGGCATTGTGTAAAAGAGTCACTACTGTGGGCATTGTGTAAAAGGGGCACTACTGTGTGTCGTAACATAAATAAGAGACACTACTTTATGGTGTAATGTGAATCAGGGGCACTATGTGTGGTGTAATGTGAATAAGATTGTGCACTGTGACTCCTAGGGCCGTAGCCCACTATGTAAACAAGTACTGTGATTCTGCTGGACGTACCCCACTGGGTGGGTGCACTACTTTTCATTTCTGCCACTGCTGTGTGGCAATGTGTCATAGATGTGCTTTATACTGTGGTGTCTGTGTCGTTGTGCCGCTGCTTTGTCGCTTAGTAACCAGTCAGCTCACTGCAACCTTTGGCCAATAATGTTGAAAACAATATTATAAGCTGTGATATGGTCTAAATTGACTGGAAATTAATGTTATTGAGGTTAATAATACTCTAGGAAGAAAAAAAACACCAATTTATGTGATTTTAGCTTTTTTTGTAAATTTTTGTAAAAAAATCCAAATCCAAATCCAAAGCCAGTCACCGCAGTTTGGCAAATCCAAATCCGGACGACGAATTAGAACCAAATCCAAATCCGGCAAAAATGGTCCGGCGCACATCCCTAGTTAAAATGTTCCTATTTGTACACATAGCACATTTATATTAGTACAACTCATACAGATCATGGGGAACCCGCAAAATTAATCCGCACCTGCTTTTACAGGATTGTGGGTTGGGGCATGGAGGAAACAAAAAATGTAGTTCAAGATCCTGCCTACTCACTTTAGCCCCGCCCCTTCATTATGTAACAGTTTCCTGTTGTTAGTCTAAAATACTGTGCGTTTCAGTGAGGGGACATCCCGACTGCCCTAACTTATTATAGGTGCCACTTTGGTAGCCCCTTGTTGTGACTGGATTTATTTGGCTGATCTGCTAACCCTAATTAAATCTGATTATGATTCCGTCAACACAGGCAAATATGCTATTGACAGCCACTTAACACCAGACGCATATAATTCTGCATGTGTGCATTGAATTTGGTTCTTATGCAAGCTGCATGCCAACATTTGTTACGCTACAACAGTGATGTGCCACAGGTGGCCCCTCGAGACATCACCTGTGGCCCTCAGTTCTATGCCTCCAGTCTCACATATATTTTGCTTTATGTCATAAAAAGTAGATAGCTACCGCATCACATGACTTCCTCTGCACCCTGACAAAGGGTCACGCAGCACATCAGAGTACCCCATCTTTTCTTTGAAAGCTCCTGACTGATTTTCTTTTCTTCTTTTTCTCTTTTCTTTTATATTTTCCTTTATCTTATTTATTTATTTATTTATTTTTAACAAGTCATGTGTACTATTGTGCCATCACACAACGTCTAGATACTTATTGTTTTGTTTTTCTCTTTTTAATATGGATCAATGATTTACAATTTGCATTTTTCCTTGAGAAATTGTCCAAGGCACTGTTCAGCATAATTATATTGTCGTAATAATTTATTTTCAATTCTTTGTAAAGAATACTTCCATAAAATGACTTTTATTATGTATATTGTATACAATTGTTTGTACAACGCTTTAATAAAAATGATTTGGAAAAAAAAAATGAATGATTTTATTAGATTTACTAGTTACGTTATTATTAGTCACTGGTTCTTCCTTTAAGCATTTGTGGAGATCTATGTGGCATTTAGGAACTTTTGGAGCAGATGTGGGGCCTGAGGGCATGTAGGGGCATTTGATCTGAGTGGAGTGTGGTGGCATTTTGTGGCAATGTTTGGGATTTTGCCTGCTCCTGTCACATATACTGGTCATACTCAGTGCTGTTATCTCAGTTAATTTAAGAAAAAAAGGATTTCAACTTTCTGTTTTCCTGAGTCCCTTACGAAAATGACAAGAAAAAGCAAAATAAAGCACCCAGTTGTCCCTTCCCTAAGTGTAATGCATAACGTCATTATCTTTAGCTTCCATTAACTTAATGATATCATCGCTGGTGAAGAATACAAATCAAAGTGGGGAGTTTTTAAACCTAGCAGCAACTGCACCTAATAATGCCTGAATCTTGATAAAATGGCCTTAGCACATCAACAAATACAAAGTTATTTAAAGCTGCATACACACGTAACAATTTTGTTAGAGAACGATTTTTGTTAACGGTTTTCGTTCAGTTTTTCCTTTGAAAATTTTTTTTAAGTGTAATGAACGATTTTTTGAATGATTTTTTCAACGATGAAAAAAAAATGTTCCTTCCCTTAATGAAAATCGTTAAGTTTGGTCAGTCTGAAATGGCCGATGAACTACAAACTACAAACGGGAACGTACATGAACGATTATGGTTCATCGTTATAACTCAGAAACTGAACGATTTTTTGAACGATAACGACGTAGTTATAGTTAAATCGTTCAAAAAATCATTACGTATGTATGCACCTTAAATGTGATTTTCTGAGTACATAGCTGTATAATAACGTTTTAAGTCATGGAATTTAAGGTTTTTATTAGAAGTAAAAATAAGTATTTTTCTAGTAAAGGGAAAAAACAGAATGCAGACTTGAAAGCATAGAAAGGTTTATCCGCACTTTTACTAAATGTGCACTTTTTTTACTTTGCACAAAATACATAAACAAGTGTACATTATAACAGTTAATTTGACGTTTTAATCTGCTGTGTCATTTAGATTAATGATGTGTTTATTTTAATTATTTTGCTTTGAGTGAGGTTGGGAATGGATTGATTAGCGCCAGAATGTTTTCAGTCTCTAAAGAACAACACAGCTGAATAAAAACTTTTATTGTGAATTAACTGATGCATTACTGTTTTCATAGGCTACCGACATTCCTCTCAGGAAATATTTAAAATACTTGAAATGCTCCCTGGAATGAGACAAATGTGTTATTTTTTAGCTCATAATACGAAAGTAAAATTTGATTGGACTTTGACCACACAATATCAGTTTCCATCCAGTCGAAAAAATATATAAATGACCAATCTGACACAAGGGGGTATATTTACTAAAGTGCAGGTGTTCAGAAATGGAGATGTTGCCCATAGCAACCAATAAGATTCTACTTAACATTTATCTAGCACCTTCTAGAACAGGGGTTCCCAACCACGGTCCTCAAGACACACTAATACCCCTTTTACACCGGAGCTTAAACCCGGGTTATTGCAGGGTTAACCTGGGCAGCTCCCTGGTGTAAAAGGGGAGAGGGTTGGATCGCCGGGTCGAGTGACCCGGCAATCCAACCCAGGTAACTAGCAGGGTTTAACACGGGAGTAGCCCGTGAAACCCTGCTGTGAGAACAGCGCACTCCGGGTCATGATGACCTGGAGTGCGCTGCTAGCCGGCCGATTGGTCCGGCTTCAGTGGCGCTTGGAGATGACATCATCTCCAAGCGTCCACTGTCACGCCGGGAAAGTCGGGTCTATGCAGATAGGTGTGAGTGGCGCCGACTCTGGCCCTGATTCAGAGCCGGACGCTCTGACCAGAGCGCTCGCTCTGAATCAGGGCCCACCTCCATTAATATGGAGCGTCCTCCTGGACGCTCGTATAGCTGTGGGTCACCACCCACAGCATATACGAGCGTGCAAAAAGATGGTCGCGATGGTCTTGACCATCGTGACCATCGGAACTGCGAGTGAAAGCCTGCGGTTGGGTTTCTCAACCGCAAGGCCAGGAGTGATTTTGGCTCTATCAGAGCCCAAATCACTCCCACTGACATCACTAGTGATGTCAGTGGGGCCGGCTTCAGACGGTAGGTGTTCCCAAGGGCAAATGGTGACGCCCCCGGCACGCCCACCAAAGGGGGCGTGCTGTCAGTCACCATCGACAGCACGCCCCCTTTGATGAGACACTCCGAGCGAAGGAAAGTCCTTCGCTCACCGGGTCTCGTGCATGTGCACGACGGAGCTCCCTCCGTCGTGCGCATGCGCAGTGGGGAACATCGACCCACTTGCAAGCGTACTGCCGCTCGCGAGTGGGTCTGAATGACCCCCTCTGTTCCAACTCCGGGTCAGACCTGGAATTTTGGTGGAAAAGGGGTATAACAGTCCAAGATTTAAGGATAGCCATACTTGAGCACAGGTGTCTTAATTAGTACCTCAGTTATTTTGCTTTAACCATCTGTACTCAATCATGGATATCACTAAAACCAGGACTGTTAGTGTGCCTTGAGGACTGAGGTTGGGAAACACTGTTCTAGAAGATACTAGCTAGAATCTGATTGGCTGCTATGGGCAACATCTCCACCTCCCAAAACCTGCACTGTAGTAAATATACCCCAAAGTGTGTGTAAATCTTTAGCAACTATAGGAAACGTTAATGTACAATCAAGATCAAGTTTAAATGTGTGGCACGGAACCACATGCAGGTAGTAGTCTGATGTAGATTCAAAAAATGTATTATCTTTCCTTCCTATAGAACACAGACTTACAGACCCTCCAATATGACCACTTCCACTAGGTTCAAAATGCTCTGGTCCTGGACTTCCCACATAATGTATGATTGCTGTCACCTGTATTGAAACACCTGTCTCATCAATTAACTAGTTCAACACAGGTGTCTGCAATCATAAATTAGGTGGGAAGTCCAGGACCAGAGCATTTTGTAACTGGTGGAATGGGTCATGTTGGAGGGTGGGGACTTACTGTATGGTTGACACTTCAGTCAAAAGTGAGACAAGCTGGTCCAGTGAGAGTTTACATGTAAGCAGCACATACATTAATTATTAATTCAATACTAACCAATGAAATGTCTAAGGCAGTTTTTCTCAAACTCTTTCTTCAGGAAGCACGAACAGTGCATGGTTTCCATTTTTCCTTGCAGGTGCACAAGTGTATTCATTACTGGCTGACACATTTTAACCACTTGCTTGGCATGGTCGCATCAGATGCGACTGGGCTTTCCCTGACATGTTCGCATCTGATGCGACCAGTCAGAAATGCCCACTAGGTGGCTGCGGGAAGCTAATCTTCCCGCAGCCGCCTATGTCAGTGGGACCTGCTGGTCCCTCTACACCAGCGGTTCCCCGTCCTGTATGTCCCGATCACTGTTGGCCACAGTGATCGGGCATCCGGCGGCTGCAGAGAAGAGCAGCCGCCGGGGAAGCCAGCGCTGCACCCGTCTTCCCCTGTGTATACCCCAGCGGCCAAAGAGAGCAGCCTTCATGTTTATACCCCGTCGGCTCCATAGTGCCGAGCCGCCGGTGAAGCCAGCCTGCCCTCACCTTGCATATACCCGGCAGCTGCAGGAAGCAGCAGCCGCCGGTGAAGCTAGCACCACCCCCCTGTTTATAATACGGCAAATCCAGAGAGCATATACCCTCAAGCCTGCCTCAGTCAACAAGGGGGACTGATCATCAGTCTCCCCTGACAAAGGAGGGTCGATGGGTTAAACCATCGATGGTTTCATGGTAATTGTTTAACACCATCGATTGTTAATCAACCGATGGCCATCCCTATGACAGAATCTCAGCTGTGCTCTGCATGTGGCTGCGGGGACGTGGGGTGAGGGCGAAGGGTATATGGGCCGTGGAGTTAGGGAGTGGGAGGGGTGTATGTGGGTGTTAAGGAGGGGTAAAATGTGGATGGGAGGGGCTTAAAATAATAATAAAAAAAATGACACTAGTGATGGTGGGTGGAAAGTAATTTTATAATGGAGGCCTATGGACGCGAGGGTGGTGCGAGACACCCCCTAGGTATATTTTTTTTATGAAATATTTAAAAACATTTTTAAAAATACTTTTTACACTATATTAATTAAAACAAAAATGGAAATTTCTGACCGGTTTTGCAGGTAAAAAAATCGTCAAGTTAAGTGGTTAAAGGACCCAAAGGGAAAGCTAATTATTTTACTTGTGAATCTGTGAGGAGACCTGGAAAACATGCACTGTTAGTGCTCCCTGAGGAATGAGTTTGGGAAACACTGGTTTAAGGTTTTGGCACCATGTAATACTTCTATTTATTTAATAAACAAAACAAACATATTTAGGTCTGTACTTATATACATGAAATGTAACAAGTGAGAGACTTCTGAAGACAACCAAAAGGGGATTAGAACCAATCAGGAATTTATATCACAGTGGGTGAATTATTATTAAGGCGTCCATTCATTATTGCATTTAACCAATAGAGAGAAAAACCATAACTCTAGTACTCCTTTCACACCAAGCTTCTAACCTGGGATATTGCTGGGGCACCCCGGGTCTTGGCTCTATGTGAAAGGGTAAACCTGGGTTTTGTGTAACAGGACTTCAACCCTGGTCGTGACAAGTGTCGAACCTGGGAACGACCCAGATACAATGTGGTCTGAAAGGTGTGACCTGGATTATCCAACCCGGGTCCCACTAAATGGAGCCAATTGCAGGATTAGGGCATTATTAATGCAAATCAGTGAGCAGACACCACCCACTGTTCATGACCTCATCTTTGTGAGCCTGAAAAACGTCCATTTAAAATGACACACAAGTATTCAATGGCAAACACGTCTGCAGTATAAATGGGGACAACCCGGGAATAACTTGTGTCCAAGGTTTAGTGTGAAAGCGGTCTGAGCAGCTATGACATGAGTTGAAACCATGCTCCATTAGCCAGTTCAGACCCAGGATTGTGGTGTGAAAGGGGTATAAATAAAATAACCACACAGACAATAACTGATTGGATTAAAAGGTCACAGCTTTTATTAATTATGGCAAAAAAGAAGCTACAGGATCAGCTCCAGCCAAATTAAATATACATAATGTGAGGGATGACTGAAACGCCCCTCCTGAAGACTCAACTGTGCTGTGAAGGGCTCACCTACCCTTGCACAGACTGAGCGCCCTTGCAAAGAAGCGCCCAGGTCCCCTAGCATGAGTAGGACACCTGGCCTTACTTCAGAGACATCAGACAGACCCCGGTGCTCGTGTTTGTGCATAGCCGATTGTGCGGTATGGCTACTCCCTGCTTGATTGGTTCCACATTGGAACACACCGATGGATGGCATTGCTCCACCTCTTGGAACACACCTCTAGGCCCCCACCATGCCCCTAAGACAGTCCTGGACCCAGTTAATTTGTATTCAGCGAACACTGATGAAGCTGATGAGAGCAAAGGAGAAACATGATGACATAACTCAGAACTCAGGGCGTATTTATAATGCATGCAGGGTGTGCGGGGCACGTGGGCCCCTTGGTCCAGGGGGGCCCGCATGGCACACCCTCCACCCATAAAACTTACCTCTCCGGAGTCCCCCGTCAGCTCTGGTGTCTGCACCTGTAAAAACGACTGGAAAAAGGACGCTGCAGCCATTTTTCCGGTGACCTGTGTATGCGCTATAGACTCTGGGCACATTCTAGTGCCCAGAGTCTATAAGTGCGGCACTGGCCGCGCACCGCTCAGTACACAGCTAGCCGCCGGACGGAGAAGAGGGGCCCGTGTCGGATACTGCACACGGGACCCCTCCTCTCTAGAAACGCCCCTGCCCAGATCTCAGGGGTGTAATAAGGTATTTAAAGGCCCCATATGTACCAACCAATGGTGTAAATGTATATAATACCATACTTGCCTACCCTCCCGATTTGGCCGGGAGCCTCCCGAAAATCGTGTGCCGCTCCCGGCCTCCCGGGAAGGCAGGCAAGTCTCCCGACCTCCGGCGACGTGTCTGCACCCCGCGCAGTTGTAAGTATAAAGCCTGGTAGAGGGGGGGCGGTGACGCGATTCGAGCTGAATCACGTCATCGTGGCTCTGCCCCCTGCTCCACAATGCCATTAATATCGGCATTGTGAAGAGGGGGCGGAGCCACGATGACGTGATTCACGCCCCCAATGATGAGTCGCTGCCGGGTCCTGCCCCCTTTGACGGCGCCACGCCCCCCTGCTCTGTAAGCCCGACAGCTCCCTCCCGGAAGGAGGGAGCTAAATGTCGGCAAGTCTGTATAACACATGTACCTTTGACAAGAAATATGGGCCTCCCTCAGCTCTGGGCCCTATAGCAGCTGCACCACTTGCACCTATAGTAGTTACGCCCATGCCAGATCTAGAAATAACAAATAAATAATAAGCAATAAATTACTTTTTAACAGCAATTAATTAATCGCATTAAAGCAAAATGTAACTGAAAAGAAGAGACCAGACAAATGTATCCTGAATGGACTAAATCATGTTTCTATGGGGCCTCATGCCTTAACCAATAATTAATTAACTAATTAATGCTATGATAGCACCTTACACCAACATTTTACAAACCAGTGTTTTTAAAAGCTAATGTTTAAAGAGTGTACCCTAGGGGCAAACTGCATGTGACACAGTGTTGTTTAGACGTCAGACATTGTTTTCTTAAACACCCCATGGTGCTATTTTATGTGTGATTCAGTGTATTTGTAAGGTATAATATAAACCCAGTAAAGTACTTTTTTCTGCTGTTCTGATGTTGTTAACTCTTTCCTTCCACCACCAAATAGACGTTTACTACATAGTCTCACTAAGGGGCCTATTTATCATGAAATATTTGCGAGATGTACCCCCTAAAACAGCCGTTTTCAGAAAATCCCTCTGTTTTCATCTGCAAATGCAGCCCCCATAAGTTTCTATGGCGGCTTCTGTGCTGCCGGATTTACACCTGGCCCCAATAGGTAACGCCATCTCCATCATAATTTTTATGGAGAGAGATCCCCAGGATCCCTCTCCCTCAGAACCGCAGTGTGCACCGAGGACCCGCACCAGGAAGCAGTGTGGACACTTTACGCTATGGCACTGCTTCCAGCTCTCAATCCTGACATGAAAGACTTAGCACTATTATTTTATTCATATCGTTATATATAAGAACTAAGTAAGTTGTGTTGTTTTCAATTACAAAGGTTGACGCTGCTAATAAACTGACAGGTGAAGTGATGAACATTGATATATTAGGTAACAAGTGAGCACTCAGTTCTTGAAGTTGATGTATTGGAAGCAGGAAAAGTGTAAGGATCTGAGCGACTGACAATGGCCACATTGTGATAACTAGATGACTGGGTCAGAGCATCTCCAAAGTGGTAGATCTTGTGGGGTGCTCCCAGTATGCAGTGGTAAGTACCTACCAAAAGTGGTCCAAGGAAAGACAACCTGTGAACCGGCGACAGGATCATGGGCGGCCCAGGCTGATTGATAAACCTGGGGAGTGAAGGCTGGCCCGTCTGGTCCTATTCCCTAGAAGAGCTGCTGTAGCACAAATTGTTTAAAAAGTTAATGTTGGCTATGATAGAAAGAGGTCAGAACACACAGTGCATCACAGCTTGCTGCGTATGGGTCTGCAACCAGTCAGAGTGCCCATGCTGACCCCTGTTTGCTGCCTACAATAGGCAGCACCATTGCTGCTCCATGGCACCTGTATGTGGCTTGCAGGTTGCCTGAAATGGCACTCTGTGCCAGTAGCACCACTGCAGAGCCACCCAGAGCGTCCAAGGGATGCCCTGAGCACCCTGCTGCCCATGGAGTTACCCAGAGTGTCCTTAGGATGCTCTGGGCAATGTTCTACTTCCTAGAGCTGGCAGCCTTGCACCCATGCGTGACATCATATTGTCATGGGTTTAGGGGGCAGGGCTGGCACAGGGCGGCATAGAGTCCTGTTCCGGTCCTGCAGGTGCGTGTGAGTCATTTACCTGGGGAAGAGATGGCACCAGGATGCACTATGGGAAGAAGGCCAGCCAACAGAGGCAGTCTGATGCTCTGGGCAATGTTCTGCTGGGAAACTTGACATTCATGTGGATGCTACATTGACATGTAGTATCTACATTGATGCAGACCAAGTACACACATTCATGTCAATGGTATTCCCTGATGGCAGTGTCTCTTTCAGCAGGATAATGCTCCAGCCACACTGCAAACATTGTTCAGGAATGGTTTGAAGAACATCACAAAGAGATCAAGGTGTTGACTTGGCCTCCAAATTCCCCAGATCTCTGTCGATCGAGCATGTGCGGGATGCGCTGGAAAAACAACTCACATAAAGACCCCACCTCACAACTTACAGGACTTAAATGTCAGATACCAAAGGACACCTTCAGAGGTCTTGTGGAGTCCATGGCTCGATGGGTCAGAGCTTTTTTGGCAGCACCAGTGGGATCTACACAATATTAGGCAGGTGGTTTTAATCTTATGGCTGATCGGTGTGTGGGTACAGTATATGAATATACACGTATATATATATATATATATATATATATACATATATATAAAATCAGCCAATCATGTTGCAGACACTCCATGCATATAAAAACAACATGCAGACATCGGGCCTGATTCAGCATGAATCGCAATTGCAACCGCGTACGCAGATCAGCCGATTCCTGAGTACTGTGCATGCGTATGCATCGCACTGTGGGCCTGATTCAGACCCGGATGCTAAGCCGCGATCCCTCGCTGTCAAATGGGGCCGGGTATGCAAATTCCGCGATTGCAATGTGTGGTGTAAGGACGCCCTCTATGTCTTATAGAGCGACGGCAGTGAGCGTACGCTGGTGTATGAAGACGCCCACTTTCCTTTCCTTTCGCGACCATCTTCCTGGCCGCTCGCTATAGCTGTGGGTAGTCACCCACAGCTATTCGAGTGGCCAGGAGGCCGCTCTAAAATTAAGAAGGACGGCCCTGATTCAGAGCGAGCACTCTGTCAGAGCGTCCAGCTCTGAATCAGGGCCAGAGTCCCAAAAAGAAGCCCATAGGCTTCTATTGGGTAACGCCACCTGAAGCATTCCAGTGCTTTGTACATATGGGAAATGCGGTAAAACCCCCGAAAACTGCATTTTCGGGGGTTTTACCGCATTTTCTTATTTAGTACATCTCGGCCAAAGGGCCTGATTCAGAGCCACTCGTAAGCGGCAGCTCGTTCGCTCCGAGCGATGTTTGCCCAACTGCGCATGCATACGGTTCGACATACGCATGCGCGAACCAGTCAGTGCGGTTGAAATTCATGTGCTCGCAAAATAGCCAATGCCTGCTAACTTGAGTGACAGAATGAGGCGTATGTGTGTGGTAACAGGGGAAGGTGCTTGAAAACGGGGAGTGGAGATCCGATCGCAGGCGTGCTTAAAGGTCAAAACGGCCGTTTTATGGGTGTGCATAATTAACACATCAGCGTCATTGACCACGTCACTGGGTTTTTTTTAAGCCAGAACTGCTCGCAAAATTGTGGTAGCAAAAACCAACCACAAGTATAGCGAGCAGTTCATACGCTGTTCGATGTACTCGATTAATCTAATAAATAGCGGACATGACGTAGGATGCGAGCGGCCAGGGGGCGTAGTTTCCCAAAAAACGACCACAAGTTTTGTACGCTCGTTCAGACCTAGAGGCATGAACAGACCGCAAACAGCGAACGGTTCATTTGAATAGCCACCCCTATTTTCAGAACAAGCGAGCGAGCGCTAATTGCGTCCGGCTCTGAATCAGGCCCAAAGTCTTCATACATCTCCCACCTTAGTCATTTAAATATTTTCTTATTTAACAATCTACTGCAATAATGAAGCACAGATGTGTGATATCTCATAGCAGTAAATAAGACAGTGTACAGGTTAGACTAATTATGACTGTCTGATCAGCTGTAACTCATCTCCTTGTAAATGACATATTCAGCAAATTCCATACAGTATAAGAAGAAATTTGGCCACTGAGCTGGGCACTGTGTTTCGGTATAGTAAGCATCATAGAGCCGTATTCAATTTGAGCCGAGCCGCGATACTTTTTTGCGGCCCGGACTTTTCACCTACTTCCCCTGTTTTGCAGGTGGAAAAGTATTACGTGCGTGCCCGCTTTACGCGTATTCAATTTGAAAGTACGCGAAAACGGGACCCGGCGAAACTTCAACAGGCGGAAACTGTCAGTTTTGGGGAAATCAGCCTGACACCCCCCAAAAGATGCTCTGACATGGTGGCTCACTATGGTACCCCCTGATTTGGCTTGCTGAAGGTATTTGGGGATTTTAAATGGGCTGAATAGCTGCTAAATAGCGTTTTTCTATACGTGATGCAGAATAGTATTCAGGAGTATTTTTTCAAGAAAATACGTTATTCCAGCAAATTTGGGGTACTTCAAAATGGGGGTCAGCATATTTAAAAGTTGCTAAAGTGAAGTTGAAAAAAACATGAAAAATCCACCTGCCGCAAGCATCTGCAATCAAAAAAATACATGGGGCATACTTGGGGACCCCCCCAGAGTCAAGTTCGCTAGTTTTTAACTTTGTCCTCCCAAATTTTTTTTTCCGCCCTCAGAATGAAAGTGATTTTTTCAGGTGTTCTTAAGTGTTTTTTAATTTTTTTTTGCCACAGTTTACCTTTGGGGGACTGTCTGAAGGCTGCACGGGGTTTCCAGCAACGTTGCAACCCAAAACCCCAATTCTGCACTTTTTTCTGCCTAATATTCATAGGCGAAACTTTTTCGCCTATTACATTGCATTGACTTTCCGCCTAGGCGGAAAGTCTTTCAAATTGAATACGGAGTAAAAGCAAAACATGCATAAATTACGTCGTCGGTGAAAAAGTATCGCGGATCTGGACTTTTCGCCTCAAATTGAATACGGGGCTTAGTGGAAGAAGAAGAAACAGTAAATATAATTGTGGTTTCCTTTGCATCTATTATACATGTTTGTTACACAACAGCCTAAATTTAAAAGTTAAATGATGGTGGACCTCTAATGTAATATTTGGTTGCAGTATAATAGTTGCTGGTATTGTTCTCTTGAAGCCCCGTGGGCCTGTTAAACCTGCTGGATGCAGAATTTGAGATTAGATTTCCCTAGCTGTGTCCCGCGGGACGATAGATTTCCAGAGTTTTCATTTAACAGTGCATTTTTAGGATACTTTGTACTGTCCTAACTTCAGGATCCCATTCTGCTGGCATTCAATGACAGCCATTATGCGAACAGAAAATTTCAAATGAACTTGGTCATTAATGAATAGACAGGGAACAATCTCCAGTACACACAACACAATCAACTTTTGTTTACTGAGTCGGACTTATAAAAAGGAAGGAAAATGAGTGGAAATCTCTGCATTCAAGTACGTTAAAAAAAAAAACGAGAAGGGACCCGGCGAATCCCCAGAAGCTTATAATTCAGTCAGTTACAGGGTAATTGTAAAAATAAATCATTCTATCATTTGAAATACAAGCTGTAGTAAATCATTACAGGAGAAAAACCAGGACATCTGTTATTGCCATCAGAATGCCATGTAAAATGTGTGTATAATTTCACTGTTTCTAATGAAAAGATTTACACGTTTACTTCAGCGCACACCAGAATATTTCCAATTCCGCTACAAGAAAGTTCCACTTTTATTAACTTCCCCATGTGAGACCGTTTTGAAGTAGAACAAATGGTATACACAAGTAGGTCATTAAAAACGATTAGAATGAAACATATTAGCCGTCAGAAACGGAATTTATTGTACATAGGATTTTACTAGACTGATGAAGTCCCACGAGTATCTAACTAAAATAAAATGCAAGGCAGTTATATATACACTCTCTGATCAATTTTCATTTGACACTGTCACTGATATTCAAAAAAAATGCCTACTCCAAAGGCTGCAATGAGAATTTCCAGTTCAGTGCAACTCTGAACAATGCATTATGGACCTCATTCAGAGTCGCTCGCAAAAAGCGAGCGCTCGGTCTGAATGAGGGCGGCCGCTTTTTTTTTTTAGCCGGCCTCATGGCCACTCGCTAAGCTGTGGGTGACCACCCACAGCTTTTGCGAGCGGCCAGGTGATGGTCACGATGGTCGCGACCAGCACGACCCTCGGGCTTGCGATAAGACCATTGTGGTAGGGTCTCGTCTGCCGCAAGCCCCAGTGAGCTTCCTGCTCTAATAGAGCAGGAAGCTCACTACTGACATCACGAGTGGTGTCAGTAGGGCCGCCCACAAACGGCCCTAGCCACCCTCCCTCCCCACCTACAAAACGGGCCGAGCAGTCGATCAAAATCGACAGCCGCCCGTTTGTAGCGAGCCCCGGAGTGAGTGAATTTCTCACTGGCTCCGGGGTTTGCGCACGCGCGCGGCACGTGCACAGTGCCCCACCAACGACCCACTTGCGAGCCGGTCTGAATGAGGGCCTATATGTTTTTACAAGCAAATTCACTATATTTCTCCATTGATTTCAGATTGCTCAGTAATTTTTGTGTGCTGAATTGATATCCATGAGACTGCAGTTTAAGTGCACCCCAAAATACTGATCTAAGGCAGTTATGTTATTGATGACACGCCTGTGTGAATTTGCCAATCATGAGAATGGGAGGTTTGTAAGGGAGGGGCATTGACAACTCATCTGCCTGTGGAAAAGCCTGCCATGGTCAGAAAAAGCTGCTTTGACGGACTGTATTCTTAAATATGTTTGATCTTATTTCTTTCACTGTTGACGATGCGATGCCCCTCTCCTATAAACCTCCCATTTATGTGCATGGGCATCGACAACACATTTACCAAGCTGCATTGTTGGACAATGTTCTGTATTATGTATTAACTTAATTGCCTCTAGCCAAAAATGTATTTCCAGTATCTGTCACCATTATTCTTTTGGAGCCTTGAGTGCATAGACAACACATTCATTATAGTGATTAATAGATTAAGGGGTCTATTTATCAAGCAGTGACAAGTGTGGAGAAGTGGCCATTGGGGAAGTTGCCCATAGCAACCAATCAGCTTTGAAGTAGCATTTACAAAGTACAGTCTATAAAATAATTGGCTGCTATGGGCAGCCAATCAGCCAATCAACGGGTCCACTTCTCCACACTTTTCACTGCTTGATAAATAGATCCCTAACTGTTTTGTGTCAACTTAACTTGCATTCACCGCCCCTGGTTACAGTGCAGGTAAATATACAACTGATGGGTGTGCAGCCACTAGTGAGTGGGAACACTTACCCTGGTTATTGAACCAACTGCGCACCGTAACCGCAAGGTGATAAAACGTAGCCGGTATGTGCTAAGTAGATGGAACCAAAGAGTGTCGGTGATGGGAATATGAGAACACTGAAGTAATGTGATTATGGTAATGACCAACAAGTCAAAGTCTGCAGCTTTTGTTCACTATAATGAACTTCTTGGAATGGTATAGCCACTTTCTCTGTGCTCATCAGATGGCCCGGCTTTTGTGTCCTTGCTCTGTCATTTCTCCTACGGGGACCGAGAGCCTCCCAAAGCCATGACTAACTGAATTCATTGCTGGAACAAAGATTCAGTGGTAGAAAAGAGATTGATATCTTTTGTTGTCAGACATTCAATACCATATAGCAATCCAATTACTTAAGCTGTTTCTATCAGCCTTATTACCGCTTACTATTGAGGCATGCTGTAATGCTGGATCATTCTGTCTGGCAAGAATGTAGTGGAACAGATTAGGCTTTTAATGAGAGGACTTTCTGTAGGCAAGGCCCTTTCTATTGTATGCGTCGAGATATAGGAATTGTACCTTGCGAAAAGTTCTCAAATCATTGTTGCGTAGACTGATCAAAAGGATGCCAGAAATTTGTACTATTGCTGGTGAAAATTTCTTACTATAAAAAAATATTGACAAAGGGGTTCTTGTACCGGTAACTATGGCGGTAGAGGGGGGGGGGGGGGGGAGGAAGTCCATCATTGTACTTTTATCTTCCTGTTTGAACTTTTCTCCTACAGGTCACCTTTCCCTAACTTTCAATCAGCAATTCCAGACACGTAATGATATATCTATTTAAAACGTGGATTGCAATTTATATCGCAGTTGGTATATAGGGATAATATAGGCTTCAAAAACGTATTATTGCTGAGTTTTCACATTTTGTTCACAAGCCTATGAGACATCACTTTTCCCGTTTATGCCAATTTCCCAAGCTTTTTACACTTCAGTGGCTCTGCTTTTTTCCCTTTGAAGAAATTGCATACCTGAAGAAAATGATTGCCAGAATTCCCATAGTTTGTTCCAAGCCACTGCCACATCAAACACAGGCAGGCTACTGAACAATATTGTTAGTAAAGAATTAAGATTTTTGTAGTAGATCAGCAGTCGGTGAAGTTCAGGAGCCCAAATGTTACCAAAACACACCTATCGCCCAACTCCCCTGCCTGAGTGAGGTTTGTGAGATTCGTTTTTAAGCAGCAGCTACTAAGGCACTGAGGATGTTTGTGAACTACAGTATAGTGGGAGTGAGGAGCAGTGTGGTCATTGAAGTGTATGGGTAATTTCTAAAAAAAAGATAATTAAGAGGATTGCAACTGTTATATTGCCTAGAGGTGATGTCTACAAAATAACGTTTGCTAATTTGCATATTGCTATTATGAAGTAGTTTGATAATTTCCCTAAGTAGCAATAAAGTTCTATCTGACATTGATCATACATCCCAACATTTCGGAAATCAGACTCATGATGTGGGCGTGACCGCCCCACGCACTGGGGGCGTTTCTGTGGTATAGTCGGCGTGGCTACATTCACTTTTTTTTTTAAAAGCCAGCTAAATCAGTGCCTTAATGTGGTTTAATTATTAAATAGTGATTTGTCTGCACTTTGGGCCTTATTCAGAGGTGCACGCTATTTGCGTGCGCTCGCTCTGAATCAAGGCGTCCCTATTTTTTTTAATTCCAGCCTCCAGGCTGCTCGCACAGCTGTGGGTGACCACCCACAGCTTGTGCGAGCGGCCTGGCGATGGTCGCGATTGTCGCGACCATCGGCATTGCGAGGAGACCCTTGGGGTAGGGTCTCAGCACTCGCAATGCCAAGTGGACTTCCAGCTCTAATAGAGCCGGCAGTCCACTACTGACATCATGAGTGATGTCAGTAGGGCCGCCCACAAACGGCAGGCGTTCCTTCGGGAATGCCTCCGCTTGTTCAGCCATCCCCCCCCCTACCCGCCCCGTTTTGCTGCGAGCTCCAACATCGACAGCCGCCCTGTTTTTCTGCGAGCTCCGGAGCAAGTGAAGGTCTCACTCGCTCTGGGGGTCTCGCGCACGAGTGTTGCGCACGCCGAGCGTGCGTGCTGGGCCACCATCGACCCGCTTGCGAGCGCTATGCGCTCGCGAGTGGGTCTGAATCAGGCCCTTTGCCAGCAGTTTTTAAAATTGCTAATTTTTATAGGGCAAAACCTGCAATTTTTGCCTTTAATAAATTGGCAATTTAAAAAATAAAACAAAACACCTCCAGAATTGGTGAAGAGCAATGATAGTAGCAGCCTGGAGATTTAGGTTATCGCTGGGCATTGTGGTGCGCAGGTCGTCTGAGCGGCAAATGCACCAGCAGATGTTAGCAAAATGCCAGCACTTTATAGCGGTGGTGATATAGAGTGTTTGCAGTTTTTGAATAGGCTCTGCAAGGCTAATATGTTTTCTTGGGGGTAAATTTACTAAAGGTTGGTTTTGTGTTTTGGTCGATTTTCTGTTGGTTTTGTAAACGGGCCAAAACCACATATTTACTAAAAGCAAGACCGACAGAGAACCTACCAAAAACCTAACTTTAGAACACTTTAGAATATCGGACCAACAATTGATACTTTTATTACTATACAAACCGGAGATTTACTTATTTGCATGCTGGCAGTTGTTGTTCCACAAGGGCAGGCTTGCTAGTACCTGTGGTACGCCTGTAAGAAACAATATTACTTTTTATTTTTATACTATTAACCCCGCACCACCACTACCAGTGCATACTTCCCTACTGTGTTGGAAACTCACGATTTTTTGGGTAGTCCCCCGGAAGAGTGACTGGAACTCCTGCATCATTCATAGTGAAGTGGGCAGGATGGGGAAATAATACCGGGAATCAAGGGTCCATATGGAACTGGCAGTGCTAAAATTATGCAAATCGTGTGATTTTAGCTCCACCCATTCACCATGGACCCGCTATTCACAGCATTTTGCTTGGAGAGAGCCACCCAGCAGTAAGTCAATTTGAAAGTGGTATACACAATTTCAGGACATGGGCTGCATTTGCAGACAAAAATCGACTGGACTTCCTTCCATAGGGGAAGAAGCAGTGGAACGTGTCCGTGCAAGTTCACATGGAGCCCTCAGAAATCCACCTACCAAGCAGGCCGAGAATGCAAGAAACTGTATAGTAGGTTCTGTGGAAATGTTTGCAAATTAGACACTACCCAAATGAGACGTCTGCAGATGCTGCAAGCTCTGAAGAACAGAGACTTATGCCGGGTACACACTAGACAATATGTCAGGATTGGACGACATATCGAGCACATCATCTAGTGTGTACCCTCATTGTTACTGACGATGCGCGCTCCCGCGTGTCGTCAGCAACATCGCTCGTCAGTCCTGCATGCAGTTCCAACTGATGACATTGTTAGCAGCGTGGCCCCCATTGTCGCTGCCGGCATCGGCAAGTGTGTGTGCACTTGTCGACCCGGCACCCCTCCGGGTGCCGTCGCTCAGGGCCGTAACTAGGGTAGTGCGACCTGTGCCATGGCACAGGGCACCGCATGGCAGAGGGCGCTGTTTGGGCCTGTCAATTTTCTATTTATTATCATTCTCACTTGTAGCTTCCTCTTCTTTTATCCCCAGCATCTCCTGGCCTGGTAATTAGACCTGCGAGTCTCTTTCTGTGACAATCTGCTCGGGCTAATAGAAGAGGATGGTTTCCCTGAAAAGTTGTTTTTTACAGAGGAAGTAGCAATCCACATTTCAGGGAAGGTGAACAACCATAGGGCTTCATTTACTAACGAGTTTTATCACCAAAACGAGTGATAAATTTCACATATCTGTTAGAAAAATGAGAGTTGGGAGCTGATTGGCTGGAGCACCATTTATCATACACAGTGACATTTATCACTCGTTTTTGGTGATAAAACTCGTTAGTAAATGGGGGCCATAGTGAAAATTTGGGGTGCTGAAAATCCCCAAGCATGTGATTCCACCAAAGTCAGTGACTTCTGCACCATTCATATTGAAAGATTTATGGGCCCTTTTTCTTCACTGATGCTGGAACCATGGCTCCTCCCACAGCTGGAGGAAGATAGTGCCATAACAACGTTCAGGGCCACCTCAGTCACCGGTTGCCACAAAGATAGGTTGGCCGTGCAGCTACTGCATTGGCCACCACGTACCTCATATCTTACCCCATGAGATTTCTTCCTGTGGGTTTTCATCAAGGATTGTGGGGTCAGTCTACTAAGGGCCTGATCCAGCAAGGATCGCTATTGTGATCGCTGCTCCGTAATCGCATGCAGGTCTGCTGCAAAAATATGCTAATGATTGCTATGGCCAGGGCCGTAGCTAGGGTAGTGCTGCCGGTGACATCGCACAGGGCACCACAGGTTAGGGGGTGTTGTTTGGACCTGTCAAATTTCTATTTATTATCATTCTTGCTTGTAGCTTCCTCTTATTTCATCCCCAGCATCTCCTGGCCTCTCCTATCTCTTCCCTGGCCCTTCCCCATGAAGCCATGGCCCTTTTTTGGGTGCATTATGTCTCTTTGAAAAATGAGGGGGGCACCAATGCGTTTTCTGGCACAGGGCACCAAAAAGTCTAGTTACGGCTCTGGCTATGGCAATGCCGTCGCTCTGCAGGCATAGAGACGCCCACTGCCTCCCACTACCGCTATCTCGCACAGGTAATACTTTGCAAACCTTCACAAACATCGGTCAACTTCGAGTGCCATCGGCCCCTCACGCAGAATTACAGCAGCCCTGACCTTACTTAGAAATTGCTAACCTCGTTGCTCGTAGTGAGTACACAAGCTGCGTATGCAATCGCACTGGCCAATTTATGCACGCCCATGCTACGGCGTTCAAATGGTCAGGCACGCCTGGGTTTCTTTGACCACACCCCGTCACCACTCCCAAACGCTCACTGCCTGTCAATCACTCTGCGATGGCTCTGCGTGGTCTCCATGATCATACTGCATTCGCAGGGGTGCCTTCGCAGACGCGCACTGCGATGCATATGCATGCGCACTACGCAACGATCGGCCGTCTGCGTACGCTTTAGCAATAGCGATCCTTGCTGAATCAGGCCCTAGGTCTTGAAGAGTGATAAAGTGGAGAGAGATAATGTACCAACCAATCAGCTCCTAGCTGTTATCTTACAGGCTGTGTACTTTATCACTTTCCACTTTATCTCTCTCAATGGTCTAGTACATAGACCCCCATGTGTTTGTACCACCACTTGCAACGACACTGGTTGACCTAAGCAGCCATCACAGAAATCGACCCCACATTGTGCTACAAAGGGTTTGGGAGGAACGTGATTATTACCTGCTTGATGTGTACCGTGCTACGTGTGGAGTGAACATTGAACATTTGTAATTTGTCTGAAAGAAACTTGATGAGTTTTCTTTTTCATAAATACAACTTGAATAAAAAAAAATAATTGAAATCCGGAGCAACATTTTGACTTACCCTGTATTTAAATGTAGAAGACATGCCCAGGTCAGGCTGTTATTCCTAACCCAAATGCTGCTGAAAGGGATCCTCAACTGTTGCCCACACTTGAGCTTTGGTTAACAAAAATCCCCATTCCATTCATTGGTAAGCAAATGGATATGTGAGCTAACATGGCCACATCTGCGAGGTTGTGCTTTATGTTGGGAGGAGTCGGGCGAATCAGGGGCATTCCTTGATAAGTATGGATTAGCCTCACAAAAGCACCTAATTAATAGATAAACAAGTGTCAGTTCCCATGCTAGGTCAGTCCCTGGCACTGACTGTGCAATGAGCCATAGGCTCAGGGCCTGATTCAGACCCGCTCGCTAGATGCATTCGCTCGCTCCCAGCAAATCCAGTGCACCCCCAGAAAGGCAGGCGATCGCACGGCAAGGCATTAGCACGCCCACTATGTCTTGGCGTGTCATCACTTAGTGTATGCACTATGCAGACACCCACCAGCCATTCTTAAGACGCCCACTTGCGCACGTCATCTCTCTGGAAGTGCATGAAAACATTGGTACATCGAGAACCATCGGATGCGATCGCAGCGCTTGAGGTTGCCTATACCCTGCCGCAAGCACTGTCGATCACTTCAGGGTGATATTCCACCAGGTGACGTGTACTATGACGCTGCCTGCTAATTATGTACGCCTCTGAAATGGCGTTGTAACACTCAGGGACGCCTGCGTTTGCACCTCCACTCCCCCGTTTCTAGTGGACTGCCCCTGTTACCACCTACAAACGGCTTCTCCTGTCACTCATTCAGCTGGGCTGTCTATGCTGGGCGAGCGAACCCTTCCCGATCTTTCGCAGTGATTCATGCACGCGCATTGTGATGTATACGCATGCGCAGATTGCAAATATCAGCCAGCTACGAGCGATCGCTTCCTAGCGAGCGGGTCTGAATCAGGCCTTCAGTGAATAACCTACTGCATATTTTTTATCTTATCTGTGCAAAACCTACATGGGAATGGCCTAATACACTGCTGCTAATAATCAGTTGCCCACACCTGAGGTTTAGTTCAGGCATACATAAGCAGCTTTCTGGCAAAAATGCACTACCAGTTTACTGACCTTTTTGTACCAGACTTATGGATCCTGGGCCTGATTCAGAGCCGGACGCTCTGACCAGAGCGCTCGCTTTGAATCAGGGCCCTCCTACCTAAACCTGGAGCGGCCTCCTGGCTCGCATAGCTGTGGTTGACCACCCACAGCATATGCGAGCGGCCAAAAAGATGGTCGCGATGGTCAAGATCATCGCGACCATCGGGCTTGCGACGAGACCCTGCGGTAGGGTCTCGGTGACCGCAAGCCCTGGAGTGATTTTGGCTCTATCAGAGCCACAATCACTCCCACTGACATCACTAGTGATGTCAGTGGGGCCGGACCCAGACGGTAGGCGTTCCCATGGGAACGCCTCCGTCTGGCAGCCACGCCCCCGGCACGCCCACCAAAGGCGGCGTGCTGTCAATCAACATCGATAGCACGCCCCCTTTGGTGCGAGACCCGGAGTGACGGCTTCCCCGTCGCTAGTCGGGTCTTGCGCATGCGCACGATGGAGCAGCCTCCGTCATGCGCATGCACACTAGGGCACCATCGACCCGCTTGCGAGCGCTCAGCGCTCGCGAGCGGGTCTGAATCAGGCCCCCTGACTGAAGTACAATGGACCTCATTCAGAGTCTCTCGCTAGATGAGATCGCTCGCCCCCAGCGTATGCAAATTTGTCAAAGTGACACCACGGAAAGCGATCGCTCGCCAAGGCATAAGCACGCCCACCATGTCTTATCGAGCGGCCAGCGTACGCAAAATCGCACAGGAAGAGCCGCCCACCAGCACACGTAATCTTCAGGAAGTGTATTAACATTGGTACATCGAGGACAATCGGAAGCGATCGCAGAGCTTGTGGTTGCCTTACCCTACCGCAAGCACTGCGGGGACTTCAGTGTAAAAACCAGGCATGTGACGTGTACTATGATGCTGCCTGTTAATTATGCACTAAAACGTCGTGGAAACACTCAGGCACGCCTGCGTTCGCACCTCCACTCCCCCGTTATTAGTGTACTGCCCCTGTTACCACCCACAAACGGCCTCTCCTGTCACTCATTTCACTGGGCTGTCTTTGCTGGGCGAGCGAGCAGCCTGCGATCGCACAGAGTAGTTTGCACACGCGCAGAACTCAGCGTGCACATGCGCGTACACAAACCATCGGGCAGCTTGCGAGCACACAGCGCTAGCAAGAGACTCTGAATGAGGTCCTATGTTTGACCCTTGGCTATCAGTTGACTACCCACTCTGGCTTTGAACCCTGCCTCAGACAACTACCTTCTCTGGCTCTGGAACCCTGAACTTGCTATTACCCTAGATTTTAGTCTCATTTCTATACTGTACTTAAAGGGATATTACTTCTTTTGAAGAGGTGTTCCTAATCCTAAACAAGGACTGTGTAATGACGGTTATTTCTGTTTCCACTAGGCTCAGTTTTCAGGGTATCTCCATTTTGCAAAGTGTTACTAAAGACAGCAGGTGTACACCTTAAAATGCTCTTTTGTAGACAATAAAACCCATATACGCAAAGTAAAAAACAGGATGATCCAATATTTTTTTCATTTGTGAATGACCCTGAAAATGTCATTAGACAGACCATAAAACAGACACTATTTCCTAAATGTGGGGCTTATGCAGATTTGAATAGACATTGGATATACAGTATGTCTCTCCCATATGCAGGGCTGTACAGAGCAATGATGTGTCCGGGTGATGGGGGTGTTATGGTCAAATCCTTGGGGCATGTCCAGACCCGGAATTTGTTTTTATGAAAATTACTATGCCACTGAGGAGGGGGAGGGGCTTCCTTCACCCTTCACAGCTGGCCTGGACTCAGTGTTTTGGTTTTGGATCTGGATCTCCCCTGGTTTTCGATCTAGATTGCTTTTGCCAAAACTAGGGATGTGCGCCGGACCATTTTTGTCGGATTTGGATTTGGTTCTAATTCGTCGTCCGGCTTTGGATTTGGATTTGCCAAACTGCGTTGACTGGCTTTGGCTTTGGATTTGGATTTTTTTACAAAAATTGACAAAAAAAGCTAAAATCACATAAATTTTTTTTCTTCCTAGAGTATTATTAACCTCAATAACATTAATTTCCAGTCAATTTAGACCATATCACAGCTTATAATATTGTTTTCAACATTATTGGCCAAAGGTTACAGTGAGCTGACTGGTTACTAAGCGACAAAGCAGCGGCACAACGACACAGACACCACAGTATAAAGCACATCTATGACACATTGCCACACAGCAGTGGCAGAAATGAAAAGTAGTGCACCCACCCAGTGGGTACGGCCAGCAGAGTACTTGTTTACATAGTGGGCTACGGCCCAAGGAGTCACAGTGCACAATCTTATTCACATTACACCACACATAGGGCCTGATTCACATTACACCATAAAGTAGTGTCTCTTATTTATGTTACGACACACAGTAGTGCCCCTTTTACACAATGCCCACAGTAGTGCCCCTTTTACACAATGTCCACAGTAGTGCCCCTTTTACACAATGCCCACAGTAGCGGTGTCCCTTACACAATGCCCCCAGCAGTGGTGCCCCCTATGCAGTCCCCTTAGTAGTAGGGTCCCCTATGCAGTGCCCCCAGTAGAATGCCCCCCAGTAGTATGCCCCCCATTAGCAGGCCCCCCCAGTAGTATGCCCCCCATTAGCATGCCACCCAGTAGTATGCCCCCCATTAGCAGGCCCCCCCAGTAGTATGCCCCCCATTAGCATGCCACCCAGTAGTATGCCCCCCATTAGCAGGCCCCCCCAGTAGTATGCCCCCCAGTAGTATGCCCCCCCAGTAGCAGGCCCCCCACAGTAGTAGGCTGCCCCAGTATTAGCCCCCCCTGTAGTATGGCCCCCCAGTAGTATGCCCCCCAGTAGTAGTAAGCCCCCCCAGTAGTATGCCCCCCCCAGTATGGCCCCCCCAGTAGTATGGCCCCCCCAGTAGTATGGCCCCTCAGTAGTATGGCCCCCCCAGTAGCAGACCCCCCCAGTAGCAGACCACCCCCCAGTAGTAAGCCCCCCCAGTAGTATAGCCCCTCAGTAGTATGGACCCCCAGTAGCAGACCCCCCCAGTAGTATAGCCCCCTCCAGTAGTATAGCCACCCCCAGTAGCAGACCCCCCCGGTAGTATAGCCCCCCCAGTAGCAGGCCCCCCCAGTAGTATGGACCCCCAGTAGCAGACCCCCCCCCCAGTTGCACCCCCGGCCCTTGCACAAGTAAAAAAAACAAAAAAAAAACAACTTACCTGTATCCCCGCTCCCGCGCCGTCCGCTGTCACACGCTGAGGAGGGAGCCGGAAGACGGAGCTCATGTGTGAGCTCCAGCCGGCTCCCTCCGTGCAGCAGCCAATGAGAGTCTGTGTGACTCTCATTGGCTGCTGTACCAAACACACAGCTGCCGCTGGCGGCTGTGTGTTTGTATCTGTGTAGGGCAGAGCGCTATCACAGCGCTCTGCCGTACACAATAGGAGCCCTGATGTCGGATTCTCTAGTGAGAATTCGACATCAGGCGGCCGCCGTTCGGCCCCGAACGGGGATCCGAGTCAGGCGGGGAACACCCGAACAGGATTCGGGTGGACTCGGATCCCCAATGTTCGGAGCCATCTCTAGCCAAAACCTCACCTCCGTGTTTTGTTGTCGTGTTTTGGATCTGGATTTTTTTCTTAAAAAATCATAAAGACAGCTAAAATCACATAAAATGGGCCTGTTTTTGTTCCTACAGTATTAATAACCTCAATAACATTTATTTCCAGTAATTTCCAATCAATTTTGACCACCTCACAATATTATTTGCTTCATCTAGTGACACAGTGGACGGCACTAACATGAGCTTCTTTATTTTCTGTGTGGCCTCCTGGTCGCTAGCTAAGCTGTTACCACCCACAGCTTAGCGACCGACCAGGGTGATTGGGGCTTGCGACGAGACCCTAAGGTTGGGTCTCGGCAGCCGCAAGCCCCAGGGAGCTTCCTGCTCTGATCGAGCAGGAAACTCCCCACTAACATCACTGCTGATGTCAGTGCTGCCACCCACAAAACGGCAGGCGTTCCGTCAGGTTTGTGTAACCACCCCCCTGCCCCGCCTACAAAACGGGGCGAGCTGTCGATAAACATCGACAGCCGCCCCTTTTGTAGTGAGCTCGGGAGTGAGAGAGTTTCTCTCTCGCTCCGGGGCTTGCGCATGTGCAGTGCGGCCACAGCGCGTGCGCAGGACCAAAACATCGAGTCGGTTGCGAGCGCTCAGCACTTGCGACCGACTCTGAATGAGGTCCACAGTGTGTTATACAGTGTGGGTTGGATACACCAATAGTGCACTTACTGTGACAGCAGTGTCGGCAGAGCGGGGTTGCTGACGGTGTCCTCAGTACATGGAATGGCAGTGCTGCAGTGCTGGCAGTGTCCTCAGTGAAGGGTACTGGTGATGTCGGCAGTGCGGGGGTGCCAGCGGTGTCTTTAGTGCAGTTTTGCTGGCTGTGTCGGCAGTGCGTGGGTTGCTGGCGGTGTCCTCAGTACATGGAATGGCAGTGCTGCGGTGCTGTTCTCAGTGAAGGGTACCGGCGGTGTCGGCAGAGTGGGGGTGCTGACTGTGTCGGCAGTGCAGGGGTGTTCTCAATGCAAGGTGCCGGCAGTGTTGGCAGAGCGGGGGTGTCAGCGGTGTCCAGAGTGTAGGTTTGCTGACTGTGTCGGCAGTGCAGGGGTGGTCTCAATGCAGGGTGCCGGCGGTGTCGGCAGAGCAGGGGTGCCAGCGGTGTTCGGCAGGGTCAGGGTCTCTGACGGTGTCCTCAATACATGGGGCAGCAGTGCAGGGGTGCAGGCAGTGACGGCAGCGGGGGTGTCGGCAGTGGGGGGTGCCAGCGGTGTCATGCGGCGTGAGATGGTGGGCGCCATCTTCTTTTTCTGTATTTTCAATATGCTTAACGCTGTTTGGCTGAGAGCCATGACAGACGGCTCTCTCAGTCAATCAGCGTTAAGCCCGCTCAAAACATAACCTCGCGTTGCGAGGTTTTGCCTCTGGTGAGGGATCTGGGGCAGGCAGGTAGATCCAAGCTCCGCTCAGATCTCCCCGGATCCCCGAAATTCATGTGGGTTCGGGTCTCTGAGATCCGAACCCACTCATCTCTAGTAATTAGTACTCGCCCCTGCCTCCCCTTTCTGCACCCCCGCCAATATGCTGCGTGGAAAAACTGTGTATAATGATGACCCATATGGTAAGTTGTATGCATCTTGTGGTATGCCCAGCCCCTAGTTTTTTGGATTGCTTCTAATCATTATCATCAAGGCGCGCTTGCACCTATACAGGGTGCAAATGATATAGCTCTTAACAGGTGTACAGTATTTTCGCCTATATCCAACTCCACTTTGGGGGGCGGTCCGGGCCGTCACATCATTAGGCCCTACCCCCGACACAGCAAAATGAGGTGAATCACTGGTCCGTGGAAAAGGGGTAGGGCTAAAATCATGCGATTTGCATAATTTTAGCCCTGCCCCCTCCATACAGAAACGCGATTCCCAGTATTATCTCCCCATCCTGCACACTTCACTGGGCGGGATGGGGGCATCCAACACCTTCTGGGAGCGTAGGTAAGTATGAGCTACATGCACTCAGTTTTAGCACATGCACAATGTGAAAACATGGCAGATACAGGCCACAGGCGTACCTACACCTCTCCATCAGCCCATCACCATCCTGCACACATGACAGCCAAACAGTTTGTGCTTTGGGTCCATACTGTATAAATGGCTGCAGGTCTGCATGACTCGGGCAGCAGCCGGCTCTGGCCTCACAGAGGATAGCTCTACATTTCAGGTTCATTACACATTAAGGCAATACTAATTAGTGATCAGGTACCATTGCCACAGAACATTCCTGTGAGCAATCACAAGTTAATTGTTAGCAATGCTGGCAAGTTAAAAACCATCAGGCATAACACAAGATATACAGACTAGTCGTGTTGTTTTTTTAATGTTGTAATGCGCAATAGAACATAAACCATGTAGTAACACTACAACGAAACTAACAGGACAAGCAGCATACTCTTGGTAAATGGTGTGTTTAGGTTAGTATGTTGCACAGAGCAGCCCACAAGTTTGTCAGCAACCAGGATACTAGCTATAAAGAATGAAGGTGCGTACACACATAACGCTTTTTTGAACGATTTAACTATAACAACGTCGTTATCGTTAAATCGTTTGTAAAATCGTTCATCTTTTTAAGCTGAACGAAGAACGATAATCGTTTATGCGCGTTCATGTTTGTAGTTTGTAGTTCATCGTCCATTCTGACTGTCCAACAAACGATTTTTGTTCAGAAAATCGTTCATGTTGTGCAGAATGAACGATAAATGATGAACGATTTCTATTCACTGTATGCATGATAAAAAAATTGTTCGTTTTTGAAAATCGTTCATTATTTTAGTAACCAACGATTTTTAGTGAACGATTTTCGTTCACTTTTTCAAGGGAAAATCTGAACGAAAATCGTTCACTAAAATCGTTGGTTACTAACATTGTTGTGTGTGTATGCACCTTTAGGGGTACATTTACTAAAGTGAGAGTTTTTAGAAGTGGAGATGTTGCCCATAGCAACCAATCAGATTCTACTTAACAGTTAACTAGCACCTCCTAGAAGATTATAGCTAGAATCTGATTGGTTGCTATGGGCAACATCTCCACTTCTAAAAACTCTCACTTTAGTAAATTCACCCCTAAAGGTGCATACACACACAACGATATTTTGAACGATTTAACTATAATGATGTCGTTTTCATTCAATCGTTGAAAAAATCGTTCAGTTTCTGAGTTATAATGATGAACGATTATCGTTCATGTGCGTTCCCGTTTGTAGTTTGTAGTTCATTCTGACTGACCAACTGCACGATTTTCATTAAGGGAAGTTACAAAAATCTTTTGTAGTTCAAAAAATCGTTCATTACACTTTAAAAAATCTGACAGAAAATCGTTCATAAAATCGTTGGTAACAAAATCGTTGTGTGTGTATGCAGCTTTAGTATTTGTACCTTGTTCACATGTGTCTCCTCCAAATACTTATGTTTTCTGGTAATTAAAGAAACATACTGGTAAGTTTGTTTCTGACTACATCATGGACCCTAGTGTATACAGGCATTTATGTGCCTCTGGCAGGGGAATAAGATAACAATCTCCAGTGATGCAGGGATCTTAGGGCCTGATTCAGCAGAGGACGAATTGTCTGTTGCATCTGCTAACATGGTAGCAGCTGCGATAGCTGTAATAAGGTAATGCAGTAGGAGACGTCATGCCTCCTGCATGCATTTCTGATCCAAGTTGCGTCCTAGGATGCAGCATCCAATCATCTGTGTTCCCATCGGCTGGCTATGTGACCCATGCGTGTATATATATATATATATATATATATATATATGTGTCTATAAGGTTTTACAGCGCCAGTGGTATGTGATGTACCTTAAATAACAATGTATAATTGATACAAGGCCTATTCCCCCACAGCAAATGGGTTGTCAGCTCAACCTAATCAGTCTAAGTCGTGGTCAGTGACTTTTTAAAATGATGTGAAAACAGTGTGGTTAGTTCAGAGCGCCTTAAAGTGCTTTGAGGTGCAGAGAATGTGCAAAAATCACTAAATAAATAAATCAATAGAGCAATAAATACGTCTATCGATTAGATCTAGACCATAAGAAAGTAATACTTTGTAAGTAATGACTAGCCGCTGTTGACGAAACGCGTTGGGGGCTTGTACCCCACCTGACCATACCCTCCATATCTATGAAATAAGATAAGTTGTTCATTTTTTTTATCAAACTTTGTATTTATCTCTGTCTTTTATTCTTTTTATTTATACAGTCTTTTTATTGGTGTCATTATGTCTTTCCATTCATGTTTTTATGTTGGTTGTTTCTATTAAATTTGTATTTTTATCATTACTTTCTTATGGTCTAGATCTATTTGATAGATGTATTTATTGCTCTATTGATTTATTTATTCAGTGATTTTTGCACATTCTTTGCACCTCAAAGCACTTTGAGGCGCTCTGACCTAACCACACTGTTTTCACACACATATATATATATAATTATATATATATATATATATATATATATGGGCTACATGTTACAGTATTTTTTAAACAATTTTGTAATTGCCATTCAAGTGCAAAAACTGTTAAAACACAAAGAAACCATTAAGCTTAATCATTTCTCGAACATGGTCGGACCAGTTTAAACATTGTCAGACTGGTTCACCATGCAAGGATTTAGCTGGAATCTCTGAATCTATCTAAATTTCGAGAATCAAAGTCAAATTTTTCAACTTCGGAACCCAATTTAATTGGTTTGAGAATTGCTATTAAACAATTTTGAACATCTCTACTGTCATACACAAATTATATTAGCTAGAGCATACTATGCACAGCAAAAAATGTCAAAAATAATAATTGTTAAGGACAAGCAAATTAATATATGTTTATTATTTGGCGGCTTCTGTTCCAGATTTTGAAAATTTCTATGGAAATTCTTGACATTGTCAATGTTCTCGTTTCAGTAAAAGCCATGAGCACACTACCACTTCTGTTATATTTATATAGCCTGCATGTGGCACACCTACTGGCTAAGGGTACGCTCTGAGGGATCTATGGAAGGTGCGAATGACCTGCTGCTATAGTACTATAATGCTATAGAGTCTATGCATCTGCAGAAAGTATGAATGCTCTTCACTAGAGGAGAGAAGTGGTTTTATGCCTGAGGAGGTATCAATTCCAAGGTGGATCTGCAAATTGCCGATTAATGAGACTGAACGTTGACCCAAGGTAGTGACACTAGAATATGTTTGCATAAAGTTAGTCTGGATAGGCATAAGCTGAACCCTATCCAACCAGGCAATTCACAAAAAGTACTGCAATGGCTTGCGTCTAAGAATATTACCACCTGGTTGCACGATATTTACAGTGCAATTACTATTTGCTGTACAAGAACGCATGGCTATGATATCCTATGTGTCATTGATACCCTGCTGATTGCCTTGATGCACAGAATCACTGTTTTTTTTATGTGTGTTATGCGTTATTTTGGGCATACACTGCCAGATTAAATGCCTGTCAGACCAACAGACATTTTATCTGGCAGCCTGATACCCAGCAGATAGCACAGGCATACACTGTGAGATATCTCACGGTGTATTGGCCCATTATCTGCATTCCGCCCCTGGGGAGGAGACTTTTCCCCCTTCCTATCCTGTGAAGGAACAGGAGAAATGTCTGTTGGTTCTACGCGACTGGGCATACACTGCCTGATGCAGCTGACTTTCACTCTGAAAATATTGTATTGAATGAGCATGTTAGATGATCCAGCATACCCGACCAATCGATATTTTCAGATTGGTCGCCCGGATTCACTGTGCAATTATCTGGCCGATCTGTCGATACCGGACTGATCGGCCAGATAATTGTATAGTGTATGCCCGGCATTATATACGAGGGTTGTTCAAAAAGTAATGCCTATATGCTCACAACTCAAATTTTATTATAGATACAGATTTGAAAAGTTGCAGTAAAATCTTTGAAGTCTTAGTAACAGAATGACTCTACTCAAAAAATTCACCATCTGCCTTCAAACATTTCTCCACCTCTCAACCCAAGCTGTGAATCCACTTTGGAAAAATTCCGGTGGTTGGTGTTTCACCGAGGAACATCTATGTCTTCAAAATGTTAACCACGGAGACAGTATTTGAGAGGGCCAAACAGATGAAAGTCAGAATGGGCCAAATCAGGACTGTATGGTGGATGTGGCTTAAATGCCCACCCCATTTTGGCAATGGCCGCAGTAGTTGCCATTGAAGTGTGAGGTCTGGCATTGTCGTGGTGTAAGGTGACATTTGACAGTCGAATTGTTGACCTTTTTTTGCGGATGGCTTGATTGGTTTTGTTCCAAGTAACTGATGAGAATAACACCTCGGCTATCCCACATGAATATGGCCATGACTTTGTTTACGGATCGCTGTGATTTAAACTTTTTTGGCCTAGGTGAACTTGGGTGTTTCCATTGCTTTGATTGGGCCTTTGTTTCTGGGTCATAAAGGAATACCCAGGTCTCATCTCCTGTAATGACATTTTCCAAAAACATCTCGGGGTTGGCTTCAAAGTTGGTCAAAAGGTCATTGCACACTTCCACCCTTTGGGCCTTATGACCTCTGGTTAATTGCTTTGGAACCCATTTAGCACATACTTTACAATATCCCAAATCATTGATAAGTGTTTCTACAGTGCCATGGCTACATTCCAGTTCATCACTGATATCTCTGATGGTCACACGATGGTCTTTCTGAATCATGGCATCGACTTTGTGTCAGTTCTCTACTGTCACTGCAGTTGATGGTCTGCCACCACGAGGTTTGTCGCACACAGACGATTCTCCCAATTGAAAACGTTTCATCTACCTTCTGACATTGCTATAGTCAATTGTATGCTCACTATACACTTTTTCAGTCTTCTGTGGATTTCTCTAGCACTGCAGCCATCTTTTTCCAGAAATTCAATGACGGCTCTTTGTTTTATCTTGGACTCCATGGTATTCCTTGGACTACCTAAACAAAACTACATAAAGGGGCGGATTGGAGGTAGACCTCAGCGGGAGTTTCCCCGGTGGGCCGGACCGTTTTGGGGCCGGTGTAATCAATTATCACTTGAAAAAAAAAATAAGTCAGTCCGCGACAGCCAGCGGCGAGCGCTGATTGGAAGCTGGCAGCCGTGGATCTGGGGCTAAGGCCGACATTGTTTTGTTGATGGTGGCTGACCCCTCCCCAGGGATCACACACACACAGTCATATTGATCAGGGGCCACTATCACACTGTCTCACTCCAGGGGCCAGTCACACTCACCACAGTCAACTCACTCACTGTTACACTGACCAGGGGCCACTCACACGTTGTCACACTCACCAGCGTCCACTCACACGTTGTCACACTCACCAGGGTCCACTCACACACTGTCACACTCACCAGGGTCCACTCACACATTGTCACACTCACCAGGGTCCACTCACACATTGTCACACTCACCAGGGTCCACTCACACACTGTCACAGTCACCAGGGTCCACTTACATACTGTCACACTCACACACCGTCACACTCACCAGGGTCCACTCACACACTGTCACACTGACCAGGGAGATGGTGGTAGGGAGACACACCGTGGGATGGTGCTAGGGAGACACACAGGGGGATGGTGCTAGGGAGACACACCGTGGGATGGTGCTAGGGAGACACACATGGGGATGGTGTTAGGGAGACACACCGTGGGATGGTGCTAGGGAGACACACAGGGGGATGGTGCTAGGGAGACACACCGTGGGATGGTGCTAGGGAGACACACCTTGGGATGGTGCTAGGGAGACACACAGGGGGATGGTGCTAGGGAGACACACCGTGGGATGGTGCTAGGGAGACACACAGGGGGATGGTGCTAGGGAGACACACCTTGGGATGGCGCTAGGGAGACACACAGGGGATGGTGCTAGGGAGACACACCATGGGATGGTGCTAGGGAGACACACAGGGGGATGGTGCTAGGGAGACACACAGGGGGATGGTGCTAGGGAGACACACAGGGGGATGGTGCTAGGGAGACACACCGTGGGATGGTGCTAGGGAGACACACAGGGGGATGGTGCTAGGGAGACACACCGTGGGATGGTGCTAGGGAGACACACCGTGGGATGGTGCTAGGGAGACACACCATGGGATGGTGCTAGGGAGACACACAGGGGATGGTGCTAGGGAGACACACCGTGGGATGGTGCTAGGGAGACACAGGGGATGGTGCTAGGGAGACACACCGTGGGATGGTGCTAGGGAGACACACAGGGGATGGTGCTAGGGAGACACACCATGGGATGGTGCTAGGAAGACACACCGGGGATGGTGCTAGGGAGACACACCGTGGGATGGTGCTAGGGAGACACACCGTGGGATGGTGCTAGGGAGACACACAGGGGGATGGTGCTAGGGAGACACACCGTGGGGTGGTGCTAGGGAGACACACAGTCGGATGGTGCTAGGGAGACACACCGTGGGATGGTGCTAGGGAGACACACCGTGGGTTGGTGCTAGGGAGACACACCATGGGATGGTGCTAGGGAGACACACAGGGGATGGTGCTAGGGAGACAACAGGGGATGGTGCTAGGGAGACACACAGGGGGATGGTGCTAGGGAGACACACCATGGGATGGTGCTAGGGAGACACACAGGTAGGACCACTGGTACAAAAAAAGGCTGGGGGAAAGTAACCTTCAGTAAGACACCATCTGTTGCATAATGATGACATTGCCTTTATTCCTACACAAATAGGCAGCTTTCAGACCATCTGATCTTCTACATGAATAGTGAATACCGACTTAAGAAACTGCCTGTCCAGGGAGGATCAATTTCTTCAAAGGTTCCCAGTTGCAGAGAAATCATATAGGTAAGAAAATACTCATTCACATGCTCGCTCTATTTATTCACTGTAGAGAGGGACTGGTAGCATGTACATCTGCACTCAGAGCAGTGGGCATGCCCCCAGCGTGATGAAAATGAGGGGGAGAATGGCTCGCAAGCATGTAATTTCAAACAAAGGCCACAACCCCCTTTTTAGGGCCACTTTAGAAGAATTTTCCAGGGCCACTTTGAATTCCCAATCCGCCCCTGACTACATATATAGTTAACAGACATATTAAAGTACAAACTGACAAAGTTTCAAAAAAATGTTGTGTATTATTACAGTTATGAGCATTTAGGTATTACTTTTTGGACAACCCTCGTATTTAATATTACTAATTGCTAGAAAATATTGAGTGGAGAAGAATGTGACCTGGACAATCCAGCATGGCCCCCATGGTGTGTCATCACACCCCCTTCTGAGGCGTGCTTCATGGTGGCACTCACGTTTTAAAGATCCCATACCTTAAAAAGTTGGTAAGGGACAGTGAAGTCAGTTTTTAGATACAAGCTTCAATATGTCTATTATTATTATTATTTATTTATATGGCGCCACAAGTGTTCCGCAACGCCTTACAATGAACACTATGGACAACTGCGATCCTCTAACATATATTTAAATTGCCAGATAATATCACTTTAATGTTAGAAGGCAAAGGTTCACCAAAGTAATTAATGTTACTAATTTGTTACTAATGTCTTCTTTTCACAATGAAATTAAAGTAGATCTCTATAAAGTGGTTGCGGCTATTATGTGTGCTGAGCCATTAATCAGCCTATTGATTGACAAGTTTAACAGTGTTATCAATGAGGCATGAGACACTGGGCCTGATTCTGGGTCACATGCAAAAGGGCAGGCAGCAGTGTGTATGGGGGGTTAGTCGTCTGCGAGTTTATACATATGGCCTACAAACTCCTTCCCTTGTGTACATCAATGCTACCAAAAGTGTGCAAGGACTGAGACGCCCGTGGCGGGGTCTTGACACGACATTGGTGGCGGAACTGGGGCGTGAACGTGCAATTGCGGCATTGTGGCCCCGGCATTGAGAAGTATGGGGCGGGGCCACAATTATGTGATTCAGCACGAATCGCGTCATCTGCTCCCCCCCGCCCCCACTACGGGGGTTTATGTGGAGGGTGGGGAGGTACGGGGGTAGGTGGCCACCCGGGAGACTTTCCCACTTTTTCGGGTATCTGGGAGTGCCACCCGATATTCTGGAACCTCACAGTTGTTCCGGCAGAGTAGGCAAGTATGGCTTGCACTGACACGCCTGAGACATTCCCTTAATACACCCACTAAATGGCCCATTTTTTGCGTGCATTACTAGCCACCTCCTAGTCACTGCCCAGGAGTGCCCATCACTTTTCCGCCATGTTTCTGAATCGATCGCAACAGCACCTTTGTGCGTACACTCTGTGTAATGCATGCACCATAGGGGTTTCAGAAATGTTTACATATGGACAGTTGCTAATAATCGCACAACTGCGTGGACATTGGCACTGCATGCTGATTGCGTGCGACTCAGAACCAGACCCACTATGTTCCTCATACTTCTATTATGTGTTTAGATGGTGGGTCCTATTTACTAGTTACAGGTGGTGCCCGTTGTTACCCATTAAACACAGTATGGCATATGTAGGACTTAGTAAGAAACTACTGATGTACAGTATTACTAGGCAGCCTTCTCTGTCCTATTTACTAGTTACAGGTGGTGCCCGTTGTTACCCATTAAACACACTATGGCATATGTAGGACTTAGTAAGAAACTACTGATGTACAGTATTACTAGGCAGCCTTCTCTGTCCTATTTACTAGTTACAGGTGGTGCCCGTTGTTACCCATTAAACACACTATGGCATATGTAGGACTTAGTAAGAAACCACTGATGTACAGTATTACTAGGCAGCCTTCTCTGTCCTATTTACTAGTTACAGGTGGTGCCCGTTGTTACCCATTAAACACAGTATGGCATATGTAGGACTTAGTAAGAAACTACTGATGTACAGTATTACTAGGCAGCCTTCTCTGTCCTATTTACTAGTTACAGGTGGTGCCCGTTGTTACCCATTAAACACACTATGGCATATGTAGGACTTAGTAAGAAACTACTGATGTACAGTATTACTAGGCAGCCTTCTCTGTCCTATTTACTAGTTACAGGTGGTGCCCGTTGTTACCCATTAAACACACTATGGCATATGTAGGACTTAGTAAGAAACCACTGATGTACAGTATTACTAGGCAGCCTTCTCTGTCCTATTTACTAGTTACAGGTGGTGCCCGTTGTTACCCATTAAACACAGTATGGCATATGTAGGACTTAGTAAGAAACTACTGATGTACAGTATTACTAGGCAGCCTTCTCTGTCCTATTTACTAGTTACAGGTGGTGCCCGTTGTTACCCATTAAACACACTATGGCATATGTAGGACTTGGTAAGAAACTACTGATATACAGTATTACTAGGCAGCCTTCTCTGTCCTATTTACTAGTTACAGGTGGTGCCCGTTGTTACCCATTAAACACACTATGGCATATGTAGGACTTAGTAAGAAACTACTGATATACAGTATTACTAGGCAGCCTTCTCTGTCCTATTTACTAGTTACAGGTGGTGCCCGTTGTTACCCATTAAACACACTATGGCATATGTAGGACTTGGTAAGAAACTACTGATGTACAGTATTACTAGGCAGCCTTCTCTGTCCTATTTACTAGTTACAGGTGGTGCCCGTTGTTACCCATTAGACACACTATGGCATATGTAGGACTTGGTAAGAAACTACTGATATACAGTATTACTAGGCAGCCTTCTCTGTCCTATTTACTAGTTACAGGTGGTGCCCGTTGTTACCCATTAATCACACTATGGCATATGTAGGACTTGGTAAGAAACTACTGATATACAGTATTACTAGACAGCCTTCTCTGTCCTATTTAAACGCTATATCGATTATGTATTTTTAATTCACTGCCTTAAATTATATTGTAAAAAGGCAATAGTAGTAAGGTATCACTATTAGGCCTCAAACTGTAATAAAACACGTGGATTAACATTGTCAATTTTATTGTGAGGTATTTTATTACTGTTCTAGCAGATTAATGGGAATCATAAATCCAAATTGTGATTTTTGTACTCATCAATGTCAGTGCCGACTTGCAGTAGCCTATATAGGTCTGGAAACAGGCATACAGTATGTAAGCTTCCAAGTTTAGCTAAAATATTTTTTAAAAAGACCACCATGCTGGTACTCAATATCCAAAGTTTTCCATTATCTGGGATTTGAAGCATTATTTATTAACATTTATTATTATTTACTGAAATAGCTCTAGCATATTCCATAGCACTTTACAATTGCATGAAGGGAGATTGACTTTGGGCAGTCAGTGTCCGCCAGTACATTCCCTGCGCGTTTTGTCACCTTTGGACTTCCTCCAGGGAAGATAAGGGACCCTCTCATTCTTTGGGCTTTATATAGTCTGCATAGGCTCCATTTTGAATCAATGTGTGCATGCGCTGGTGAAAGGACCTGGCCAATAGCTTTCATATATTATTGTTGAAGTATATGTAATCCTTTTTCTCTTTAACCACTTAAATGACGATTTTTCCGGCAAAACAGGTCAGAAATTGTCGGGTGAGCAAGAAAGTCCGTGGACTCGGAGGAGATCCGTTCTGCACATGTGTAGAACAAATTTCCTCTTCAAAACCACAGAGGGGTGGTGCAGTCGCACCTCGTCAGCTGAAGCACAGCTGGCTGCGTTCACACCCATAGGGCCATGTCAGCAGGGCCGGCCCTTGCCCAAATTTTTTGGTAAGCGAGTATTTTTTTGGCACCCCACCAATGCAGTGCCCCTTTTACAGTGCCCTCGGTAGTGGACCCCCAGTGCAGTGCCCCTTGTGCCCGCATTAGTAAGCCCCTTATATAGTGCCCCAGTAGTACCCCCCCATGCAGTGCCCCCAGTAGTGGTACCGCCCTATGCAGTGCCCATTATATAGTGCCCCTAGTAATAGTCCCCCCTCTTGTAGTGCCCCCAGTAGTAGCCCCCCTTGTAGTGCCCCCACTAGTATTCCCCCCTTGTAGTGCCCCCAGTAGTATTCCCCCCCTTGTAGTGCCCCCAGTAGTATTCCCCCCCTTGTACTGCCCCCAGTAGTATTCCCCCCCTGTAGTGCTCCCAGTAGTCCCCCCCTTGTAGTGCCCCATAGTATTCCCCCCTGTAGTGCTCCCAGTAGTCCCCCCCTTGTAGTGCCCCCAGCAGTATTTCCCCCCTTGTAGAGCTCCCAGTAGTCCTCCCCCTTGTAGTGCCCCCAGTAGTATTCTCCCCCTGTAGTGCTCCCAGTAGTCCCCCCCTTGTAGTGCCCCCAGTAGTAATCAAAATCCCCCCGCAGTAGAGACATAATAAAAAAAAAACACTTACCTGACACCCGCTCCTGCTCTCACCGCCGAGATCAGCTCCTCCATCCGCCACTTTGCATTATGGGAGTGACGCGTCATGGGAGTGACGCGTCACTCCCATTACCCACTGCGGGAGCCTGAAGATGTCCAGCTCTGGCAGTGGGAGCAGCAGCCGATGAGAGTCTGTCTGACTCTCATCAGCTGCTAAAGCAAACACACTGCTGCCGGTGCCGGCGGCTGTGTGTTTGTGCTGTGTAGCGCTGACCGAACTCCGTCCGGTCAGAGCTACACACGCGGTGCAGCTGTGTCACAGAGACACAGTCTGCACCGCGGCCCGCATGGTACGCAGCTGAGGCGCCCTTCACTTTGTGGCGCCTTACGCAGCTGCGTATCATGCGTAACGGGAGAACCGGCCCTGCATGTCAGTTAAGTGGTTAATAAAAGTTAAAAAATGAAATACTACATTATGTTTTTCTTATTTTTCCTGTATTTGAAATTTTGAGCAACTCCAGGGAGAATTTATGCTACGAAATCTGGATGACAGATTCATTAGGTGCCTGCTCATTTATATCACCTGCATATAGCAGGGAAACCAAGGGGTCTATGTACTAAACCTTGGAGATAGATAAAGTGGAAAGAGATAAAGTACCAGCCAATCAGCTCCTGCCATTTTTCAAACACAGCCTGTAAAGTGACAGTTAGGAGCTGATTGGTTGGTACTTTATCTCTCTCCACTTTATCTCTCTCCATGGCTTAGTACATAGGCCCTGATTCAGAGCCGCTCGCAAAAAGCGAACGCTCGCTCTGAATCAGAGCGGCCGCTTTGTTTTAAAAAACCCGGCCTCCTGGCCGCTCGCTAAGCTGTGGGTGACTACCCACAGCTTTAGCGAGCGGCCAGGTGATAGTCACGATGGTCACGACCATCGGGCATGTGACGAGACCCTTGTGGTAGGGTCTCATCTGCCGCAAGCCCCAGTGAGCTTCCGGCTCTAATACCCCCCCCACCCCACCTACAAAACGGGGCAAGCTGTTGATCAACACTGACAGCCGCCCTGTTTGTAGCGAGCCCCGGAGCAAGAGAATTTCTCTCTCGCTCCAGGGATTGCCGCGCGTGCGCAATGCCCCACCATCGACCCGTTTGCGAGCGCATAGCGCATGCGAGCGGGTCTAAATCAGGCCCATAGACCCTGAGGATGGGTGCCACCTGATCGTAACACAGGGAGTGTTTTTATTATTATTATTATTAAAAATATGCAAGATCCACTCCGCAAACAGGTTAAGTTCCAATCTGCACCAGGCCCAATATCTCTTAATTGAATCATTACAGTATATTTATTGATGGAAGTCACTAAGGAAGATCTGCTTTCCGGTTTGACGTTGGAGGCAAGGTTTGGTTTTTTACCGAAAGGCCTAGCACAGCAGGGGTTCATGGGACTTGTAGTCGATTTATGTATAGGAACCAGCTGTGCTAGCACTGATATGATAGGTTAGTTTGGGTATATATAGGATTATTTTAAGCAGTTTAGTTCATTCTGCTTGCTGCTGCACCTTGAAAAAGACCCCAGGAAAGGGGTGGAAACGCTTCGGTGTTTATGGACGGAGGACCCCGCTGATTGAATACCGGTGACAGAAAAGGATTCCTAGCTGGCTGTGGATCCTGGATACCTGTTGGTGAATACACCATCTACTGTTCCCAAGGAACTGTTTGATGCCAGTTTTTTTCTGAGATCTGGTAATTGTTACCTATTCAGCTGTTAGGGAATTTATAAGTCCATGCAATTTTTTGTTGTTTGTACCATGTTTTAATTGGATTAAAAAATTGTGGTACACTATATATACCCCTTTTTTTCTTTTCTTGGGGGTTTATGATGACTGACTACTGAAAAGGATCGGACCAAGAACCCCTTCCTTTTGAGGACCACGATGAAAGGATTTGATTCTATTATTACTTACCTTTTCAATGGGGTTTGAAATGATATAATTTTAATTTATGTGATTGCGCTGGTGAGCTGTGTCTACCCTATTTGCTTATACATATAAGACAGACAGGTGGACATATTTTCAGCTTTGCAGATGGACACCCAGCCTGTCAAAGCGCGGCCAAACCCGGTTCTCACTTACAGGGTCCGGCAGCGCTGGGGTCAGGATTGGCATAAGGCAGTGGACGGGGAGTCCCCGGCGCCCACTGCTAGTGTCCCGGATTCCGGCGTCCTCTCTTCTCCCTCCTCGGCAGCTGTAATGCAGGAGGCCGCGGCTACACCTATTGGTGCATGCACCGATCTGAAAGGAAATTTAAAGAGACAGACGTGCCAAACTTGACGTTACGTTTGGCGGCAGAATCAAACTCCTCCCTATATAAGGCTCCCAAACCTTACTCCAGTGTCCTAGTGATTAAGTTTGCTCGTTACTGACCTTGGCTTTGTTTGTGACCTGACTCAGTCTCTGTCCAGGTACTTCTCTTGGTATTCCGGTTTTGACCTTGGCCTCCCTCTGTAACCTATTTATGTCTGCTCACTGGTACCGTCTTGTCCGTTTGGTTCTGACCTGGCTTGTCGACTACGTGGTGCACCTGCTTCTAATCCACTCTAATCCAGAAGAAAACCAGCATCTGTACAAGGGACCCAAGTCTGAGGGCTGCGACTTGCGTGTCGGACCCAGCTAAGTCCAAACCTCCTTGCAGGGTCACTGGTGAATACCGCCGGCACGCTACACTTCGCGCCTCAGTACTGGGTCTTGCCAATCCCAAAGTACGGGCTAGCATCCATTATCTGTCCATGCACAGCCTATTTGTACCTGAAAAATAACTTTTTGTTAGGCACCTCTTGAAGCCATCGATATGGTCCCATTCCTGTAACATAGGTTGGACTTTCTAGTTTTTCAAGAATGCAAATTTGTAGATGAAATTCAAATAATTGAACTCACAAAAGTGACATATGTAATAAATATAGTCTCAATGTCACCTCACTCTCTTGATTAAAGATATAAGTGAAGTAAAGTTACAAAGTATGTTACGAGAATATCTGAAAACTTCAAAGGGTATGGTCATAAAGTGATAGTTATTAGAACCTGATATATCACACGTTCCGCCATGTACATTTTCAGTTGGATCCACAAATCTGCAAAAGTTGCAAACTGATTTTCCAGAGGCAGTTCCAAGAACCAGCTGGTGTGCTTGCACACTTAAAACAGCATTGCATACCTGCACTTTTTGTAGTTTGCAAAAGAGACTTGCGGAAAATTGTAATAGTTTTACATTTTTCTATTTGCTGTGGGATCTCAAGCACCAATTTTTTAAATTTAATTATTTTTAAAAAATTTCAAATCCAAACTTGTTTTGCCTTAAAAATACTATCGTGGTGTGGGTTATAGATTCTCCACCTTTGTTTGATCTTTGGCAGGTTTGTTTAAGTTCAATAAATACATCTAAAAAGAAAATTACGAATTGGGGTATCAAAAATCCTGTGGTCCATGTCTACAAATAAATGGCTAGCACGCACATTACACAATTAAAAGCGTAAACAGGCTCACAATCTTTTGAAGCATCCGATGATTGAGTAACCTTAATAAATATACCCAGATATCAAATTATTATATAAGACAAATATTTATTTGAGATAACAACACAGTGTTATCAGTGAGTAAAATATAAACAGGCGAAATCTAGGACTTTTTCCATTAGATATGTATAAACTGTGTGATAAAATCAGTAGGTATAATATTGAATAATACCATTCCAAAGACTGAACAAAAGGCAGCTTGTTTGTGCTAATGGCTATTCATGTGAAAGTTATACACTCATATTTAACTTTGTCTATACTAACTGTACTGTAGGTCACAGCTGTATATAGCATATATTTTATGTAAGCGTGCTGCTTAATTGGTAAACCCAGATACGTTGTAATGAATGGAGACACTTCACTATCACTCAATGTGGGGGAGCCTGTGCGGGGGGAATGAGGTGACCCAGTAGCGCTGCTCCATGTACTAGAAACAGAGGGCCTGATTCAGAGCCGGACGCTCTGACCAGAGCGCTCGCTCTGAATCAGTGCCCTCCTACTTACAAATGGAGCGGCCTCCTGGCCGCTCGCATAGCTGTGGGTGACCACCCACAGCATATGCGAGCGGCCAAAAAGATGGTTGCGATGGTCAAGACCATCGCGACCATCGGGCTTGCGACGAGACCCTGCGGTAGGGTCTCGGTGACCGCAAGCCCTGGAGTGATTTTGGCTCTATCAGAGCAAAAATCACTCCCACTGACATCACTAGTGATGTCAGTGGGCTGGACCCAGACGGTAGGCGTTCCCATGGGAACGCCTCCATCTGGCAGCCACGCCCCCGGCACGCCCACCAAAGGGGGCATGCTGTCAGTCACCATCGACAGCACGCCCCCTTTGGTGCGAGACCCGGAGCGACAGCATGGCTGTCGCTGTCCGGGTCTCGCGTATGCGCACGACGGAGCTCCCTCCGTCGTGCGCATGCGCATTGGGGTAACATCGACCCGCTTGCGAGCGTCCTGAATGACCCCCAGAGCATGTTGCTATTATGTAAAAAGAGACATGCACACAGAGCCGTAGCTAGACATTTTGGTGCCCTGTGCAAGAAAGTTCATTGGTGCCCACCCCCCCACACGCACATATACACACATTTATATGTATGTATGTATGTATGTATATATATATAGGTATTATATACTGCTTATACAGTTATTTGTTTTATTAATAAATGCAGCACCAGCAGCACAGGAGTTGTAAAAGATGGGGCCCGGGGCAGGCTGCTGAAGCTGGCCACTACTTTTAATACTGCCAGCCAGTCAGACCTCACCTGTCTGGCAGGTCCTCGGTGGCAGTGCTGCGTCATCCAAGTCCTGTGTGCAGCCTGTGTCCACCGCGCCGCCGCCACTCCTTGCCAGCCAGCCCCCACCACACAGCAGCCAGCCAAGCAGCTCCTCATCGACCTCTTGGAGCCCTGGGCGGGGGAGACGTCATGATGTCATCACGTCTCCGTCTCTCCTGCCCTAAGAGGTTGCCGGAGTTGGGACGTCAAAAGGAGGCGGGGAAGCTGCGTCTGTCTGTCTGCCCTGCCTCCTCTGTGCTGGGTGCCGCGGACACACAGCAGCGGCCGCCTGGCACTGCTAGATTAAAGAAGTGAGATTTACTATACTATTATGAGATGGTGGGCGGTCGATGTTCCGCCCTCAGCAATGTTGCACTCTGTGCGGAGGCACCGACCGAACCACCCTAGCTACGGCTCTGCATGCATAGGTGTCTCCTTCTGGTTTCTTGACTTACCCCTCATTTGCTATGAAATACTTGCCAATGTTGGGAAAGTAAAACCATGTTAAAGTAATTAAAGGGATTTTGACTGTCAGGTGAGCCAGCTGGTGTGACCAGCCGAGGAGAGAGGAGATAAGGTACAGCGGGGAGAGTGAAAACATAAAGGCCCAACATGAAGCCGACCTGAGACAGGTAAGGGAGACAGGGAGAAAGAGAGACAGGGCACTGGGCAGAGTGTGGGTGAGACAAGGTGAAATAATTGCCCATAGGGCTGGTGCAACTTTTGATGGTGCACCTGACGATACACTGACTCAGTGGTTCCCAAACTATGCGCTGGGGCACCCTAAGGTGTCTCGGGACACTTGCAGGGGTGCCTCAGGTTGGTGGTCCAGCACCAAATCAAATTATGTATGGTCAATGTAATGTAAATGGGTGGGATGCAGCAACCTGAGAAATGTGGTCAAACCCCCAAAATGCGAGTTTGACCACATTACTCATATGCACCAAGCCCCGGAATGTGATGCACTCTGGGGCTTGGTTGCGGCTTCTATCGGGAGAGTGCTGTGAGAGGGGTTTAATCGGATCCCTCCCAGCACCCGGGAGTCCTTTCATCGCAATGGTCTACTCTTACCAAGAGAGCGGTCCTTTGCGGTGCTAGTCATGCATACCGGCGTTACCAACGCCACCTGCGATGCATCAGGCATCCTGCCCAATATGTGGACAGAAGCGTAAACCTGTCTACCACCAAATAACTGAACCTAAGGATGACAGATCAGCACAATTTACTTCACTTTACTACATTTTTTTCTGAGTTTCTCAATAACAAACTTTTGGCTTAGGGGTGCCGTGAAAACAATGCTGATACTCTAGGCCAGGGGTGGCCAACCAGTCGGAGGCAAAGAGCCAAAAAAGATATGTAGTCAATCGAAAGAGCCGATAGCATGCACGTGCCGTAGGTGTCACAAGGCCACGCCCCATTTTTGTGCGCACGCCTTTGATATGACATTTGCAGGAGCATGACCTTGTGTCACACCCCCCTTTTTAGTCACGCTGGGGGCAAGCACAGCACATTGAAAATACACATTTTACATAATCTTCCCAATATACATTTTTCACTGGTGTAGTGAAAGAAAAAGCCAGAGCAACATAGAAAACACTGAAATAGCCACATTGACATAAAATATATATTGAAATCCAGAACCACATAAAATACATTGAGAATGCCAGTGCCCATTATGCTGTGCCCCATATGCAGTGACCTCCTGTAGTTGTGCCCATTAAGCAATGCCCTCTGTAGTTGTGCCCCTTCTGCAATGCCCCCTGTAGTTGTGAACCTTCTGCAATCCCCTCTGTAGTTGTACCCAATATGCAGTACCCTCCTGTAGTTGTGCCCATTAATCAATGCCCCCAGTAGTTGTGACCCTTATGCAATGCCCCCTGTAGCTGTCCCCATTATGCAATGCCCCCAGTAGTTGTGCCCCTTCTGCAATGCCCCCTGTAGCTGTGCCCATTAAGCAATGCCCCCCATTAGTTGTGGCCCTTATGCAATGCCCCCACAGTAGTTGTGCCCCTTCTGCAATGCCCCCTGTAGCTGTGCCCATTAAGCAATGCCCCCTGTAGTTGTGCCCATTAATCAATGCCCCCAGCAATTGTGGCCCTTATGCAATGCCCCCTGTAGCTATGCGCATTATGCAATGCTCCCAGTAGTTGTGCCCCTTCTGCAATACCCCTGTAGCTGTGCCCATTATGCAATGCCCCAAGTAGTTGCCCAATCTGCAATGCCCCCTGTAGCTGTGCCCATTAAGCAATGCCCCCCATTAGTTGTGGCCCTTATGCAATGCCCCCTGTAGCTGTGCCCATTAAGCAGTGCCCCTGTAGTTGTGCCCATTAATCAATGCCCCCAGTAGTTGTGCCCCTTCTGCAATGCCCCCTGTAGCTGTGCCCATTAAGCAATGCCCCCCCATTAGTTGTGGCCCTTATGCAATGCCCCCTGTAACTGTGCCCATTATGCAATGCCCCCCAGTAGTTGAGCCCCTTCTGCAATGCCCCTTGTAGCTGTGCCCATTAAGCAATGCCCCCTGTAGTTGTGCCCATTAATCAATGCCACCAGTAGTTGTGGCCCTTATGCAATGCCCCCGTAGCTGTGCGCATTATGCAATGCCCCCAGTAGTTGTGCCCCTTCTGCAATGCCCCTGTAGCTGTGCCCATTATGCAATGCCCCAGTAGTTGCCCCTTCTGCAATGCCCCCTGTAGTTGTGCCCATTAAGCAATGCCCCCCAGTAGTTGTGGCCCTTATGCAATGCCCCCTGTAGCTGTGCGCATTATGCAGTGCCCCCAATAGTTGTGCCCCATTTGCAATGCCCCTGTAACTGTGCTCATTATGCAATGCCCCCAGTAGTTGCCCCTTCTGCAATGCCTCCTGTAGCTGTGCCCATTAAGCAATGCACCCCAGTAGTTGCGCCCCTTCTGCACTGTCCCATGTAGCTGTGCCCACTAAGCAATGCCCCCTGTAGCTGTTCCCCTCCTGCAATGCACCCTGTAGTCGTGTCCCCAGCACTAGCTCCCCCCCCCTCCTATGAAGAAACTTACCTTCGAGCTGGCAACGCTCCACGACGACAGGGCTCCCGAGTCCTGCCGCACTGTCGCTGCTGCTGCTTCCGCCGCCTGCTGGATCTAACTGGATCCAGCAGATGCGCGAGCTTCTCACATCGCGGGTGACGTCATGACATCACCCGCGCACTGCATTCCTGGGAACGTTGGCCTCTGAAGCGATCAGAGGCTTCTTTAGCCTCTGATGGCTTTAGAAACCAGCGTTCTCAGTAACAATGGGGGTCTGCTGAGCCGCGAGCCGGGAGCGCATTAGAATTTCAGAAGAGCCTCCTGCTGCTCGAGAGCCGTTGGTTTGCCACCCCTGCTCTAGGGCTCTGTGATTCAAATAAGTTTGGTAACCACCGCTCTATAGAATAGTTAAAACTGCATCAAAATCCATCCAGTGGTTCTGGAGATTAGCCCGAATAAACAGACAGGACTTTATTTGAAACTATATATATATATATATATATATATATATATATATATATATACACAGTGTAGATATCATGACTCTCACTGTGACAAAAGACATGAACTGTATGTACCAGTGAAATTCATTTATAGAATTTCTACACATAACCTTTACATCTTCCAGCCAGCACATGATGAATTATAACTGTGTTTGTAATCCTCGCATAGTAACAAAACACTTCTGTATTTTGCATGTCATCATTAGTTTGTTATATAGGGTCATGCTACCCATCGATCTTTGATCCTAATTCCTCATTGGTTAATGTTTTATGATTAAACATATCCGTTGCCGCATTTGAAACGAGTCATTAACACTTAAGCCTGAAGTACGGTATTGCTTACACATAATTCTATAGTATATTGTGTTTTTATTCATGGCAAATGCAGAAATAGGACACCCAGAATCACATTCTGTACATAGGGCCTGATTTAGCGTTTTACGTAAATCCAATATTTAATGCTCTGCACAAGGACAGACTGCTCATGTGTAGATCTGGCCCAGCACTAAAAGCCACAGCATAATTGACATGCTGCTGGCGTTTGGGAGGCGGCGATGGGGAGTGTTCTAGAGAACGGCGGCACGTCAGTCTAGTTTTCTGGCCGTGCAGAACCAGTGGCTGCGTCCCATCTCCTAGTGCATCTTGGGCATATATTACTGTTCTCTCCCGACATAAAACTGACACATGATACCTTTGCTGAGCACCAATGCAAAATGCTAAGCCAAAACCCTTATTTATTAAAAATCATGATACAGCCCCAAAAATTAGCATTTATTCTTTGTAATATAATTTTGGGGTAATTTACTAAGAGGCCATCGCCACCATCACTTTACTTCTGGGTTTGGCCCAGGCCACTCGTGTGCACAGCAGAAAAGTTTTGATAGGTGCTGCGATCATCTTCAGCCCTTTGAAAATGGATTAACAGGACAAATCTCTGGGCTGGGTGCTCCATTGAGGCAAGTAGGCTAGATGAGTATTTTGGAGTTTGTTAAATAGCCCCTGCAACGTCTTCCCTATAAAATACTTTACGGATAGCTGCTGTGAGAGCTGATGATCGGAACGCAGAACATATCTCCTGCATTGTGTCCTTCTGAAATATGGGGAATAATTAACTCTGCTTTAACTTGTGAAAAACAGGCCCCCAAAAGCAAAGCGGAGGCTGTAAGAGTACAGACTATATTGCAGGGCCATAAAAATGTTGCTTTGGGCCGCAGCAATGTAGTGTTGATAAATAGGAGGGCAAAAGAGAACAGGCGCGCTGATATAGAGGCACTAACAACCAGTGGCGGATCCAGAGGTGGAGCTACAGCCCGATCCAAAATTCAAATAGGGGAGCCACACCAACTGCCCTTCCAAACACTGCCAAACATTGCCAGCCAGGACTCACTGGCAATTGGTGTGGTTCCCTTATATGAAGTTTGTACTACGCTGCAATAGCTGTCATATACTTATAGACTTATTATACATTAAATAGATTAAAACAGATTGACTGCAGTCAAAAGGGGATGCGATCGGGAAACCGGCTGACGTGATCCCGACAGCCGGCTTCCTGACTGCTTTAAATGGGTTAAATGGGATTGGTATGAAATACCGCTGGCCGCCTGGCCGGCAGTTCGATTCCCATCAGCGGCAGCCCGACAGGAGCAGAGTGCGACGCAGCGGAAGCCCGACAGCGCTGGAAATCCCGATCGTGGATAGGTAAGTATCCACTAACCTAACCCCCCTAACCCTCCTTAGGGGTGCCTAACCCTAACTTCCCCCCCAAGTGCCTAACCCTAACCACCCCCTTCCCCGCTGCTTAAACCTAAGTCCCCCGGGGGGGTGCCTAACCCTAAGTCCCCCCCCGGGGGTGCCTACCCTAACCCTCCCTCCCCCTAGCCTATCCCTAACCCTACCGGGGGGGTGCCTTACCCTTAGTCCCCCCCGGGAGCCCTAAACCTAACCCTCCCCCCCCACGGCTGTCCGCTCGCGGCGCCCGGCATCACTACGATCGTGATGCCGGGCACCGGTCTCCCGGCGTCGGGGAAATGCGGGCGTCTACATCTAGATGCCCGGCATTTCACCCTTGCCGCGATAAGACAGTCGGGAAGCCGGCTGCCGGTATATAGGCAGTCGGCTTCCCGATTGCCTCCCAGTTAAATGACAGGCGTCTATATCTAGGCACCCTCCCGGGAGGGTTAGTGTTGGGCTAGGGGGAGGGTTAGGGTTAGGCATCCCCGGGGGGGGGGACTTAGGTTAGACACTCCCCGGGAGACTTAGGTTTAGGCAGCGAGGAAGGAGGGGTTAGGGTTAGGCACTTACAGGGGGGGATTAGGGTTAGGCACTTGGGGGGGGAGGTTAGGGTTAGGCACCACTAAGGAGGGTTAGGGGGGTTATGTTAGTATATACTAACCTGAGGACGATCGGGATTTCCAGCGCTGTCGGGCTGCCGCTGCCGGGATCTGTCCTTCTGTCGGCCTGCTGCTGCCGGGAACCGAACCGGTTCCCTGCATAAAGTGGCTTAATGGGAAAGATAAAAAGCAACACTGTGGCAATGAAATATTATAATGAAACAATTGTTGCAATATAGTATAACTAAAAACTTAAATAAAAGTAACAATCAGTCTGCCGTACCAATTTATAAAGTATTAGGATATCTAGCTTCAATTAAGACAATAATGATCCGGAAAAAGGCTAGAAGGGTCCCCTGGCTATCCAAGCACTAGTACAGTGATCCTCCTTGATATCCTTCTATACAGTGGCGGGGCTGGAACGCAGTCCAAAATTCAAATAGGGGAGCAACAGCAACTGCCCTTCCAAATTCCAGACAGTTCCCACACCCTTGCATAAACCTTCCCGCCCCCTGCTCCCTGCTCCTCACACCGCTCACCAAGCTTCTCCAACCATGAAAAAAAAATCAGGCAGTTTCTGGGCAGCTTCATTAGGACACCGGCCGCGGCACCCCAGAAACAGCGCTGCGGCACCCAAGGAAGCTGCAGCGCACAGATTGGGAACCATTGTCTTAAATGCTGCATGTCTCTTTTTATTGTACATTTGCTTGCATGTTTGCTTTTTCCTTATCCCACTCTTTTCTTTTTTGTTCCTTTTTTTTTTACAAAAACCAAAAACCATGTAAAACACAGTTTATTGCCCTTTACAGATCAAAAACAGTCACACACTTATTCCATACCTTCTGCACCTCTTGGGACTCTCTTGTTTCTGCATACTACTACCACACACCCTCATCCACAATCTACAGATGACAGTTCATTTACCAGCTAAGGTTATTGTTGTTACTCTAATACAGTATGTAATCAGCTATTGGCTATTACTAGGGAAGCCAATCACACCTCATTTTTTCAATTCCGGGATTCAGGATTGAAAAAAATCTCTATCCCGGAATTCCTGGGATACCCAGGATTGAGTTGATCAATGAAAATATTATTAATCTGTACTTTGTGTGACAGACAGTGTGTGTGACAGTGTGTCCGTGGCTCTGGACTTTTTTTTTGTTTTAGGAAGACGTGGATGCCTGCATGGAGAAGAGGACATGTCCTGTGATAGTAGGTGAGTATGTATGAGTGGGAGTGTAATAATATTCATGGTGTGTGTGTTTTGAGTTTATTTTAATATTTTTTTGCAAGTGAACTAGAGGTACCAGTGGGCCCTTAATACCCCGCATGCTGGTATTTGTGGTTCTCCAAGTACCAGCATGCGGGGGAGGCTTGCTGGCATCTCTAGTTCTCCTATAAAAGAAGTTATTTAATCTATTTTTATACACAATCAAGACGGCACCCACCGGCCAGGGGTGCTGGGGATAGCTATCAGCCCAGGGCTGGGATGCCCTTGAGAGGCGAAACACCTTTATTGGGGGTCCCCACCTCCCTGGGGTTCCCCGGTCTTGACTGACTAGCTGCCAGGTATAATGCTTTGGCCGGGGGAGCTGGTGAAAGGGTACCCCATCTGTGGCATTACACCCCCGTTAGAAAGAGTCTGGTGCTGGTTTTGGAAAATATGGGGGGCCCCTACGTCTTTTGCCTCCCGTATTTCTAAAACCAGGACCAGCTTACTGAGCCCAGTGCTGGTTGTACACAATACAGGGGACCATACATCTTTTGTCCCCCATATTTTCACAACCAGGACTGGCCCAGAAAAGCCTGGTGCTGGTTGTGCTTTTAGGGGGGGACCACACGTCATTTTTTGATTTTTTATTAACATTTTACCACCTTATTTTGCACACAGAAGCACGCATGGATCTCACTGATCTGTGCATGCATCTATGTAATTCATGCTAAAATTGCCATGAAGCTGGTCTATTATTTTGTGGATTTGAAGTTCGATTCGGTGTTCCTTTTCAAATCGAATATTAGTAAATCAGGGATTTGTATGTTGGTCTATGTAAAAGTACCGATGTTTTGCTTATGTTCAATTTTAAGTGGGATTTGAGTGGGATTCGGTTTTATGTTCGATTTGATATTCGATTTTGCCTTTAGTAAATTACCAAAGGCAAAATCAAATGAAAACCAAATGCAAATAGAATGTGAAATCACACAGAACTCCAAATCGAACATAGGTAATTATACCCCAAAGTTGGAAGATTCCAGGTGAACTGAGTTTAAGACGAGATCTAAATTTAATGAAGCAATAGTGGTTTTTAATAGTGAAATAATTCAGCCCTGTGTATATATATATGTATATATATATATATGTATATATATGTCCAAATTCCGTCCGGCACTCCCCTCCAGTCTAGGAACAGCCTGCTCCCGATGCCCTCCTTTGGGGTACAAATCTCCCACAATATAGGAATAAGTAATGGCGGCACTCAGGAGACTTTTATCAATAGGTGAACCTCTGTGCTTTAATCAACATTTTGGGGCATGATATACAACATAACTGAAATGTGCAAAAACAGTCTGTTGATTAAAGCACAGAGGTTCACCTATTGATAAAAGTCTTGTCGTGCCGCCATTACTTTATTCATATATATATAAGCTAAAGCTTCCCGCAGCCTGGCCGGGTCCTGGCAGCTTGTGAGGCCAGGAAATCTGTATGCACCCACACAGACCCTGGCCTGTGCCCTCCCGGGAAAACTGGGGCGATACACCCTTTTCCGGGAACGCTGCCAGGGAACTCCCCCACTCTTTCTCCCAAACGCTGCAGCCTGTTAATCATACTGAGGCTGAGAGACACTGAGCAGCAGGCCCGCCAAGAGCCGTGGCGGGCCCCGGTAATAGGGGGCGTGGCCTAATCGTGGGAGGCGTGGCCACGCCCCCTTGCCGAGAAAAAAAAGATTTGCAGCGCTGCAAACCAGCGCCGCGCGCAGGGGAGGGGGGGCGCTCTGAGCCCCCTCAGCCCGGCACAAAGCCAGTGTGGTCGCTCCCCCGCACAGGCATAGGAGACTGCTGTGGCTGCTGCTCAGCAGCCACGTGCAGTCTCCAACTGCAGCTCAGCACACATTGTGTGCTGGGCTGCTGTGAGGGGGGGAGCGGCGCCGGACCCGGGCCCCCACCGGGCCCTTCAGGAAGTCCGGGCCCGGGTAATCTGTACCTGCTCCCCCCCCTCTCAGCGCCCCTGCTGAGCAGCACACCTCCTGTGCATGTGCAGCTCTCCCACCACCATTACGCGGCCATGTCATGACGTCATTACGCGGCAGGTGGTCATGTGAACCTGTGCGGCTGGAGGCTATATAGCCAGCTCCTCCTCCTGTGAGCTGGCAACTTGCTACACTGCCCGGTGCTATGTGCGGAGACGTCATCACGTGGCCCCGTCATGACGTTATCACGTTATTAGACGCTGCGGCTGCCGGGTTTGAGGATGCGCGGTGGGGGCGGGGCTCATGGCCAGGGGTTATCAACGCCATTAGCTCCCCTCTGTCACTGTACTCGGCAGGAGGATGTACTGCACCGCAAGGGAAAGGAAGCCATGGGCACTCCAGGTGAGATCCAGTCTCCCACATCCCAGCAGCAGCGGCCGGAGCTGAAGGGCTGCTCAGGAGGCTGCCGTGTGAGTGATCAGTGCTACAGCAAATGTGCGGGGCCAGCAGAAATGGAACAGCAGCAGGTTAGTGCTCCCATCCCAGTGTTTACCCCTTCTCAAACCAAGTGTTCCCAACCATTACTGACCCCCCATCCCAGTATCTCTTATCCTGCAAGCCCAGTGTCTCCCACATTCCCTTGCCAACCATCTCACTGCCCCCCACATAGAACCCCCAAGCCAGTCATAGTGATCCCCCTCATTCAGCCTTGTGTTCCCACCTACCAACCTCATCTTCCTGCCCTTTCCCATCCTGCCCTGTCCACCTATCCACAGTGACCCCCATCCAGCCCAGTGTTCCCCACTATCTCACTGACCCCTCATTGAAGTGACTGCCACCCTGCCAGTCCAGTGTCTCTTCCCTTGGCTCCACAATCAACACACTGGCACATCTAACTGCCCCTAAGCAAGAATACCCAGACAGTCCAGTCAGTGCCCCACCCTCATTCAGTCCACTGTACCCCCTTTTCCAGCCTAGTGTCCCCCCCCTTACCACCACCATCTCACTGCCCCCTTTCCATCTAGCCCAGTGCCCTCCTATATATCACCCACAGCCTCTCCCTATCACCCACTGCCTTTCACCCTCTACCAGGCGTCACCCACTGCTGCTCCCTGTCACACACTGCCTTTCACCATCATACTCTGTCACCTACTGCCGCCCCTCTGTCACCTATTTCATTTTGTCCCCCACTGCCTCTCTCTGGTGTCGCCCATTGCCTCTCTCCATAACCTTCTCCCTGTCACCCTTTGCCTCTCCCCACATCGACCACTGCCTCTACCCGTTACCTTCTCCCTATCATCCACTGCCTCTCCCCGTCATCCGCTATGTCACCCACTGCCTCTCCCCGTCTTCCGCTATGTCACCCACTGCCTCTCCCCTTCATCTGCTATGTCACCAACTGCCTCTCCCCGTCATCCTCTATGTCACCCACTGCCTCTCCCCGTCATCCGCTATGTCACCCACTGCCTCTCCCCGTCATCCCCTATGTCACCCACTGCCTCTCCCCGTCATCTTCTATGTCACCCACTGCCTCTCCCCGTCATCCTCTATGTCACCCACTGTCTCTCTCCGTCTTCCGCTATGTCACCCGCTGCCTCTCCCCGTCATCTTCTATGTCACCCACTGCCTCTCCCCGTCATCCTCTATGTCACCCACTGCCTCTCCCCTTCATCCGCTATGTCACCCACTGCCTCTCCCCGTCATCTTCTATGTCACCCACTGCCTCTCCCCGTCATCTTCTATGTCACCGACTGCCTCTCCCCGTCATCCGCTATGTCACCCACTGCCTCTCCCCGTCATCTTCTATGTCACCCACTGCCTCTCCCCGTCATCCGCTGTCACCCATCACCCACTGCCTTTCACCCTCTACCAGGCGTCACCCACTACTGCTCCCTGTATACACTGCCTTTCACCATCATACTCTGTCACCTACTGCCGCCCTTCTGTCACCTATTTCATTTTGTCCCCCACTGCCTCTCCCTGGTGTCACCCTTTGCCTCTCCCCACATCAATCACTGCCTCTACCCGTTACCTTCTCCCTGTCACCCACTGCCTCTCCCCGTCATCCGCTATGTCACCCACTGCCTCTCCCCGTCTTCCGCTATGTCACCCACTGCCTCTCCCCTTCATCCGCTATGTCACCCACTGCCTCTCCCCATCATCCTCTGTCACCCACTGCCTCTCCCCGTCATCCACTAGGTCACCCACTGCCTCTCTCCGTCATCCGCTATGTCACCCACTGCCTCTCCCCGTCATCCGCTATGTCACCCACTGCCTCTCCCCGTCATCCGCTATGTCACCCACTGCCTCTCCCCGTCATCGGCTATGTCACCCACTGCCTCTCCCCGTCATCCGCTATGTCACCCACTGCCTCTCCCCGTCATCCCCTATGTCACCCACTGCCTCTCCCCGTCATCTTCTATGTCACCCACTGCCTCTCCCCGTCATCTTCTATGTCACCCACTGCCCCTCCCCGTCATCCTCTATGTCCCCCACTGCCTCTCCCCATCATTTTCTATGTCACCCACTGCCTCTCCCCGTCATCCGCTATGTCACCCACTGCCTCTCCCCGTCATCTTCTATGTCACCCACTGCCTCTCCCTGTCAGCCTCTTCCTGTCCCCTGCTTCTCCCACCAGTGGCGTTAGTTCATCACAGATGCCCGCGGAGGCAAGTTATCATGTGGTGCCCCCCCCCCAATCTTTACAGCCCTAAGTGGGGTGAATATATTGTAGACGATTTGAGGAGGAGCCCCTTCAGTTCTGGCGCCCAGCACCTTCATTGTCTTCCATAGTCCTCCTGCCACTTATCATTCTGTCATGTAAGGGGGGTGATATATTTAAAGAGCATATATTTTATCACTCTGTCATGTTAAATAATTTAACATGGCAGAGTGATAAAATATATGCTCTTTAAATATATCACCCCCCTAACATGACTGAGTAATAAAATATGTGCTCTTTAAATAAATCACGCACACTGGGTGCATGCGCCTGGCATCCATTCACAGTGACCGCAGCGCTTGGGGGCTGCCCGGCATGTCCGTAAGTGCCGGGCACGCCCCCAGTAGGTGAAAAGGGGGCCTGTCATAAAGACACTGCCCTTTTTCTTTAGTCACGACCCCTTTTTGGGCGCGCGCACCTTAGGCACGCGCAGAAGTGCCTTGTCTCTAGGTCTGGCGCCCTGCCTGCTGCCGGCCCTAGAGTGAACACTAGTGATAGCCCACATTTTACTAGCACCGGCATGTTTTTTGTGCATAAAGTCCACAGCAGGTGGGCATGTGTGCTTCAAATGCCAGGGCTGATTTTTAGTCCCAGTCCGGCCCTGCCTGCAAGTGACCTGAGGCGCCCCCATACCTCCCAACATGACCCTCTCCAGGAGGGACACAATGCTCTGTTCCTGGACTTACCTGGTAATTTATGATTGGTGGCGGCTCCAGAGGTGGGGCTGCAGTAGAGACCAAAATTCAAATAGGGGAGTCACACCAACTGCCAGTGAGTCCCAGCCAGTGAGGTTTGGCAGCGTGTGAAATGACAGTTGGTGTGGCTCCCCTATTTGAATTTTGAACTGCGCTGCAGCCCCACCTCTTACCAGGGAAGTCCAGGACCAGAGCATTGTGCCCCTCCTGGAGAGGGTCATGTTGGGAGGTATGGGCACCCCAAGGTGCTGCGGCACACAGTTTGGGAACCACTGCATTAGTGGCATTTTCTAATGAAATAGTGCATACATCATATATGTACACTATATGCATATGTCATTTCTCATATGTTTTAGCTTTCTCTTAAATTGTCTACTTAACTAGGATATTGGTTGGTGCACATGTAATAAAGTAGATATACAGCAGTAACGTCACAGCGGATACCTTTCTTTGATGGACTGTTTAAACAGTAAACATTATTCTTTTTCTGCACATTAAATACACATGTGATTTACACATCCGCCATACAGTATATACAGTCAGGTGCATAAATATTGGGACATTGACAGAATTTTCATATTTTGGCCTCTATTCACCACCACAATGGCTTTGAAATGAAACAAACAAGATGTGTTTTAACTGCAGACTTTCAGATTTAATTTGAGGGTAATTCCATCCAAATCAGGTGAACGGTGTAGGAATTACAACGGTTTCTATATGTGAAAAGTGATAAGGTGCCAATCAGCTTCTAACTGCCATCTCACAGGCTGTGTTTGAAAAATGACAGTTGGGAGCTGATTGGCTGGTACCTTATCACTTTTCACTCTGTCTCCTAACACTGCTTAGTAAATAGACCTCTTAGTCACATGTGCACTTGCAGCTGACCTGGGTGATCAAGAACGGGTTGAGGGTGTTTCGGGCTATGTAGAGTTGTGCATACAGTATGTGAAGATGCTTTTGTTTGTAGATAATAATGATAATGGCTAGAAAAGTGAGAGCACGGATAGAAGTGGTATGGTCTCATAGACAGGGTCGGACTGGTCCACAGGGGTGCAGGGGAAATCTCCGGTGGGCCCCACTGCCTGAGGGCCCCGCCCTCTACTCTAGGGGTCAGTAACTTTGTGATGCGGGATCATGGATGAACTTGTGCTCTTGGCTTGTTTCTATGGAAACTACACCACACTTAGCCCTCCTGCCAATCAAAGTGGGTGGTCCTGACACACTCCTATTCCCTCATTTATAAAGGGACCCTGTCTCTCTGTGGTGGCTGGCCACAACCCCTTGGTGGATGGTCACACCCCTTAACCTCGGACCCGTACTACTTCATTCCCTGGTTGGCCCTTCATACCACAGTCCGACACTTCTCATAGATGCCTTCAAATCAGCACATTGTTGAATATGCCCAATGAGTTCTGTGCACACAATGCGAGTACAGTTGGGGCTGACTTTTCTTTGACTCAGAGCAAAAATCTCCATACCATGGGGCTTATGTAATAGGTTGCGAGCTTCAGCCGTTGCGGGGATTCATGCGAGCCTTCCCATACTTTTAAAGCGGCAATCATTTTAAGGGCAAAATCAGATTGGTTTTACCTTTAAAATGGTTGCCGATTTAAGAATACGGGAAGACTCGCATAAATCCCTGCAGCGCCTGCAGCACGCAACCTAGTACATAAGCCCCCATATAGTTGACTTAATTTCCCTTAGTTATTCATAAAGTTTGTGCTTCATTCAGCTTGGTATTATGATACGTAAATGTGTCCTGACACTCTGATTGGGAATCAGGGATTTATGCTTATGGCAATATTCCCTTACAGTATATTCATATTACATTACTACTTTTGTTTCTATAATTACGTGGCAAACGACTAGGCCACATCTGCTAGTATACTGTATGCAGTATACTGAAAAAATTATTTAATCTTGGAGAGTTATAATACATTACACCAATGTCTCAGTGGTACTTTATTATTAAATGATTGTTTGCCAAGCTCAGTGATGGCAGTAATTCTAATGAACAAAAGTATCTACAAACTCTCCTTAGGTTTTCACAAATATATATAGAAAGTGAAAGGAAATTGTACTTAAAACTACAGCATCTTCCTTAAACATAAAACAAACTAACAAACACTAAAATAGGAGTAAAAAAAACATAAATGTATAAATATACGCAATACATCAATTCTTTTTCTCCGCATGTGACCCTACAGTATGGCAAAAATAACAAACCTTTTTTCTAAACAACTGCACAAATAAATAATGGTATGTGCTTAGACTGGAATGTGTTACTGAAACATTAGTATTTCTTTCCCAGGATAAGTATAGCAGAGCAGGACTTCCCAAAAAATTTGCCATAAGAATAACATATTAGTGCCCTCTGGCTACATTGTCACTTAAAATAACACATTTCTGATTAGCAAAATAATCTTAGATCTTGCATGCTGAGCCTTGTAGGAAAGGAAACGTATGAGCCGTACATGGGAATGAAGTCTTACTTCTATTTTTAATATTGAATTTTATATTACAGATGGTGACGCTCTGAAAAAGGTCATTTTTTGCTATGGACTGAGCCAATATACCAGCGTTTTCCCTTTAAAGTTATTGTTTCCACCTCTAAATTAATGGTTGACTGTTTTGTGGAATTTTAGTTTGGATACTGGCCATTTATGCTAAATGAAGACTTAAGCCGCCCATACACGGTGCGATATGCACCGTGCGATGCGACGGGGCATCTGACGTCCGACATATCGGGCGGTCCCCACACACGGAGTGGTCGGGAGGCCGACCGCTTGGTTTGCCGGCTCCCCCCTCCTCCACCCGCATAGCGCTGCATGGGATCGCACATCTCATCCCCAGATCAACCGTACCTGCAGTAAGATCTCGGGGTGCAATGTACGACCCCACAGGGGAGCGCTCTGTCCAATATTGTGCCCATACACGGTGCGATAGACCAGCCAAATTGTACCAATCCGTCGGAATCAGCTGCTTTATCGCACCGTGTGTGGGCGCCTTTACACACAGTCAATTAAAACGTTTTAGAGAAATTGTCTGCAAATGACTGTTTAATATTATTATGCTTTTTTATATGGCGCCACAGAAGGTCTGCAGCGCCTGACAAACTACATGAATAGGAACAGTATGAACAGAACAAGAAAAAAGTAACGTACAAAGCATTGCAAGACATGGCAGCATCAGTGGTCATAATACCAAAACAAGCAGCATGTCGGCAGAGCCCAAGGGTTAGGTGTTGTTGTAGGCAGTTGGGAGGAGATGATGGTATGAGTGAGGTAAGCAAAAGCACGTTGGCCCTGCTCGTGAGATCTTATGATCTAAAGTTGAGAACAACATATATATATTTTGAAGTGGACTCGCCCCTCCCAGAAAACGGGGTCAACACGCCCATTTCCGGGAACGGTGACCAGGCACGGCTTCGCTCCACCCCCCAAAAGTTGCAGCATGTCAATCATGCTGCAACTTGGGGGGGGGGTTTCTGTGTGCGAGATTGCAGGACCCTGTTCTGCACCTGCGCAGAACCTAAACATCGGAGATGTGCGTTCATCGCCGGATGAACGTACATCTCTGAATCAGGCCGACAGTCTGAGGGGTAAATGTAATAGGCTGCGGCTTTGAGACATCGGCGAGTCCCATGCGAGGCTGCCCAATGTTTTAAAGTAGCAGTCTTTTAGTAGACAAAACCAGGTTGATTTTGCAGCTTAAAACACTGTTACTTTAAAACATCGGGCAGTCTTGCACGGGACTCGCCGATGCCTCAAAGCCGCAGCCTATTACATTGATCTCCTGATGTTTCCACACTCATAGTTTTAGTTAAGCTATATTCGCTTCACTGCAAACCCAGGATATTGTGTGTAATGCTTTGGGTGGTCTTTGGTCACCTCTGTGATTGGCAGCAGTGTAAAGTTTTCAAGATACTGCTAGTAGACATAGTTTGTGGGTAAGCTAGTTTATTTAAATGTTATATTTGCTTATTATTTTGATAATAGAATGTTTGACCCGTCATTCGTCGGGTCGCTAGCTTTTCTGACATTGTGAAGAAGTGCTGGAAAAAAAGACTGTATAATAGCTCTGAATACAACGGGGGAGGGGGGGATTCAATTCGCCAGGAGGTGCTGCCGGGTTTTGCCGCGATACTCGGCTGTCCAAATATCAGCTAATTACGGTAGCCCCAATGTCGCAAATTTTCTTGCGCACCTCCATGAGAAAAAACTTGCAATGTAGATGGATGCAGTTTGCAGTTCCACTAAAACTAATCGCATTCATCGTGCTGAATTCATTTCCTATTGCACTTTGGCGGAATAAACGGGTTAGGTATGGGATGTCGGTGCTCGGGATCCAGGTTGCCAGAATCTCGTTTTGTTGGCATCCCGACAGGGATAGGATACAGACACTTGTAAGTCAGTATTCTAACCCTATCTCTAACCCTAACCCGACCTCCCCACATCCTAAACTAAATCTCAACCCCTAGTGCCAAAACCTAACCCTCCCCCCTATTGCCTAACCCTAACCCTCCGCCTAACTTCACTACTTACGGTCGGGATCCCGGGTTTCTGACTGGTGTCGGGATTCCGGGTTGGCATTCTGAGAGCCGGAATCTCGACAGCTGGGATAGTGACTACCTCCCGAATAAATTATTAACATTTCTGCACTTGATATATTGTAGTATGATTCATCTTTACTAGAGCAGGTTTGTTTTAGAATAATGTCACATAATAAGCCCTATTTGCAATGTGAATTGAGACCCCTCATTATTTGCCACTTACACTAAAGGCCCCCATACATCAGTAATCTGAAAATCACAATTGAACAATTTGAAGATTTATTCCCGGATCTTAGGATTTCCCAAGCGAGCAGTCTGCGCCCATACACTGCAGATCTTTTTCAGTGATTTGCAGATCGATTGCAGCAAACACAGATCTGGCAATCTTGAAAGACCCATCATTTTGCTAGAAACGGTCAGCAAATCTGCTGATCATGTCCATACACTAGCAATCTACGGTCCCAATCGATCTGTGAAATCCAACATGTTGGACAATCTGATTAAACAATTCCAATCACTTTTTGGTTGCAATCTGCGAAGCCCATACATTGCAGATTTTTATACACAATCGATTGCAAATTGCACGATTGCTGCAATCCATCTCTGATGTACTGTAGAAGTATGAAAAATAACTCTCAAATGAGAAGGTCTAGTTTTTATGCTCTTGTTGCAATTACTCGCGTTGTAAGTATATTTACAAGCGATTAAGCTCCTTTTTTTCACTTATAAACTCCAGGATATTTCACAGGTTTATGTTAATTAATGCCACCAGTATGGAAATGAGTAGCAAACAAACTATGGCAAATTAGATTTTATTGCAGGAACAAGAAACTCGGGCAAAGATTAGCCAGTCCCTTGCGTTGTGGATTTAAAGCGACGGATCACTAATGGTTAGACCAGATGATCAGGGGAAAACGTGTAGGGATTTTTTAACCTAGAGGAACTTTTATACTGTCTGCTGTACGTACTCTTCAAACTTTCCCCATGGACAATTGTGGGAAACAGCGCATTGAAATGTTAGACAGCTGAAACTGAATGTCGACTAATCTGCAGCAGAACCAGATTTGTTTTGCTACATACTGATCACTGGCCAAGAATTTCATAGGAATTATTTGGATATTGTTGAAAAGTTAACCCTTTCTTTCTTTAAAGCTGTCGCTCATTTTCGCTCTGCCCATCGCAGTCGCGCGTTCCCCACGCGGCGCTTTGTGAAGGATGAAAAGGAGCGAGATTATCTGTAAAAAAAAAAAAGAAAAATAATAATAATAGTACATGTACTGCAATAAATACATATAAAAACTCGGAGGCGTTCCTTTAAACGGAATGTTTAAAAAAGAAATCTGTCAACAGAAGACTTATTAGCTGTGTCTGGAGAGACACATGAGTTGGACATTTGTTACTCACACCAAATTGGTTGAAAATCTGCCCTGCAGAAACCTAAACCCTGTGAATTCTTTACAGGTCTCCCTTAAATTCTTTAGCAGTCTGTTGCAACTAAAGTTTACAAATCCTTCACTATAAAAAACCAAACCAAACCAAAACAATAACTTGCAGACCCATTGAGATCCTTAGCATTTTTTGTTCTTGTGACAAGTGCACAAAACTTTGGTGGAAGCCTCATGTATTTATTTTAGAGATGAGCGGGTCCAGTTCTCTGGGAATCGGACCTACACGAATTTCGGGGTTGCGGGGGGATCCGAGACACAGCTCAGATCTCCCTGCCTGCCTCGGATCCTTAATCGAGGCAAAACCTTGCGATCCCACTGTCGGATCTCGAGGTTTTGCCTCGAGCGGCTATTATACAAAGTCCCATTAAATTCAATGGGCTTAATGCTTATTGGCTGAGAGAGCTGTCTGTCATGGCTCTCAGCAATCAGTGTTAAGCCCATTGAATTCAATGGGCACAGGAAGGTATGAAGATGCAGCCCATCCCCCTTGCCTGCTCCTCTCACTGCCATCACCACTGGTACCCCCCGCTGCTGGCAAACCCCACTGGTGGCACCCCACACTGCCGACACCCCTGCTGCCGACACTGCTGGCGCCCCTGCTCTGCAGACACTGCTGACCCCCACAATGAGGACATCGCCGGCACACCAGCTCTGCTGACTCAGCTGGCACCATACAATGAGGACACCGTCAGCAACTGCACACTGCTGGCACTCTCACACTGAGGACAGCCCCGGCACCCCCGCACTGCCGACACTGTCGGCATACGTGCACTGTGGACACCGCTGGCACCCCTGCTCTGCCGACACACCAGCACCCTGCACTGAGGACACTGCCAGCACTCCCGCACTCCCCACGTACTGAGGACACCATCAGCAACCGCACACTGCCGACACTGCCCGCACTCTCACACTGAGGATACCACCGGCACACGTGCACTGCCGACACTGTCAGCACATGTGCACCTAGGACACTGCTGGCACCCCCGCTCTGCCGACACCCTGCACTGAGGACACTGGCAGCTCCCCCACTATGCCAACACTGCCGGCACCCCCGCATTGAGGACACCACTGGCACTCTCGCATTGAGGACACCGCTAGCACCCCGCACTGCCGACACTGCTGTCACAATAAGTGCACTATTGGTGTATCCAACCCACACTGTATAACGCACTGTATTCAACCCACACTGTATCCGACCTGCACTATATCAGACCTGCGCTGTATCCGACCTGCACTATACACTGCACTTTATCCGACCCGCATTTTAACCAACTCACACTGTACCCTGCACTGTATTCAACCCACACTGAATCCCGCACTATATCAGACCCGCACTGTATCCCACACTGTATCCGACCTGTGCTGTAACCGACTCACACTGTATCCAATACTAAATCTGACCTGCACTGCATCCCACCCACTATGTATCCTGCACTGTATCCAACCCGCGCTGTATCTGACATGCACTGTATCTGACCAGCACTGTATCCTATCCACACTGTACCCTGCACTGTACCCTGCACTGTATTCAACCCGCGCTGTATCTGACATGCACTGTATCCGACCTACACTGTTTCTGACTCTACGGAGAACTGTTTTTAATGGTTGGGGAGATTTTGGGGAACTGCTCAACAAAAAGGCTGATTGATCGGAGCTTTACATGGACCAGTCATCGGTGGCCCAGCACCCCCAGGAGGAAAATACAGATTGGGTACTGAGAATAGGCATGTGCTGGGGGCATGTGCACTTGTGTAGGGGGCATTCATGTCTGCTGTTGTTATTTACGCATGGTTTAGGTTTTTTTGTTTGATGCTTGTTAACTATGACTAATTGTTTTGAGCAAGAATATTCCACGCACGATTTTTAGTAAATTTCTGTGTTGTATTATTTTCTATTGAACGTACTTCTGAGTTGGCTTGGACTATGTTGGTGAACAATTTTGTGTGAGGTGGTCAAAATTGACTGGAAACGACTGGAAATTAATGTTATTGAGGTTAATAATACTGTAGGAACAAATAACAAAATAAAAAATTATGTGATTTTAGCAGTTTTTATCAATTTAAACAAAAAAAACAATCCAGATCCAAAACCAAAACCAAAACACGCAAGGGTGGTTTTGGCAAAACCAAATCCAGATCCAAAACATGATGGAGATACAGATCCAAAACCAAAACACGGGGGTCAGCGCACATCCCTAATTTATTTTCCTGTAGAGAGGTAGTATGATATTTGTTGTCTTGTAAGGCCACTGCATCAATTTCTTTGCTTGTTTACATTATAAGAATAAATGCATCGGGTTTGTAAGGACAGTCATCTTGGGAAATGATCTCATTTTCTTATCTTGCTTGAGTTATAATAAGTGCATTATGTCATACATGGTTTTTAGATTGTTTTTCTTTTTCTAATTTGCATCACTTCTTTTGTCATCTTTGAATCATTGTGTCTCTCTTATGTTACCAAATCTCTTTTCTCTTTCAGTGCCCTGTTCTCCATTGTGCCATCCCCAGCCCCCAATCACCATTGCTCCATCACGTTCTCTAATGCGACAACCCTTGGTTCCCAGTTTGCCACTATACCATTCCTCCTCCCCCGTGTTGGGTACGGATCATGGCAGTCAGGATCCCGCTGGTCAGAATACCAAAAGCGGCATCCCGACATTCAGAATCCCAACGACCACTGGTAATTACCCTAACCATTAATCCTCCCCCTAACCCTAGCCCATCTTTCCTGCAGCCTAACCCTAACCCTCTCCTCCCGCAGCCTAACCCAAACTATCCCCCCCCCCCGCAGCCTAACTCTAATCCTCCCCCTAATGCCTAACCCTAACTCCAAACCCAAACCCTAATAATTACTGTCGGGATTCTGGAGCCGAGATTCTGACTGCTGTCGGGATTCTGGCACTGGGATTCTGACTGCCAGCATCTGGACAGCCGGTATGCCGACTACATCCCCATCCCCACTACCCCCACCCGGTTCTCCATTTTGTCATCCCTCGAAACCCTGTTTATCCCTCAGCCATCATTTTTCTACTGCCATACAGCTCACGCTAGACCCCCCCAACCCTCGTGTGGTTACCAGACCTGACTGGCAGGTATGAACTGCCTGAGGTTGGTGCTAATGGTTTGAGACACAAGGCACAACTGGGATTCCAGTGTAAGAGGTGGGAGGGGGGGTCCCCCTGAACTGGCAGAGTGGAACCTCGGCTGCGGTGCCGGTGGACTCGGACACTTACCTCCTGACTCCCAGTCTCTCACCTTCAGGCCGCCGAGGGCGCTCCCGTCGACGGTCCTGGAACACAGGTCGGACGCGGACAGTCGCGAACTGGGTTTCCACTCCTGGCCCTGGAAAAGAACAAGGTGCTGAGGCGGGTTGACCTCCACTGGGATCAGTGGATGGTCATCATTGGCACTTTAGGCCTCAGACTGGCTACACCTACGTGCCAAGCACAAGGGTGTACCCTGAACGAAAACACCCTACAGGGAAAAGGGAGTTGGGTGACACACAACACAAACAGCAAACAAAACAATTACGCTCACCGAAAATAATCTTGTCCCTTTGCTGGACGAGTCCTGATCTCAGCACCTGTAGATGAACACAACAGCAAGAGCCCCGCACAGGACCTGATACAATAACAGATACCTTACCACTGCCTACCTTTAATGGGGGCCTGACTGTGGGAGATACAGCGACTTACCAACAGCCTACCTTTAATGGGGGCCTGACTGAGGGGGAGAACGTCCTGGTCCCAACCCGGTCTACCTTTGATGGGGGCCTGACCAATTTTCACGATGCTTCTAGGGCCTTCTGCCCTTGCCTAGCCTGACTGTCCCCTTGTCCAAGGCCTAGCGCCGAACTACAAAGATCACGGCCTAACGCCGACAGCAACAACTCCTATGGCCTAACACAGACTCACAGTGACCACGGCCTGGTGCCGAATTAACATACCCCACGGCCTAGCGCCGACTTACCATGAGGCACGGCCTAGCACCGAATTACCATGCGACACGGCCTAGCGCCGAATTACAATGACCGACGGCCTAGCGCCGAATTACAATGACCCACGGCCTAGCGCCGAACTACAATGAGACACGGCCTAGCGCCGAATTACAATGACCCACGGCCTAGCGCCGAACTACAATGAGACACGGCCTAGCGCCGAATTACAATGACCCACGGCCTAGCGCCGAACTACAATGAGACACGGCCTAGCACCGAATTACAATGACCCACGGCCTAGCGCCGAACTACAATAAGACACGGCCTAGCGCCGAATTACAATGACCCACGGCCTAGCGCCGAACTACAATGGGGCACGGCCTAGCGCCGAATTACAATGACCCACGGCCTAGCGCCGAACCCTGGTGGTCTAGGGAGGTGTGAGGGACTTACCAGTCCCGGGGCCTCCGGCGGAGCCGAGCCTGGCCCAGCCTCCGCGTGGTCTTCACCGGAGGTGGAATAACGTCCGCCACCTCCGGGCTTCCTGCAGTCTTCACCTGGGCAGCAGTGGCCGGGGCTAGCTCTTTTGCGTCGCACACTGCTGCCCCAGGGCCTCCGGTGCCTTCTCCGTCTTCACTCCTGGTGGGCGCCGGTCTGCAGCTCTTCGCCCGGCGGGCAGCAGCCTGGGTGAGCTCTTTTTCGATGGCCGCCGCCCTGCGGGACTTCCGTCGCCTTCCTTCTCCTATCTTCGGGAGCTCTTCACCGCTCCGTCCCGGCCGTCGCACCCCCCGTCCCCTCCTCGCGCCAGCTAATTCAAGCCGACGCCAGGGGGCGGGGTGATGACGCAGTGAGCTACGATTGGCTCGCCGTGGCCATCCCCTGCTGGCTGCCGATCTGTGAGCCCTGATTGGTTCACAGTCGGCGCCACACTCAAAGGGGCACGTGCTGATTGGCTGAGTCTGAATCCACCAAGATTCAGACTTGCCATCATTCCCGTGGAGTAGCGGCGGCAATCCGCCGCTACCTCCACGCCCGCTGCGCCGGATGGGGGGCGGGATCACGACCGATCCTGGCCCGCCGGCCAGCTTGCGGATGGGCCCCGCCACACGCTCGAACGGGGCTGGGATCTCTCCGGATCCCACCCCACTCTGATGCCCGGGGCTCCCGCTGCCCCAAGGCACCCCCACCATCCAGGCGTGGAGGGTGAGGATGCCTAGTAGCAGGGTGAGTGACTGCTACACCAGAACACCAGGGCTGGAGATGATTAGCAGGACACCAGGCACAGGAAACTTTACGAGGTCCAACAGGATACCAGGCACTGGGAATACAAGGCTAAAAAGGTGAAAGTGGCAGAGCAACTAAAACTAAAGTTTTGGCACATAGCAGGTGCACTGAGCAGGTAGAAATTGTTGGTATAAGGAGTGCACTACTGCCCTACCTACATGATAATCTATAAGTGAAGCATCTATCCTTTTCCAAGATGGCCGCTCAGTGGCACCATCTTGGATCACTGTGTTTGAGAGCTGCAGTGCTGCACAGATGTGTAGTACTTAGCTCCATGGAGGACTGGCTATATCCGGCTGCACCACCTTGATACATGAATGGACGGTCCATTGTATGCTCCGCTCCTTCTCCGCTGTATGTGCATGTAACTGTTAGTACGGCTGTACTAAACTGTTTAGTACAATAAACCCAAGCTCCTGGTAAAGTCTATCAAGCTGGTGTGTCTACAACAATACTTTCCACTGGTGTCTACTATTTAATAGCTGTGTATACCACAAAATAGTACACACATATCAACATAAATTGCCTGCTGAATGAGTGAGCATGTGTTTTGCTTTTGTACTGATATGTCTGTTGTTATCTCTTTATTCTTAATGTTTCTTAGCTATACCAAATCTATCAGTGCAAAATCAGATCCAGGACTGTAAAGTAAGGTACTTACATTTTCAAAATGTTCACTAATTTTTTTTAAATGAGTTCTGTTCACAGGGCCTGAAGGGTTAATTAAGTGAAGAGATGCCGTTGAAAATGCTGGACTTTAAAGGCAAAATGTCTCCAGGGAAAACGAGCCCCCTCAGAAATAGCAACTAAACTACCTCTAAACGATTACAAGTTGACCAACTTTTCCGCTTCAGTTCACTTTGTGCCTTCCAGCGATATTGTTTTAAAAACATTGAAATGGCAAAGCCATAAAAGCACCCATTTACATGTGGTCACATGCTGGTTGTAGATCAGAGCAGACCACAGAGAGAATGCTTAACATAAGTAGCAAAACACACGCTGCATTAATGACAAAACAGCAGCAGTAACAGTAGAAACACAAAGACAACGTGTAAAACTTCACCCATTATTACAGGCTACGGCTCTTTGTGGAGCTGGCAAGGACAGACAGTCATTAACTTCTGTGTTTTTCCACTCCTCCATGCGTCTACCTCATTAGGAGGTGAAGGGGGAGGAGCCCTGTTCTACCTGCACTTTGATACCTGTGTGAGGTGATTGAAGTACTTAACGTTTGCAAGTATAAAGTCAAATGTTGTGCATTAAAATGTGCCGGTAAATTATTCTGTAAGAATGTATAATTTTCATATTCTTACAATGGTATATTGTTTATTTATCCCTAAGGTTCACAAGTGTTTTAAATTCACATAAAATGTTCAGGTCTGGATTATTGAATTCCAAACACACCCAAATTTATGGGTTCCGAGTAAAACCAGGTTAAGGTTTGCATTCACTTTGTGACCTAGTTCGGATCTGTTGCTGGTTCGGAGCTCGGATTTAAAACTCGAACTCGTCTTTTGCATTTGGAAATTTTAGCTGTTTTTATCGATTTTTATAAATATTTATCGATTTTTAATCGATTTTTGTCAATTTTTATCCAAAACCAAAACATGAAGATGACTCCAGATACAAAACCCAAACACGGGGGTCCGTGCATGTCTCTACTCTTTAGCAGGTAGATTCTACAGCAATACATATGGAGTAATACAAATGTTTATTTCTATATGTATTTTCCTATCTGCAAAAATTCAAATAGAAATTGACTTACCTGTAGTTGATAAGATAAACTTGACATTTGTGATCAGTTTTTTAGAATTCCTGTCAAAATGACAGATGGGCCGGATTTTGTGTATTGGAATTGCTAAGATATCTGTTCCGTTTGTCTTTACCCACTTCATTCTATAGAACCCCAGCTCCTGGACCCATGAGGGGCTAATGTAGAGTTGTATACATGCCAAAGAAGAGTATACACAATCGTTTTAATTTGAAGAATATCTACACTTAATACTGAAGAGGGGTAATTGGGTTGTTATGGGGCATTCTTACATAGTCTATGTTGAATGAAGGTGTGTCGATGTAACTGTGGGGGTATGTAGTCATTAAGGCAACATTAATAATGTTGATACCCATAATGTCAACAGTTAATGTTAACAGTTATGATGTCAACATTGTTAAAATGTTGACAGGCAACATGTTGACCTTGTCAGATAACATATTGACATTGTAAGCTGCGAGGGAGGGTTATGCACTAGGTGGAGCTTAGGGTTAGGCTGCGGGGGGGGGGGTAGGATTAGGCACTAGAGGAAGCGTCAGAGGTAGGGGTTAGGGATAGGATAGGTACACACAAAGGAACAACTCCCCGTCAGATGACAACACCAGAAGTGACAGTCACATGACCGGTAGGACCCGGAAGACGCTGCTGAATCCGATACAGCCGTTGGGAGCAAGTACATCACCGCTTGGCCACCATGGACGACATGTCGACTTTCTAACATGTTAACATTTCATTAGTGTCTACACGATGATTGTCAACACGGACAATGATCATTCTGTGAGACATAGGAGATGCTCTGTAAAAAGTAAAACGCCTGACGTGTTTCCTTCAACACTGGTGATTTCCTCAGGGGTATTTCCTAAATTACCAGGGTACTAAATCCGTTTCAGCAAATGGTGATCTTCTATTAATCAGGCAGCAGGTGCTAGTATATAGTAAGTAACAAAGGGCCTGATTCAGCAAGGAACGCACGTTAGCAGACGCTAATAAATACATACGCATTGAGACCACAGCACAAGATGCAGACACCCAGCCCCCTTTGCTCACAGCCTGATCTGCATGCAAGATAGCGTAAACATCGGCAACATCGAGAACCATCGGACTCATGCGCACAATAGTGGTTGACAGTGGCGTAACTTCATCACAGGTGCCCGAAGGCAAGATAAATGTTGGTGCCACCCCCAAATTAAAATATACCACCCCCCAGGACCTATGCCAGCCCCAGCTGCCGGCCCCCTATGCAACTCCCCTAGTAGTGGTCACCCTGTGCAGTGACACCTATGTAGTGCCCCCCAGTAATGGTCCCCCATGTAGTAAGCCCCTAGTAGTAAGCCCCCAGTAGTAAATTCCCTGTAGTGCCCCCAGTAGTAAGCCCCCAGTAATACCCCCTTAATGCCCCTGTAGTAAGCCCCCAGTAATGCCCCCTGTAGAAAGCCCCCATTAATGCCCCCTATAGAAAGCCCCCAGTAAAGCCCCCTGTAGTAAGCCCCCAGTAGAAAGTCCCCTGTAGTAAGCCCCCATAATGCCTCCTGTAGTAAGCCCCCTGTAATGCCCTGTGTAGTAAGCCCCCTGTAATGCCCCCTGTAGTAAGCCTCTGTAATGCCCCCTGTAGTAAGCCCCCATAATGCCCCCTGTAGTAAGCCCCCAGTAATGCCCCCTGTAGTGAGCCCCAATAATGCCCCCTGTAGTGAGCCACCAATAATGCCCCCTGTAGTGCTCCCAGTAATGCCTCCTGTAGTAAGCCCCCAATAATGCCCCCTGTACTGAGCCACCAATAATGCCCCCTGTAGTGCTCCCAGTAATGCCCCCTGTAGTAAGCCCCCAGTAATGCCCCCTGTAGTGAGACCCCAGTAATGCCCCCTGTAGTGAGCTCCCAATAATGCCCCCTGTAGTGAGCCCCCAATAATGCCCCCTGTAGTGAGCCCCCCCCCCCGCGAGCACACACACATAGAAAAACAAAACCAAAAAACAATACTAACCTGAAACCTCGCTTCAGTGCTGCTGCCTTCCGTCCCCGGCACCCGCTCCTCTGAACTATTGGAGTGACGTCACTCCCATAGTGCTTTGCGAGACCCGGAATCGGAGCTCAGGAGTGAGCTCCGTTCCTCTGGCTGCCGCCGTGGGGAAAAAAGGAGCACCCCCAGTATTGATGCCACTGGAGGTGGAGCGCCGATCAGCGGTGCTCCATCTCCAAAGCAGTGCCCGGAACGGCCCGGGGGAAAATGGAGCCAGGTGCCCCCTTAAGGGCTGGAGCCCGGCGGCAAATGACTAAATTTTCTCCAGGAGTTCCACCACTGGTGGTTGACCTGACCTGCTGCAGGATTTTGGCCGTTTCCTGTGTACAGCTTATGGTATGGCTGCGTATGCCGCTGCACTGCATTAATTATGCACACCCCTATAACGGCGTTATAACGCCTGCGTTTGCCTGACCACCCCCCGTCACCACCCACAAACGGCACTTCCTGTCAATCAATTTTGGAAGGGGTCTGCGTACATGCTGCATATAGTCTGCGTACGCTTACCCGATCGCCCTGGCTAGTTCGCGCACACGCACTGCGATGCATACGCATGCGCAGTGCAAAAGCATCGGCCAAGTCAGGGGCGGATTGGGATGGAAAACCAGCCCGGGAAATTTCTGGAAGCAGCCCTTATGGGGGCGGGTCTGTTAAGGGGGTGGGGTCTGTGGAAGAGGGAAGGATACTGGAGGAACTTTTGCAAAACACTGAGGGGAGCAGGATCGGCAACAGAAATCTTGTGAATGATAAACTCTTTTTGGGGCCCCCCATCTCTTTGAACTAGGTACAGGCCAGTCAGTTTGCAAGTCTTTTTTCTTACCTAATTTGTGGTTTCTCTGCAATGGGGGAACCTCTGAAGAATTTGAGCCTTTCTGCGCAGCGTCTTCAGCCGGTATTCACTCTTCATGTAGATCACACTGTCTGGAAGATGCCTGTTTACGTGGAAATATAACCAATGTCTTCATCATAACAAGATAATGTATAGTAACAGAAGTTCTTGTGCAGGGAAAAATTAGAATTTCCTTATCAAACAATTTCTGTGTCTTTCCAGGCCCCCGTGTTACTCTAGTGCCCCTTACATCTCTCCATCCTCAGGCCCCCTGTGGTTCTCCAGGGTCCCTGTGTCTCTCCATCTCCAAGCCTCCATGTCTCTCTTCAGGACCCCCTGCGTCTCTCCAGGTCCACCTGTAGCTCTCAGCATTATTCCCCCAGCCCCAGTGTGCCTCATTCCTCAGAGCCAGTGTGCCTCAACCCCATTCCCCCAAACCCAGTGTGTCTCTCATCCTCATTCCCCCAACGTGTCTCAGCCTCATTCCTTAGACCCAGTGTGTCTCTCAGCCGCATGCCCTCAGTGTGTCTCACACCCACTCCTCCCAGCCTGTGTTTGTCTCAACCCCTTTCCCCAGCCCCAGTGTGTCAGCCTCATTCCTCCCAGACCCAGTGTATGTCTCAGTCCCAGTGTGTCCTAGCCTCATTCCAACAGCCCCAGTATTTCTCTCAAACTTGCAAACCCCCCACCCCCACCAGAGGCGGATTTAGGCCTCATAGGGCCCTAGGCAAGATATCAATCTGGGGCCCCCTCCTGAAACAATTCCCCTCCCAGTGAGTCTGCATATTCCAAATCCCCCCTACCCCACCAGTCAGTCACCGTATGCCTAATCCCTGCCCCGACCTGTCCCCCACCAGTCCCATGTAACTGATGTGCCAGATTCCCCCCCCCACCCCTGGACTGCACCCTCCCCACCCCTAACCACCCAATTGTAACAGGTGAATGTAGGTGAAGCTGGAATCACAGTAAAGGTGCCTGCCAGTGTGAGGTGGGGTGTTGCCTGCCCAAAGCACCATGCCCTCCCCACACTGGCAGGCGCCACAAAACCCACACCTGCACCGCCTTTCCCTTCCACCAGTAAAATCAAAGGCAGCAGGCGCACCTCACCTTCTGTTCTAGTATCCACTTTAGGTGGCAGCGCTCCTCAACTTCTATCTTCTCAGATCCCTCCTCACTCTGTCACGTCACACGCAGGCAGGCAACATAGTGGAGAGCAGGAGAGGAGACAGCAGCACCCAGCATCTGTTCACAATCAATGAGCGAGAGTCTGCAAGGGCCCGGAAGTAAAAATGCACACGGACACTCCAATAGACAACCCTGTCAACGCAGTGGCAGAACTCTTGAGTGGTGGGACCAGGTGCAACAATATGGTTTCCTGCCCCCACTGCAAGCAAGGGACTATCTATCTCATATAATGCAGGGACGTCACAGTGAACGCAATATAATGCAGAGAGCATCAATGTGACCCCATATAAATGCAGAGAACATCACAAAGACTGCCTAGTAATGCAGAGAGAATTGCAGTGAGGGCCATATAATGCAGAAAGTGTCGCTGTAAGTGCAATATAATGCAGAGAGCATTGCAGTAAGCTCCATATAATGCAGAGAGCTTCGCAGTAAGCGCAATATAAAGCAAAAAGTGTCGCTTTTAGGGCAATTTAATGCAGTGAGCGTCGCAGTGATCTCCATATAATGCAGAGAGCGTCGCAGTAAGTGCCATATAATGCAGAGTACGTCGCAGTGAGGGCCATATAATGCAGAGAGTGTCGCACTGAGGGCCATATAATGCAGAGAACCTACATATAAGTTATAAAACAGATCATATGAATACACCTCTTACACACACAGAAAATTAACACACCTCCACCACAGACAGAATTAAAATACATTCCAACCCCCCCCAAAAAAAGACACCCCTCCCCATTACAAACATATACCACCCCCCAGATGACACTGCCACTTACTTACCTCAGGATTTGTCAACTGTGTGACCCCTGCTGGTCTCCAAGGCATAGGAGAGGAAGCAACTCAAGGAGACAATGGGCTACACAGGAAAGGATGGGGGCAGGGTCTCATTGTTAGGGGGCGTGGCCTTCGTTCAGCGATAAAGGTTAACTATAGAATAGACAGAGAAGGGGCGGGGACTCAGGGGAAGGGGCGGGGTCTTGTTAGGGGGTGTGGTCTCAGCAGGCATCGTTCTGGAATACGAGGGTGAGTATAGAATAGACAGAGGAGGGGGCGGGGACTCAGGGGAAGGGGCTGGCTCACAGGCAGTCTAGTGACAGGCAGAGTCCTCCACCCGGACCGGCTCCTCCTTCCTTACAGCCAGCGGTCAGCCACAAAATGCTATAATGATGAGTCAGTGTGACTCAACATTATTAGTACTGCCTGGCTGCCGGCCCTTTCATTGACGCGGGCCCCGGTGTAAGCATCGCCGATGCTGCGGGCCCCCTGGGACCTGCCGGCCCTAATCGCCTGCCACTTACTTACAGATCCGTCCTCTGGAGCCTGCTCTGCTTGTCTTGGCCGCGTGGTGTAGCGTCACTGTGTCCTGGAGGTGGGGGGCCGAGCTGTAGAGGGGCTGCACGGAGGCGGAGCCGTCAGTGACGACTGACAGGCTCCGCAAAGGTTTGTGGGAGAAGCAGCAGCTCCCCCGTCAGCCTTTGCTCTTTTTTGCATTAGCAGCGTTTACGTTTGCGCATGCGCTGGTGAAGTTGCTGAGCTGCCCGATCGGAGCTCTCCGATCGCGGCAGTGGGGGGGTGGGCAAGTACTGGGTGGCCGCCGGCCACTTAGGGGACCGGCCCAGCGGGAACCAGCCCGGTTTCCCGGCGGCCCAATCCGCCCCTGGGCCAAGTGCTTGCGTTCTCTCCTTTGCGTTCCTTGCTGAATCAGTCCCAATGAAACAAGCCATTTTCTACATAAGATAATAATGGATTTGTTGCTGCTATCTATAGTTATGAATTAATTTCTTTATAATAGTATAAAACATTTTAAGGGAAAATAAAATATTAAGCAACTAGGCCCATGTACCATTCTAAAGAATGTATAATAAGCTGCTGAGTTCGGGACGGTAGGCAGGAATGCAGTAGGCTATACTTTTATCTAAATAATCTCAGAGTCCAACTACTTCAGAGCCATAAAGTTTTATGGCAAATATTTTTGACTACTTCTACTCTACTGCTTAAAAAAATTGACAATGATTTCCTACAGACTGCAGATACATATAGGTATAATCTTGACTATTTTTGACATATGGTAGGCACTTCTAAGAATCCAACTTCAATCTCATAAGGAGTAAGAGTGTATTAATTGGTCAATATCTGTTTGCTTATACAGTGGTCGAAGTGAGGCGGTATACGGCGGTATGACATACCGCCACTTCCCGGCCCCACTTCATTTTAGCCGCAGAAGAGAACAGCGGCGGCAATGTGTAGAGATGTGTCCCGCAGGGGACACATCTTGTTCGGCGGAGGTGCTGGCCACACATCTTGATCGGTGGAGGCGCTGGCATGTAGCCGGGACAGAGCATCAGGTCCTGGCTGCACTGTAAAGTAAGCAGCACACCACGCACTGGCCGCCAGCCAATCGCGGCGCTTGCTGGCCGCCAGTCGATTGCGGGGCTCGCTGGCTGCCATCCAATCGGGGGCTCCCTGGCCGCCAGCCAATGAGAAGCTGCCAAGTGCCAGCTTCTCATTGGCTCACAGCGGCGCTGGATTAAACTGCAGTGAGTGCAGTGCACTACTGCAACAACCAAGAAGACTCGATGCTGCCGGCTGCTCCATTCCAGGCTCGCAAGTCAGAGGCAATTAGAGAGAGGGGAGGTTGTGAGAGAGGGAATAGAGAGAGGGGCAGATGGATTGGAAACAGGCACTTAGTATTGTAGGGGGTGAAAGAGGGAGGGAATCCGTTAGTGAGAAGGGCAGGGTGTGAGCGAGGGGAGCAGGCAGGGAGAAGTGTGGGGGTGAGAAGTAGAATTGGGTGATAAGAAAGCAGGGACCGAAGGGGGAGATTCAATCCCCCATACTCCATATCTCCATACCCCCACCTCTAAATTCCCACTTTGAGCAATATACATATATATATATATATATATATAGCAAGTGCGCTGTCCTTAAAAAATCTTATTTTCTCTTTGCTATTACGTACCATGGGAGAACTGCACTTTGACTTGTAGTCATTATCATTACATATATTTAGTTCACATTCCTCACTGATATTTCAGTAGGATGTTCTGCTCATCCCTTTTAACTTAGCCCAATCCAGACAGACTTCCTTTCCAAAGCTCTTACCCGTGGGAGTAAAAGTAAATAATGTAAAGCTGAAAAAGGCCAAATACCAGGAGATAAGGATTTACCATAAATCATATTTTTCCTTTTAATGCTTCTTATCTTTCAGATATTCTGAAATATGGAAGTAAGGAGTGGGTAACATAACTCTTGTAGAAGAATGGTTATACCACAGCCTGAACCAAGCAGGAAATATCCCATACAAAACAATACCAACCATTATTTGTAACAATCATTTTTTTATAGATCCCCTTAAAACATCATGTTTTGAAAAAAATACAAGATTTTCATTACATTAACCAATTTAATAATTGAACATACCAGAATTTCGGCACTTTTGCCTGATTTCAACATTTGTAACTAAATCTTTGTTCACCACATTAACGGGCAGATTTATCCAAACTTGTAGCTTTGATTTTATATAGTGCACTAGACACATGATAGCTAGAATGTGATTGGTTGCTAGGGAGCAACAGCTTCATTTTTCCTCTTGATAAATCTCCCTCTTAGGCTGAATATTTTCTGCTTTACACTCTTACCATTCTCTTGAGTGGTTTGTCGAAAGCTTGTCCAAGACACAGTTAGGCTGGCCAAATCAACAAACTGACTATACAAATAAAAAATCACAGCATTTGAGGTCTGCATCAGTGTGCCACACATGATGTAATATTGCAAGTGAATGGGTAACTGAAAGGGAAATTGGTGAACCAACAATTGACTCAATCATGTTATGCATATTCCTCCCCTAAACAGTGACACCTGAGACTGTATGTTATTCCCATGATAGATTAATTGACTTGTGATAAAATTAACCAGGGTTCATGTACATATAACTATGTGGTAGGGGAATATGTAAGCTCCGATGGGGCAGGATTGGATGTGAAGGACTAAATAGTCTCTGTGAAGTACATAATATGTAAACACTATATAAATAATAAAGGTTAGTAATGTTAGTAAATAGGGTTATCTTCATCCACGCACATGGGTGTATAGTGGGGAAATACATGGACTGTGTTGCCTCTTTAGTGTCAATTTTTGTGATGACTGTAAGTAAAGCTCCATTTGATAGCAGTCCTTAAGCATGGATATGCAAACTTTTAAAAAATATATATTGTTGAGGCAATGGGACCAAATTTACTTTGCAAATAAAAGGGTATTATAGAGTGCAGCTAATATTGACATCTGATCCATAATATGTTTTCATTTTAGACGTTATGAAAATGAAACTCTGATGCCGTGACTTTGACGTTTTATCTTTGGAAGCAGCATTCATATTATAGTATACCCTCCATATCTTTGCACTCTGCAATGATGTTGTAAACTGGTACAGGAGGTGACAGGTGAGGTCGTAACGGACTAAAGTGATCTGTAGCAGACAGCAGTAGACTTAGCAGGAAATAGATAAGTTGTGCCATCTCTGGTTCTGTTATGTTCCAGTTATAACCCTGCATCTTTATATCCTGTTTCTGTTTTGCATTGATTTCCTGGTGTAAAGACATTAGAACAGCTTCCTGATTTTGAACACTCCAGACCTTTTGCAAGTGTATTGACCTGAATTCTACCCTCAAGGCTGAGAATATACACGTCTTAAAGACCCGTGTCTTTTCTTGCTATGGTCCAATATAATCCATATAACCACCCAGTCCAATGGATTCTTGTTGTCTTTGCATCAAAAACAGTAAGCATGACATTCTGTCCTACTTCTCTTCTACTGTAGGATTATATAGGAAATACAACCCTAAGATTCCAAATGTGCTCTATATACATTATTGTGGGAAAATAAATATTACAAAAAAGGGAGTGAACTGTAAGAAATCTGATATTTAATAAAAATGAATCTAGAGGCATAGCTATAAAATAAAATAGACTGCTGATAACAATTATGTCATCACGTTGGTATGGAATGACAGTTGTTCTGACCTCTGACAGTTTCTTCAAAATCATATTCTATTAGTTATTTTGGAAACAATGACTGCACTAAGTACATCTCAGGTGCACCTGATGGAAGAGAGACAACAATCACTGCACTAAGTACATCTCAGGTGCACCTGATGGAAGAGAGACAACAGTCACTGCACTAAGTACATCTCAGGTGCACCTGGTGGAAGAGAGACAATCACTGCACTAAGTACATCTCAGGTGCACCTGGTGGAGGAGAGACAATCACTGCACTAAGTACATCTCAGGTGCGCCTGATGGAAGAGAGACAACAGTCACTGCACTAAGTACATCTCAGGTGCACCTGGTGGAAGAGAGACAATCACTGCACTAAGTACATCTCAGGTGCACCTGGTGGAAGAGAGACAATCACTGCACTAAGTACATCTCAGGTGCACCTGGTGGAGGAGAGACAATCACTGCACTAAGTACATCTCAGGTGCACCTGGTGGAAGAGAGACAATCACTGCACTAAGTACATCTCAGGTGCACCTGGTGGAGGAGAGACAATCACTGCACTAAGTACATCTCAGGTGCGCCTGATGGAAGAGAGACAACCATCACTGCACTAAGTACATCTCAGGTGCACCTGGTGGAAGAGAGACAATCACTGCACTTAGTACATCTCAGGTGCGACTGATGGAAGAGAGACAACAATCACTGCACTAAGTACATCTCAGGTGCACCTGGTGGAAGAGGGGAAATCACTGCACTAAGTACATCTCAGGTGCACCTGGTGGAAGAGGGGAAATCACTGCATTAAGTGCACATGATGGAAGAGAGACAATCACTGCACTAAGTACATCTCAGGTGCGCCTGATGGAAGAGAGACAACAATCACTGCACTAAGTACATCTCAGGTGCACCTGGTGGAAGAGGGGAAATCACTGCATGAAGTGCACCTGATGGAAGAGAGACACACTACACTAAGTACATCTCAGGTGCACCTGGTGGAAGAGAGACAATCACTGCACTAAGTACATCTCAGGTGCACCTGGTGGAGGAGAGACAATCACTGCACTAAGTACATCTCAGGTGCACCTGATGGAAGAGAGACAACAATCACGGCACTAAGTACATCTCAGGTGCGCCTGATGGACAGGGCCGGATTAAGGCCCACATGGGCCTGGAGCTGAAAATGTTGAAAGGCCTATACTGAGAAGGGGAAGAGCTGTGACTGGTGCTGTGTGACCGTGTTCAGAGTCTCCTTGGTGTGTATACCTCCTACACTATGGGCAATACATAGAAATAGAAAAATTGCAATAGAAAAACTATTTAAATGCTTAAAATGTATGGCCAGTTAGGCAGCTGTAATCGTGCTGTCATGTTGATGGGCCTATTTTTATGTGGAGGCCTGGAGCTGTAGCTCCATCCGCCCCATTGTTAATCTGGCCCTGCTGATGGAAGAGAGACAGTCACTGCACTAAGTACATCTCAGGTGCGCCTGATGGAAGAGAGACAACAATCACTGCACTAAGTACATCTCAGGTGCGCCTGATGGAAGAGAGACAATCACTGCACTAAGTACATCTCAGGTGCACCTGGTGGAAGAGGGGAAATCACTGCATGAAGTGCACCTGATGGAAGAGAGACAATCATTAGCTCTATGACATAAAAGTGAGATATTTTTAGGATTACAAAAGACCATTGATCTCCATGTTTTGGCTTTCCTTGTTAGAGGGCTTCCAACAGATGTGGGTGTTACCTAATGTATACAGCCCACTCTGCAGCACTTGGTCAGAGTGGCTGGGCTTTTAAACTAAGTGCTATTTGACTACCCTTCCCCATCCATGATGGCTTTTATCAGAGGAATTTTCACCCATCACTCGTGGGAATTTTAATTTCTGGACCAAATAACATGTTTAGGGTCAGGCATGAAAAACAGAAATTCTTTTCTGTTCTCTCTGTCTTTTCTGTTAGTTTTGAAACATAGCCAAGTGAAATAAATCCTTTATTAGTACCATGGTAGTAGAGTGAAAAACACATACAAATATAAATGGACACAGTAAGTGTATTGCTCCTGTGGTGTCTTTCATCTAGACAGGATGAAGCACCACAGTGGTTACAAATTAATGGCTTATGCAACATTCTTAAAACTTCACAAAGTTGCATTCCCAAATGCTAATATTGAAGTACACAAATGATGATGATGACAACTACAATAATAACAACATTAGTAATAATAATAAGAGTAATAATAATAATACAATCCAAATAAAAAAGAATAGTAAAAACATAAACATACATAACACATACAAGAAAAGAAGGTGAAAAGTCAACACGGTGGGTTGAAATTACCCATAAAATGTTTACTTCTTAATCTCAACGCGTTTCTCCGTGTAAAATGGCTCCCAGTTTCTTCTTAGGGAATAACGTGATAACTCAGATCCGGATGTGATGTTTTATAGCGGAATCCTTTAATTAATTAGATGTAATTGTTAATTACCTCCCAGCTGTGTGTAGGCATAGCTGGGTATATCAAACTTCTACAAATCAGTACTTAATAAAGACAAGAAAATATATGTTTTTCTAAAACATTAAAATGTTGTTATCTATCTATCTATCTCATATCTATCTATCTATCTATCTATCTATCTATCTATCTATCTATCTATCTATCTATCTATCTATCTATCTCATATCTCTATCAATCTATCTATCTATATCTATCTATCTACAGTATCTATCTATCTATCTATCTATCTATCTATCTATCTATCTATCTATCTCATATCTATCTGTCTATCTATCTATCTATTTATCTCATATCTATCTATCTATCTATCTATCTATCTATCTATCTATCTATCTATCTATCTATCTATCTATCGAATAAACAAGTTAATGTAAAGTATTACATACTCTCTATTAATCTTGATATTAATAATAGACCATATAATTAATGGTGAGTGCAATAATACATGTATTCAGCCCTAAACATGTGGAACTGCCTCTGTTATTATAATAATTCTCACAGGCATGAAAACAAAAAGGAGGAGGGGAAATCTAGAGAGTGTTAAAATTCCAATTCTATTGTTTCATTTAAACTGTCAGGATATAAAGTTTTTAAAGAGTGTATCCAATAAGCCCCCCTAACACACAATCTAGGGTAACGATTGCCTCTTCTTTGTGTGCATCACCACGTTGGCCGTAAGCAGTTTGGGACTGGCCACATGCAATTCATAAAAATGGAATGTTAAGATTAATGAACAATGCTTTGATGGTGTTTAAGAAATCTCAACTTCAATTTTCTCATTGTCCATCCAACATATATTTCTCACTGTTTATTATAAATGTCTGGCTTGCAAGGGTTCAAACAATCTGGGGGAGTGGGTTGCTGCCTTTGAGAAATCTAATGAATTTGTGAGACAAGACATCATGAACAGAGGTGTAAAGTCGCATATTAATATTGTATATACCTCTAGTGAGAGTGTAGGAAATGGTATGCCAAGCAAAGAGAGGTAAAACAAAGGAATACTTTCCTTCTCTCTGCATGTATCTGTGATCCTTGTCCCTCTGGACCACACCAACAACCCATTGAGCAGTTCCCTGCCTGGCCTAATAGTGTCTTATCCCCTGATCTCCCCACCATCCATTTGGGTGATGTCAGCATTCCCATTGATTACATTCTCATCCTGCATCCAAGCTCTCTAACCCTTTGACCACTCTCCATGGACAGACTACTAATCATTGTGTTGGCCATTGTATAAATCCAGTTTTCTCACAAATTTGATCAGTTTCTGATGTCTTCCCTTTCCCTCAGATCATCGCATGATCGCCTGCAATTCATCCTTCTCCCTGTAACCTCTTTGCACTCTAACTCTATCAAGTCTCTATATACTTTCGGAAATCTCAGGTGTGTTCATTTCTAACATGTTTCATCAATCTGAAACAATTTCTTAATACAGTTGGTACATTCTCTTGTGACGCTCTGCATTCCCTCATCTTACTCGCAACCTAGCATCAGCTCCAGAGGCTCTAGTTATGCTTCCTTCTCAGCATGGGCAGTATGCGCTGCCTTCACATAAATTATCATGCAAAGTAAAAAATCATAGCTGAAAGTCTTGTACGCCTGTTGGCTTCCTCTATATTGATATAAATAACCAAGCAACAACCTGCTCAGTTACTTTGCTTGCACCTTCTGGCAGCTCTCTTTTCCCCCTTTCCACTATATTTTCTGTCCAGTTGATCATATCACCCCACAAATCAGCTGTTACTGTCTCATGTAAAGAAGAAAGAAAAGGCTTCTTCAGCCTTGAAATATGTGACTTGTGTGAAATGTTGTACAGAGAAAATAAATGATAATATATGAGTGTGGATTAAAAGATCTTCAGTATAAAGGTTGACAGTATCTAGGTAGACACCAACTGGTAGACAGGCAATAGTTCGAAAGGTACAAAAGGTCAACAGGTACAAAAGGTAAACATACAAAAGGTCAACATGGATGAAGATCATCAGGTGCAAAAGGTCGACATAGTCAAAAGGTCGATATTGGATTGATCAACACAAAAATGGTTGACACATTTTTTTCCTTTTAACCCTAATATCACCCTAAACCTTCTCTATAGTCCCTAACCCTCCCTCCTGATGCCTAACCCTAACTGTCAGGGTAAGTGCTAACCGTCCCTCCTAGCGCCTAACCCTCCGGTAAGTTAGCCAATTTTGTGCCGACCAGTTCAATGTCGACCTTTTGACCAAGTTGACCATTTGGTTATGTCGATCTTCTTCCATTTGTATGTATGTCGAACTTTTGTACCAGATGACCTTCTGTACCTGTCGACCTATTGCCTGTCTTCCAGTAGGTATCTACCTAGACACTGTCAACCTTTTTACTGTAGATCTATTGATTGGAACCCTAATATATGGTGTGTACTGTGTGTAACAAGTAGTGAGAATGAAAAGAGGAGTAGACATGCTTACCAGTTTATAGATGCAGTCAGACTTTGGGTAATCTCACACCGTTACCCAGCAGCGATTGCTGTGGTCACTGACGTATCCTGGTGTTTCTGGTGTAGTTTAATGGTGTTCTTCTTTGAAGTACTCAAAAAGGATTACAGAAGAAGAAAAACATTGTTTCTTCTCTTTTTATTTTCAGATGGACCCAAACGAATCCTTAGTGGGACGGAACTCACTCTTTGTGAGTAGATTATGCACCTTGGACATTTAAGACCCTGAAGGTCCATCGGTGTGGTACAGTAGAAAATGGATTTTTAATGAGCTAGCTTTATACTAGAAAATACAGATATTATTAAGTGTCATCAGCATATATTATCCATATGATTCTTAAATAAATCAGACCATAAATAGGTGAATATATAAAAAGGGGATTTTTATAAAAAAAATTGGTTCATTTACATGAAATTCATCCACTGTTATTGTATACAATATACAAGGATGATATCAGAAAATGACAAAAATAAAAAAATACTAATATTAAAAATAAATTATAAAGTTGGTAAGTATATAAATATAGAGGAAATGGTAGGTAAATGATGCTTTGCTTAAACATGAAATAAACATCACTTTGGCTCAAAATCAATATTTGGATACAAGTGCCATTATTACTGTATTCTTGGCTTATACAATATCTGGATGCTGACTTCAGAATTCAGGTTATTTAATAACTAATATTGTTTACACTTATATTTCTAACATTACATGTGACAATTTTGCATGTTGTTATTTTTATATTTTATTGTACTTAATTTATATGGTTAATAAAATACAATCGTTATAACTATATTGGTCTTTCTAGAGGCTTTTTCTAAAAAAGTCTATATCAGGGGAGTGATTTTCTTTATTTAAATGGTAGGTAAATTACCTAAAATTGTGCTTAACCTTGAAATAGAGTGATCATGTATGCAATCACTCTTCTCCTTACTAAATGTTAATAAATGATACTAAATAATTCACAAAATGTTACTAACTGGTTATCTGTAAATGTCAAATTAGATTTGAAAATGAAAGCAAAAACCAACAGGAGTCTTTTAATAGAATCCATATTGCATATAAAGCAAGATAAATAAATAAGACAAAAAGGACAAATTTAGAAGAACAATTACAAACTTAGAAGCTGATCATTAGAAGGTTAAATAAATTGTTTGCAGGAAAGTTATTTTGATGCCATTGCCCTTACAAATGAGCTCTCAGGGGTATATTTACTGAAGTGCGGGTTTTTAGAAGTGGAAATGTTGCCCATAGCAACTAATCAGATTTTAGCTATTATCTTCTAGAAGGTGCCAGATAACTGATAAGTAAAATCTGATTGGTTGCTATAGGCAACATCTCCACTTCTAAAAACCTGCACTTTAGTAAATATACCCCTCAGTCTTAATTTTAGGTGAAATGGCAAGTTTTTATCCATTTGAACAAGTAGACCAACATTGTACTATTATGACAACTAAAATCTGATTGGTGAGATCATCGACCTACCCTATTAATAATACTAGGGTCTACCAAGTCCAGACAGTTTACATTCTAGTTTCTATTTTGGATTTCTGTGTAATTTGGCCATACACATGCGCAGTCATATTTACTTTTCAAGCACTTTGTTACAACTACTTTTACACCCCAAGTGGATAATGCTTAATCAAGGTGTGCCACTAAGGTACAATTGTACTTCAGTTCCAACCAATCCGACTGTTATTAAATGAGTGGATCCTGTAGGGGTCTATGGTAAAATTTCGATGTTTAGTCAATGTTCGATTTTGGACGGGGCTTGGTTTTATAGTCAATTTTATATTCGATTTTGCCTTTAGTAAATCTCCGATTTGAAAAATCAGATTAAAATCGACTAGAAATACGCGAAATGTTAAAAATCTTCCAAAATTGATATTTAGGGAATACACCCCGTAGTGTATGTGCTGATGCACATTTGGCTGTACAATTGTGTCCAATGTACATGTTAATTCAGGCATAATGAGTTAACTTCCTAGGGCGCTGTTATTTCTAGGTGAACAGTTCCTTTAAACTTGAAAGAACTTCTGTAAGAGACAAGGATATGATAGAAAGATGTGTTACACTGTGCTGGTCCTTTCTAATCAGATACTTCCTTTCAAAATAATGACACACACATTTAGCTGCTGACAGAAGCCTGAAATTGCTGCTGGGTTAATTATGAGTTTGTCGCTCTCAGCATGAAAATGACATCAAGCAGTGACTGGCTTCAAAACAGTGTGCCTGGAGCAGCGCAGGGGACTGTAATTTACAAGTGTGGTCATGACGCCAAAATGCCTCTCACTGCGAATCCTCATGAGTTGGTTGTATTTCTGTGTGTCTTCACATGGCTGATTTTTACCTGGCTTCACAGATTGTTTTAAAGGACGACTCTTTCTTTCTCTAAGTCATCTGCGACAATGCGTTTACGTAACAAATGACTGCAATTTATAGATTCTAATCTCTATGCTCTTTAATGAAGTAAAATAATGTTTAGGAGACTGTATATTATTAGGCTATTATGTGGCTTTCTTAATTGTTTTGGCAAAAAATTTTTTTTTTTAAAAGGGCCGGCATACCAGCACAGTAATGCGGGCGGTGGTGCCACGGTGCCGCGATTCAGCACGTATCACGTCTTCAGTCCACTTAACTGGGGAAGTGGGCGACAGCTCGCAGCTTCGGGGGGCCTCCAGGAGACTTGCCCATTTTGCTGGACCGTCCAGAAGTCACCCCAGATTCAGGAGACTCCCAGACATCCTGGGAGAGTAGGCATTAATGCGACTTACCCACTCCATTAAAGACAGCTGAAGCACTGCCACCTTCAGGCCAATGTCCTAAGTATATTTGACCAAAGCTGAGACTGTAGCCAATTGAGATGCTGTGATATCACGAAGCATCTGATCCACACAGTGCATTTTTGCAAAGCAAGTTTGCAAGTCTGTCAGTCACTCATGGTCAGTCATTCCTTCTGTGGCTATACGTGCTCCACCATATGAGTTCTTATCCTTCATTAATTGCACTCCCCCCCCCGCAATCACAGATTTTGAGGAACACAGAGACTCAACCTGATTAAAAAATATTTTCTTATAACGAAATCCAATAAGTAAGACACGCTGGGTACTGTAGTCTTCCTGCAGTCTTGTACAATTGCAGTTGACACTAAACTGTTCTGTAAAATACTACGCGTTCCATGCATGTTTGTATCAGCGCCATATATGGAAATCAATCCTTATCTCCTATTTATATGTTATTTTTTGAGTGATATATCTCTAGGGAAGGTGACTTGGCTCTGCAAATAAAGATTTATTTAAAAAATGTACTGCCACCCAAATTCTTTACTAAAATGTAACTGTTCGCAAGGTTAAAAGTCCCAGTGTCATTAACACTACTCTAGTTAGTGCATAATGTACCTCTGCAAGGAATGTGTGTTAATAGGAAATCTCATTAAATCAGTTTAGCATTCGGATACATAATACCTTTCTGTGACAGCAGTTAGCAAGTAGTTGAACATGACAAGCTTGTAGTAAATGAATATCCGTAAAACACACCAGCCACATTTATTCACACTGTCATACGTGTCAGAGTGGAAGTTAGAAACTAAATAGGACTTCAGAAATAAGGCCTGTAGCCTGGCTTAGTATTGTGGATGAGATATACTTTTTACAGAATAAAATTTAATATGTGTTGTTGCATGTACTGGACAATGGGCCTGATTCAAAAATGTACACTAATGCCATCTCAGCTGTGATCCCGTAGGCAGCTGATGTGTGAAAATATGCAAACGTTGCCGGCGCCGAGGATTGTATTGAGACGCCAACTTGCGGATTTGCAAATACAAGTATCTATGTACAACGATACAGCATTGGTCACAGATCCTACAATTACTCCATTTCTAAGTAGGGATGTGCAGGCTTGGATTAGTTCAGATTTTCCCGCCAAGTTCGGATTTTTCCCGCCAAAAATCGGGTCTCAGGAAGAGGAAAAACGTCATCTGTCATGGACAAGCATCATCTTTCATGGACTTTTGTCGAGGAATGATGATGTTTGTCCATGAAAAATGATGTTTTGCCTCTTTCTGAGACCCGATTTTTGGCGGGAAAAATCCGAACTTATCTGAGCCTGCACATCCCTAGTTGTAGGTAATCCTAAGGCTACTCAGAACGGGCATGGGAACTGAGCTGCCGGAGCCACTTTCATTGTGTATGGTATCGCAGACGCAGGATGTAAGCCGCCTCGAAAAACGGTCGCGACGCCCCTGTCTTTATTGCAGCGACTCCCCGTTAGCTCCCACAAATGCTTCCTGACTGTCAGTCACACTGTCGGAGATGTACTAAGCCATGAAAAGTGATAAATTAGAAAGTGATAAACTACCAGCCTCTCAGCTCCTAACTGTCATGTTGCAGGCTGTGTTTGAAAAATGACAGTTAGGAGCTGATTGGTTGGTACAGTAGTTTATTACTCTCTATTTTATCACTTTCTAGAGCTTAGTACATCTGCCCCACTGTAAACAAAAAGTCCCTGCAAATGACTAAGGTCTTGCAGTTGAATTGATGCTGACTGATGAAATCACTAGAAGTACGAGGAAATGTGACAAACTCCCCACAACTTCCTGCTCACCTGGCAATATTACCATTAATGATCCTATGGCATTGTGTATGTATTTGTATATTACGCTTTTCGCATCTAGTGGAATTTTGTTACTTGGATAACAATGAGGTGCAGCCTATCTGTGTGCAAAAAATACTTCGCTTGCTAGAAAAGTTGGAGCCAGGATAAGGAAAATAAGTGTCCACCATCAATCTGTATGATTACACATTTATGCAGGTGTCATATACAGGGTGTTACATCCAGTGTTGGATCTCCCCTATTATTTTATTTATTAACCTTTTTTATACAGCGCCAGCATATTCCGTTGAGCTTTACAAATTAGTAGCACAGTAATAAAACAAGACTGGGTAATAACAGACAGAGAGGTAAGAGGGCCCTGCTTGCAAGACTAAATGGCTATTGGGGCCCCCACCCAACAGGAGTTCCTGTTGAAGCCATCATGGCATCGCTAGGCTACCAGGAATCCCATGGCGCTGAGTGTGGAAGTGAACTCTTACATTCAACACACCGCGTTCATTTTGAAGGCAGTGCCCTGTAGCATGTATGGACAGGAACCACCAATACAAGTGTGACATCAAAGCAAATACATATTATTGTGATTTTATGTTTTACATTGGTTTGACATGTTGTATGTGGACTCAGAATATAGATAATTTCATAATATCAATTAATTTATGGTTATATGAATCTGAAGACTTTTAAATGTTTATTTATTGTAGTTAAAAATAGTTAAATTAAAAGTGTGCAGCATTAAGGGTGTTTAGAATGTACATTGGGCACCTTGTTGTGTAACTCTTCTGTCTGTAAACCCTAAACATTAACACACTGTATATGAGAGGGATGCTTGGCTAAATGTGCTTTGTATGTGTTGCAAAAGTAAAATTGATCGAATAAGATCACTGACCACAGTGTTGAGTTTTCCACATTCCGTTCCCTGCACAAAACAAGCCTTTGACTGACAAATATACCATAAAAAGAATATAATTGGGGAGATTTATCCAACATTCCAAACAGGACAATCGGAGGTGTTGCCAATAGTAACCAATCAGATTATAGCTATCATTGATCTAGGACATTTTATAAAATGATAGCTAGAATGTGATTGGTTGCTACTTGCTATGGGCAAAATCTCCACTTTTTCCCTTTAGAAAGTATTAATAAATCAATGATATTCTGCTTTGTTCAATTATTAAATTGGTCAATATAATGGAAATCTTGGGTAAATTTGCTAAGAATTTAACAAGAATCGTGATTAGAATCACAGGTGTAATCTAAGCAAACTGGGTTAAAAATATATGGGGTCTATTTACTAAGCAGTGTTAGGAGACAGAGTGAAGAGTGATAAGGTGCCAGCCAATCAGCTCCTAACTGTCATCTCAGAGGCTGTGTTTGAAAAATGACAGTTGGGAGCTGATTGGCTGGCACCTTATCACTTTTCACTCTGTCTTCTAACACTGCTTAGTAAATAGACCCCTAAGTTTTAAATAGACTACCTCCTGACCTGCGTGTTTAGCAGAAACATACATCCATATATGTTTCTGCCTCTAATTAAGGATAAAAAAGTGTAAAATTAAGAAAAAAAAAAAAGTATATGCAAGACCTTGACAAAGGTAGCAAATTGCTCTAACCATCGTGTCAGCTTTATCCATTGAATAAAAGTTTAGTTTCAAACATCTCCTGGCTGTCATCCATGGCAGAGTTACCACAGGAGTTGTTGGGTAATGACTAGCTCATGAAGATTCAAGGCATTAGACTGTGGTCTTACTATTACAAAGAAGGAGGATTACTTGGAGATGGTTACATTCTGAGTAGAGTCCCCTCTTCTTGCTGGCTGGTTTTCACCCCATGGTTAGGTAATGATGGCCTCGGCTTCGGCACACTCAGAGAGTTTAGCATGACTAGGCAGCAGCTGACAGTAACAGAAGGTGTCAAGCGGATAAATATAGTCAGAAACATGAATGCAAGGTCAGAGTGAAAGGTTAGGGCAGGCAGGTTCCGAGTCGGCGAGCACAAAGTAAAGCCAGGGTCACTCAGGACCTGACACACAGATAGAGAGAACTTTAAGGCACAGTGTGCTAGGATTAGCATGAGCCAGTCTGTTTCACCTAGCAGCGGCCTGTTATGCAGTACATTCTGTTGGTTGCTGTCCCAGCACAATGGTCCACTGACAGTTGGAGAATCAGGACAAAAGCACACAGATACTGGTGTCCAAGATACACTGGCCACTGGTGTCCTGTCTCTTATCTAGAGTGACTCTTAAGTGAACAGCTGCTTCATTAATGATGGGTTGAAATGTTTTCCACTGCAGGACAAGCAAATCCAGGAACTTCATTGGGTCATGCCATGGGGTGCTTCGCCATTTGGTGTACCATAGAGCTACAGGATGTGCAATAATGTGGGTCTCATCTGTAGTTGAAGATATTTTGTAATAGCCTCATTTTGATCATTAGGATATGATTAAATAGTAAAAAGTACATAAAATGTTCATCTGGCAAGGCTCGGGGCAGGCTGGAGTCTGCCAAAAATGTGCAATTAGCTACAACTCCTCATTTTCCTTAATACAACCCTTTGTGGCGGATTCTCGCTTAAACCATGTGTTAGACATATGTCATTGAAAATCCCAGTTTGTGTACCAGTTAAAGCAGGATTTTATCATTTAAACAAAGAATTTGTTTAATTAGCAACTTTTACTATAATATTTATAAGTAACTTAAATAGTGTATTCTTTATTAACCTTTGTTTGTATAGCACCAACCTATTACGCAGCACTTTGCAAAGAATGTTTCATATAAGTTTCTGCCCCAGTGAGCTTGTAGTCTAATTTCTTGGACACACAAACACACTCACTAACATTAACCTAGAACATTAAACATTATATAGATAGTGTCCTGGTTGGAATAGAACCAATGGACCCAGCCCTGCGAGGCAGCAATGCTAACTCTTGTGCTTCTGTACCACAAATACTTATTTATTATCTATATAATAAATTTCAAAAGGAATGTCCTGCCTCCTGAATGTGCGCAGTAGGGAACCAAGAGTGTGTGCCCCATTGGCTCCCATTGTGGGCGAGATCGGACAGACCTAGTGCTGGCCACAAAGGATAGGTATTGGAGCGGGATGTGGGACAGTGTGGGATGGAGAGAGGGGGGTGGGGAGCAGCAGTTAGAGCTTGGGTTGGAGTGGTGTATAGAGGGCAGGACCACACGCCACACAGAGCGGGAGAAGGGGCGGATTGAGGTGACCCAGCAAGTGCCAGGATCCTTTACGAGTCATGAATAATTTTCCTGCTGCTATGTCTTGGCGTGCGATCGCTTTGTGTATGTAGACGCCCACCAGGCTGTCTTGCACACGTCATCTACAGGAAGTGTATGTAACCATCAGTACATCGAGTACCATCAGATGCGATCGCAGCGCTTGAGGCAGACCATACCCTACCGCAAGCACTGCGATCACTTCAGTGTGAAATAAAACCAGGTGATGTGTACTATGACGCTGCCTGCTAATTATGCACGCCTCTGAAACGGCGTTGAGACGCTCAGGCACGCCTGCGTTCGCACCTTCACTCCCCCGTTTCTAGTGGCCTGCCTCTGTCACCACCCACAAACGGCTTCTCCTGTCACTCACTCTGCTGGGCTGTCTATGCTCGGCGAGCGCACGCTTCCCGATCTCTCGCACTGGTTCATGCACGCACACTGCGATGCATGCGCAGAATGTAAAAACCGGCCAGCTATGAGCGAACGCTTCTTAGCAACCGGGTCTGAATCGAACCCTAAGTTTGGTAGCGTGAATGACGATGATAACACAAGTTCCCATAGTCAGGCCTTATGATTTTATATGGCTGGGTTATCTCTCCTAGTTGGTTTGTCGGTCACAGCACAGATTGTTGCAAAATACATACATTATTATTTCCTCAAAGTTCTAGATTTTCAGGTTTTCAAATGCTCAGAATGAAGTGAATGGAGGGGGGGATAATGGGGGACATGACTCCTGAATTCGCCCCTGATATAAATGGCACGGTAACTGTAACTGACATACAGTATCTTCAGAACACAGAGTAATACAGTGACAAGCCAGGTAGGAGGACGCAGAGAAGAGATTGGGAAATAAGCCCACCTGCAGCGTCTTACAGTCTAAATGCACCATTTGGACTCACCATTGGAAACTTGCGCAAGCTCTATGGCTGAGTATGACCTCCTGCGCGCCTTTGGACACAGGGCAAATAGAGCAGGAAGTTCACTACTGACATCACGAATGATGTCAGTAGGGCCGCCCATAAACGGCAGGCGTTCCTTCGGTTGAGTTGTCGGTCAACATCGACACCTGCCCCGTTTCGTAGCGAGCCCCGGAGCGAGTGATTTCTCACTCGCTCCTGGGCTCGCGCACTTGCGTGTGTGCCCTGGCCGACCATCGACCCGCTTGCGAGCGCTTTGCTCGCAAGCGGGTCGACATTCAAAACAATAATAACGGGGACACTGTATTGTGGACGTTTTGGATGTCGAAATTTGAACTACATCCCCTTTTTAACATGAACGGCAAATGTAAGCCCCACATTTCAACCCACGGTTTGAATTGAGGTTTAATTATACCGTGATCATGTTTAGGGCTTATGAGACGGTGATCAAATTTTGAAGCGGTTTGAAATTTTTTGAGCATATGTAGTCCTGGGACAGGCCTTAGGGCCCGATTTAGAGTAGTACGCAAACCCGACCAGGCTACGGCTTTGGGGACCTGCGAGAGATCTTGCAGTAGAAGACCAGTACAGATCCTGTGCATGCGCCAGTCTCTCGCAGTTCCTCAAAGCCGCAGTCTGATTGACAGGCTGAAGCCATTTGGGGGTGGGGAGTGGGCTGTGCCTCACCCCCGTTTTCTGAGAGTACCAAGACCAGGGTCTGCCTCTTCCGAAGCAGATTTCTTGGCCTCAGCAACGCTTCTGAGATGACCACCGGAGTAACCTGAGGTTTCATTAGATGGCCGATGGTCTTGGATGCAGTCGCGGGATCACACAAGCATGCTGGAGGCGTCTATTTATCCCAGACGCCTCCTGCTGCATTAGCATATATTAGCATTGCTGCTGCGTACAAGTATACAGCAGCGATGCTAACAGCGTACAACTCACAATCAGTCCCTTAGGCAATAGCCTAAAAGGTTTTGCAGGTAGACGGTGTTACTAGACACTGTATGCTGCTCTCCAAACTCCTTGTGATGCTCGTGCCTCTGCGCCAACCCAACAGCCACTATTCATTTCTAACACTGTTCCCTAAGCCTGTGGCTCTTGTATCTTGTGTTCCATATCCTAACAAAGCTCCACATTTTTACTTCACAGGCCACCCTGTCATAGGTTATGTTTAACACTAAACATTCCCTGAATTCTCCAAAGGCCAAATAAATTATGTTTTGAAGGCCTTGGTTTTAGGTCACCTTCTGTTCTTCTGCCCAGACAATGATACTCATTCTTTTGTCCAGAGCCAGAGAAGCAGTAAATATAGTTGGGGTTTGTAGGAAAGTGTTTTATGGCTACGTCTTTGTGAATCGGACCTATTCATGACTTACAATTTTATTAGAATTTTTAACTTTTCTTATCCTTTTCCTATGAAACGAATGCCTACTTTTACTGGCCAGTGGTTGAGCAGCAATTTAATGGAGAATCAAACATTGTTTTGGCCCATTAATGGTATTACATGGTAGGAAACTGGTAAAATGATGCAGTAGGAATGAGTCAGCACCTCAGTATTTGAAGTGACTATTTGCTATAAAGCTAAATGCTACCTGTACCTCTCAGCATCCTTCATTTTACAATCACTGAAGGCCAAATAGTGATTATGCGCACTAATTAGTACATGCTGAGAAGGTGCCCTGCAATCATGCACTTTGTAACTTAGCTGATGATAAGAGGAAAGTATCCCAAATGAGACTTATTATGAAATGCCCTAATAAACTTCCTCAGAATGTTCTTTACAGTCCTAATTTCTCTAACACCTGTAATCTTCATTAACTTTAATCCTCTTGTTGATGTTTTCATCTTTTCAAACACCATTTGGTTATACACACATACACGCATGACATATATAGCACTCAGAGCATGAATAAATGCACCCAAACCAAAAGGTCCTATATACAGTATTTGTTTTCTAATTAAATAAAACATAATATGCTTGGTCATTGTACTTTATAATGTGATATGGGTATATTAACTAAAGTGTGGGTTTTAAGAAGTGGAGATGTTGCCCATAGCAACCAACCAGCTTCTACTTATCATTTATCTACTACATTCTAGAAGATAATTGCTAGAATCTGATTGGTTGGCTGCTATGGGCAACAACCCCACTTCTAAAAACCCACAGTTTAGTAAATAATAAATATACCCCATATTATTGATTTTCAAAATACTCCACTGACTGTTCTAACTATTATTAAACCACGTAATATAACACTATATAATGTCATAGGGTATGTTGTGTTTCATATCAAATACGTTATACATTCTCTAGTAGTTTAAGTAGCTCTTAAAATAAATGTTTCATTGTTTTAAGAATGCTTTGGCAATAATCATCCACCCAACCTCATTCTGTGGACTGAACAGATATTCTGGCAGAGAGATGTAATCATCAAGTCGACATTCTCAATGTCGGCATCCATAAATTCACAGCTGTGATGTCGACATAGTTTACATGTCAACACTACCAATGTCAACACCTACAAAATGTCACCATGAACACAATGTCGGCATATGAAATGAGTTAGGGTTAGTCTTAGGGGTTAGCGTTACCACAAAAGTACACTGTCAACATTCTGACTGTGTCAGCATTTCATCAGTGTCAACATGCTGAATGCCAACATAAATATGCAGAACCCCATGAGGATGACCAGACACTAGTGTCTCATTACGACTCGTTGATGTCAATAGCTCCTGGTAACTTAATAGGCTTCATTATCAAGACTGATGGTTCAGTCCAAGGCGTGGCCACTGTGATGGGTACAAGGCTAAAATAGTAACAGCAACAGCAAAAACAAGAGCAATTACAACAGCAGCAACAAAAACAACACTTTTACGCATCTGGGGAAAATCTTTTTTGACACGATGATAATTTTTTTTTCTCGCTTGACAGTGATGGTAAGTCACCGTGTTCTGTAAACATCCGTGCTTCTAATCCCAGGATTTCTGCTTACACATGAGGAATAGAATAAGGAGTTTAACCAAGTCATGTCTCTTTTAGAGATAGTATCTGAGTAATAAATCATGCTAAACATGGTCTGCACATTATTGCCGAATGTTCCCATGCTTAGATCTGGACATCACTGTTATTAGTCGCTTTGCAGTGAGGGCCAAATCTTAAAACAACAATAAAAGACTTCTAGTGATAGACTTCTAAGATTGCTGGAATGGAATCAATGCCTGTTGTTATCCTTTATGTCTTGATGGCTGCACTCAAAAACATATCACTTATTCAGTGTATTTATCACCCTGGCACAAACATGAGAATGTGCATAATGAGGGACAATACACTGTTACCTCTCACAAAGTGCACACACATGTGATGTTATAGTGGTAGAGGCATCTGGCTAAATGTCTGCTTTATGGTATAGAGATGATAACTTTGTACCAATGCAACCTGCTGTATTTATTAACAGTTTATTTATTAACAGTTTCTTATATAGCGCAGCATATTCCGTTGAGCTTTACAATTGTAAACATTAATTGAACAAACTGGGTAATAACAGACAGATATATAGGTATGATGGCCCTGCTCGCACGCTTACAATCTATGCTTGTAAATGACGTGTTGGCTAGTAACGCATATATATTATATAGCACAATGTGATACATTGCATATATATATATAGGAAAAAGTAATAACATACAGATGTGTCCTGGAACGCAGTTGCTAATACGTACGCAATTGGCTGGTTGTTGCATTCTGCGCATGCGTACGCATCGCAGGGCGCGTGCATACGATAGAAACTGCGCAGTGCCACTGTGATCAAAACTGCAATCGCGGTGACTACGCAGACCCATCGCAGAGTGATTTACAGGAAGTGCCGTTTGTGGGTGGTGACGGGGGGGTGGTTAGCCGAACGCAGTGTGTGCCAGTGCGCTTGAACGCCGTTGCAGGGGCGTGCATAAATTAGTCACTGCGATGCCATACACAGCCTGAGTACTCGTAGCGTGCGTGGAAGTTAGCAAATTCTGAGTAAGGTCAGAGCTTGTGCAAGTGTGCGTGAGGCTGCGATGGTACTTGATTGTACTGATGTTTTCGCAGTTTTGCTAAACATTACGGATGTGTGTATAGTAAGTTGGGCGTCCTTATGTAGTGCTGCATATGGCACTGCGATCGCAATGGATTAGCATACTATCGCAGATGAACTGTGTGCGTAATTGCTATTGCATTCACTATTGCGTTCCGTAGTGAATCAGGCCCCCAGTCCCTTTTCCAGCACAGAACTGCAGTACCCAAAAGTTGAGAACTTAAATGCATGTTATCAAAGCCTATTCAACATGTTCTAACGCTAATAGTTTCAAAATGAATGCAAATGAATGGATATATGCACACACATTCACACTTTGTAACTTTAATGTACACTAAGGCCCTTATTTAATAAGCTGCGAGTTGTATTATTCCGGCGACATGGGCCGCAGATTTAAAGCTGCAACAATTTAAAAAGTGATTCCAGGTTGGTTCTACCCTTTATATTATTGTTGCTGCTGTAAATCTACCACTCTCCGGAATAGCGCCTGAGCCTGCAACTGATAGGCTATTAAATATGGGCCATAGTACTCAATGCTGTGGTACAGCTCTGTTACTTACAATAAAGACAAATACAAGGGTTTGTAATGTATTCATTTAACTAGCATTACATTTCAACACCCATGTGTACAAGTTCTTATGATAACATTCTCAACACATTTCACTCTTCTGCAATCTGAGGAATCTCTTCATGACCCTGACACAGACAGAGCATGAATGATGTCACTTAATAAGCCCAATAAAGTGTAGTGTGTTGTGCTCAGAAACAACAGTGAGTCAGTAATGAGAGAAATCGATATTCTTTATTGGGCATGTTGAGAACTGCTTTCAGGAGATGAACACTGTGTGTGTGTGTGTGTGTGTTTGTGTGTGTCGTCTACCAACCACATAAACAGGCCGTAATGAGGACAGAAGTGATACAGATGATTTGTACCTCCGAAGACAAATGACAGCTCTCTTCTGATTTGTCCACCCAAATGTCTAGTAGCCACATTGAATGTTCCTGCTGCTGGACTTTCAGGCTGAACAGCAGGGTCAGGCAATGAGGCAATGAGTGACATTTTCAAAACTGCCAAAAAGCTCGATTTGCACAAAAGTTTGCTGAAAGTTTGCTAATTTCTAATGTGTGGCACCGGTTTATGATAGTCTTAAGCTGCCCATCCTCTCGGCGATTAAATTGAGCGATTGAACGATAACGACATTGTTATCGTTCAATCGTTCACTAATCGTTTGCAAATCGTTCACTAAAATGTCTAAAACGTCCAGCAATTTGCGCTCCCGCTGGTTGTTTTAGACATCTATCATCGGGCAAACATGCTGGACAACCTGACGATAACGTCAGGTTGACCAAGTTGGCAGATGATTGATGTTCCTACACTGAATGACTGCTCGTTCAGTGCAGGCTCATCACAGACTGACAAACGACTGCACGATTACAATGTCATAATCGTGCAGTCTTTTGCCTGTCTCCTAGTGGATGGGCAGCATTACTCAATGGTGGCTGCAGCACAGTCCAATAGGGGAGCCATACCAACTTCCAGTGAGTCCAGGCTGGTGATGTTGGCAGCGTTTGGTGCGGCAATTGTTGTGGCTCCCCTCTTTGAACTTTGTGCGGCGCTGCAGACCCACCTCTGGAGCCGCCACTGATCTTACTCTACACTTATCTCTGGATCACTATACTTTCCACCTATACACACTAAGGGGCCCATTTATCAATTAATTTTATCATACGCAACGAGCTGATAATGGAGTTCCAGCTGTTTGGCTGGATTACAGTTCTCATATGCAATGAGTTTTAAAATTCGTTGCATATGATAAATCTCGTTGATAAATGGGCCCCTAACCTTGTTACTATCACTCATTTCATCATTATTCCCTCTCACCTGCACATGGTTACCCACCCATGGAAACATTTAACTCAATTTCCTCAAGATTTCTCCAAATTAGTATCCCTCCTAAATATGTGACCAGCTTTTGCACCACTCCATCCTCATAGCCCAGATGGCAATCTCTCATAGGAAATGATAAGGGATGGACTTGGTGATTTAAAGTCTTTTATTCCATGTGAGACTATGGCTGGGTACACATGTAAAGATTTTCTCTCCAACCATCCAACTAGTTGATTGGTTGGAATGAAAATGTGGTAACGTATGTGAGTAACTGATGATCAGCAATTTGCTCCTAAATGCCAGAAAACAGATGAAAATGGTCGTTCAGACAAGTTTGTTAAATGTTTGATCTAAACAATTTGTTCAAACAAAAGTTTTTGTCCATTTTCCGGCATTTGGGAGTAAATTGCTGATTGTCATTTGCTTTCATACCTTACCAGATTTTCATTCCAACCAATCAACTAGTTGGATGGTTGGACAGAAAATCTTTACGTGTGTATGCAGCTTAAAGGGTACAAAATGTAGGATCAAAATTAAAAGTTCATCATCCCTCCCACTTAATCCGAGACCAATATCTTTCTCACCCATCCATGGCAATACTGTTACTTTTGACTCCATGCCATTATCCTGTCCTTCACCCATTCACATGACCCATTACGTTACCGTTTTAATCATCTTTTATGCTTGTCTTAGCAATAAGTGTCATTCCCACCCATTGATGTCTGTCAATATTCTTCCTTTTATCTCAGCTGAGCATGGGTTTGGTATAATTTGTCGGCATTTATCATGTCAACATTCACAATGTCAACATGGCAGTGATTTCAACATAAGGCATGTCGACACCGGCCACGGCAACATTCATTATGTCGACACCGATGAAATGTCGACATAATTAGAATGTCGACAAAACGTTCCTGGTGGATGGGCGGTGACTTACATTGCTCGACTGGTTTGGTCCAGAGGACATGTATATACCCCTAAACATTCCTCTTTCGAAACCAAATTCCAATCGTCCATCATTTGGGTCATATCCAGTGTATACATCTGTTAGTAAGGGGTCTATTTACTAAGCAGTGTTAGGAGACAGAGTGAAAAGTGATAAGGTGCCAGCCAATCAGCTCCTAACTGTCATTTTTCAAACACAGCCTGTTAGATGGAAGTTAGGAGCGGATTGGCTGGTACCTTATCACTTTTCACTCTGTCTCCTAACACTGCTTAGTAAATAGACCCCTAAATGTCTCACTCTGACACAAAAACCCAATATTTTAATTGTACAGTGTTTTTTTTTCTTACTCTTGCTGTAGCTTCTGTTTTGCATGGCTGTGCATAACCAATGGTGGTGTGATAACATGTCATTTGGATTCACTTGTTTTTTTGATTACACAAATGTTAAATGTACCATTTTGAATTGCTCTTGGCATTGGACTCTGGAAAACTTGTCAATGGCTCCAAGGACTGATATTTGCCTTTCTCCTTCGGATCTCCATGAAGTGTCATTTTCCTAGCGACAGGTTGAACTGAAGATTAAATATTTTTTTCTCGTTCTCTGATTGAATACTAGAAATTGCATTGGCTGAAAATCTGAAATTCAAGTTAGGAATTTCATACTAACCAATCAGAGCATTTGAATGGAGTCAATGGGCATCACATGGTGATATAGAAAAATGAGCGTGATATCCAGCCAGAGCACTCTCACAAAGTTTATTCACCTTTTATCATGAGGGTATATAGCAGTTGGCTTTTCGACAGTTTTAACCATAGGTGCATGCAGCAGCCGGCACAGGGGATGCCGCAGGGGGACATGACTACCAAGTCATGGACTACACCGCCCCCCAGGTGAGGAGTCTATGTACAGGAGGGAGGTGGGGATCATGGTAGCCCAAGACCCAGTGGAGGTCCTACTGCGCTATCCCCTGTGCCACTTCTGCGCATGCCTATGATCATAACGCAAGTGCCGGGTAATCGACAACTGTGAAATGCTACACGTACAGTACAACTGTAGTGTAAACATGATGATTAACCGTGTATACAATTGTACTGCCGATGCACCTGAAATGCTTTAAGTAGCATTTGGCGTTCTATGGTGCCTGTATTCTGGGGTCCGCATATTGTAGTGATTGTGGGCATTATGATTGTCAACAAGATCTATGTATAGCATCACGTGAATCGAACAGCTTCCAAGTGTAATATAATGATCCATCTGAATTTGAATTCCAAGCTCATCTGTACACGTGGAAATACTGTAAGCAAGGCCGTATTAACAGCATCGTAGGCCCTGGGCAAAGCAATACACTGAGGTCACTCTATACCCACCCATTCACGGAAATAAAAATGTAAACGGTCAATACCTTTAAACCTTTAAATTTATTGGTACTTTCAACAAAATCAATGTTTAACCATAAAAAACATGATGTAAAGCGCGGATTAATCAACAGTAACTTTTGAACATTATAAGCCTTGAAAAACACAAACATTTCATAGAAGTATCTAATGGTGAGATAATGGGTGAGGGCTGAGAAATGTGAGGGCTGCCAGTTCTTGAGTTACTGCTGCTGCTGGGGTTATATCCATGGATATATAACATGAGTAATCAGTCAGGGGCACAGTTCCCCAAAGCTCTGACACTTCGGGAGCCCCCCTGCATACTACAGTATATACATCATGCTACTTAGTATCTGTGACGTATCTTGTGTACACACCTGCCGTTGCACTTGCGATATATTGCTCTTTGTTAAAACGAGCGATATATCGCCAGGTGTGAACCCAGCATTAGACTGTGCCTGTAAGTGAATCTCATTGGACATTATGATGTGCATACATCATTATATCTTTCCCTTATTCAGTATGGCATCCTGATGAAATTGCTGCAATTGTCACTGAGATTCCAGTGTACAGTACTGTCTCCTGTGTGAATCCCTTAGTCATCAGTAACACACACAAGCCTTTTATCTTGTTGATACTGTGTGATTTAAATGCACCATCCGATTTGCCATAATGAAGGCTTAGAATGTCAGGAACCAGCCTTCTTTTCATGTATGTCTGCCTTTAGGATGAGTACTGTACTTGAATGCGCGTTTCTTGCAGCCATTGCTGCACTTAGCAATCAGTGTACTTATTATAGGGATGTTGTAGATATTAAAGCAAGTACTGTACTTGGAAAGGAGTTCCTGTCCTGAAGATTTTACAAGTAAGGTGGTTACACTAAGCTGCAGCTTCAAAGGAACGGCTGATAAGGGACACAATAATGGAAGGTGTGTGCTCAAAGTATTCCTACTTGAAACACTAAAGGTGCCCATTCACTAGAAGACAGGCAAAAGACTGCGCGATTACGACATTGTAATCGTGCAGTCGTTTGTCAGTCTGTGATGTGCTTACACTGAACGAGCAGTCGTTCAGTGTAGGCACATCAATCATCTGCAAACATGCTGAACCTGACGTTATCGTCAAGTTGTCCAGCATGTTTGCCCCGATGAAAGATGTCTGAACGACCAACGGAAGCGCGCATCGCTGGTCATTTTAGACATTTTGCAAGCGATTTCCAAACGATTTAAGAACGATTGAACGATATTGTTATCGTTCAATCGCTCAACTTAATCGTCTAGTGGATGGGCACCTTTAGGATACAAAAGAGTTAAGAGTTTTTACGTCAACTCCAGACATTTGAGCTATTAGTATGTATAAATAAATATGGAAAGATACTAGTGTATATATGTACAGTATATGGATATATAGATAGCAGTGGCGGAACTAGAGAGTGGTGGGCCCAAGTGCAAGAATATGCTTTGGGCTCCCCTTTGCAGTGCCCCCAGCAGTGGTCCCCCTATGCAGTGCCACCAATAGTGCCCCTTATACAGTGCTCCCAGAAGTGGTCCCCCCTACGCAGTGCCCTCAGTAGTAGTCCCCCCTACGCATTGCCCCCAGTAGTAGTCCCCCCTATGCATTGTCCCCAGTAGTAGTCCCCGTATGCATTGTCCTCAGTAGTAATCCCCCCTATGCATTTTCCCCAGTAGTAGTCCCCCCTATGCAGTGCTTCCAGTAGTAGCCCCCCTGTGCACTGCCCCCAGTAGTAGTCCCCCTATACAGTGCCCCAGGAGCGACCACCCCCCCATACAGTGCCCCAGTAGTGGCTCCCCCTATACAGTGCCCCTAGTAGCGGCCACCCCCCCTATACAGTGCCCCCAATAGCGCCCCCTCTATGCTGTGCCAGTGTCAGTTTTAATGTCCCCTTACACACACAAACACAAAACCCCCCCAAAAAACACAACTTGCCTGTCCGCTCTTCCCGGCCCGCTCTTCTGCACTATGGGAAAGAGACACTCCCATCACCCGCTTCGGGGGGAGCCGGAAGGTGGAGCTCCTTAGTGAGCCCCAGCTGGCTGCCTCCGTAGATTCAGCAGCCAATGAGAGTCTGTCTGACTCTCATTGGCTGTTATAACAAACTGCCAATGTGTGTTTGTTACTGTGTAGTGCTGACCGCTCTCACTGCGGTCTGCACTATACATGTGGGGCCTGGGGGGCACTAGCGGTGGGTGCAGTGGCGGCTATGGGCCCTGCACCACAGTGGGCCCCGGTGCAAGTCACCGGCTGCACCGCTGCTAGTTCCGCCACTGATCGATAATTATATATAGGTTTTATACATCTTATCCTAAGACCCTCAAGTACATTGGAAGCAGGGAGCTGTGGGGAGGAGCTAGGAATGTATAATGCAGCTGTCAGGTACTCATTGGTGCAAAATGCTACTAAAGATCTCCAAGGAGCCTTCAATAATGGTAAGTTGTGGCACGTCTGGGTCCTTAAGACTTGTTAGCTGCTATGCGCCTCTCAATGGAGTTGAGTATCTTTGGGAAAATGTAACAAGTTGGAGATATGAAGGGTTTATAACTGTATATTATATGGCAACTATGTGAAACAGACTTAATACATATAGAAGGCCACTTATGACAGAATAGTAATGTGAAAGCAGAAGAACTAGGAAAGCTCTCTCAAATTGAATCCTCTTGTTGCTTCAGCTGGTGCTCCATAGGAAGGTTGTCAGATGTCTGCGGATTATAGTGTTATTTATATGCAATGCCTTTAGCATTTCTGAATTGTTTTCTACATGTGTATCTAAAATTGTCCAAATTGTGAAACACATCTAGCGTTTGCTATTTTTCTGACTTATTACTTCTCAGTTTGAGCTCAGAGAAGGCATGTTCTGGCTTTCACCAATGTGTAATGGAAATGATAATATAGTCAAAAAGCAACAACACAGGACATTTACGTCTCAGGGAACATGCAAAGTGCTTACAGGCCATGTGTGGATATTTGGAATATCACAGTACAAGACTAAGCCCATTTAAAACAATTTGAGGCCGTCTGATGTGTCATCATTGAGTAATATCATATCTTACTCAGCATTTCTCAGGAATGAAGAACAATGGAACACTGACAGCAGCCAGACACGTCCTACACATAGAAGCAGGTTTCTTGTTCAGCACAAAACATAAAATAACTTTATTATTGTTAACATTTGTGGAAAATGACTTCAAAGGAAGGGCCAACTTCACAAGCATGGGCTGTTCAGGCAGAGGGGGGTGACCCATGGTACCATCAGTGGCAGGAGTACTGGACTGGTATACCCAAGTTTTAAAAGCTGGACCTCAGCTTGGCTGCTAGGGAGAAGAGCCACTGTCCACAAGACTTAGCTTTAGTTTAACTCCTGTGTTAGACAACGACATCTCTCATACTATGGGTAGATGTATGAAACCTTAGAGAGAGATAAAGTTGAAAAGTTGCCCATAGCAACCAATCAAGCTTCTAACCAGTGGCGGATCCAGAGGTGGGGCTGCAGCGCAGTCCAAAATTCAAATAGGGGAACCACACCAACTGCCAGTGAGTCCCGGCCAGTGATGTTTGACAGCGTTTGGAGTGGCTGTTACCGTGGCTCCCCTATTTGAATTTTGGACTGCGCCGCTGCTCCGCCTCTGGATCTGCCACTACCTCTAACTGTAATTTATCTAGCACAGTTTAAATATGACAAATGCAGATAGGTAGCTATGGGCAACTTTTCCACTTTGTCTCTCTCAAAGGTTTGAGACATCTCCCCCACTATGAGTAAATCGGCATGCCGGGAGCTACATGACAGTTTCTGGTGATTCTTCTCACTGTGGAAACGACAAAGCAGGCTCCTGCGCAGATAGCAGGAGTTAGGTCTGCTATAGATTAGCCACTGGACTGGGAGGACTGGTTTATATACTAGTCACCAGACTGGAAACATTGGTTTATATTAGGGGTGAGCGGGTTCGGATTTCTGAAATCCGAACCCCCCCGAGCCCCCCCGAGCCCCCCCGATCCGAGTCCGATCCGAGTCAGGCTCGACTTTTCCCGCCTGACTCGGATCTGAAATCGAGGCAAAACGTCATCATCCCGCCTTCCGAGTCTCGCGGGTTTTGGATCCTATATAAGGTACCCGCGTCGGCGCCATTTTCTCACTCGGCTGTGGACAGTGAAGAGGGGGGGTGGGAGTTAGGGCTGTGTAGTGTAGTGTAGTGTAGTGTAGTGCTGCTGTTGTCCACTACTTCAAAGTCCATAGGGGCTGGCTGTGTTGTGCTGTGCTGCTGTTGTTAATAGGGGCTGTGTCCACTACTTCAAAGTCCATAGGGGCTGGCTGGACTGTGTTGTGCAGTCAGTTCTCCATAGGGGCTGTGTCCACTCCAAAGTCCTGTGCAGTGTCCCAGTCCTAAAGGAGTGCTGTAGTGTTGTCCAGGGGGTGCTCTGTCCATCAGGGGTGCTCCCCCCAAGTGCTAAAAAAATAATATATTTTCTGTGTTTGTGAATTGTGTGCGCAGTAGCCGCACGTGCATCAACAAAGTAGTGCCAAGCGTGCGCCTGTGTCATAAGTAAAGGGCCGGCTGGCTTGACCGTTAAAGGGTGCTGTAACCCCCGAAAGTACACTCCAGTCCAAACCAAAAAAAAATTATTTTCTGTGTTTGTGAATTGTGTGCGCAGTAGCCGCACGTGCATCAACAAAGTAGTGCCAAGCGTGCGCCTGTGTCATAAGTAAAGGGCCGGCTGGCTTGACCGTTAAGGGTGCTGTAACCCCCGAAAGTACACTCCAGTCCAAACCAAAAAAAAAATTATTTTCTGTGTTTGTGAATTGTGTGCGCAGTAGCCGCACGTGCATCAACAAAGTAGTGCCAAGCGTGCGCCTGTGTCATAAGTAAAGGGCCGGCTGGCTTGACCGTTAAGGGTGCTGTAACCCCCGAAAGTACACTCCAGTCCAAACCAAAAAAAAAATTATTTCTGTGTTTGTGAATTGTGTGCGCAGTAGCCGCACGTGCATCAACAAAGTAGTGCCAAGCGTGCACCTGTGTCATAAGTAAAGGGCCGGCTGGCTTGACCGTTAAGGGTGCTGTAACCCCCGAAAGTACACTCCAGTCCAAACCAAAAAAAAAATTATTTTCTGTGTTTGTGAATTGTGTGCGCAGTAGCCGCACGTGCATCAACAAAGTAGTGCCAAGTGTGCGCCTGTGTCATAAGTAAAGGGCCGGCTGGCTTGACCGTTAAAGGGTGCTGTAACCCCCGAAAGTACACTCCAGTCCAAACCAAAAAAAAATTATTTTCTGTGTTTGTGAATTGTGTGCGCAGTAGCCGCACGTGCATCAACAAAGTAGTGCCAAGCGTGCGCCTGTGTCATAAGTAAAGGGCCGGCTGGCTTGACCGTTAAAGGGTGCTGTAACCCCCGAAAGTACACTCCAGTCCAAACCAAAAAAAAAATTATTTTCTGTGTTTGTGAATTGTGTGCGCAGTAGCCGCATGTGCATCAACAAAGTAGTGCCAAGCGTGCGCCTGTGTCATAAGTAAAGGGCCGGCTGGCTTGACCGTTAAAGGGTTCTGTAACCCCCAAAGTACACTCCAAAACAAAAAAATATATATTTTCTGTGTTTGTGACTTGTGTGCACTGTGGCTGCACGTGCATCAACAAAGGAGCAGCGCCAAGCGTGCGCCTGTGTCCCATAAGTAAAGAGACGGCTGGCTCATTTCTTAAAGGGTGGTGTAACCCACAAAGTGCACTACTCTCCAGCAAAAATAAAAAAAATATTTTCTGTGTTTGTGTGCGCTTTAGCCGCACGTATATATCAATATAACATAAATGGAGGACCAAACTTTCTCCGATAAAAATAAAATAGGGAAAGATCAAGAACCACTTCCTCCTAGTGCTGTTGCTGCTGCTGGGAGTTGTTCATCATCCCAGAGAGGAAGTAGGAACATCACTACTTTTACTAAACAATTGACCCTCCAACAGTCCCTAGTGATGAGGATGAAGTACGACAGCAGTCATCCTGAAGCAAAACGTATAACTGAGGCCTTGACTGCTATGTTGGTGTTAGACGTGCGTCCGGTATCCGCCATTAGTGCAGTGGGATTTAGACAATTGATGGAGGTAGTGTGTCCTCGGTTCCAAATCCCGTCTAGATTCCACCTGCATCCTCAAAGCAGCAGCGACAAGCGTGCGTCTGCCTGTTAAAGGGTGGTGACACCCTCAAAGTGTGCTACACAAACAATTAAAATATTGTTCTTTTTTTTTCTGTCTTTGTGAAATGTGTGGGCTGTAGCCGCACCTGCATCCTTAAAGCAGCAGCGACAAGCGTGCATCTGTCTGTTAAAGGGTGGTGACACCCTCAAAGTGTGCTACACAAACAATTAAAATATTGTTCTTCTTTTTTCTGTCTTTGTGAATTGTGTGTGCTGTAGCCGCACTTGCATCCTCAAAGCAGCAGCGACAAGCGTGCGTCTGTCTGTTAAAGGGTGTTGTAACTCTCAAAGTGCTCCAAAAAAAATAATTTTTTTTTAATGTGTTTGTGACTTGTGTGCGATGCAGCCGCACTTGCATCCTCAAAGCAGCAGCGACAAGCGTGCGTCTGTCTGTTAAAGGGTGGTGACACCCTCAAAGTGTGCTACACAAACAATTAAAATATTGTTCTTTTTTTTTCTGTCTTTGTGAAATGTGTGGGCTGTAGCCGCACCTGCATCCTTAAAGCAGCAGCGACAAGCGTGCGTCTGTCTGTTAAAGGGTGGTGACACCCTCAAAGTGTGCTACACAAACAATTAAAATATTGTTCTTTTTTTTTCTGTCTTTGTGAATTGTGTGGGCTGTAGCCGCACTTGCATCCTCAAAGCAGCAGCGACAAGCGTGCGTCTGTCTGTTAAAGGGTGGTGTAACCCTCAAAGTGCTCCAAAAAATAAAACATTTTTTTTAAGGTGTTTGTGACTTGTGTGCGATGTAGCCGCACTTGCATCCTCAAAGCAGCAGCGACAAGCGTGCGTCTGACAAAGGGTGGTGACACCCTCAAAGTGTGCTACACAAACAATAAAAATATTCTTCTTCTTTTTTCTGTCTTTGTGAATTGTGTGGGCTGTAGCTGCACCTGCATCCTTAAAGCAGCAGCGACAAGCGTGCGTCTGTCTGTTAAAGGGTGGTGACACCCTCAAAGTGTGCTACACAAACAATTAAAATATTGTTCTTTTTTTTTCAGTCTTTGTGAAATGTGTGGGCTGTAGCCGCACCTGCATCCTTAAAGCAGCAGCGACAAGCGTGCGTCTGTCTGTTAAAGGGTGGTGACACCCTCAAAGTGTGCTACACAAACAATTAAAATATTGTTCTTTTTTTTTCAGTCTTTGTGAAATGTGTGGGCTGTAGCCGCACCTGCATCCTTAAAGCAGCAGCGACAAGCTTGCGTCTGTCTGTTAAAGGGTGGTGACACCCTCAAAGTGTGCTACACAAACAATAAAAATATTCTTCTTCTTTTTTCTGTCTTTGTGAATTGTGTGGGCTGTAGCCGCACTTGCATCCTCAAAGCAGCAGCGACAAGCGTGCGTCTGTCTGTTAAAGGATTACATCGGTGACAGCATCCAAGTAGGCATGTCAGACAGTCCGTACCTGTACTGGCAGGAAAAAGAAGCAATTTGGAGGTCCCTGTACAAACTGGCTCTATTTTACCTGAGTTGCCCCCCCTCCAGTGTGTACTCCGAAAGAGTGTTTAGTGCAGCCGGGAACCTTGTCAGCGAAAGGCGTAGGAGGTTGCTTCCACAAAATGTGGAGAAGATGATGTTCATAAAATGAATTATCAACTCTTCCAGGGAGACCAGCCTCCTGAACATACAGAGGGACCTATGGTTCCAGCAGGGACGAATTAATACTCTGTGAGGATGAGGATGTACACACTGAAGAGGGTGAGGAATCGGTGGATGAGGAGGATGAGGATGACATCTTGCCTCCGTAGAGCCAGTTTGTGCAGGGACAGATTAATTGCCAGCTTGTTTTGTGGGGGCCCAAACGAACCAATCATTTCAGCCACAGTTGTGTGGCAGACCCTGGCGCTGAAATGATTGGTTTGTTAAAGTGTGCATGTCCTGTTTATACAACATAAGGGTGGGTGGGAGGGCCCAAGGACAATTCCATCTTGCACCTCTTTTTTTTCTTTGCATTATGTACAGTTTGGGGCCTAGTTTTTCAAACTGCCATCCTGTCTGCCACTGCAGTTTCACGCCTAGATGGGTCACGTGTTTGTGCCACCCACTCGTGTCGCTTAGCATAGTCATCCAGCTACCTCGGTGCAACCTTTTGGACATAAAAACACTATTGTGAGGTGTGAGGTGTTCAGAATAGACTGGAAATGAGTGGAAATTAAGGTTATTGAGGTTAATAATAGCATAGGAGCAGAAAAACCTACAAATTCTGTGATTTTAGCTGTTTTTATGCTTTTTTTCAAAAAAATACAGATCCAAAACACAAAACCCAGAACCCAAAACACGGAAGGGTGGTTTTGGCAAAACCAATCCAGATCCAAAACACGAAGAAAGATCCAGATCCAAAACCAAAACACAAAACACGAAAAGTGGCCGGTGCACACCCCTAGTTTATATGTTTCGACATCTGCCGTGTACACAGTACTGATCACTTGTTTATAACTTCATAGGGTGGCTAAAATGTCTGATGAAAGTCTGTCCACAAGGCCCAGGGTGCAGTGACGTAAATTCATCCCAGACTCCTGGAGGCAAGTTATAATTTGGTGCCCCCCCATCACAGCCGCTGACACTGTAATGTAGCAATTTGCATGCAGACAGGCTATAGATAGATGAAGGCAGTAGCTGATGGTCTGACATGGAGCTCTCTACTAGTATATGGGGGCTTCTTAGGTGCCGGGAAGGGGTGCCATGTATTGTGTGGCCGTGACGGTACACTCCAGGTACATAGTTACAGCCCTAAGTTGGGTGAATATATTGTGGACAATGGAGGAGGTGTCAATTAAGAGATGGAGCCCTGCGGCAGGTGCCTCCATTGTCTCCCATAGTTCTGCCCCTGCCAAGTGGGTATGTGTATGTGTCCCTGTGGCCGGGAATGTAGATTGTAAGCTACACTAAGGCAGAGACTGATGTGAATATTCTCTGTAAAGAGCTGCACAATATGTAGGCACTCTATAATTAACTGTGAATAAATAAGAAAAACAAAAAGTGCCATGTATGCTTAAACCGTTTGTATGCTTAAACCGTTTTGTTTGATCCATTGTAAAGTGCACTGGAATATGTTGGCGCTATATACAGTAAATAAATGTTAATACATAAATAAATTATAAATAACAGGTTTACTTTTTTCATCTGTGTCATGATAGGAATGAGAACTAGTGTTGTGGGTTTGTGTGTCCTGGGAGGTTCTATGCTTGTTGTTATAAACTTTTACTTACAATTCCCTATAGTGTCAGACTTACCATGCAGGATTCTCCTATACAGATGAGCATCTTGGATATGAAAGCTCATAATCTTATATATGGAGTAAACTAAAAAATGGCATTAAATAACAAACAAGGTCCTTCTTTAACTTGAGCGTTTACTTTTATCCCTATTAGAGAAAATAATCAAATAATATATTGTCAGATGTTTAGCTTTTATACATTCGTATTACCGTACATTCAGTCCATATTCATTTTTAATATGCAAAATATTTTGACTTAAGTTTGTTTCTGTGCAACATTTTAAACATACTTACTCTCTCGGAAGTTGCGGGAGGCTCCCAAATTTTTGGGGAGCCCCCTGCACCTCCTGAAGGGTATACGGGTATCCAGCATCCCGCCACTTCCTAGTGAAGTGGGCAGGATGAGGGAGATAACTGCCAGGATCCGTGGCATATTTGCAGTGAATCATGGTTCCGTATGGAGGGGCGGGGCTAAATGATGTGAGACTGTGTCATTTAGCCCCATCCTTCCCTGCTCTCCCGCTATTTGTGGCAGTTTGCCGAGACAGGGACGGGGCCTAATGACTTAGTAACCCGGCCCCGCCCCCCAAAGTGGCCAGCTGTCTCTGCTCTTCGGGCATCACCCAGGGAGCAGATAATAAAAGTAGGCAAGTATGATTTTAAGAGGACAACGTACCCCACCGAGATATGCCCGGCCACTATGGCACACAGCCCTCTGTCAGCCGCTGAGACATGCGACATGTGCATGCTTCTCCACCACCTCACCCACCTAACAGCCACTAACAGCCCCAGCAAATTCTATCTGCGGCTCCGGCCAAGTTCTCACCCAGCCGCACAGCTTCCCCACCAAGTACGCTGGCTACTGGGAGATTCCTCTGCAACAGAGGCACCACTGACAGAACAGCTCAGGAAGCTCTGGAGCTTCAACCTCTCTGTCCCATTCTATTCTGGGCCTACAAAGGGACTCCCATGGTTACATCTGGGACTCTACTTCACCTGAGACTTTTCATCAGCATGGCTCTATACAGGCCTCCATACCATCCTGACCAACCAGACCCATGCTCCATACCAGCAGAGGTCACACAACACACTGACCCTCATACCATCCTGGAAGGTTGTCGGTTAGGTCTATTTCTGTTATTCCCCACTGCATATCATACATCTACTGTCACGGCCAGGGTTTCTTGGCATGGTAGTCACCGGGTATTACCTGTGAGGTTGTTATGGCGGGGGGTCTCTGGCAGCGGTTCTGGTGTTTGGCGAGGGGCATTGGCTGTGCGTGGTTCTGTGTGGGCACATTGTCACTAGCCTGGTGAGGTCTGGCCGTGTTTCCGTTACATTGGCATGGGTGCCGCCATCTTGCCTGAGGCCATGTGATTCAGGCTGTCCAATCCTGGTAGGTCATGTGCTCTTTCCAGCCAATCACAGTGTGGCACTGAGTATTTAGGAAGGTCCAGAGCCTTCCTTCCTTGGCCAGTGCAACGTGTTTCTCAGCTGCGGCTGAGAGAGAGTACCTATGCCTTTACCTGCCTGCCTGCCTGTCTGTTTCGCTACTAGCCTGAACCTTGACTGCTCCAACCTGCTGGATTTACCCTGCACCCTCCACATACCTTTCACCTGCCTGAGTACCTGTACCTGCTGTTCCCTGCACCTTGCCTCCCTTCACTCCCAGCTGGACTTCATTACCTCAGCCTTCGTTTGTTACAGCTTACCATGCCTGCACTCGTTACAGCTCATCATTCCTGCATTCAGTTACATCTCATCATATCTGCATTCAGTTACATCTCATCATATCTGCATTCAGTTACATCTCATCATATCTGCATTCAGTTACAGCTCATCATATCTGCATTCAGTTACAGCTCATCATATCTGCATTCAGTTACATCTCATCATATCTGCATTCAGTTACATCTCATCATATCTGCATTCAGTTACATCTCATCATATCTGCATTCAGTTACATCTCATCATATCTGCATTCAGTTACAGCTCATCATACCTGCATTCTGTTACATCTCATCATATCTGCATTCAGTTACATCTCATCATATCTGCATTCAGTTACAGCTCATCATATCTGCATTCAGTTACAGCTCATCATATCTGCATTCAGTTACAGCTCATCATATCTGCATTCAGTTACATCTCATCATACCTGCATTCAGTTACATCTCATCATACCTGCATTCAGTTACAGCTCATCATATCTGCATTCAGTTACAGCTCATCATATCTGCATTCAGTTACAGCTCATCATATCTGCATTCAGTTACATCTCATCATATCTGCATTCAGTTACAGCTCATCATATCTGCATTCAGTTACAGCTCATCATATCTGCATTCAGTTACAGCTCATCATATCTGCATTCAGTTACATCTCATCATACCTGCATTCAGTTACAGCTCATCATATCTGCATTCAGTTACAGCTCATCATATCTGCATTCAGTTACAGCTCATCATATCTGCATTCAGTTACAGCTCATCATATCTGCATTCAGTTACAGCTCATCATATCTGCATTCAGTTACATCTCATCATATCTGCATTCAGTTACAGCTCATCATACCTGCATTCTGTTACATCTCATCATATCTGCATTCAGTTACATCTCATCATATCTGCATTCAGTTACAGCTCATCATATCTGCATTCAGTTACAGCTCATCATATCTGCATTCAGTTACAGCTCATCATATCTGCATTCAGTTACATCTCATCATACCTGCATTCAGTTACATCTCATCATACCTGCATTCAGTTACAGCTCATCATATCTGCATTCAGTTACAGCTCATCATATCTGCATTCAGTTACAGCTCATCATATCTGCATTCAGTTACATCTCATCATATCTGCATTCAGTTACAGCTCATCATATCTGCATTCAGTTACAGCTCATCATATCTGCATTCAGTTACAGCTCATCATATCTGCATTCAGTTACATCTCATCATACCTGCATTCAGTTACAGCTCATCATATCTGCATTCAGTTACAGCTCATCATATCTGCATTCAGTTACAGCTCATCATATCTGCATTCAGTTACAGCTCATCATATCTGCATTCAGTTACAGCTCATCATATCTGCATTCAGTTACAGCTCATCATATCTGCATTCAGTTACATCTCATCATATCTGTATTCAGTTACATCTCATCATATCTGCATTCAGTTACAATATCATCATATCTGCATTCTGTTACAGCTCATCATACCTGCATTCAGTTACAGCTCATCATATCTGCATTCAGTTACATCTCATCATATCTGCATTCAGTTACAGCTCACCATATTTGTTTACTGGACTGTTCCTGGCTGTCACTATCCGGACATTTCCCATTAACCCCCACTACAGTTATCAAGTGCACTTTAGTGCTATACCTGGACTTTTTATTTCCCTTTCCCATGTCTTCTAAGTCACTTATTAAAAACTCCACTTTTTCATTTAAGTCTGCTTCTGTGTCTGCTCCTATCACCACCCCGAGTCCACAACAAATTCAGAACCTCACATCTACAAATTGCTCATCCCACCCACTGTAACCTACTGTATGTTGTATGCCCAATATGGCTGTCTCACCTGTTACCTACATGTATAGGATGAACAACACGTGGAACTACTGACTCAGTGGGTTTCTTTGATTTAATGATTTGTAATATGAAAGTATCTTGTATCTCATTTTCTATTCCATATTTCACCGTTTTGCGCCTGAAATTCATGTACTCTTCTAGCCTACAGTAATTATGTAGTGTGCCCACAGTGGCTGTCTTACCTGGTTTTCTTGGGGTAGGAAGAACAATATCTGATGAATCTGTAAAGATCTTGATTTCATATCTTGCTTTAGTATTCTATAGCACCCCCCATTAGTTGTCATCGCTTCCTTGCACTGCCTATTACGCTCACTGTAATCTATGCAGTGCGCCTAAGATGGCTGCCTTGCCCATTACCATCGTGGGTAGGATGAACAATCCCTGAAACTGATGACTCAGTGGGTCCTTTATTTATCATTTTCTGGTTTTGTAATGTCACGTTTCATATCCCATATTATCTTGCACTTTGTACTTCATATTCTATATCCAACCAATGTATTGATTGTAGTGCACCCAAGATGGCTTCCTCCTTCATAATATGGTTTCTTCCCTGCAATTGTAAATCACTTTGAGCCCTTTTCGGAAAAAGTCCTATATAACTAGACATTATTATTATTTATAGCAAAGAAAATTAGCAAATTAGCAAGAACAAGAAAATTAAATATTCCTCCACATCCATCTCCTTGTAGCACCCTGATTAACAGCAAACACTCCGCTGGGATGATTTAGAATGGGCAGCTGCAGTGGTCGGCCGAGAGAGCTTGTTATGCCTGCACTTTGCTTTTTTATTCATTTATGGTACCCAAAATAGTGTTTCCATGCCCACATACAGTAGAACTTGCCTGTGCAATTACTAGTTTTGTGTCTATTGTATATGGAGGTCACAGCGCCATTGAGCCAGAGTTTCAGTAGGAACTCTATGTACAACCATGCACAATTCTTCCAGCTGGCATGCAGTTGTGCACCCTTGAAAATGCCTTCAGTCAGCAGTTTAATACATACCAATTATTTCATTTGTATAGCGCGCACATTTTCTGCAGTGCATTTGGCCATTCACATCAGTCCCTGCCCCAGCGGAGCTTACAATCTATATTCCCTACCTCGTGCTCACACACATACACACTGCAATTATTTTTGTTGGTTGCCAAATAACCTACCATTATGCTTTTGGATTGTGGGAGAAAACTGGAGCACCCGGAGGAAACCCATGCAGGCACAGGGAGACTTTACAAACTCAACAGGGCCTTGGTGTGGTGAGGCAGCAATGCTAACTATCACACCAGCCGTGCTGGCTCTTACTTAAAATACTTTGCCTGTTCTGTACCTACACAAGTTATGTAAGTGGTCAAACAATCAGTAAAACAACATATATTTTTATTTGGGGCACACTGTAGATGCCTACACAAGTTTGTGCATAAGGCAAATCAGCCATACTCAGATGACAGTAAATTAATGTTTCACATTGTACCTACCTACCTACTTATTAATCTCCCTAGGTTATATTTCTATATCAGGTGCTCTTATGTGGTTTCCTCGTTCTATGTCTCTCTTCGACTCCTCTCTCTTTATCTCTATCCTCTCATCCTCATTGTGCGCTTCCATGCTGTCCATTGCTATTCCTGTCTCTATGCCTCTTCGCCACCTTCTATAATCTGTCACACGCCAAGCCATTGTCATACTTAGTGTCACGCATGTTGTCAAACACTCTAGTACCACACTCCATCCACCTCCTCCTTCTCCAATGGCACTCCCCTACTCTTACCTATTTATTTTCCGCCCGCACCTCCGTCTCCAGACGGTAGGATGTTCTATAGATAGAAAGGGACCTTGTGAGCTTACAGTATTTATCTTTATAATTCCTTTGTCACGGCCAGATAGCATTATCTTCCCAAACACCGACATTGCTTCGTCAATTGTTTTCACCTCCCGTAAAGTCTGTATCTTTAATACAGGAGATTTTCCCTCTTCGTCTTATATAAAATGTCATGTTGGGAGTATAAACCACAGCTCAATAAAGCCCTAAAGGCCAGTAATGACTCAAGTCAACTCGTTTGGTAATAAAAAAAATGTATTATGCATCAATATATCATCAACATATCTGACGCAGTATCTACAAACTGGTCCAGTCGCATTCGCTTTGTGTGATAATTAATCTATGAATGTTTGGATAAAATTGCCAGAGAGTGAACAATCTTTTTGGCATAACTGTCCGCACACTTTTGCTTTATGTTGGCAAGTATTTAATTGTTTGGGACTGTATCCAGTGTACACTGCCAGTCCCGTGATTGATCTTAAAAAACAGTCAACATGTTATGCAGACGACTGTTTTAAAGACATACAGTTGCGTCGGGATAGATCAATGCTATTTTGCCAGCTGGGCTAGTATCACAAAGTATTAATAATAATAAAAATAAAACAATAGTGCTACAATAATATAAATAATTAAAAAAAAAGAAAAAAATAAGGCTGGTACCGTCAGTTTGTACTGTATATATTTTTTTCCTTTTTTACAATATGCAAACTAAGCGATTTACAGAATTCCAAACCAAATCTTTATGGGTTTTTTTTTACACAGCCAATTCAAGCATCACCTTAATGGTTAACATTTTTGAACTAAAAAAAAAAAAAATGCTTTCAACTTATATCCTTTAGTCAATAAGGGACTTGCTCTATCTATAAACAGTGTCAGATGGTGTCTCACACATTGCACTTAAAAAAACCTTACTCCTGATAGTGCCTTGACCTTGGCGGCCTTGCAGACTAGGTAGCTGAAGTGACACAGAACAGGGACCCTTCAAAGGGATGACTTTTCTGATATAAGATGGCTGTCAGCAGGCAGGCCGTAAAAGTACTGAAGCTGAGGAGGGACCCACTTCCCCTGTAAAAGAGCTGAGAAGTGTCGTGTTGTTCTTCTGTGAATTTCACGACCGTCAGGGGCCCCATACACAAAAGCATAAGTGATCGTTATGCACATTGATTATGTCCCACTGTCTATTTGCATACTTGCTGCCATCAGATAAACTATTTACACAGCTGTTCAATGATCACAGCAGTTTTCCCTGCGTGAAGAACACTGTATTTGTGCAGTGGGCTTTATTTTGTTTAGGTCAATGGTTATATAATTAAGTGAAAACATGTTGTCATCTGCAGTGGTTTAATTAAGTCAACTTTCCCCTACTGATTGTTAAAAAGTTTTGGAGCAGAAAAATGCTGTTATTAATTAGAGACATTTTAAACATAACATACAAGTACATCCATGAAAATTATTAACAACTGTCTACGTTTGGGTATAATGTGTTTTGTTATTCCATATATATGCATTGTTTGTTACTTATCTTTCTCTACATTAAACAAACACAATTTTTTTTTACCCATGCTTATACAGTATATCTAGATAAGAGGAAATCATGTGCTTGTACCACAAGAAATGAAAACTGTCAAAGTTCCGAACTATACAAATTTTTGTCATGTAGATTATATAGAGGAGCATGTGTACCAATGATTTTGAATGATCTGTTCTAGAGTAAAATATGAATTGCAAAAATTGTAATATTGGCATACTTTCCTATTCTTCCGGAATGCCGTGAGGCCCCTGGAAAATTGGGCTGCACTCCCGGTCGCAACCCAAGTCTCTCGGAACCACCCCCAACCCTGGCTGCCCACTTCCCGATTGAAGTGGGCGGTACAAGTGGTCGATGAAGCAATTTGCGCCGAATCGCCATCGTGGCACTGCCCCCTGCTTCACAATACAGGTAATTACAGCATTGTCTAGCGGAGGATGGTTGTCACACCCCCAGCACCACCCACTTCTGCCTCACTACGCTCCCTCCCGCAGTGCCATCCTGGCTGCCTCTCCTGGAGGGGGGCAGCCCAATGGTCGGCAATTTATTGTCTATATAGAGCATGTCTTCCATTAAAAGTCAAAGCACTTTCCATTATTGCAGGGGTGAAACAGCCAATTTGGGCGTTGCTGTTCCCTGAAATCAATTACACAGGTTATGTAATGGCTTGTTCCGTTTTTACAGAACCAACTGGATTTCAGCGAGTTTGCCGCTAAATTTAAAGCAGCAATCAGTTATAAGCCTTGTTCAGCCTTCTAACTGATTGCTGCTTTAAATTTAACACAAACTTGCTGAAATCCTTCCGGTTCAATAAAATCATAACCTATTACTTAACCCCCTGTTTGTCTTTCATTGTGCATAAGACACTGCAATAAATTAATTTGTGTATGAATAGGGTAATATGACTTTAGTATTTCTAACTTAAACATGTAGGTGGGGGGATGTATCAATTTTAGGCTGAAAATTACAATACATCTGGTCCTCTTTCGCCTGCATGACGGCATCTGTGATCATCAGTATGCAGGAATACTTCTTGCAGGAACTTCTCTTCCTATAAGAATTGTCTCTTGCGATGTGAAGACTCGCGGGTTTATGACCTGGGTATCCTATTGAGCATGCTTGAGCACCTGCCTGTGGGGATGGAGAGGGATCCTTCTGATCCCTCTCCAGGGCTTTTTGCATAAAGAAGTCCATAGGCTTCTATAGGCAACGCCATCTATAGATGGTATTGCCAATCATGCAGAAGCTCCGGAAAGTTAAGTTTCCAGAGCTTGCTGCATACCAGGACATTGCAGCCCCATAGAAATGACTGAATACACTGATTCAGCAAGGATCGTTATTCTAATTATAGGCACGCAACACAGTTGCTAATATCAGCGGTAATATACAATAGGGACTGGTTCTCCTGCACCTTCAAAATGTGGACCTATATCTACTAAACCATACACAAGATAAGCATTATATTATTATTATTTTTTTTAACAATTCTATGTCCGTCTGTGTTTCCTGTCTGGATTTTTAATAAATCACTCGTTACGGAGAATGTTCTCCATTTATAGTTTCAGGCCCTCTGTGTATGGTCTATGAAGCCAGAAGCTGGTCTTCAAAATACCAGTGACACCCTTATATGCACTATATATTGCATTATCTGATACGTAGATGTATGTACGCTACTGTTAAATATGTTTACATAAGAATATACTACATTATATTATGTTTATGGGCTTGATCTAAGCCCGTTTTAAAGGTTTATTCAAGCAATATCGCCCCATGGATTAACATCCTGAACACGTTGTTGCTACATGCTTCCTGACCGTAGGAGTGTTTACCTGGACATCAGATAAGCTTTGAATTTTTTTTTTTTTTGGTACGCACAATACTTACCTTTGAGCACAAGTTCTTTTATTTTAACTACTACACTATTAGGCGCACGTCTCTATTATTTTTCAGCTCCTTATTTTCCTGTTTGCCACACGGATATGATTTTATTTTCACAAGGAACCTAAAATTTGTGCGCTAATATTCACTCATTTATTCAATTCTTCACTTCGGTGATATACAAATGTTTGCATTCGCATTGCGATCGCAGCCTAACATAAGGACGCCCATTTCCCCTTACTCATATCCATATACAGTACTTAGCAAACATAGCAAACATCGGACTCATACGCACAGTTAAGGCAGGTCAGACCTCACTCAGGAATTGCTAACTTCAGCGCACGCTATGAGGCCTCAGGCTGCATCTGGTATCGCAGTGGATAATTTATGCACGCCCACGCAACGCCACTGAAACGCACTAGCATGCCTGCATTCGCCCGACCACCCCCCAGTCACCACCCACAAACGGTACTTCCTGTCAATCACAATGGGTCTGCATGGTCACTGCGATCGCAGTCCCGATCGCAGCGTCTGGTTAGCGCACACGCACTATGATGCATACGCATGGTGAAATAATGGCTGATTGCGTGCGTATAAGCAACTGCGTTCCTTGCTGAATCAGGCCCAGTATACACATAACACCGCAATATTGTGATCACATTTTTAAGCGTTCTTTCCGAATCTAAAAATGGGTCAAAGCATACTGAAGACACACTGGGCCTGATTCAGACCCGCTCGCGCTCGCCCCGTTTTGTAAGCGGAGTGGGGGGGTGGCTACACAAACGGAGGCGTTCCCGAAGGAACGCCTGCCGTTTGTGGGAGGCACCACTGACATCACAAGTGATGTCAGTGGAGAGCTTCCTGCTCTGTTAGAGCAGGAAGCTCTCTGGGGCCTGTGACAGACGAGACCCTAGCACAAGGGTCTCGTCACAAACCCCGATGACCATCGCGACCATCACCTGGCCGCCCGCAAAAGCTGTGGGTGGTTACCCACAGCTTAGTGAGCGGCCAGGAGGCCGCAACAAAAACGCACTGATTCAGAGCGAGCACTCTTAGCGTCCTGCTCTGAATCAGGCCCACAGTCCAATATATTAACCAATATATTAATTTACATATTAATACATACATAAATATGTATGTAAATATTAATAAATACATAATACATTTACATATTAATTGCAAAATGTACTGTATTTTGCATATATTTCAGCTCAGCAGACACAAGCAATCCCACTGCACTTGGTCATGGTGTTGCATCACAATTGCTGTAAACTAGATGACATTTAGAATTAATTTGTTTATGGGGTTTTTGTTTAATGTTTTATTACATGCTGGGTTATTGTGCTATTTATTTTACTTTTATCATATTGCTTTATTACATTGTAAATGTATTTCTTTTCTGCTTTTAATGTCCAATAAAATCACATTTTACAAACAACTAACGCTATTCACGGAATATATTTTTACTAAAAACAAGTTTCAATGGTTTAGTTGTAGTTGGGATTTATTGTACTTAGGGCCTGATTCAGCAGTGATCACTAATGCCACCAGACCTGCGAATTTGCAGCTGCAAAAATATACTAATGCCCAGGGGCGTTTCTAGAGAGGAGGGGGCCCGTGTGCAGTCTCCGACACGGGCCCCCTCCTCTCTGTCCGGCGGCCAGCAGCGCACCGAGCTGTGCGCGGCCAGCGCCGGAGTTATAGACTCTGGGCACTAGAGTGCCCCCAGAGTCTATAGAGTATGCGCAGGTCACCGGGAAAATGGTCGCGGTGGCCATTTTCTCTGTACTGCACATGCGCAAATGATGGAAAAATGGCCACGGCGGCCATTTTCCAGTCGTCTTTACAGCGACGGACCCCCACGCCGACGTGGGACTCCAGAGAGGTAAGTAATACTATGGGTGCAGGGTGTGCGGTAGCCAGGGGCTCTGATTCAGACCCGCTCGCTAGATACGGCCTCTCACTCCTAGCCAGGGCCGGCTCTAGGGGTGTTCGACCTGAGCGGTCGCACTGGGGCGCCACCCATAGAGAGCGCACCCCTCCCCAACATCCCGATTTCAGCGGGACAGTACAGCGGGACATTACTGTCCCGCTGTTCCACCCGTGGGCCGAAGTGGCCCGCGGGTGGTTAAATCGGGAGGTTGGGGACCCCCCACTGCTGCAGCTGTGCGGCGGTGCCGGACCCCAGAGACTCTGAATGGATGCGACACGCAAGCGTGCGGCATCCATTCAGTGACAGGAGGGGGCTGGGGGAAGCACAGCTAGTGAGGCTCCCCCTAGCCTGACGTTATTTGGAGGTGGACACGCCTCCTAATGACGTCACATAGGGGGCGTGGTCTGTGGTAATTAGGCCACACACCCATTTTCGGTCGTACGCGGCTTTGCCGCTAGCGAAGATAGGGCGCTCTGGAGGGGGCCTGTACAGGGTGCTCCAACCCCTGGAGCCGGCCATGCTCCCAGCGTATGCAAATTCCGCTAAGTGACATCAAGGCAGGAGATCGCACGGCAAGGCATAAGCACGCCCACTATGTCTTGGCGTGCGATCACTTTGTGTATGCAGACAACCACCAGCCATTCTTTAGCCGCCTACTAGCGCACGTCATCTCCAGGAAGTATATAAAACCATCGGTACATCGGGTACCATCGGAACTGACCGCAGCGCTTGCGGTTGACTGTACCCTACCGCAAGCACTGCGAACACTTCATTGTATAATTCAACCAGGTGGCGTGTACTATGATGCCGTCTGTTAATTATGCACGCCACTGAAACGGCGTTGAAACACTGTGCGAGCGATCGATCTGTGTATGCAGACACCCACTAGCATATGTTGAGATGCCCACTAGCGCACGTCATCTCCAGGAAGTGCATTAAAACATTGGTACATCAAGCACCATTGGGAGCGATCGCAGTGCTTGGGGTTGCCTTACCCTACCGCAAGCACTGCGAGGACTTCAGTGTAAAAAACAAGCAAGTGACGTGTACTCTGACGCTTTCTTTTAATTATGCACGCCTTAAAAACGGCATTGAAATACCCAGGCACGCCTGCGTTCGCACCTCCACTCCCCCGTTACTACTGCCCTGCCCATGTTACCACCTACAAACGGCCTCTCCTGTCACTCATTCCACTGGGCTGTCTTTGCTGGGCGAGCGAGCGCTTTCCGATCGCTGGGACTAGTTTGCGCACGCGCACTACAATGCTTCCACATGCACAATTGCATAACATCTGCCAGGAACGAGCGAGCGGCTGCTTGGGAACGGGTCTGAATCAGGCCCTATATACTGTATAATACACTCGCTGATGGTTTCTCTCTTTTCAGATGGTCTTATGTTATTCATAATTCAATACATTAGCCTCCAACAGTTTATTAAACCATTTGGCAGTGATTTTGATGAAAACAGGAGACTATTGTCGGCACTTTATAGATCGAAACTTCACTGTGACATTTCCGCTATGCAAAACTAGTCTCTTACTAAATGGGAACCTCCATAAATTCTATTCCCTTTGGGTTATGTTCTCCTTAGGTCGCAGAGACCGTGCACCTGCTGATGCCGTCCCTACATTCATTTTTACATAGTGTTTTTGATGAAGCACATTGCTTGTCGTCACATGCTCTTAACACAGCGCAGAGAAGCTGCTAGTCAGTGCCTACTTCAGGAGAGTCAATGGATTGACAGTTGTCTGCATTGTACATTATGCAAATTATTCCTAGTGGCACAGCTTTCTTATGGAGATATAGGGCCTGATTCAGACCCGCTCGTGAGCGCATAGCGCTTGCAAGTGGGTCGATGGTTGGCCATTTCGCATGTGCGGCGTGCGCAATGCGCGAGCCCCGGAGCGAGTGAGAACATCACTCGCTCCGGGGCTCGCTACAAAACGGGGTGGCTGTTGATGTTGATCGACAGCTCGCCCCGTTTTGTAGGCGGGGAGGGGGGGTGATTGGACAAACGGAGGCGTTCCTGATGGAACGCCTGCCGTTTGTGGGCGGCCCTACTGACATCATTCATCGGGCTTGTGGGAACCCAGACCCTACCACAAGGGTCTCGTCGCAAGCCCGATGTTCGCGAGGCCGCTCGCAAAAGCTGTGGGTGGTCACCCACAGATATGGCGGATTTAAAAGAAAAAAAAAATCCGCCCTGATTTAGAGCGAGAGCTCGCAAATAGCGAGCGCCTCTGAATCAGGCCCAGAGTCCCCAATGTAAATTGCTTATATTCCCAAATAACTTTGAGATTTCAGCAACTCTCACTGGGAGCGGGATGCAGCAAAGCAAGAACTGCGGTCCAACCCCCAGAGGGGGCCACTTTGAACACATTTCTCATATGCACCGACTCCAGAATGCAATGCGTTCCGGGGCTTGGATGCGATGGGTAACGTCCCAGAACCCCCGTGGCCCGCATCCCTCATTCGCAAAGGACAGTTCTTACCGAGAGAGCTGTCCTTTGCGATTTCTTCATGCATACCGGTGTAATTAACTCCGGCATGCATGCGTAGAGTGGCGGGATACATCAATTTATCGCGTCCTGGGAGTGGATATAATGATCTCTCTCAAACTGGGAAAAAGGGAAAAGGGGGAGGGGATACTGTACTGAAACAAATGTATTGAATAACATTTATTTATATTGCGCTGGTATATTCCGTCACGCTTTGCACATGGCAGCAAAACAGTAATAAAACAGGACTGGGTAATAACAGACAGGTAGAGAGGTTAGAGGGCCCTGCTCACAAGCCAACAATCTATAGGGAAATAGGAATTTGATACTGTAAGTGCTACATATTGCATATTGGTCCAGCTGGATTGCATAGGTTCTTGGTGAGCTGTAAGATCCTGTCATACAGCAATGTGCTGCCTGAAAAAAGTCCTATAGTCGTGAACCGGAGCAAGTACAGACAAATTGGTATAATAATCAAAATTCTCTTCCCTGTCAATCAGTTTTGAAACCTCTTATATAAAATAGGCAAAATTTGATAAAATGGCTGCTCCCGAAAGAACACATGATTTGCTGATTATAGTCAATGATTAGGGGTGTGGGAGGCAGGTTTATATTTTAAATATAAGTTATACTGTAAGTATAACTGTAAATATAAGTACTGTAGTGTAACAATTGTAGCTAAAAACTTTTACTTGACACAAAGAAAAATATAACACACCCAGGGATTAATTAAATTTATACTAATTTTTAAAATATATATAAAAGATTTGCATAAAATATTGTTTTAAATCTGCTTTGTGAGCTTATTTAAGATATTAGATAATTATGTGTCTTTAATACAATAAAGTAGTAACATTACATTGAACCATTTCTTTGACACATGTGCATGCTGAGAGTAAATCCCTGAGCACACCAAGATTAAAGCAAGTCAGTATTACAGATGTATTCTGCGTGTTATCGCACTGCATATGCTCCAGAGTCAAGTATCAGGGGCGCAGAGAGGGGTAAGTCATTGATTACCCAGAACCCAGGCTTGTTGGAGGGGTGGGGGTCCTTGTCAGCTACTGAGGGGGACAAATGTCCCCTTTGCAGAACTTAGCGCCACATAGCGCACATTATTTTTAACATTTTCTTTCTCAGAGGGGGCATGGCCACGCCTCCATGATTTGGCTTTGCCCCCCACCAAGTATACGCAACGGAATGCAGCTCTGTGCATATGTGATTTCTGTCTATTTCCAGATGGATTTCTTGCACCAGGGAGTTGGCTGCTGCAAGTGTGCAATGATAATGACAACTATGAAAGCAAGAGTACAGGGGATATGCGTAGAACTCTGCCTATAGGGGCAGCTTTGCAATTGTGATCCTTGCAGATATGGTAATGCATGATGCCTTGTTGTCTAACGCAGTATCGGATAAACTGCATAACATCAGCCGGCTAAGGTGACCCACGGGGTCACGCAGCCGGCCGCCGCAGTTGAGAGGAAGAGTCCAGGAAATATCTGTCAGCCGGCGGAGATCCTGGCCCCTTCCCTCCCCCCAACAGCGACGACACGCCTCCGTTTCGGGTAACAGAGGCTGTCGCCACCCCCTCCCCGCCCCCAAACGGCAGCAGACTGTCAATCACTGTTAGTCTGCTGCCAGTTTACGTGCGGCCTCGCAGACCCGTTCTGCACATGTGCGCCTGCGCATTCGAACATCGGGAATCTGTGTTCGAATCAGGCCCATAATGCTGTGCACGCAATGCAAGTGTAATTATGGCTTTCAACTCTCCATCAGCCCCATTGTCGAAATGAACTCTTTCTGAATAGCTCAATGCAGGGAAGTAACTAGGCGAGAGTGGTGGCACCGCACAGAGTGCAGGGCTCTGTGGGCGGGGGATATAGTTATATCCCGGCGCTCAGGATGCCGGCGCTCAGAATGCCTGTGCTGGAATCCCAACATCAGTCAGAATCCCAGTGCCAACATCCTGATGGTAAGTATTGGGGTTAGGGGGAGGGGTAGGGTAAGGCACTAGGGGGAGGGTTAGGGTTATGCTGTGGGCAGAGGGTTAGGGTTATGCTGCGGGCAGAGGGTTAGGGTTATGCTGTGGGGGGGGGGAGTTAGGGTTAGGCTACGTGGGGAGCTTAGTTTTAGGCTGCGGGGGGGGTTAAGTTTAGGGGTAGGGGAATGGTCAGGATACTTACCGACACATGTTGGTATCCTAACCCTGTCACGATGCCGGCGTCTGTACTCTGACTGCCAGGAACCTGAGCGCTGGCATCCTGTAACCAACGGCACCCTGCAGCCAGGATTACTGCTGTGGCACCGCCTGGGCATCCTTTAGACGCTCGACACAGGCAACATGCAGTCTGTACCTCTGATTAGAGCATCCTCAGAACCTTCCAATCAGCGCTGCGTTAACCTGCGCTAACCAGTGCTCATGTCCCCGTCCCCTCTGCGTGACATAATGACGGGTCGGCACAGAGCACTATTTATTGTCTTTCTGATTAACCAGGGGGCACAAAAAATACACTTCACCTCCTTGGTACCCACTACTATATAATTTTTTTGTGGGGTTTATATTCACTTACTTGTTACCCTTTACCATTATTAAATGTATTTTTGTTAATTTAAAAGCTATACACTTGCAAACCAACTTAGGGCCGGATTCAATTAGCCGTGAAAGCCGAGATCGGCGAAAAGCGCAATGTTTTCGCCTCATTTGCCTGTTTTGAAGCTAAGTTTTCGAGTGCTTTCACAATGCGTGTCCATGCTTTTCGCCCTACTCAATTGCAAAACAGGCGAAAACGCTTATGTGCGAATGCAGCGAATAGGGAAAAGGACAGTTTTTTGGGGGAAATCAGGGCCTGAGAGTTGGGAATAGAGAGAGATATCTCTCTCAACTGATCATCTTGGTGAAACCATGCTGCACTGCAGGTGGGGCAGATTTAAAATGTGCAGAGAGATTTAGATTTAGCAGGGCCGCAACTAGGGGGGGGCTGGAGGTGCACGTGCACCGGGTGAGCCGCTGTACCTGGTGCCAGTGACCTCCAGCCCGGCGCTGCAGAGAGGCTCCAAGCCGGACGTCTGCTGGTAATATTTATTACCAGCGGGCGCCCGGCTCCTTCTCTGCAGCGACGCGGTGTAGCCGGAGCCGGAGGCTGGAGTTCTCTCCCGAACTCCAGCTTCCGGCTCTCCCCACGGGCACTATGGGGGAGACGTCATGACATCTCCCCCATAGTTCCAAGGACCAGCCGGCGGACCGGTCGCGACGCTGGATGCAGGAGCGGGGTTCAAGGTAAGTATTTTTTTTTTTAATAAGCTGCACTACAGGGGCATTATTATGGGGTCAGGGGCATTACCACAGAGGCATTACTATGGGGGCATAGGCAATAAGGGGCATTACTAATGGGGCATGAGCACTACAGGGGCATTACTATTGGGGCATGGGCACTACAGGGGCATTACCACAGGGGCATTACTGTGGGGGCATGAGCACTACAGGGGCATTACTGTAAGGGCACTACAGGGATATTACTATGGGGGCATGGGCAATACAGGGGCATTACTATGAGAGCATGGGCACTACAGGGACATTACTATGAAAGCATGGGCACTACAGGGGCATTAATATGGGAGCATGGGCACTACAGGGGCATTACTGTATGGTGGGCACTACAGGGGCATTACTATGGGGGTATTAACATATGGGCATTACTATGGGGGCATTACAATATGGGCACTACTGCAGGGGGAATTACATGGGGGGCGCCAAATTACTGTCTTGCCCCTGGTGACAAAAATCCTAGTTTCGGCCCTGGATTTAGGAGGAGTGTGTCCAATCTGACATCTAAATTGTAAAGCTGTGCAGTATTTGTGGGCTACATGCAAAAGCAGCCAGTATTTACCCCACATGTAAAAAACTGTATGTATTTACACCCCTTGCATTGCAATATGGTTTGTTCAGGTTCACAGTTGAGAGAGATATCTCACTCCATTCCCAAGTCTGAATCAGGCCCTCAGTCTGTAACCCCTAAAAAGCATAACTGACATGAGAAGTCAATTTAGAAGTGTATTAATAACCCTAATGAAAGTAATTAGGATATTTAAATTGAGTCAAAGGGCTGCTATATGCATATTTGCATAAGTGTGGAAAAATGATGGAAAGCAATTTCTTTTGGGAAAAATAATTGCTGTAGTTAAATTGGGGGTACATTAAAATGGGTACTTGTATATTTTTGTGTCTATGAAGTGCAGTACTTTAGACCCATTTTCCAACACTTTTTAAATATTTGCCCCCGAAAATGACGTCTTTTTTAGGGTGAATTAAGATAATTAAAATTTGGTTTGCCTAATTATTCATTAGGAGGGTGTCCATAGGGTTCTGAACCAAGGGCCTGATTCAGACCCGCCTTCGAGCGCACAGCAATCGCAAGCGGGTCGATAGTCGGCCAGTGCGCACGCGCGAGCCCCGGAGCGAGTGAGAACTTCACTCGCTCCGGGGCTCGCTACAAAATGGGGCGGCTGTCGAAGTTGATCGACAGCTCGCCCCGTTTTGTAGGGGGGTGTCGAAGCTGGATAATTGGCTGAGACAGAATCAGTTTAAAATTAGATTGGAATGACGCCATCTTGGGAATGGCGACAAGACTCCATCTTAGAAATAGGTCACACAGCGCCATTTTGTCACAACGCAAAATTGCTAATAAGTAGCACGGCCAGCTTTTTAACAATCTTCCCCAAACACATACTGACGGTGTCTGACATACATAAAAATGACTTTCCAACACATTAAGATCACCACCAAAAAGTAGCAAATTAGTGGTGTTTTCCCTGCATTCACATTAACACATACACGCAATGTTAAACAGTGCACAACGCAAAATAGCTAATTATTATCACGTTCAGCTTTTTAACGATCCCTACACAACCAATACCGACTTAGTCCCATACATTCAGAGATACCTTTCCAGCCTAGTGTTGCTCGCTAAGTACCCCACAGACCCCCAGACGCACAACGCTATTTAGTGTCATTCTCCCTTGCATACATACACTTAAAGCAATAGTTCCATAGCAAAAGGGTTATTATTATGCGATTCAATCACAATGTCAGCATGTAAAGAAATGACTGCTTTCTGCAACTAAGGTTTAGTACATGATAAGCAAACCATATTTGGTGTTGTACTGATCTACTGTGTCTCAACAGCTTTCCGGTGCCATCAGTGAGAAGATCGCAACATGCATTCTCAACTTATGGACTGTAGAAAGTTAAAACACTAAAATATACTTTGTAATATTAACAGCTTAGGTTTGCATGCGGCGGGAAAAACGAGACAAAAGGCTGTCGGAGGCTGATCTGTGTCCATTTGAATCAACCTGTTAAATATCCTGTAACAGATGCATGCGTACTGGGAACCAATGGAACCATGCCACACTCTTCTCCCTGTAAGAGTATAAATGTGCGTACCGATTCCAATCTGTAGTCTTCATGCTGATGCTGTTGCTGGAGGTTTCTTATGGATGCCGGTAACTGGTCCCAGTGCGCGTGTGTATGTATAACTGTACCTTGGGTCTGTATAATTTCCTTGCGCTAAATTGTCTTTAGATCACAACGTGTAACCTACTGTTTTTATGTTGAATATTACACTTTGTGCGTTGGAAACACAGTTCAATGTCTGAAGGTTTTTATTTTACTGTATGACTGCGTGCGCAAATATCGTCAACTTAGAAGGTATAGGCAGGACTGTATATAGGTTTACAAGGTATAGGCAGGATTGTTCAGAGGTTTAAAGTTAGTATCGTTAGTGGGAGGGGGGAGGTGGCTGGACAAACGGAGGCGTCGCAAGCCCGATGGTCGCGATAATCGCGACCATCGCCAGGCCGCTTGCAAAAGCTGTGGGTGGTCACCCACAGCTATGCAAGCGGCCTGGAGGCGGATTTAAAAAAAAAAATCCGCCCAGATTCAGAGCGAGTGCTCGCAAATAGTCAGCGCCTCTGAATCAAGCCCCAAGAGCCACAAAAAATATGGATTTTGCACATCTTTTCTCTTGGCTTTGGGTGGAGAAACTTTTTCACCTGCTTTTGCCTATGGAGTTTTCACCAAGATGAAAACGTCCTGGAATTGAATAGGGTGATACTTCAGAAACAGATGAAAGCCGCGCATCAGTTTTCGCTGATCGCGGATTTCGCCTCTAATTGGATTCAGGCCTTAGACTTAAAAAACTACTAGAAAAAAAATATTCAGTTTAGACTCGATTTTGTTATTTACATTAAAGTGAAAGAATTACACGGCAATAGCAATTTCTGTGACTGTTTCACTTCACGTGCAAACCTGCCGCATCTAGGGGCCTGTTCGTCATAATGCTCCCCCCCTCCAGATTAGGTGTCTGACTTGTAGTGAGTAGCTCTGAAAAGCAGATGTCCCTGTGAGCCCTACCACTAACACTGCTTATGTGTGCACTGTGGGCCTTATTCAGCAGTGCACGCAAGATGATCGGGAATCTGTGCAGGCGCCTGATCCATTCTGCGCATGTGCAGAATGGGTCTGCGATCCCGCACGCAGACGGGCAGCAGACTGTCATTGATTGACAGTCTGCTGCCATTTGTGGGCGGGCCGGAGGCGGTGATGGCCCATGCTTCCCGAAACGGAGGCCGTAGGGGGGGAGGGCAGAGACCAGGATCTCCGTCGGCTGACGGAGATTTCCTGGCCTCTTCCTCTCATCTGTGGCGACCAGCTTGCATGACCCCATGGGTCACCTGGGCAGCCGATGATCCCGCAGAGTATCCGATGCTGTGTTGGACAATGCAGTTCGGATGAGTAATGCAGCAGGAGGCGTGATGCTTCCTGTGCATTACCATATCGGCAAGGATCGCAATTGCAAAGCTGCCTGCATGCATACATCATATATCTATAGCCTGCCTGCATATATCATATATCTATAGCCTGCGTGCATACATCATATATCTATAGCCTGCGTGCATACATCATATATCTATAGCCTGCATGCATATATCCTATATCTAAATGCCTGCATGCAGCTTTGCAATTGCGATCCTTGCTGGCCCTGTGTCCACAAATGCAGTAGTGGAGCCAGACTCTCTTGTGCCAGCCCCCCCCAAAACCGTGGCAGTAGATGGTGCAGATCTGCCTGGACGCTCCGAGTGACTTCTGGGGGGGGGAGGTATTATGCTGCTAGCCCTCCCATAAAACTTCTCTCCTACCGCTGTTGACTATAGCTGCACAGTGGCACATCAGTGCAGGTAGAGAGAAGAGACTGCTGCTTAGCGGCAGCATCCCCCCTGGTCCTTCCCCAGCACAGCAAACAGCAGTGTTACTGGAAGGGGTGGGGAGTCAGCTTGCCATGATGACCCCCCTTCCCCCCGTGATCTTCCACTGGCTCTCTACATGAAGCAGCGTGCATGCCTGGAGCCTTTCTTGGACCCTATTGGCTGCAGGGTGCCATATAAGACATCCTGCTGTCCAGATGCAGGGGCCGTGGTGCAGCGACAGTGCCACACCTAGGCTCCTGCACCCTGGGGGACAGCACCTCTCGCACACCCCTCCCTTACGGCCCTGCATGAATGCGTACTGCCGGAGAGGGCACAGGGATCAAAACAGTCCAATACTTCATCCCTTGAAAAGTTGATGAAAAATAACCTCTCTCACATTCTCACCTACCTTAAAGAATCATGAATAGACACCGTAATAATTTAATTTAACTTGCTAACTTAAATGACACATTTGTATTTGAGTTATATGTAATATTAATAATTATGAATTGGTTTAAGTATACTGTTGTTTACTGTAGCTATAAGACCTGTTTTGGCTATTTTTGTATGGATTTTGTTTTTATATTACCTATAAAATATAACTAGATATTAATAGGTGCAGAATAATTTTGCATAATTATTCTTGAGTGCTCTACTTGACACTAATAGTGCAGATCCAATCCGGGTGCATTGTGTCAATAATATAGAGTGTTTTCAGAACAGACTGTCTCTAGTTAATTGGAATGAGGTTGCCCTGATTAGTGTAATATTGGATTGATGGGAACAGAGAGATTCCCTTAGTTTGTCACTGAGCCTTCTGCCCCCTGCACAGATGGTGGGGGATGAGGCCAAATCCCAAAGACAGAACCCCCATATGCCCCGTGCATGTTCGCCAGTGACATCCACACATCAGAAGTGCAGTAGCTCTTTAAAAACGTATCATTAAACGTGCCGCCTTTGTAAGCCTCCTCATTATGATTTCATTGTTGGCTCAATCCTGGCCTGATGCAATGAATATTGACTTCATGCTTGCTCTTGTAATTGATTTACTTCAGGGCTGAGTGACTGATTCCTCCAGCCCCACATCTCTGGCAATGGATTCAATAGGACCTGATAGACAGGCCGTTTGTCTGTGCATTAAGATTAACAGAACCCTGCCACAAAGTGTCAGCCCTGATTTATGGAAAGGCAAGAATTGGAGAGAAAAGGCTTGTGTGTCCTTCTGGTCCTGGCCGAAAGGTCTGCAGTTTCCAGATTACTGGGCTATACCAAGAAAAATAAGATAAATGTGTCAAGTTGAAAGAAGGATACAATGCAACACAAGTTATCAAATGCTAAGATGTAAATAAACATGCAGGATACTGCAGTGCCAAGTTCTAGACCTGGCCGCAAGTCTAGCATCAGATGCATGAGAATGAACTGGTGCCCAGATGGAAATAGACTATGGCATTTATTGTGGTGGAATCAATCAGGGGACAGTCATTCGAAAATCAGAGGCAGTTTGTATTCTTTTTGCTATCAGTATGTCGTAGTTATGGAACACTGGCATATACTGCATTAGTGATAAAGGCAAACGTACATGTATAACAATACAGGGAAAAAGAGAGTGGACAGGGCCCTGCTCGCTGGAGCTTACCAAATGAAAGGAAGACAATAGAAATGGGACGAGTGCAAGCTGCCAGCAATAGGCCGGTCACCTATCAATATATAAGGGTGTGAATCTGCAAGTGTTTAGAAGCACTGGATAGAGCTGCCACATTGCTGCTGTCTGTCTGAAAACAGACATAAGATGCTTGGAGACCAGATGTTGTTGAGTGATAAACAAGATTAAGGCAATGATACAAAAACGTGGTCAAATTAGATGGAAGTAAGCAGTGATGATACAAACAGACCACAACATCTTTGCTGTAGACTACATTAAGTTGGAAGCATTAGGGGACAGTCTAGTATACCTAGAAAGAGGTCAAGAGTATTTAGGAGATATAACATGGAAGGAATCTTGCAGGTGGGATTTGGAGGGGATATGAGGAATGATGAAGTCATACACGTGGTTGTCAGATCAGAGAGCACCACTGGGCGATATATAAGATCAAAAGAAGAAAGAGACTTATGCCGCACATCCACTACCCGACCCATGGAAGACAGTACGATTACGACATCATAATCGTACCGTCGTTCCCCATCCCCTGCAGTGCCTACACTGAATGATCAGTCGTTCAGTGTAGGCACCCTCCATCATCCCCGAACATGGTCAATCTGTCGTTATCAGAAGATTGACCGGCATGTTCGGGCGATGATTGATGTCAGAAGCAACCAGCGGGATCGCGCATCGCTGGTCGTTTCCAACATTTGCATGCCCGATTTGTGCCCGATTAATGAGCAATTGAACGATAACGATGTCATTCTGTTTAACCGGGTAGTGGCTACCTGTCTTAAGCCCATCCATCTTTATGACATTGAGAATCAGGATTCTTAATTGGATTTGGAGGAAACAGGCAGCCAATACAATGACTGGAAAAGAGCACCGTCATAAAAAGCACCAGTTTAGCTGTTGTGGTGTAGCCCCCCCTACCCATTGAATGATGCACCCTCTTGCATTGCACTCCCCACCCTCATTTCTTCTTAATACTTATCATAGCGGGTGTGGTACCATCTGCTAGGGGAGATGTATCAAGCCTTGGAGAGAGATAAAATGGAGAAGTTGCCCAAAGCAACCAATCCGCCTCTGGGATGTAGTCGGCATCCCAAAGGTAAGTAACGAGGGGTAGAGGAGGGTTAGGTTAAGGTTTAGGCACTAGGGGGAGGGTTAGGCACTAAGGAGGGAGGGTTAGGTTTAGGGTGCAGGGAGGGGGAGGTTAGGTTTAGGCACTAGGGGGGGAGGTTATGGTCAGGCACCAGGGAGGGTGGGTTAGGGTTTTGGTAGGGATAAGGGTTAGGTGTAATGAACTTACCTCTCAGTGCCGGGGTTGTGACCGTCGAGATGCCACTGTCGACAGTCGCGATCCCATACCCAGCCCCCGCCTCTAACTGTCATTTATCTAGCACAGCCTTTGCGATGACAGTTAGAAGCTGGTTGGTTTGTATAGTCAATGTCTCTATTTTAGCTCTCTCAAGAGTTTGCTACATCTCTAAGCTTTGGAGAGAGATAAAGTGGATACAGTAAAAGTACCAACCAATCAGCTCCTAACTCACTTTACAGGCTGTGTTTGAAAAATGACAGCTAGGAGCTGATTGGTTGGTACTTTATCTCTCTCCAAGGCTTAGTACATCTCTCCCCAAGTGCCACACTCCCAGCCCTTCATATACAGCAGCTTCTCCTACATATGGGTGGTTCTCACTCCATGTGGGGCAGTCACTACTGGAGCATTAAAAATACAGGGTGTGATATTGTTACTCATTCAGTATATAAGAGGCTCCCTAACTATTATACCTTAGGCAAACAACTAGGTTAGTTTAATGGTAGCACCAACCTTGAAGTTTAGTATTGAGTAGGGTACAGCATTGCACTAGTTAAAGGAGCAGATGGCAAGTGTGTTAGGGGGAGATTTTTGTAAACCTTCTTAAGAGTTGGGGGAAAAGTAGCAAGCATTCTAGCTATTCTTTATCTAGCACATTCTATGACATTACAGTTAGCAGCTGATTGGTTGCTATGGGCAACTTCTACATTTTATAACTCTCTAAGGTTTGATACATCTCTCCCAAAAAGTTGAAAAGATGCCCATAGCATAATTTATGAAGCACCTTCTATAAATGAACAGTTATTTGCTGGTTAGTTGCTATGGGCAACTTCTTCACATTTTCTCTTTAGAAGGTTTCACACATCTCCCCCTAAATATTTTAGCATCTGGCCATGAGTTTATAAGTAATCAGGGAATAGGTTTTCTGCATGGGCTACTTGCTCTACAAAAGTCCCTCAGGTTATCAACTGAATAACTGTGGATAAGGCAGTGCTTGTATTAAACATATTTATTAGATCCGTGTTCCCTATGATTTTTGGAAGCACCTCCTGAAATTCCTAAAATGTGCATGTACCTCCTGATTGTCCTACCATCTAGGTGGGTATTACAAAATCTCAATCCAAAACACTCTTTTAGCACTGGTGTATATTGAATTTTCAAAAGACTTGGAAAGACCCTAAGGGGAGATGTATCAAGCAATGAAAATAATGGAAACGTGGGCCAGTAGAGAAGTTGCCCATAGCAACCAATCAGCTTCTACCTATAATTTTATAGAATGTACTTGATAAAGGCTACCTCAAAGCTGTTTGGTTGTTACAGACTTCTACACTGGTCCACTCCTTTCACTGCTTAAAACATCTCCCCCTTACTCTTTACCCTCAAATCTCTGAGCTGCAGGAGGAAAAAAACTATCACATCTAAGGGGTATATTTACTAAAGTGTGGCTTTTTAGAAGTGGAGATGCTGCCCATAGCAACCAATCAGATTCTAGCTATTATCTTTTAGAAGGTGCTAGATAAATGTTAAGTAGAATCTGATTGGTGCTATGGGGAACACCTCCACTTCTAAAAACCAGCACTTTAGTAAATATACCCCTTAACTGCCTTTATCAGTTTATGCAGCTGAGGGACCTCTATGGCAAACACATGGCCACCTCCAAATACCCCCTGCATCTGACCAGTCCTGGCCAAACAACGATACTCACAAACTGAAAGGGAGGTCGACATGGCAGGGAGGATTGGGTCGAGATAAGAGAAAACACTGTCATAAGCTCCGTTTGCACTAAACTATAATGGTGCCCATCCACTACAGGATTAATATGAGCGATTGAACGATAATGATATCGTTATAGTTCAATCGTTTGCAAATCGTTAAGAAAAATGTCCAAAACGACCAGCGATGCGCGCTCCGGCTGGTTGTTTAGACATCTATCATTGGGCAAACATGGTGGACAACCTGACGATAACGTCAGGTTCAACATGTTTGCAGATGATTGATGAGCCTGCACTGACCGACTGCTCGTTCAGTGTAGGCACATCACAGACTGCCAAACGACTGCACGATTACAATGTCGTAATCGTTCAGTCGTTTTCATGTCTTTAAGTGGATGGGCACCTCTAGAGAGAACGCTTACAAAGTAATTTATTGATGGTATCTGGTGTCCCAAAGATTGCACAAGCTTTCCTTGGTTAGAAAATGTGTAGAATTCGCTGAATTATGGTTATTTTTACATATCTAGTGTGTCATACTTGCCAACTCCCCTCATTGTCAGGGAGACTCCCTGAAATAGTAGCAATCTCCCTGTCAAGTCTAGCAAGTCTCCCTGTCAAGTCTCCCTGTCACAGAACATAGCCACGCCCTCTTCTGCTCACGCGCACGCCTCCGGCGTGCGAGAATATGACCACAGCACCGGGTGCAATAAAGGTAAGTGACTGGTGTAAGTATACTTACCCTCCCTCCCTCCTTCCCCCTAACCCTCTCTTCTTGTAGCCTAACCCTCCCCACCCCGCACCCTAACCCCCCCAGTGATGCCTAACTCTAACTCACCCCCTACGGGTGCCTAACCCTAACCTCCCCCCCAAAACCTATCCCTAACCCCACTATGCTCCCTAAACCCCCCCCCTCCCCCCGCTGCTAACGCTAAGGGTGCCCCGGACTTACTTCATTTGGTATTCTGACACCTATCTTAAGCCCCTTGTCTGGATTCCCCTGTCGGTATTGAGAACCGGCGTACTCGCAGCTGCCGATCTCATAACTACATCCCGTAAAAATCATCCGGCTACGGTCCCTTTGTTATAAACCTTATTATTCTCATTTAATAGAAGTAGCTGTGCTGCTTGTATCCTGTGAGAACTGTGCTATAGGGGCCTATTCTTCAACACTTAAATAACGGTTTTAAGGACATTTTCCTTAATAAAATTTTTTTAGTATTCATGAACACATTTAACACAGGAGATATCACTGATATCTCCTGGTTAAGTGCGTCTGCATTCATTTCCACACTCCCCATACATTAGTATGGAGATGTAGAAATTAGGCTATTCATCAAATTCCGAAAATGATGTATTTTCAGAATTTGATGGTGTTACCATACTATATATATATATTAACTTTACTGTTTTTTCCTCTTCAGACGAGAGGTCGTGGTCTGCGGTTGCATCGGCCAGGTAGGTGGGGGACACGAAGGTGAGCGGAGGGGAGGAGACAGGGGGGTTGATTCCAGCTGCGGTAAGGTATAGGAGATAGGGAAAATTATCTATTTCCTGAAAAGATGTCATCGCAAAAATGACAGCTTTTCGGAGTAGATAGTTATGGAGAGGAGGAATGATGAATTCCTCCAGTAATTAGGTAGAACTCCATGCGAGTTCTAAACCTAATTACCTCCATCGATATTTTAGTTATGATGAATATGCCCCATAGACTGTTACATTTGTGTTTTATCAGTGAATGTTATCAATTTGTTAATTGTTACTCTGTATATAGTCTCCCATTACCATGTGTCTGTAGTGAGATTCTAGTATAATTACCTATTCACTGTGTGCCCAGTGTTTAACTCTATTGTTGGGAGTGATGATCTTATATGCCAAATATCATAAATCTATAACAGGTATAATGTGCTTATATGGAATGAGTTCCCAAGATAATATCTAATTATATTCCGTACATAAATATATCCATGCCCAATAAGGCGATCTATTTCTAACTCCAGCACACCATCTATTTTTTCTGGCCACAGGCCCTGGATTATATGCCGCACATTTGTACATTTGTTTTCACTACTGCAATCATTTTATATCATGCTGTCAATTCTCTTCGGGCCACGGCCGCGTCTGCTTGCTGACGCAGTCACCGGGAGAATGCCACTATGCTCTTCCCACAGTGAGGTCTCTATTAGATCGGAACAGTGAACATCCTAATCGGACCATATACTGTATACTGTATATCCGATTAGGATGTTCACTGTTCCAATTAGGATGTTCACTGGGCCTGTACACATGCAGCGGCAGCCGTGGGGAGGGGAACGGACCCGCCCCTGACACGTGTATATGAACGACCATCATCTACAGATGTATCTGCTAGGTGTGTACCCACCCTTACTGTAACTCTAACCCTAAAACTGCTATTGTTGAAATTTTGACTGTGATGACATTTTTCAGGGGCTGACATGTTGGGCATCAACATCTTATCCATTCCGTCATCATGACACTTAATATTATGGTGTTGACCTTTTGACTAATGACATTTTGGGGTATATTTACTAAAGTGTGGGTCTTTAGAAGTGAAGTTGTTGCCCATAGCAACCAATCAAATTCTACTTATCATTTATCTATCACCTTCTAGAAGATAATAGCTAGATTCTGATTGGTTGCTATTGGCAACAACTCCACTTCTAAAAACCCACACTTTAGTAAATAATATATGCCCCTAGGATCGTTGACAACATGACTACATCCCTCTCACTGGATACTGAGACAACCTTGAGGGTCCAGGAGAGCGAGAAAAATACTCTGTGTATTGGTGACAACAGTTATGGCCATATGCTGCTATCACGTATCACCCCACTGGCTTCAGAGATTTGTATCTTGCCATGTAATCTTGTGCTGGTCTCACTTTTTCTTTTATCAATATACCTGTTATTGTATTCTATTTTCAGCTGTTTTAGTTACTTTAATTTATGAAACACACTTTGCATGAGTACGAGGTATCCAGCTGGTCTTGGTCTTTCTTTTTTCAAGCAGAAAGGGGTAACATGAACTAGCACTAGCCAATGGTGAGCCAGACGAGGGTTGGTCCTCGCAAAAACTGAAAGCTGGCAACCATCGATGTTTCTAATTTGTTGTAAATGCTTTTTCCATTTGATGTCGGGATTGCGATGGTTGACACCATCTCACGCTTCTTTTCTTCTTGATGGCTCATCGCATTACTACCAACAGGTTTGGACTGGCCCATAGGGGTACAGGGGAAACCCCCGGTGGGCCTCACTGCCTGTGGGCCCTACCCCCTACTCTAGGAATCAGATTCCAGACTGTGCACTTGAAATTTACATTATACATGTGTTACATTATACTGCACAGGACTATTTTCAACAATGCATTGCTGTTATTAATCTGGTACAATATCATGCATTCACTAGTAGTATTTTTACTAAATATATTTTTAAAGGGACCCAGATCATGCACTCTCTAATGGTTAGCCAAGCCTTTGTTGAGACTGGCCACACCCTCTCTGGAGGCTGGCCACACCACTAAGTATGGGCCCCTATGACTGCATTCCCCCGGTGGGCACTTCATGCCCCAGTCCGACACTGACAACCGATGTCCATTCTGCTGCATACACCAGAAGTAGTGTCCGTAGAAGAGCTCCTTTGTGCATGCATAAGTTCAGTGTCTCCTGCGCATGCATACTAGCTAACCATTGATGGCAACCATACCATGGCAACATGCTATCATAAGGAACATTGTGATGGCAGCAACGCCACCACTATTCGATGGCACCTTGCAATGGCCATACCTAAATTTAATCTAAGAATTAAAAATGTTTATATATATATGGAATCAGTATGTTATACCGACGGCCGGTTCAAATCCCGACAATGGAAGCCCGGCAGGGGTGAAGATCCCGAAGCTAAAGAAGGTAAGTAAAACTAACGATATTCTACCCCCTAACCCTCCTTTAGGGGTGCCTAACCCTAACCTCCTCCCCAAGTGCCTAACCCCAACCCTCCTCTAAGTGCCTAAACCTAACCCCCTTTACCCGCAGCCTAAACCTAAGTCTCCCGGGGGGGTGCCTAACCCAAAGCTCGGGGGTGCCTATCCCTAATCTCCCCTTCCCCTAGCCTAACCCTAAACCTCCTGGGGGGGCTGCCTAACCCTGTCACCCCCGGGAGACCCTAACCTAAACCTCCCCCCCGTGGCTGTCCGCGCCCGGTGCCCGGCTAACCTTCGATCGGTATGCCAGATGTCGGGCTCCCAGCATAGGTCTAATGACAGGTGTCGGGATATCAACGCCTGTCATTAGTACCTTGCCGGGATTTGACAGTCGGGAAGCTGGCGGTCAGCATTGCGACCGTCGGCTTCATGACTGCATCTCATATATAAATAGTTTTCCAGTTTGGTGTTTTCCTTGTCTACTTTAGAACCGGACGACTTTATGGAATCCGTAGCTTTTCTTCCCTTTTGGAGAGTAAATTATTTGTATCACAGGGGCCGGTGTTTGCTCTGTTGCTATGACGATGATTGTATGCTGCTTGCTTATCTGGAGGGCCACATGCTTAATACCTCTACCACGGTCTATTTACATGTATACCATGTTTGATTCTTAAATTTTTGCTGCTTATAATAAATATCTTGCGGATGACGCAAAAGTTTGTGACCTGTAGAAGAGTTGTGCTGTACAGGGGGTCTTCTCGTGATTGTATAGCGAACAACAGGACAGGTGGATCCTTTCTAAAGTTTACATAGGTAAGGAAAGCAAACTGGAAAATGAAAACAACTGATGTCTCCTTTCATGGGTCCATACCCTCATTGTAGGTTTGTTTGCAGTGCAGAAACAGTGTCCGAATTCACACCAATGTATCCAGCACAATGCACCATCTGAAAGCTGTCTGCTGATGCTGAATCTTGCTTGACCCAAGGTTAGCTAAATATCCCCCCATACTCTATTTGGAATCTACATAATTAGATAGACTGCTGGCCACTCTGCTTGCCCTGCTGTCACTATGCATCTCACCCCCACAATTCTGACCCATGAAAATGTGTGTCCTGTGAATACGGGAGGATAAGGCAGATTTATGGTAATATAGAATAAAAAGTAATTATGGTTTGTTTTTCTGCTGTTGGAGAAAAGCCGAAGTTTTGCCCAAAAACATAGCACTGTAATCTTAACATTCATTCCACTGAGCTACATTTTAATACTATTATACTGTATATATAAGTTTTATTTAATTGCAAAGTACAAATATACAAATTAACCATGATGACATTTGGCATGTTGACACTGATGTAATGTAGACATTATTATGTCAACATTTTTTCTTTACTGTTACTCTTTCCCTAACCCTAATGCTAACACCAACTCTAAGGTTAACCCTAACGCTTACCCTAACCCTAATGCATATGTTCACATTTTCCAGGTGCCGACATTTTAACCATGCCGATATCAACATTTTTGACATTCTGGTGTCGACTTTATGAATGATGTGAAGTGCAACTTAGTGACTGCTTAGCCCCAGTATGTATTTTACAGTATTTAGATGAACATTTTACATAAAATAATATTGATTTGATCATCGATTGGGCATTGTCCGGGCTTTCCTGGATGGAACACAACAGGCCTCATTCTGAGATGTACGTAAACCCGATGGTTTTCCTACATCTGCGATGTTGGGGAGCCTGCGCACGTGCAGAATGGGTCCTGCGTTGTTACATGCAGCGCCCCCTGACTCTCAGCCTGACCGTCAGACTGCGGCCATTTGCGGGTGGTGCCGGCCTTCGCTCTGGAAAACAGGGGCGTGTCGCCCATGTTGTCTGAAAGTGCTGAGGCCAGGGGCTGCTTTCATCCAATGCAGGCTTCCTGGCCTTGGCTACGGAGCTGCGAAGGCCAATCTGAGTGATCTCAGGGTTACTCAGATAGCCCCAAAAACAATAGTCGATAGGATCCAAGACGCAACCGTCACAAAAGCAGCCACCCGTGAAATAAGGACCACCTAATCCTAAATAGAGACAAAGGACAATCACAAAACAACGGGTACAGGCGCTATGTCAAGTTTCTCAAATAGAAGTTAAGAAGTGAAGACAGTTCATGGATATTACCAAGTCCATAGATGACGTGTGGTCCGTATATTCAGAGGTAAATTCTCACTTTGAAGATAGATCGTCCGTCCTCTTTTCCTCCTTTATATTATGTACTCAAAGAAAAAAAAGGAGAAAACAATACATCGTATAGTACGTTCCAATTATATATGAGAGCAACTTAGGTTACATTCCTAGCATGAAAACATGTTGTATAGTTAAAAGACCAAAGACTCTAACTTGATAATAGCTGATGGTGGCCTACCATACTCACATGAAGGTAGAATAAGAGAAGCATTTAAAGGTTTCTTTCTCTGTTTGCTCTCTCCCCTACCACATGGTCTCAGCATTCACCCAAAAAGTGATCAAGTTTAATTCACAACAGCGTACCATACTTACAGTAGCCGAAGCTGTACGATGCACATAACGGTTTCTTTGGGGTACACACTAGTGTCCCTCCAGAGTGTTGTTCCTTATAATAGGTATAATCCAACTCACTGTCCGATGCGTTTCTCCGGGTGATCCCCACCTTGCTCCATGATTACCCAGCAAGGTTACCTCGCTGACAGCCGCATCATCACGTTGTTTCGGCTGAATAACTTTATTGACTAAACACAAGGGTTACCTATGAGCACTTCCGGTCGCAGGATCCATGTCCGGTCCACGTGTATGTAAACCAGCCAGAGTTTATACTCCTTTACCTTGAAAAATACCTCAGCAGAGGTAGAAACGCGTCAGTAGAGAGTTGGATTATAAATATTTCTATTTGTGAATTTTAACATAGTGCCTGTACCTGATGTTTTGTGATTGTCCTTTACTCAGGTGGCAAATGGTCTTGTGTCACCGATGATTCGATGCTGCATATTAGGACACAACAATCGGATCTGCTATGCTGTTAGGAGGCATCTTTTCTCATCCTGCTGCAATAGCCTATGTCAGCATCGCTGCTACATCCATCTCTGATTCAGGCCTAATGTTTTTGACACAATTATTACTCCAGCTGACAGTCAGCCTTATATAGTGCTAAGTGTTTCATTGATCTATAGAATCTTATACTGAGAAGCACTTATTTTAAACAAATGTGTCATTTTCAGTTTTAGTAACTGATATCCTTTGAATTATTAACCATCCACTTCAGTCATCAATATATTTACCACCCATGTCACTTGTCAATAATCCTGGAAAATAGGCCTAACTTGAACACAATAGTCCAAACTATAGTTAGTTCAGAAACACATTTGTGTACAATATTGAGGGGTAGATGTACTAAGCCTTGGACGGAGATAAAGTAATAACCAATCAGCTCCTAACTGTCATTTTTTAAACAGCCTGTAAAGTGACAGTTAGGAGCTGATTGGTTGTCACTTTATCTCTTTCCATGTTATCTCTGTCCAAGATTTGATAAATTACCCCCTATGCTATGCCCGCCGTACTTGTTACCTGGCATGCCAAAAAAGTTATTAAGGCACATTTTAAAAAGATGAAAAATGGGGCATGGCACGGGTTGCTTATTTGTACATGCGCATCTATCATATTGACATTCAGAATGTCGACAGCATAATGTCTACATGTTCTGAATGTTGACATTTAACCTACTGTATTTACATTGACAATGTCTACACTGACATACTGCTGACATTGTGAATGTCGACATTTCAAACATAGACAATGGGTTTTTCAAAGTAAAGCTAACCCTGACCTCTATCTAACTCTAACCTAACTCTAACCCTAAAATCATATATTGACCTTGCAGCTGTCGACATTCTTTCAATGTCGACATTACAGTATGTCAGTGTAGACAGTCTGACTGTTGACATGACGACTCTGGGTCTGTACAAATTGTGTTCTGTTACATCTCCTGGCATAAACCATGCACATAATGTACCATTAGGTGGGTGTGCTGTGGGCATGTCGCCAGAGTTAGGAGTAGGTGTTAATGGGATAGTCATGACAGCAGAGGACTGAGGGCCCGATTCAGAGCCGGACGCTCTGACTAGAGCGCTCGCTCAGAATCAGTGCCCTCCTACCTGAAAATGGAGCGGCCTCCTGGCCGCTCGCATAGCTGTGGGTGACCACCCACATCATATGCGAGCGGCCAAGAAGATGGTCGCGATGGTCAAGACCATCGCGACCATCGGGCTTGCGACGAGACCCTGCGGTAGGGTCTCGGTGACCACAAGCCCTGGAGTGATTTTGGCTCTATCAGAGCCAAAATCACTCCCACTGACATCACTAGTGATGTCAGTGGGGCCGGACCCAGACGGTAGGCGTTCCCATGGGAACGCCTCCGTCTGGCAGCCACGCCCCCGGTACACCCACCAAAGGGGGCGTGCTGTCACTCACCATCGACAGCACGCCCCCTTTGGTGCGAGACCCGGTGCGACAGCTTGGCTGTCGCTATCCGGGTCTCGTGCATGCGCACGATGGAGCGTCATTCTGGCCCCGCCCCCTGCTTCACAATGCCGTTAGTTTTGGCATTGTGAAAAGGGGGCGGGGCCATGATGACGAGATCACGTGGTCACGCCCTTGGCCCTGCCCCCAATACATTATCATCGCTCGGCCATGCTCCCCACTGTATGCAGACATTCAGCTCCCTCCCAGAAGGAGGGAGCTGAATGTCGACAAGTATGATTGTAGCATTACTCCAAATCGTATATACCGTATCTAACACCTCAGTGCTGTGAGGTAGTAATGCTAACCATTACACCAACCGTGCTGCATGAAGAAGTCATGGTGGGTGTTCTCTCCATAAGAGCCAGCCCGTGGGTGCTAACTTTGGGTGATTGAGCAACCCCAATATTTGCGCTCCCACTAGTCTAGTTATGCATGCCATTTTTCATTTATCCACAGTGTAGAGCTTCAGCAACCCCAATCATTTGAGAAAGTTGACCGTCTTCCCTTCGTTCTTTGAATAGTGACCATAGCAAACTTTGAGCCAATGAGGAGCACCCAATTGGCCGAAGGAAAAAAAAAATGTTTACTATTAAATATATATGTAAAAAATTTTTTTTTATTGGAAAGAAGTCCACACAGTTCAATACTGTAAGCAGTTATAAAACCATCTCACTAATTTTACCATTTGCTACACTGATTCCAGTAGTATTGAGAAATTTGAGCACACTTTAAAATACAAAGCATTAGTCTTTTCACGCTCTTAAGTCACTTTGCATTCTTATTATATGTCCACTTATTAACGCAGTCAGACCCACTGAGGGAGAGAACAGTACATGTGTGTTACTTGATATCGGCCAAGGGAATTTCTCTAAGAGGTCATCCGAAAGGTTTCTGGTAATCTCCTGTGTCATGTCCCTTTAACAGCCCGGCAATGATATTAATTACTTGGTGTCAATGAACATATTACCTAAAACAGGAAACTTGCAAACAATTATATTTTCAGAACCAGGAAGGGAACACTTTGCTGCACATTAATGGACCCCCAGCGTGGATCAAAAGGAGCCACTTTCAAAAGAAAAAAGAAAATATATAACAACCAATAAACATACAAAGAGCTGAAATCACATATACACCTTGAAAACAATGCTGTGTCCAGGTGGTAGATTGCACTAGTTGTGTAAGGTGCTATGGTTTACCTAGCTATTGTGTTGGTTTACAGCCCTGCATATTGAGCTGTAACAAACTGTTATATTAATTTATTAACATTAGTGCTCTAAAAGGGACAAAAGACTTATCTCCAAACAAACACTGTACGTAATGTAAACTTAAAGTAGGAAAGCCCAAATTGTCTTAGTTGGCTGAAAAAGGGGAGGTTGTCTGTTGTGTCTGGATGTGATGGGTAGTACTTACTTACTGTCTGCAGATGTCAGTCTAACAGTTGCTGTCTATGAAGAGGCTAATTCTGTCAGGTGTAAGGCCTACAGGATTTACTAACATTGCATTTTAGTGCGCGTGTTGTACTACACCACAGTAACCAAAGTTCGCGGCAGGATGCAGGGCGTGACGTAATCACAAAGTCCGTGGTGCTCGAAATTCGGCTATTTGGAGCAATTTGAGAATAGTTATAGTAGGACACATCTGTAAGTGCAATATTAGTAACTGAGCACTAATTACCAACACTTTCACACTAGGGGGTCTATTTACTAAGCAGTGTTAGGAGACAGAGTGAAAAGTGATCAGAAAGTGATAAGGTGCCAGCCAATCAGCTCCCAACTGCTATCTCACAGGCTGTGTTTGAAAGATGACAGTTGGGAGCTGATTGGCTGGCACCTTATCACTTTCTTATCACTTTTCACTCTGTCTCCTAATACTGCTTAGTAAATAGACCCCTACGGGTTTCAGGGAGATGTACTAAGCTCTGAAAAGTGATCAACTGGAGAGTGATAAATGACCAGCCACTCAGCTCCCAACTGTCATGTCACAGGCTGTGTTTGAAAAATGACAGTTGGGAGCTGATTGGCTGGTGTCTATCACTCTCCAGTTTATCACTTTTCAGAGCTTAGTACATCTGGCCCCTGATAAGTAGAATTTCTTATCACCACTATTTGCGGCAATAAGAAATTCACATTCGCCCGAATGTACTAAAAATCACATGCAGTGACAGGAGCTTCAAAAGGAGCCCATCTCAGCCATGTGTGAAGTAGTGAAAAGCAATCATTTCTCTGCGGGAGCCATTACTGGGTGGGTTCCGAGAAACCCTCTCTCAGTAATAGTTGTCCATAGGCTACTATAGGGTATCGCCATCTAGAGATGACTTTATCCTATCGGGGCCAAACTAAAATTGCTTTACATTCCCGAGCTTTGCAGCCTCCATAGAAAGCTATGCGGGCTATGGCTGCTGTAGAATATGGAGGGTCCGCAGCAGCTGTTGCAGATATCTTCTGCAGTCCCTCTTTCATACATTCAGGGGATCCATATTATTTGTGAGTATCCCCAAATATTATTTGATAAATGGGCCCCTAGAGGTAAGAAGCATCATGACGACAACCTCATCAGTACACCCAAATGGAACACATTGTAAAAAGAATTTATAGTCAATTTGGTACAACAGTTAAAAATCCACATTATCGTTCTACTGTAAAGTAAAGACGATTGCACATGAAGCTATTTTCTTTCTGCTTTCTGGTATTGCTGTACAATTGTCACCTTTTTATAGGATTTAAATATTTGTAAGAAAAACAATTGTACCAATTTCTCTTGCTGAATTGGATGTAGTCTGACACTGGTGTAGAACTGCCTTGTGCTTAAAATGCTTATTAAAGTCTAGACACAACTTGAAAGCATTCAGATTGGTTCCAGCCATTCTAAGCACTAACTTCACTCCGATGGAGGAACTGATTGATGTCCCTCTTAAACTTACCAGAATATAATGTTGGGATTTCTCTCTATGTAGTCAGTTACTTTTCTCCCTGTACGCTGAATTTAGTATCTCTGCTGGTACATAAAATTGGTTTCTTTATTACTTATTAAAGCGGAATGTCATTTTAGTCAGGTTAGACATTTTTTGCCTCCTTGGTGGTCCATCCCTTATAACTTTCCTAAGTATGTTTTATGCTGACGCTCACCCAATGTCTAATTGTGTTATGCCAAAAAGGAAAATAACACAGCTTCTGACACTTCTTAGAATCCAACCAACATATAACGTTTAGAAAATCCTAAGAGAGAAAATATACTTATTAATTTTTTTTTATAGTTTCCACTACTAACTAACGTTATTCAACTTGCTCCCTCCTCCCATTGAAATTCTTTTTTTGTTGCTGCCCTGTAAAGCATGCACTATTTAGAAGTACGACCAAATAAATGTGTCTATAAGATAATGTTAAGAACAACTGAGGCCTTGAAAGGTTCTATGTTGTATGAGCTAGCCTGGTGGTGCAGTGGTTAGCTCTGTTGTTGTCATAGGTTTCATCCTAACCAGCACAGATGTACTAAGTACAGATGGGAAGGAGTTATGAGACCGGCGGAATCCCGGCAAGGGATTTAACATAGGCATCAAAATACCGACGCCTCGGAACGCCGAGGACGCCAGCCTGAACGAAGGTGAGTCCAGGGCGGAGGGCGGGTTAGGATTAGGCAGTCTAGCGGGGCTAGGGGTAGGTTTGGGGGGGGAGGAGATTAGGGTGTTAGGCACCCCTAAAGTGGAGGGTTAGGGTTAGGTACCACAGGGGGAAGGTTAGGTTTAGGCAACCCCCTGGGAGGGTTAGGTTTACAGTGCGGGTAGGGGTGTTAGGTTTAGGCACCCCTGCGGGAAAGTTAGGGTTAGGCTCTAGGGGGGAAGGTTAGGTTTGACACCACTAAGGAAAGTTAGGGTTGGGGGGGTGGCAGGGGAGGGTTAGAATACCTACCAGCCCCAGTCGGGGTCTCCTCCTGCCAGCCCCTATATGGATAACAGCCAGCCCCACATTAAGCAGCCAGCCCCTGAGTGACTGACAATGACAACACAGCTGTAGCCAGCCCCTATGCACAGCAGCATAGCACAGCTACCAGCTCCCTCCCTTTTCACTCTACACAGCTGGAATGAAAAATGGCGGCAATCGCGGGACCTTTTATACAATCCAAAACTCGCGAGAATCCGACAGCAGCATGATGACATTTTACCTTGTTTTGAGATCCGAGTCAGGCGGGAAAACCCAAGCCGACTCGGATCTGACTCGAATCCCCTAAGTTCGGGTGGGTTCGGATCTCTGAGAATCGAACCTGCTCATCTGTACTGTTAATAAATAAATAGTAAACGTTGATACAGTAGGATCACCCTTATTTCAGATATATTTTATTATGTTCTATACTTGATTTGTTATTGCCTTCTTCTCTAAGGTGTACTTCCAACTTTTTTGTGAAATTGCAGTGTTATGTTTTTCACCTCAATCATGCGCAGGATCAACTAGAGGCCGTCACATAAACCTCAATCAGACAGACATGCGCAGTCTCCATCAGTTAAGTTCAGGCTGAACGTTGGTTCTTTTATTGCTTCCAGAGCTAATGTCAGCACACAGAAGTTTTGGACTTCCAACAGCCCCATTGTGTAGTCTCTGTCATCTTTTTATAATCTTACTTTATAAATCCATCCAGTCTCATTGACTGACACAGTGATGCTGACCAATGACCCAGGGCCAGATGCAGGGGCGTAACCAGAGGTATGGGGACCCCATAGCAAAACTTCCTTGGGGCTCCCATAGGTCTACCCATACAGTGCCCCTGTAGTTATGCTCCTTATGCAGTGCCCATTATACAAGGCCCCCTGTAGTTGTGCCCATTATGCAAAGCCCCCTGTATAAGAGCCCCTTATGCAGTGCCCCCCTGTATTAAAGCCCCTTATGCAGTGCTCCCAGTAGTGTCCCTTATGTTGTGCACCCAGTAATGCCTCTAATGCAGTGCACCCAGAAATGCCCCTAGTACAGCCCCTTATGCTGTGGCCCCCCTCTTCTGTGCAGTACTTAGCTCTCTTCACGCTCCAGTCCACGCCATCAGCTACTGAGTCCCTGCGTAGATGCTGCTGCTGAATGGACCTGACAAGATCCAGCAGCAGATGCAGTCTCCTCTCATCGTGGGTGATGAGGGTGACGCCCTGCACACTGCATCACTGAAGCGGTCAGAGGTGTCTTTAGTCTCTGATCGCTTCAGAGACCAGTATTCCCAGTTGCACCAGCAACTTGGCCAGCCGTGCTACAGAGGGTGCAGGGAGATGCTTGCTGGGCTGGTGGGCCCCCTAAGCCGCCGGGTCCCATAGCAAGTGCACCCCCTGCACCCTCTATAGTTACACCACTGGCCAGATGGAAGTACAGCACCTGGCCACCACATAAAATTAGGCCCATTATCACAACAGCATGATGATGACCAACCACTAGGCTGGCCAAACAGTCATCATAAGTATTAAAATTTTACAAAATGTTGCAATTTTTCTACTTCCATGCATTTAGGGAGACATTTGTGCTGTTAGTTTTGGGGTGTACAGGCCCACATGGCACTGGCTGCATCCATACAACATTGGCCACTGACCACACTGGCTCCTCCTACCTATCCTCTTGCTCATATTTATGTGTCCCTACATGCCTACAGTGTCCTTACATGCTATCATTACATTGACTGAATGTACGGGGCCTTGTTGTATGACCACCTATGATAAATCTGCCCAGTTAAACTGTAATTTATAATTTGAATGAAAAATACTGTTTAGACAGAATATAAACAGGGGATAATGAGGACAATACAAATATTGCATTAATCTGAAGGTGGTATCAGGCCGATTTGCAGAAATCACCAGCAATACTGCTGCACATGTGACCAGCATAACAGCCAGAGGCGGGGCCCGTGTTCACTCACCGTCCGGGGCCTCCTCCTCTCTCTCTGGCAGCTGCGGTGCACTAACAGGTTCAGTAGACTCCGGACACTAGAGTCTACTGAACCTGTCAGTGCGCAGGACACCGGAAAAATGGCACGACAGCCATTTTCCCAGCGATTTCTCTACTGTGTATGTGCAAGACTCTGGGAAAATGGCAGCGGCGGCCATTTTCCAGAAGTTCTGTGTAGCGCCTCTCCAGCCGACGTGGGACTTCGGAGAGGTAAGTATTAGAAAGAATGGGTGCACGGTGTGCGGTGTGGGCCCCCCTGGACCAGGGGCCCGTGTGCACCGCACACCCTGCACCCATTATAGATACACCCCTGGTACTTTTTATAACCGTATCCGTCACTTGCTGTTTTCAGCTCTCAGTAAACATTAGGGTCCTCCTGAGGCCTGCAGACAAACAATAATTATTGGAAGACTCTCAAACAAATGTATTAGAAATATAAATTGTCATATGCAGCTGAATAAAACCATAAACTATAAGGAAAGCTATACTAATTTAAATGAAACATGTGTACAATGTTGATGATAATGATAATGATGATAATGCCGATGACAATTCAGTTTTTCCAGCTTGCTTTGATAATAAAGAACCCTCTGCATGAATACGCAAACACTTAAATAAAATGTAAAACGATCCAGTGCCTAGTTTGCTTTCTGAAAGCGGCAGTAGGTCGTCACAACAAGCACATGCTTAGAAATATTTAGCGACACGAAGACACAAACACGGTTTCATTTACTTTCAAGCAGGCTCCCTAATGCTGTAATTCATAAATGTCTAAAGCACTGAACAATATTTCTTTACTATTCATTCCGTTCTTCAATGCCATTGTTCCTCTGATCCATGCGGAGCACCAGCTGCCAAGGTTCCGCCTTTACATTCATAATCTTATTAAAAAGCATGCCATTATCACCCTGATACACGCACAATGACATGGGCTGCCAGCAACTGGCAGGTGCCTCTCGCTGGCACAAACATACAGAAGTGGAAGGAGAGTCTTCATTAGAGCTTGTTCTAAGCCAAACATTAATGGCAGCACACAGATAGAAGGGCAGAGTGCTCACGCCGCACCACCTATTTCTGCCATTGACGGCTGCTGAGTGCTTTGAAAGTCCGAGGGTGGGGTGTAAGCGATTTGTGACACGGGCAGAGATTGTGACAGGCGTGAAATTAATCTGGATGTGGCAGGTGTCTTTGATTAAAGGAAACCTACTTATAATCTGATCATATATTTCTAGGAGAACCTGCTTCAGATTGGCAGTCAAAACACAATGCGGTTCTATCCGAGGTGCCATCACAATTGATCAAAGGATACAATTTTAAATGTCCAGCAGGGGAGGGTAACCGTGTACAGAGCTTATATACGTTAGATTTGGCTGTGACTGACTGTGACTGCTGCTATATGTTATTATAACCTAATGAAACATCTTTAAGCTCCATTCAAGAAAGTTCTGTATATGTGTATATTCCAAGGGGGTTGTGACCCAAAAACATAACAAACATATTATTCATTATTGTTTTGTACAATTATGTACCTTTCTAGCATTCATAAATAAAAGAAAAATTATAACTGGCAGCAAATTAATTACCAATTAATTAAGTATTTTGTTGAGTAAATCTCCCCTGTCACTCCCATGATTTGGGTCTTCTCTATGTGTACTGTTGGAAGGAGTGCGCTCCCTCCAGCATCTGGCAGGTAGGATTGAGCCATCGGTCACTAGGACCTGCCAGAGCTCAGCTAGATAGGTCCAACTTCTGACATGCGCTTCTGCCCATCAGCGGTGCCTAAGCGCATCTTTACTCCCTGGCGTTTTGCATGGACGGTCAGATCCAGGAGACTCTCACCACTTTGGAACCTAGCAGTGAATCTGTATTACCCGCAAGTACTTTATACCACCACCGTTACACCATTACACTAGACAACCAGTGCCTCCACTCGCCAGTGCCAGTACTACGATCACGCCCGGAGCCGTAACTAGACTTTTTGGTGCCCTGTGCCAGAAAGAGCATTGGCGCCCCTCTCATTTTTCAAAGGGACATAATGCACCCAAAAAAGGGCCATGGCTTCATGGGGAAGGGCCAGGGAAGAGATAGGAGAGGCCAGGAGATGCTGGGGATGAAATAAGAGGTAGCTACAAGCAAGAATGATAATAAACAGAAATTTGACAGGCCCAAACAGAGCCCCCTGACCTGTGGTGCCCTGTGCGATGGCACTGGCCGCACTACCCTAGCTACGGCCCTGATCACGCCCATCGCACTATAATGCCTAGCCATACCCTGAGCACCAGGCTGCCATTATCCATATGTTATACCTACCGCTGTTACACCTGTGATATTCCCTATGTCATATGCTATGTGTTGTTCTTCCTGATATAATAAATCTAAGAACTGGTTAAGCATATTATGTTTGGATTATCCGCCACCAGCACCAACTACTGCATTATACACATATTCAACACCACTCACTTTCTGGCCAGATATATAATACCCTGGTGTACCAACTTGTCTTTAGAATGAGTGCTTAACATTCAGGGGTCTAACTAGTCCTAGGGAGTCCTATAGCAAAATTTTCACGGGCCCCCCTAGGTCATTGCCCCCAGGCTACGGCCCCCCCTCCGCACTCCCCCCTGCACCCTCCTCATTCCCCTCTCCTCGACCTACCTGCTCCGTGGTCGCACTGCGCAGGGCAGGCACACCTCCCGATCTGCTCCGTCTCTCCTCACTGACTGATGCTGGGAGGAGACAGCCATGCCTTCTCCCAGTATCAGTCAGTGAGGAGAGCCGGGGCAAAGCCGACTGGGAGGACATGACTACGGAGGGGGAGGATGCGGCCACGGAGGTAGGGGGCAGCGACCACGGAGCAGGTAAGTCGAGGAGAGGGGAGTGAGGAGTGTGCCGGGGGTAGTGTGGAGCGGGGAGCCGCGACACTGAGGCCTGGAACCATAGGTTCAGGAGGAGGGCTGAGCCCCGGGTCGGTCTGGGCCCCATAGCAGCGGCACCCCATGCCCCTACGGTAGTTACACCAGGTAAGAGGGAGAGGGGTTGGGCCCCTCCAACAAGCCCGGACCTGGGTAATTAGTACCCGCTCCACCCTCTCTCTCGGTGCCCCTGTGCGAGCAACTCAGAGTCCATCTCTTAATGTTCATGAATACAATTAAATTTCATTGCTATCTAATGTTACATTAAAAGACTTGTCCACTTTTGGACAATCCCCTTCTTTATATCCTGCATGCAGCAAATAGTAGGCCATGCAGCTTATCTAAAGACAACCACTGCTTGCTGCAGCGCAGATGACTCAAACCGTCCAGTGTGACTCAGTAGTATTGTATTGCCTTGTTTTGCACTGTGCTGGAAGGACGGAGACTTCTTCCTTTATTTGAACACTGCAATCCTGCCTTCAGATACACTATGCTGCAGCTGGTTTTATGTAATGGAAGTGGCCCAAGGAGTATGGGACACCAGGAATAACCCCATAGATTTCCTATGTACATGACTCTTGCAGGATACAAAGAGGGAAGTATCAACACCTATGACTAAAGGTGGAATTGTTGATTTGTATATTGATAAATGCAGTTGATATAGAAATAAAATTATTTGGAGGTGAGAACATACGATTGCTGAGACGTCTTCTTTCAATACTGCCACCTGTCTCATTTAAATATTAACTTTTAAATGACCCTTGGTGACATCCGTCAATAAATATACTGCTCAATATTGATAAACCACCAACAGTTTAGCGCTGTAGAATATCTAATAGTTATACCAACATTGTGCACCAAAATAAACTGGCACAAAAGGGCAAATAGGCTCACAAGAGTTTACAATCTTAAAGAAATATATGTAAGTAACAAGAGAGGTGATAAACAACAAGTCAATAACAGGGAATTCATTGCAAGGTTTGGCAGTGAGGGACAATGAGGACTTACAGTTGGGAAGGTTACTAGTGAAATTCAGAATGATTTACAGGACAGTCTGTAGAGAGGGGAGGTAGTTGAAATCCCAGCTGTCGAAATGCCGGAGCTCAGAATGCCAGTGCCGGAATCCCAACACCAGTCAGAATCCCGACTGCCGGAATCTTGAGGGTAAGTAGTGGGGTTAGGGGGAGGGTTAGGGTTAGGCACTAGGATTGGAGGGTTAGGCACTAGCGGGGGAGAATTAGGGGTTGGGTTAGGGTACTTACCGCCCGTTGTCGGTATTTTAACCCTGTTGGGATTCCGGCGTTGGGATTCTGACCGCCAAGATCCCAAGTACCGGCATCCCATACCCAACCCTTAGAGAGGAAGAAATAACAATAACCAACAATATAAATACCTATTTCCTGTGCAATTGGCTGCCAAGAACGCAGTTAGCTTGTTTAGTGTATCCCACACTAATAACAGTATCACAATCACAATACAATGCAAGTAACTTAGGTACGGCGCTCAATGAAATTCTTTCAAAGTCTATTGTATTCTATACGGGATAGGAAGTATCTCTCTGTATCCAGAAACTTTTTTCTTGTTTCCTTCAAATCAAGGAGAGAAGGATTTGTAGAATATACCAGCAAGATGAAGGAAATAAAATATCTTTCTTACATCTCAGATTCTTGTTATCAGCTGACATGCCTCCCACGATAGCCACGTTAATTGCAGCGAATGAAATCTGGACGTGGAAATCCAAAGAAATAGCAGGAAAGTTCTATCCACAGAAGTTTTATTTGAACAACATTAAAAAACACTATGCAACCTTCTCACTGGAGTGTACTTGTCTGTGTGTAATACAGTCTCCGAACTGCTTAAGCATCTGCAAGTTCAGAGGAAAGAACCCGTGTGTCCGCTCCAAAGAAGTCCTTGGTTGTTAATTGTGTCATATAAAGTCTACCAACGCGTTTCGAAGCTTGTTTCTTTATCAAGGTGTAAATATATCAAACTGAACCTGCTATTTATGTAAGGTGCCACGTCACGTGACCCGTCACATGATCTCCATTCCACAACACAATATAAAACGTAATATAAGAATCCTATATAATATCATAATATGAGTGGGCAGCCATTACACCATAAATGCACTTTACTTGTTGTTTAGAATATATTGTTACTTACCAAACTGTGTAGTAAATAGTGTTTGGTTAACTTCTCCACACTACCGATACCGGATATCCGGTGATGATATGGGATATCCAGTCGGTGGAATGCTAAAAGTTTCTATGTGTTCCACCGATGTATTACTCATGCGGCACCACTAATATTAAAATATTAAAATACACCTCCGTATATAACTGAAATCGCTAGGGACTCCACGGAGGTGAAGAAATGTGGGAAAATAAATAGTACTTCGACCGGAAGTCCCAAAGGTGGCGCCCTCGCCGGAAGTGTGCGCTCCTCTGCTACAACTAGGAGGAAAATTAATGTTCCACCTAATATGTGAACCGGACGAAAAACAATTTATCCATAATAAGTTATAATTAAAAAATATATAAATAGGATATAAATATAATAAAATTCCTTTAAAACTTATAGTGTAAATAAGCGTTTTGTGTCGAATGGACTCACCGCTCATATTTTTACAGTAATAAAACCCATATATTACCACGTACATAGAGAAACCAAAGGTGATCCAAATAATCATAAAAATCACTTAATTTCAAAATCGGCGTTCAGCCCCTTACGACTAAGGGTCCCCAACATAAAAATGGTTTTCATCTCAAGTTTTGCTAAATCCTCCTCAATACTGTTTTTTCTCCAATTATTAAAAGGTATTTGAATGCCACAAAAAGATATAAGGTGGTGTGGGTCGCAATTGTGTTTCTCCTTAAAATAGGCTGACACAGTGTGGGTCATTAGCCTTTTTTATGTTATATAAGTGTTCAGACATCCATTCTTTAGTTTTCCTGATGTCTGCCCTACATATTGTAAGTTACATGAACATTGTACATTGTCAAAGTTCTGCCCAGCGTACACTATCGGGAGGTCCAAATGGGACCTCAACCCGGTATGTCTTCTGGGCAGGGCAGTGTCTAGGGTCTGAGGCTCCCAGTGCGAGCAGTCAAAATGCGCCCCCACCCCCTCCCCCAAGAAGCAGTAATTGTGGAGTGGCCTCATCGTGAGGGGGTGTGGTATCACAGTAAGGGAGCGTGATCTCGACAGACCACAGAATGTCAGCCACTGTGAGTACAGGGGTGGCTAACCTGTCAGAGGCAAAGCGCTGAAAAATATATGTAGCTAAATCAAAGACAGACAGCATGAGCACGCTCAAAAAATGGGGTGTGGCCCAGCTGTCACAAGCCCACGCCGCATTTCTGTGTGCATGCCTTTGGTGTGACATTTGCAGAAGTATGACCTTGCATCACACCCGTTTTTAGTCGTGTTGGGAGCCAGCCCAGCACATTGAAAATACAAGCCAGATCCACATAAAATACACTGCAACAAACCACTTCCACATAAAATATATTGGAAAAGCCAGAGGCACATAAACTACGTTTTAAAACCACATCCACCTCAAATACATTATTAAATCCAGAACCACATAAAACACATTGAAAAAACAAGATTCACATAATACACACTTCATTCCAGCCCCCTCCCTTGCCATTCCATCCCGACAGGTCTTAGGCTTCCCCCCCACTGGCTCTCAGGCAAAAGTGCCCATTATGCAGTGCCCCCTGTAGTTGTCTCCATATGCAGTGTCCCCTGTATTTGTGCCCCTTATGCAGTGCCCCCTGTATTTATGCACCCTTATGCAGAGCCCACAGTGGTAGTGCAACTTATGCAGAGCCCACAGTAGTTGTGCCCAGTAGCAGTGCCCCCATGAGTGGTGCCCCCTATGCCATGCCCCCATTAGTAGTGCCCCCTGTAGTCATTCCCCCATCAGTAATGCCCCCAATAGTAATGGTCCCTGTTGTAGTACCCCAGTAGTAGTGTCCCCTGTATAAATTCCCCAGTATAAATGCCCCTGTATTAGTGCCCCCAATAGTAATGCTCCATTTGTAGTAGTGCCCCAAGCAGTAAAGCCCCAAGTAGTAGTGCCCCTGGGCCCTGAGTAATGCCTGCAGTAGTGGTGCCTCCTAAGTAATGCCCCCAGTAGAAGTGCCCCCTAGTAATGTCCCCAGTAGTAGTGCCCGGGTGCCCCCAGTAGTGGTGTCTCCCCCAGCAGAAGTGCCCCTCTCATAATGTCCCTAGTATTAGTGCCCGGGTGCCCCCAGTAGTAGTGTCTCCCCCATTAGAAGTGCCCCCTTGTAATGTCCCTAGTAGTAGTGCCCGGGTGCCCCCAGTAGTGGTGTCTCCCTCAATAGAAGTGTCCCCTTGTAATGTCCCTAGTAGCTGTGCCCAGGTGCTCCCAGTAGTGGTGGCTTCCCCAGCAGAAGTGCCCCCAGAGTAATGTCCCTAGTAGTAGTGCCTGGGTGCCCCCAGTGGTAGTGCCTCCTCCCCCCCAAGTATTGTCCCTAGTAAAAGCTGCCTGCACTAATATTTACCTTCAGCCCCGCTCCTGCATCCGCTCCGCTCGGCTGCTCCTCTGCACTATGGGAAAGACGTCATGATGTCCTTCCATAGTGCACACTGGGGGAGCCGGAAGCCAGAGCCTCCGTCTCCGGCTGCTCTGCTCTGCTGGGCCCCCGCTGGTAACTGAATCTCAGCGGGCGCCCAGCAGTTCACAAGCTGTTTCTGCAGCAGGGGTTGGAGGTGGCGTGCCCCGTGCGATTGCACGGGTCGCCTGCCCCTAGAAGCAGCCCAGCTTCTGGGATCCAATGATACCACTCTGTCAAGTTTTCATCCAAATCCATCTAGTTGAAGGCTCAGAACAGGCTCCCTGGGTCAAAGTTCTGCCCAGCGTACACCAACAATCCTAACCCCCTCTAAAATCTGGCCAGGATCTAAATCGACAACCACCTCGCGTTGGTTTCATCCCAATCAGTGCAGGGGTGTCCGAATCCATAACCGACAGGCTAACAAACAAACCAACATACAAACAAACCAACATACAAACAAATAAACAGACCAATTAAATATATATATATAAAAAGATACATTTGAACTTGTGACATTTAACAAAACATTCTGATAACCACATTCATTCTATTTAATGACTATACTTTTCTATTGTCCTCCTCCATCTACTAGAAAGCAGGGTTAAATGCAAGCAGTACAATTTGCCCAGTGTTTACTTTCCTGGCACATTAAGAAAAACGTCAACAAAATTCCTTCAACTTTTTTATATACGATTCTAGAGTCATTGGCACCGGAACTGAAAACCTAAAATCGATCTGCAAATATCATTTTTTTATTTTTTTGATTTTAGGAACAAGACAAAAAAAAATATAAAATTCACATGAAATATGTTATTTGAGAAGTAAGATGTTTTTCATTTCCAAAGAAACATTGCAGTCATAACAGAGAACATGTTCTGCAACATAAATTCATAATAACATTATATTAAAAAAAAATAAAAAAACAGTAAAATTGTATACAGATTTTGTTCTTCAAAGAATGAGATAATAATTCAAATAATATTTTCTTGGTTTACAAGCAGACATAGTTACTTATTTATCTAGATCCCACAATTTCTATAATCCTCTGTCCCATCCCTTTGCGGAAAGCCCCACCCCCCCAAAAAAAGTGATTTATTTACATTACCTAATAGGATCCTCTTATTATAAATTTGATAATTTTTTTTGCAATCATATGATGATATTTTTTCAAACTACTTAAGTAAAATTTAATTCTGGTGAATGGATGACCACAATTACTATGGTGTATCGGTTCATGGGAATAATTTGGACCGAAGTAATAGCCTTGGTGTTTCCCAAGTTACACGATGTTTATCATATAATACTAGATGTTTCCCAATTTAACAGACAGAAGGATTAAGCTATAAGTGTGACAAAAATAATCTATACATTTGGAGACGATGGCTCTTGGTACAGGGCGCAGTTTATGATAAGACACTTTCGCAGTACGGACTAACTACAGTCATTATGTGACAAATGTAAAACCTGTCACCACCCAGTGTTGATAAAACCTTTCTATTTCCAACATTTCCTTCTTCAGCTGTCAAATCACCTAAACTTAATGGTCCTTTGTTTAAAAAATTCCAAGAGATTTTTTTATCAGGTGTGATGGCATCCAGGAACAGGCATGGCGTTCCAACTGTTACCTCGCATTGTTCTAATTATTAACATTGGTTTATTTCTAAATAAACAGCAGGACTCTGAACACTAAAAGCGAACCACATTCTTCATCTCGTATTTGGAACAAATACATAATTTTCTTGGCAAACATTAGTACATTTTTTTTTAATACTGGAAAGTATTAGAAATGGCAGTAAAGTAAATTCATGGGTGTTTCCTTTGTAATACCGAGCCACCCAGAACAGAGCATGATTTGTAGGGCAGATAGACAAACAGACCGCAGGAGAGATGCATTTCAATTACTACTATCTGATACGTAGTTTGCAGTCTGGAACTACTGTAGGCTAAGCCCTTACATATGATTTAACGGCGTTCTCCAACCATGGCCTATATTTATTTAATGTCTTTTTGACCTCATAGCATGAGGTGGATGCTAATGACAAATAAAACAGCTTGGTGGCCCCTTAGCAATAAAGGCTAAATTCTTAGGTCTGTGAACACGTGCTATTACAAATTCAGGTCTCTTTTGTTGCTATGGTAACTTGAGTTTACTTGACAGTTTTATAAGTCGGCAAGTGAGCCTATCACCCAAACATTCTTATATTTCAGTCCTGGCAGAGTTGCAGAGGAAACAAAAGAGAAACAGATTTCCAGGCTGTATGCCTTTTGGAGGTTAAACTATAGCTCAAATGCTTTTAAATATTACATAATCTTCAAAAAATGAGTCTTATCTGTACTCATGTTTCAGGTTGTTTGATTTATTTGTGTAACTGAACGAATCGGTATGATTGCGTTAGTTACACCGTCGCATCCAGGGACCCAAATCTGAAAACGTTTACACTCTAGGCAGAAAAATTAGAAAACACATTACTCGGCGTGCTAAGAGGCTTGGCGTTTTCAGAATAAGCCATAGAATAAGGCTTTATGGTAACTGCTAATTATGTATGTCCCAGTGACTTTGCTACCATAATTAAAAATAAATAAAAGAAAATACACATCGATGCAATTGTTTCCACTATTTACACATTAAAGAGCAGCGATATATGTGCCTTTAACAAAGCAAACTATGGCTTTTGTCTAAGGCAACAAGAACTGGGGCTCTGCAAAAGTCAGGTGCTGTAATTAAATTTAAAACCCCCCCTAAAAATTATATCATTATCTACCTTGTTGTAGAAGTAATAGTATTTACCCATTTTAATATTTGTCTCTTAAGTGGACTTAGCACAAATGTCCATGGTCCAAAGCAAAATCCGGCAAATTGGGACCCAAAGTAAAGAAAAAACAAAATAGTGTATACGGTGTTAAACAGTTTGCAGAAAATTATAGGTAAGTGGTGATTCCCCCTTATAGAGTGTTGGAACCTCATGCAGAATTCCAAATGGACTTCAACTGAAATATCTTCTTTGTAACATTGGTGAGCGTCCAGAGTGATATTAAGGGGGTATTTATCAAAGCTTGGAGAAAGATAATTGTAAGAGATAAAGTACCAACCAATCAGCCACTGTCATTTTTCAAACAGCCTGTAAAATGTAAGTTAGAAGCTGATTGGTTGGTACTTTGGGCTCTATTCAGACTCGGTCGCAAGGCTTCGTTCGCTCGCATTCGCATAAAACGAAGTGCGTGTGCGAGTCCCTGCGATCATGAAGCGATTGCAGTCAGTACTCAGACTCCCCTCAAGCATGAGTGACAGGAAATGCTGTTTGTGGGTGTTGACAGGGGGGGTGGTCTGGACAACACCGCCGTGTCTGTGCATCTGAACACCATTTCATGGGCGTGCATAATTAAGATGCATCGACAGCTTACGTAGCATGTGTGTCAACCAGCGGTGCGTATGAATCCAATGTCAGCCGATGTTACCGATTATTAAGTGAACTTCCTATATATGACGGATGTGACAAACGAAAAGTGGGCGTCTTATTTCAGGCTGGTGTGCGTCTAGTTTCTTACCGCGATCGCATGGCAAAACATAGTGGGCGTACTAATGTTTTGCTAGCAATTGCCGGATTTGCATACTTTCACTGCGGATGGCTGCGTGCGTCCTTGTATTAGCGAGCGGGTCTGAATCAGGCCCTTTATCTCTCACTATTTTATCTATCGCTAAGCTTTGATAAATACCCCCCAAAAGTCATACCCCGCACAGTGATATGATTGCTTGACTCTTACCGTGAATAGATGAGTGTGACATATCGGCATCAGTTTATGGTATTTTGTTATTTTTGTAAATGGAATCTTAATGCTCATTTACGCTCATATTCTCAATCATCTATGCAATCGCACCATGCCACTGTATCTTCAGAGAGATTAGCCCCATCATCATTATCATTGGCACTTACACCTACCCCAGATCTATCTGAATTGGGCATCATCTTTCCAATATTGGCTACACGGCCGTGACACACCCGACACACACATGCAAAATGGTTCTCTTGCATGTGAAACAATAATTAACTCCTGCAGCGCTGTAAGTACAACTGGTTCATGATTTCTTCATCACTGTTGATCTTAACTGAACAAACAAAATATACATACCGCAATATATAAAAGAATCAAATAAAAAAAAAGCACACACACACCCTTATAGGGGTATTCAATATGCGAGCGATAACATAGTTTTTGCGTTAATATCGGACTTATGACGTCATTATCACTGGTTTTACTTTTACACCGTATTCAATTTCAAAGACTTATCGCAGTTTTGAAAAGTCTTTGATATAAAACGGGGATAACTTGTCGAAAAAAAGTGCAGAATTGGGGTTTAGGGGTGCAGACTTAAAAAAAATAGCCTGCCCTCCTGGGAATTACATTTAAAAAAGAACTGTGTCAAAAAAAGTTTAAAAAAAAAATAGGGACACCCCAAAAAATTAATTTAAAAATTGGGGTGAAAAAAAGAAATGGGAAAAAAATGATTAACAATAGGGAAATAGGTTCAGGGCTATTCTGCAAGTATGCGGCAGGAGTTTTCTAGAATAGATTTATAGCGGCAGGTGCACAAATGCAGAATTTTTAAAAACTTACTTTAGGGATACCAAAATATGCTAGTACCCATTTTCATGTACCCCAATTTTGATGGGTCCACTTAAAAAAACGAAAAAAAAAAACCTAAGTGCTCTTCTGCATCACTTCTTCAATGTCGGGGAAAAACACCTGCTGTGGCTATTTAAATCCCCGACTTTCATTTAAAGGCTAAAACGGGGGTACCCATAGTGATCCCCCATGTTTTTACAACTTTGGGGGGGTCTTACAATTTTTATAAGGAAAAATTCGTAACTTTACGCAAATCCAACTTCGGAGGCTCCCGTTTTCGTTAATTGTAGATTGAATACGGGGATAAGCGCGCGCGCCCGATACTTTAATGCAGTTAAAAACTCCAATATGAAACGTTAACTTCGACAGTGAAGTTAACGTTTCATATTGAATACCCCTCTTAGTGCCAAAAAAAGTGCGATGCTCCACCACCAATTTTCAGAATATTTTTTGGCTGAGTGGATTACTTCATATAACAGGTGTACACAGGGGCGTAGCCAGACCTATGGGAACCAAGCAAAATTTTAAAACAGGCCCCTACTGCTGCAGAGCAGCATATCTGCTGTAAGAAGCCCCGCCAGCCCTATTTGTCCTCACTAATGCTGGAAGAAAGAATGACCAGAGGGGTAGCCAAGACACCAATTAAACATTAGAGGCAGAATTGGATTATGGCTACGGTATATCATACCCATTAAGATTAATGTCTGCTTAGTTGACACAAAAGGTTTAAATAAATGGTGATTAGCATATAGTAAGTATTATAAATAAAAAAATGTATTTAAAAAAAAATATATATATATCTCCCTAATCTTAATTGTGTATGATATAACATGGATTATAAGAAGTTTATGATTCACTAATAGAGGAGAGACAAAGATAGTTGTCCCCGTGACAAGCGGATGTGCCCTACACTGGAGAGAAGCCACTGACAGAGTCACTGGTCGCAGAGGGAGACTCAGGCCCCGGAGGCGTCCTAGGCCTCGTAGCAGTTACACTCCTGAGGGAACAGTGTAAATACTCTTATCCTACACCAGGTAAGATGTAAAAGTGCCATTCAGTCGTATCTTTATACTCCTTTTCAAACATCAGCTACAAATTGCAGTATGATTCCATATGAGTCATAAAAAAGAAAATATATAATCTAGTGCAACACTGTAGCAAACATTGTATTCCTTAATAAAAAAAGTTGCACTTACAAAACATAACATCAGTAAGGCATATCACAAATAACATTAATGTCCTTTAGACTCCTACCGACAATCTGAATAGAACAGCACACATCACTCCACAGCCGAACTTGGTCCTGGATTCCAGTCTGTGATGAAAGTGACTTCCTGAAAGATTCGATCTACGATTTGAGTCCTAATTAGTTCTTTTAACCAACACTGCTTAATGTGTTTCGGTAATGAGTACTTTTTATAAAAGGCCAATAGTCCTCTCTTTCATGTGTTTGCATGATCTCCACCTAGTTACCACCCGGAATTGTGTATTCAATGGCTGAAGACAAAATGTGGAGCGAACAGTCTCCCACTGCTGTGATTTAAGAGTGGGGGGGGGGAGGGTGGCACTGGACCCCCCATGGGGCCCTTCCAGCAGCCAGGGGCCAGGTAATTAGTAACCCCCCTGCAGCACCCCTACTCCTTCTGTGCACTCCAGTTTCACACTCACAGACACAGCTGAGCTAATCGGTAAGCTCAGCACTGTCGGAGAGTAGTTCTTGTTCTTGTTTACAGCCTTTGAGAAGCTGGGAGGGGCGATAACTGGGCTCCAAGATTAAGAAGTGTGGCTATATTAAGAAGAGCTCCACTTAAAATGGAATGTCCTGCATTAGGGAGTATCTCTCCCCCCCAGGTAGGAGCTGGCTGGTCCCCATTCCCCTGTGTGACATAATATGAACTGGAGGCACTGTGCGGCATAATGTGCACTGAGTGCACTTCATTGTGGCATATTGTGAACTGGGGGGAATACAATGTGGCATAATATGAACTGGTGGCACTGTGTGGTGTAATGTATACTAGGGCAATACTATGGAGCATAAAATGAACAACCACTGTGGAGAGAGGTGTCTCTCTAGGAGCATTGTAGAGGGGCCCCTTCAATATGTTGCTATGGGATCCACAAAGTTCTGGCTACGCGCCTGCTCCAAGAACAAGATTGCGGTGAGCTACAGTAGCATTAGCCCACCTATAGACTCAATTATTTCTTCCTTTATCATTTTTTGCACAACCTGCAGATTATTTTCTAGTTTCCTATTTCTAGTATGTACTATTTCATTGTATTTTATTCTAGTCCTCCAACTCACTGCAGCTTCCCCCCCTGCCACCCATCTTAGTATCCATCACTTCACATTTCATTGCTCAGTCATCGTAAGCCTGGTCTTCTCCTAGATGGTCAATTTTCTTCCTTTGAGAACTTCAGCAATCTGGTTTTCATTCAAGTGAAACAGTAGCTAATGACTTCCAGGAGTCACGCTCTCAGTGTAGTTTCTCCAGAACTTTATCCTGTTTGATCTTTCTTGCTCCTCTTGATACTGTTGAACTCATCATTACATCGTACAACTCATTTACTAGTAATAAATTCATGTGAGATCCTTCTAACTGGACTGTGTATCCTGCCAGAATTATTTCCCGGTTCATCAGTTTATTTGTATATTTCCTGCCTCCGTGTTATAACATATTATCAGGCAACGTCTCACACCTGTGCTTCTTTCTGAGAACTGTAATTACCTTTCTGCTCCACACGAATGCTCCTCCCTCATCCTTCTTCTCTGTGACCTGACCCAGCCTCATTCTTCTTCTCAGCAAGCTCATTAAATCCTCAAAGCTTAATATTTAGGTGTAACAATTGAAGCCTCCTTCTTTTCTTACCAGATTGATCAGCTTGGCCGCTACACAATAGTGATTTAAAAAAATAAATAAATAAACAACCCACACAGTAAAGATAATTTACAAAAGTTGCAAAAATGTGAATGCACAATGGGGTAAACTGCACAGGATATCCCAAATAGATCCTAATGCTGGGTAAACACTTGTCGTTATACATCATTTTGTTAAAGATAGATATCTTGGATGAAGGCATTTACTTATATAGGTTACAAATTAATGATTAGTCAATCTGATTGTATGAGATCTGATTGTATGCGATTGTGATTCATAATATTGCACCATTCGTTGGGCTTGTTCTGTTCTGTATTCCAATAGGATAACTTTGGTGACCCTGCAGAAATCACCACACCGTGCGGTTATGGAATATCATTAATATAAAGTTCTTATTTTAAATATACTTTAAGTATATTTATAATGTTACATAACTGTATATTGATGTCTAGTCTTATTTTAATCAGCATTTAATTTGTATTGTATTATAGGTAAATGTGGCACCCCACCAACACCCTGTGTTCCTACCCACACTGATGTGCCCCTATTAAAATGTAAAGTATTAATATGCCTCCTGCCATAATTTAACTGTTTTTATTGAGGTTCAGGGACTTTTTTGCACTGCCCCCAGCGGCGGTGGACATTAGGAGACCTGTGAGTACTGTGGCAGGCTCAAGGATTTGAACTAGGGAGAATGGAATTTGGTAGCTGCGCTGTCTGAGATCCGGAAGGAGCGGACCTGCTCTGTGTTATTACCTCTGCTCCTGAGGCAACCGGTGGGCAGGCTGTGGGAGCGGCTGCAGTGTCTTCCCTGGCAGCGACAGAGAGCCAGGTACGCTCCAGCAAGTATGGCAGAGGTTGGGACTGAGCAGGCAGACTCCCCTACTACAAAGCAGATGGAGAGAGGGACTCTAGGGACCATCTGTAAGGCAGCAGCTATTGGGGGAGAGATGATCTCCCATTCAGTGACAGACTCACAAATATGGAATAAATGTCCAGAATAAGGTCTGTAATTGTGCACCAGCCACAGCCATACAGCTCTCCCCTACCTATCCTGCTCACTGCTACAGAGCCTATTAGTGACCTGTTAGACGCATAAGCCACCAGGCTTATTACTGACTCGCAGTCTCCTCCGGAGGTCACCTAATAAATAGTAGCAAAGAGAACTCTGCATTTAATATATTTAATTAATCTTGCCAACACCTCACACAGGAAGGAATTAAGCTGCTCTGTCCAGGCCTATAACCTGCAGCATAGTATGATTAGTAACTTTGTTGAGTTACAGTGTTAGAATGATTTCAGCTGCACCAGGGATGAGCTTAGCTGACATTTATGCATCCGGACACGTGAAGCCTCTCCATAACCGCAGAGAAGGATAAGCAGCATCTCTCACTGTATTATCAGTAGGAGAAACAGCGTTTAACACATCAAGAAATAGGAGTGCTATGTTTATTACCTCACCTACAAGCGATTTAATATTGAATATATATGCATATACTGTATATATAAACAAGCCACTTATTATATCACACTAAACCAAAGTGAATAAAATCGCCGCTGTCCTAACCAGCGTTGTATCCACCCTCCTCTAAGGATTTGTACTGCTCAATTAGTCTAAAAGTCATCCTTGTTTATTTACATGCTATTATATAGAGGAGTAAAGGGAAGACTGATAGAAATTCATCATTGCCAGTTGGTTTAACTAATTGTATGCTAAATATTATATAGGTTATTAAGAAGGAAATTTTAAACAGATACCCTCTAGTTGAAACTGTGTTCTTTATTACTGAGCAGAATTTGTTAGCTTATGCAAGTGTTACATATTGCAATAGCGGATAGTGTTGTTACCCTTTTTCATTTCCTGTTAAGTTGCAGTGTTTGAATGGGGACTGAAGTGTAAGACTAAATGTTTCTATTCCCAACAGCTGAGTTCCAGTGTTCCTGAAAAATAAAGCATTTTCTTTGTGTATTGGGAATATTTGGTTTGTATACATTTGACAATATTGTTACTTGAGTAGATGTATGCTGAGAAACTAGTCGTACAATTGTGTTTACATAAATCGTTGTTTTGAATAAATCAAAACTTATATGATAACAACGGGCATTGTTCTTTGTGCCTGGAACGATCCTCCTTACCACTCTAAGCAACCAAGAGAAAGTAAGAACTGTCCTATTCTGGTAAGATTGGAACATATCACACCACAACTTCCACAACACCTGTCGGGGTATCACATAAATACTGCATCTCTGTTGTAAACATAAATGTAATATTATTGGTATAATGTTTTAGATCCCTTGTATATGCAGTTAAGCAATGTAATGTGCTTCCCCTGAAACTCAAACATTTCCCCCTCTCCCATGATACTGTAAAACAAAGGAATTCCAGAATGGGATAGTCTTCGGCGGGACCTTCTGGCTAATGAAGATCCGGCTGAATACACAAAGAAGAAGGAACTGACCTATCCAACGTCATGTATATACAGATCCCTGCCTGTACCCAATGATTTTATTCCCTAAGGACTATTTGAATGTGAACTAATAAATTGTACTGCAGTGACCGTTGGAAGTCAGTGCATTCAGAATTGAAGCCTTGTGTTGTGCCAACCACGCATGCGCATTGTAAGGGGAGGTACGCTATTTCTTTCTTTGTGCAAATAAATCTTTTGGACTTTGGAACTCCAAGTAAGCTGAGAGGACTTCACAATAATTTAACTGTGATAATTTGTCCGATTGACAAATGATATGATTGGGAGTGCATCGATAAGTGTGTATGCTAGATATGTCTGTGATTGATGTCTTTCACAAACATATCAGGGCAGCCCTGCAGCACAGCTGAGGCTGATACATCTGAAAGATATATCGGTGTATCTGCATGTGTGTATGGGCGACCCGCTGACCACCTGTACACTGGCTGCAGGGACCGCCCACACTGACATCACAACTAGGTGGGCAATAGTACTATATAGCTATGTGAGGTAATCAGTACGATATAGCTATATGAGGTGACCAGTACTATATGGCTATGTTGGATGATCAGTGCTATATAGCTATATGAGATGATCAGTACTATATGGGGGTGTAGTAGGTAATACCGCCGGCCGCAAGTTCAATCCCGACAGTAGAAGCCCGGCAGAGGTGAAGATCCCAATCGCTTAATAAGGTCAGTATACTAACCCTATTTTCCCCCCTAATTCTAACCCTCCCTTAGTGGTGCCTAACCCTAACCTCCCCCCCAAGTGCCTAACCCTAACACCCCTCTAAGTGCCTAAACTTAACGGCCTAAACCTAAGTCTCCCAGGGGGTTGCCTAACCCTAAGTCCCCCCGGGAGCCCTGACATCTAACCCTCTCCCCCCCGTGGCTGTGCGCGCCCGGCTTACCTTCGTTCGGTATGCCGGGGTAAGTCTGATGACAGGCGTCGGGTTTTCGACACCTGTCATTAGTACTTTGCCGGGATTAGACAATCGGGAAGCCGGCGGTCGGCATTTAGACCGTTGGCTTCCTGACTAGATCCCCTATATGGCTATGTGAGGTAACCAGTACTATATAGCTATGTGAGGCATATATTTTATAAATTGGAGGCACTGATGTGCCACACAATTGGAGGCACTAATGTGTTGCATAATATGATTTGGAGACACTAATGTTTGGCATATTGTAATTTGGGTACACTGATGTAAGGCATATTATAAATGGGGACACTGATGTGGGGCATATTATGAATGGGGACACTGATGTGGGGCATATTATGAATGGGGATACTGATGTGGGGCATATTATGAATGGGGACACTGATGTGGGGCATATTATGAATGGAGACACTGATGTGGGGCATATTATGAATTGGAAGAACTTATATGTGGCATATTATGAATTGGAAGAACTGAGGTGTAGTAGATGCAGGTAAAGTGTGTCCGCACAAGCTTTTAAAGCCATGAACCGTGAACAAGCAAGGCAAGGTGAAACAATATCGTTGGAGACGGAGGCTGGCACTTCGTTATCCCCGCTGTGCGCACAGCGGGTTCTCTACTTGCCAGGTGACTCGTGCTCCTTATACGGCAACACCAGATAATGGCTCAACTTCCTCATGATGTGCAGCTGCTGGTAATTGCCGCAGGATAACAACAACTATAGCGTGAGAGTCAGCTTCTTTCACAGATTGAATGTGTTGATTAGGAAACACTGTGTGCCTCACAGACCTCTTCACTTACACAGGCATACAGGGTTACCTCGGCTGGCTATTAACAACACCATTGACTATATTACTCTGTCATAACCTGAATGCTATTTACCATACCTGTGAGATATTATACAGGATTTACTATTGCAGCACTACAGACCTGTGTCATCATGTCTGCTGAGAACATATCAGCTGGCTATTATTAACACCATTGACTGAAGTATCTTGACATAACCTATATGTTATTCACCTGTGAGATGTTACACAGGATATACTACTGCAACGCTGCAGACTTGTATCTTTTTTTTTCTATGCTGAGATTATAACAGCTATTAAGATGCACCATGAATCAAGTCATTTCTATGTCCTATAGGGTATCGGTTGGACTTTCCCTTGTTTCCTAACAAATATATCTTGAGAAACTGGGGGGTAGATGTATTATAACGGCACTTAACGTGCCGCTATAACGCTTCCCGCTTCTTTACCGAGGTGAAGCAGGAAGCACTACCGATGAGATGTATGAACATATCATCGGCCGTAGAGGGGGAGTGTTAACTCCCACCTCCGGTGTTACCCGCCAGAGACCACAGCCAAGGGCGGATCTAGACTTTTATTTTAGGGGGGGCAGTTTAAGAATTAATCCTGACCAATCCTCCCAGTCTTGGCTCCTCCCATTTTTTTGACCTCACATCATATCTTTTTGTCCATTCATTATTTGTCTTTTTACTTCTTCTATCGCTTTTATTTCCCTTTCTTTACAATTTTCCCTTTCTTATCTCTTCCTTGTCTCTACAATGTAGTGACTATATATAGTAATTATATGACCAAATATGTATTTTATGCCCATCGCTCCCTCCCCTCCCCTTTTCATGTGTTATGCCCATCACTCCCTCTCCTCACCCTTTATATATTATATGCCCAACACTCCCTCACCCCATATATATTTTTGCCCATCACCCCATATTTGGACAGTATAGGTTTATATCATGCTTGATAAAACATAAGCATGATTTTCTAAAAGGGCTGCTATGTACAGTACAGAAAGGCTACTCTAGATAGCAGTGTATAATTCATGTGGGAAATATATCCCAGTGTCACTTATTTGTGCACTTTGAATGGCTTTTTGGAAGCCTGCATCTTATTATATCTTACCTCAAAGAGGAGACATCGGCATCCCCCAGTGCTCTAATCATGATATCAGGCTAAGTAGCCATGTGTTTGCTGACTGTGTTCATCCTGCTGCAATGCCTCATGGGATTTGTAGTTTATCTCTTACTGCTCAGAGTCTGAGCCTGTATAAGATAAACTACAAATCCCATGCCTCTCCTCCTCTGGCCGGCCAATAACTGTCATACATATGTACTCTAATCAGAATCTCCTCTGCACAATGTTTTGGAAGCAATGAGATTTGAAAGCAGATGCATGACTTTACTGATTCTCTCTTTTAACAATATCTACAACTGATATTATTTTTCTTACTGTAATAACTGCCACCAAGGAGGGAAACACTCATAAAAGTCATTTGATGCTTCCCAGCAGATGAATTAAGAGCAGTAACTCACTCCTCGACCTGAGCAACTCTTTTAAACCAAACTTCTCCTTTTGTCAATTCTTTGACATTTATACCACCATTTATACCACCATAAGCTATAGGTCTGCTTATTTTCCCAGAATATACTTTACTATACACAATCTAATTATATTTTCGCCCTTAATTAATACTACCGTGTATCATACTGAGAGGATATTCTCTGGATCTTCTTGGGTTATCAGATGGAATGTATTTATGATCAGGATATGTGAGGTTCATCCAGATATTTCACTATCCAGTGTGATAATTTCCATGTTTGTTTTGTGATCTGTCTATCTATATATGGTGTCTTGTCTCAGTGTTTTATATTGGTAACATTATAGATGAAAATATTATTTTTAACAGATTAAAATTAGTTTGTGCCCCCAACAAAAAGATTTTTCTTCCCTTTCCCTGATGTGTGGCATATTATGAATTGGAAGAACTGATGTGTGGCATATTATGAATTGAATGCACTGATGTGGGGTATATTATGAATTGGGGGCAATATGTATAGCATATTATAAACTGGAGGCACATATGTGTGGCATATTATGAATTGGGTGCACTGCAATGAGGCATGTTATGAATTGGGGAGCACTGATGTGTGGCATATTGGAGGCACAGATGGGTGACATATTGTGAATTGGGGACACTGATGTGAGGCATATTATGAATTGGTGTGCACTGATGTGAGGCATATTATGAATTGGTGTGCACTGATGTCTGGCATATTATGAATTGGGGCACAGATGTGTGGCATATTGTAAATTGGGAACACTGATGTGTGGTATATTATGAATTGGGTCACTGCTATGAGGCATATTATGAATTGGGGTGCACTGATGTGTGGCAAATTATTAATTGGGGGCACAGATGTGTGTTATATTGTGATTTGGGGACACCAATGTGGGGCATATTATCTACTAGGGTCACTGATGTATGTCATATTATGAACTGGGGCACAGATTATGGCATCTCATGAATTGGGGACACTGATGTGTGGTATATTATGAATTGGGTCACTGCTATGAGGCATATTATGAATTGGAGCGCACTGATGTGTGGCATATTATTGGGGGCACAGATGTGTGTGATATTGTGATTTGGGGACACCAATATGTGGCATATTATGAATCGGGGACACTGATGTGTAGCATGTTGTGCATTGGGGACACTGAGGTGTAGCAAATTAGGATTGGGGTGCACTCATGTGTGTCATTATAAATTGGGATGCACTGATGTGTGGTATATTATGAATTGGGGCCACTGCTATAAGGCATATTATGTATTTGGGTGCACTACTGTGTGGAATATTATGAATTTAGGTGCACAGATGTGGGGCATATTATTAACTGGGGTGTACTGATGTGTGGCACATTATAAACTGGGGCACAGTTGTGTTGCATATTATAAATTGGCAACACTGATGTGGGGAATATTATAAATAAGGGCACAGATGTGGAGGCATATTATGATTTTTGGTGCACTGTGTGGCATATTATGAATTGGGGCGCTGCTATGAGGCAGATTATAAATTGGGGTGCACTGATGTGTTGCATATAAATTAGGGTACAGATATATGGCATATTGTGAATTGGGAACACTGATGTGTGGCATACTGTGAGTGTGGCATATAATAAATTAGAGCACAGATGTATGGCATATTAGGAATTGAGGGCACAGATGTGTGGCATATTGTGATCTCTCATCAGTGAGTAAAACTGCAATTTAAAATCATTAAAATATGTTTATTTCAATATATTTTTTATTAGTTTTAGCATGAGTTCCTGGCAGGGTTTTTAACCTGTTTTTTTTTTGCTATATGACAGATCATAATTCAAAAAATAATAAAGGTATCCAATCATTTTTAAAAGTTTTTCCTCTGGTCTCTCTTCCCCCATCCTCCCCTCTCCCATCCTTTCCCCTTCCTTCTGACTGTGACATGTTAGTGCCTTTTGATTGTGGTCTTTGCTGACCAGTCCCACTGTCACTGTCATTTGCTAATTTTCCCTTGCAGGTGCTTTATGAGTGTACCATAGGCCCCCCCTTTTGGATGACTGGTTACTCTTTTGTATGGAAGGCGTTTATGTACCCTATTGCCTACAGCACTGCCCGATGATTCTATTTTGGTGATTTGTACTGGAATACTATTGGTGGGAAGTTGCCTGTAGTGGAAGTGCAGTTTAGGGTCCCCACAGTCCAAACAGGGTTTGACGTAGCAGAAATGTTTGTGGTTCATTACAGATACATACAGTAACTGAGCACCTGGATTTAGGGCACTGTCCACCTGCTTTGTTACCTTTCCAGGCCACTGTATGGACAGTACTTGATAATAGTTGCCGGACCCCCTTTCCTTGCCAACATTTTTTAATTATTCTAGTTTAAAAATGTTATCAAATAAATTAATGACCAAAATTTCACAGCCCAATAATGTTGTATGGTGTCATTATTTATTAGAGTTAATAATAATAATAATAATAATAATAATAATAATAATAATAATAGTAATAATAATACTAATAATAATAATAATAATACAAGTAATAATCATTTTGTTATATAGTGCTTTTCTCCAGAAGGACTCAAGGCGAATTACAGAAGTCATGAACGTAATACAGTGGTTTACATTTGCAGGAAATACAGAAACCAATACACAGTCGATGCAGCCATTTTGAATAATACTTTTCAAGGATTATTTATCCTACCCACAAAGGTACCAGGTGAGGCAGCTTCTTGGGTGATTACATAGGTTACACTGGGTGGAATAGTCAATGCCTGGAAGAGATGATAATGGGTAAACTACAGAATAGGTAAGCAAGGTGCAGAATTCTTACAAAATCATCAGATCCATGCATTGTTCATCTTGCCCATGAAAGTACCAGGTGAGGCAGCCATCTTGTGCACCCTACATAGTTTACAATGTGTGAGATAAGCAATACATGATGATGAAACTAAGAAATATATGGGTAAATGAAAGTGTGTAATACAATGTACACTGCATGAATAGTTCCACATGTTATCCCGGATGTGGTTTTTGCGCTCCTCTGGATTAATGTATGTAATATTGATGAATGTAAATTATTTGCTGTGCGTTTTTTGCTTAGGATTGCTCACTATTGTATCTACTGTAGCTATGTTTGGAGTGCAGCCTTAGACAAATGTGACCCCTCCACAGTCAATAGATTTCGCCACTGCTATTCAGTAATACGTACTGTATGTCTGAGGGGCACACTTCCCATGTGTTAGTCCTATCTAAACATACGTAAAATAAGCTATGATGTATACAAAGTAATTATATTTTTATGTTTACAATGAGTTAAAAATGGTAAAAACATTAATCTTTTGACATAATAAAAAATTAAAGTTCAAATAGTTACTAAAACAATATAATTAGCAGTAAGTGGGACAACAATCAATTACAATTAATACATGAAATAAATTATATTAAAATTATATTAAAAAGATCAAATTTATATCTTCATGCAGTAAAATTTCATATGTTATACATAGTGTTAATTCACTTGCTCCCAAAATCCGGTGTACAGATTATTGTATAAGCAGATCACTTAAACTCTCAAAGGAGGCAGTATATTGTATTGGCTCCTTTGTATTGTAATGTTTAGCTCCTTAGGAGGGTTGCTGCAGCTGCAGTGAGGCTAATGGTCTCTTAATACATGGAGGTGAGGTGAAAAAGTGGTGTGAAAAAGTCCTGGTGCACGCACCCTGTACCTGGGTAGATCTTCCTTCTCCTCCTAATTCTGTGCTGCAGTATGTAGCTAGCTTCCTCCTCCTTCCGTCAGCTTTGATCGGTGTTCCTGTGTGTGGTCCCCTGTCTGCTCCAATGTGGTGGTCCCAGCGGACTCCCTTTTGGTGCCCCCCACTTGCCGCCAGCAGACTCTTGCTGATGTGGTGGTGAAAGATAGTGGCTGCCCACATTGTTTCAAGGCTGGAGGCTGCTGGTTAGGTGGTACGGGATCAACAGTGGAGGGGGGGTACCCAACGCGTTTCACCCGGCGAATGATGCTGGGCTTCGTCAGGGCAACACAAAGGAACCAATAAAATCAATGCATTTCACCCGGCGAATGATGCTGGGCTTTGTCAGGGCTGTGGGTGTGTTGCAGTCTTTATCTAGTTTCTTTCCTGGTCAGTCACTACGTTATTCTTCTATATTGGTCCTATGGCAAGTCAATTATCCTTCAGTTCAGAGTTCTTGCTAGTAAGAATCGATTACCAGGATAAACCATTCTCAATTTGTATCCCTATATTCTATAGGAGAGTGTTTTTATGACAATTGAGATCAATTTCAGGTGGTACTTAGTTTTATGTTTAGATGGACACAATTAATTATTGCGTTTACTAGGAATTAATATTATACATTTCTATGGGCATTCATAGACCTACAGTGTGGCAGCTGTGTTGCATGTCTGTGTATGAAAATGACACTTGGTGGAATGTATCCTGTTTGTAGGGATAATGACGCGGCAATCTTGTTTTATGGTTTCTATCTTTCCCAATTTTACTCTTCGTATATGGAGTTCCTCAATCTTCACATATTTGGAATTATAGTGCTCTTTATGATACCCTTTTGACTGTGTTGCTGCGTTTTTTTTTTTAAATATTCCAACTATTACCTCTGTATTGGAGGAGAGGGGGGGGAGACAGGAACAAATCGGGTTTATTCTACATGACCTGCGGTTCTTGAGGGGTCTCCCTTTTCAATACTGTGTAGGTCCTTTCCCCCTTCCCTACTTAGTTTTTAAGTTCAGTTGTAATTGGGCATTGCCAGGGAGGTATGCATGTAGGGACCTCCATGTTCGTCCTCTTCCTCGGCCCCCTCATGTACAGTTGTTGGAATTCGTGTTCACAGGTAGAGTTTCTTTCTCAGCCTTTCAGAAAATTCATAATTCAATATCTATATTTAAACCTTTAGGCATGGGGATTTTCATACTATGGATCCATCTTGTCTCTTCTTGTGACATTAGCTTGATATAATCTCCTCCTCTCCAGGGTGGTGTGACTTTTTTAATGGCGTGAAATGATACGAGGCTGGGATCTCTATTGTGGAATTTATTGAAATGGTCAGAGTCACTGTGTGCATCATATTCCATCTCTATGTTTCTTATATGCTCATTCAGGAATTGGTTGAGCTTTCTCTTGGTGCATCCTATATATTGGAGACCACATGGGCATGTCAAAAGGTATATGACCCCTTTGGAGTCATTTTTATTTTATTTTTATTCTTCTGTTGGTGGTTTTTGAGTTGAAGCCTTGAATTGGTGAAGTATGTCTCCTTTCAGTGATTTTACATGCCCTACATCTATTGCAGTGATAGAAGACAGGGTAGTTCTTGTTTAACCATGTCCCTTCTCCTATTATTTTGTCTGGTGGTATGAAACTACTTACTAGATCCTGCTTAATGTTTGGTGTTCTTCTATAGACAAAACTTGTTTTCTCCTGGATAATGACTTGAAGTGATTCATTCTTTAGTAGCCACTGCCAGTATTTCCTGAAACTCTTTTGTATGTCTTTTTGTTGGTCACTATATTCTGTAATGAGAGATAGTTTAGGGTTTTCTTTGTTCTGTGCTTTATACATTAAAAGATCATTTCTTTCTATCTCTCTTGCTTTGCTTGATGCTTGTTCCTCAAAGACCTCTGGTTTGGAGCAGTTCCTTCAAATTCTTTTTAATTGCCTCCCTGAGATGCTTCTCAACCAGTTTTTATGGTGGTTGCTTTCAGGTGGAATGAACCTATGGTAGTCAACTGGATGTTTTTGTTTGGATGGTTCTTTTCCAGATCTAGGAAATCTATGGTCTCCTTGTTCCATGTAGTAGTGAACTCTAAATTCTTGTCATTACTGTTGATATATTCGGTAAAGTTATCCAATTGATGTGTAGTTCCTGTTCAAATCATGATGATATCACCTATATATCTTTTCCAAATGGCTATATGGTCTCTGTATGGCTTGATGTTCCAAATTACATCCATCTCTCACTTCGCCATGAACAGGTTCACATAACTAGGGTGAATTTCATCTCCATAGCAGTTCCGCAAACCTGTCTATAGTGGGAGTTGTCATACTAGAAGAAATTATGGTCTAGGATGAATTGTGATGTTTCAATAATGAATTGAACATGTTCATCTGGGATATATGTATATTTTATAATTGCTTCCACTGCTTCACATCCTTTTGTTCTATGCATGTGTATAATGATTGACATCAAAAGTTACTAGGATGTAATGTTCTTCCCATTCCGCTTTGTTGAGAATCTCCAATATCTGTGTAATGTCTCTCAAATAGCTGTATTGTTTGACTGTTGTAGTATTAAATCAATATATTCAGAGAGTTTTGCTGTGAGTCAATGCCTGAGACTATGGGGTGTCCGGTAGGGTTGTTGTGGGTCTTGTGAATCTTTGGGAAAAAATAGAAAACTGGCAGTCTTGGATGGTCTTGTTTCAAATATTCCGAATTATTTTTTATTCGCGTCTGTTGAGTCTTCATGCATGAGTTCGTATGTGTCCCGGGCTGATAGGAGTCTCATTGCTTCCTGGTGGTAATATTCCTTTTCCATGACAACAATACCTCTGCATTTGTTTTATAGTGATTTGGTCAGTATCTTTTAATCCTTTCAAGGCCTTGCTTTCCTTTTTTGTGAAATTAGAGATGTTTCCCTTCTTTCTTTCTCTCTTTCTTTCTAGACCCTCTAAGTCTAATTCAACTTCCCTTTGGAAGGTTTCTATCAGGGCTCCTTTCATATGCCTTGGATAAAAAGTTAACTTTTCCTTTAGTCCAGTGTGCATATCCAGTGTGCATATCCAAGTCATTTTTCCCATTTTCTTGTTTGGGTTCCTGTTTTTGGAAGAACTTTTGCAAAGTAAGCTTTTGTGTGAATTTGTAGAGATCAATAAAGGTTTGGAATTCATTAAAATTGTTTGATGGGGCAAACTTAATCCCCTTCCTTAGTACATGGAATTCCTCTTTGCTCAGGGTGTGTTTACTTATATTAAAAATTCTATTCATTGGTCTTCTTCTTAATTTGTGTTTTTTCCTCTTTTCTCTTGTATTCCATGCTTTTTTCCCCCCCTTCTTCCACATTTGAGTTTTCTATGTCTAAATGTGTATGACTTTTCTTGGCTAATTCTAAAAAAAAAGGTTTAGGTTTTGTTCAGTCTCGTCTTCTTTGGTTTTTCCTAATGCATTCCCTTGTTGATTCTTATCTTCTAAATTTTTTAGTAATGCATTTGTTCTTTCGTGTTCTTGACTTTCTGCTTCTTTCATTCCTTTTCTGAAGCTGTCTCTCACTTTATTTGTGTCTATCATCTCTGTAATCTGGTTGTTTTGGTTACCAAAATTCCTCTTCCCTTTGCTGTATGGATTATTAGTTCTTTAATAAGGGGATTTGTTTGGGGAGGCATATCTTCTTTCTCTTGTGTGATGTTGATTTTATTGTGTATTCAGGTTGTCTTCTCTCTTTGTCCTTCATTCCTGAGGTGGTGGTTGGTCCTGTCTGTTAATGTGGAATATGTTGCTTTGTCTCTCTATATGGAAATGAGGTTTCCTTTTTTGATGTTCCTTGTTGTATATGTTGTAATATTTTCCAAATTTGTCTTTAATGTTCCTCTCTAATCTTTTTGTCAAGTCCCAGTCCCTTTCGCCATCTGAGTATTCAAATTTGTCCCTCGCAAATTTTCTTTTTTTGCTGCTGACTATCTCATTTTCTAGCTTGATAAGTTTGTTTTTTTGTCATTGTCTCTAGATTCTTCCATATTTTCTATTGATCTTAGTTTATCCCTGATTACATTGATGTCTCTTTCAAGCTTTTCAGGTGACCCACTTGTGTCTTCAATGATATGTTTCATCAGTGTTGTAGAGCATTCGTCTAGAGCTTAGTCCCATTTTTATTGTAAATCATCTCCAAATGGTTCAAAAGTTGGGGTTTAAACAGCCTCAATCCTTTTGGGACAAATCTGTTTTCTATATACTTCTAGAGTGTGTTGCTGTCCCACCATTGTCTAATTTCTGAGATCATAAGCTGTTAAATTTTTAGGTATAGAGTACATAGTTCCACATGTTGTTCATCCTGCCCATGACAGTACCAACTGAGGCAGCTATCTTGTGCACCCTACAATTTGTGAGATAAGCAACACATAAAACTAAGGTGCTGGACAATAGGGGTTGGCGGTAGGCGCTCTCAGGACGACCTTCTAACTGTGCCACTAGCTGCTCGCTATTATTGATTATGATGTTCCACATAAGGTATATGTGATTTTAATTGTTTCTTAATAGGTCTATTTTGGCTGGTGGGCAATATCTGTAGGCAGGATTTTGGATAGTTCTATATATACAGATTAATCCAGGATCAAATAGTTCTTATAGCCAGGTGGGCAAAATTTGTAGGCAGTGATTTCAGTATTGCTCAAATATTCATATGTCCAGAATAGTGTGTTGCAATCCAATCATTCCTTCTTTTAAATGCGTCTTGTGTACATCCTCCTTTCTTTACATCACCACGGGTACCTCAAAATAATGATGAGTGCAGTATCAGGGTGGTGTGGACACTATTGGTGCAGGAATTAGGTAAGTTGGATAGTACTTACTAAGTAGCTTCTGCTGGTCTTCTTGGTTGTAGTCTCGTACTCCCATGGGTGCAAGTAAGAGGGTAAATGGTAATAATGGTATCCTAAATAATACCATTATTTAGAATACTTACACGCATCAATAATGTTTAGCAGGACTGTGAAACCATCGGTACAATTGAATACCATCGCAGCTTCACGCACACTTGCACAAGCCCTGACCTTACTCAGAACATGCTAACTTCCACGCACGCTATGAGGCCTCAGGCTGCGTAGGGCATTGCAGTGGTGAATTTATGCACTCTCCTGCAACGCTGTTGAAATGCACTGGCACGCCTGAGTTTTCCCGACCACCCCCCCGTCACTACCCACAAACGGCACTTCCTGTCAATCACTCTGCGATGGGCCTGCGTAGTCACTGCGATCGCAGTCCCGATCGCAATGGCTAGTTCGCACATTGCGATGCATGCATTGTACCCAACAATCGTTCGATTGCGTGCGTATTAGCAACTGAGTTCCTTGCTGAATCAGGCCCTAAGACATATAAGTGTAAATAAAGTGTATATATGTATATGATACAAACTAGGTTACAGTTGGCAGGATGTGCAATTAGTAGAAATATAACATACAGTGGGGAATTATAGGAAGAGAAAATATATATATATATCAATACAGGAAAGGGACTTTGTTGTAGTGGTATGGATAGATCTGGAAAACAGTCAGCATGTTGCAGGAAGAAGGACATGGTAACAACAGAATAATAACAAAGTTGACATCATAAATATGAGTGAGGACAAACTGCATCAAATAGTTATATCACAAAATGATATGCAATGATAGGAAGAATTACCAGGTGGAGATGCAGGAGGGTGGAGTAGTAGCATTCCTGAGGTGAAATGTATCAGAAATTGTTTAATTTGAGGTTAGATAGTAGGCCAAAGTCCAAATCCAGTTCAAACTCCAGTTACAACCCCATGCTTTATGTGACTTTCTTATGCTGGTGGCTTGAAAATGGCAGGCCAAGCCTGTGTATGCAGGCCTTTCACATGATGCACTTTTGTAAGAGCTACTGACTCAGCTGGTACAGTGGGAGGGAGTGTTTGAGCAATTTGTTCAGAAAGCTAAATAATGGAAGGGGATGTTGTAGACTCACATTTGCAAACAAACTTTCAACTTTAGTACCTTTCTTTGTGATAAATCAACAAACTAATATTTCTGTTGCTGGGCATATACTATACAATTATCGGACTTATCCGCCTGTTCTGACAGGCATTTTATCAGGCAGGGTATGCCAAGCATATATTGATAACAGGTTGGGTACGAGATGCTGACAGGGTTAAAATACCGACAACGGCTGGTAAGTACCCTAATGCTGGCCATACACCTGCATGACCAGCATAAGATCCGATTCATCATATGATTTCCCTTAAATTCCTTCAATTCCCCGGAGCTCCCCGGCAGTCCTGACCACACGATTTTGTGTTTTTTTCACACACGATTTTCAGTAGATCAGTCGTACGAACACGCGTCACTATACGACGGATCGTGTAAACGGTTGATCGTGTGCCTCACCAAAAACATGAGATCATGCGATAGATTAGCCCCAAATTTAAATAGAGGGCTGGGCTTCACTGGGAGTATAAAAAATTCCTGCCTCTTCAGCTCTGTGCACTCCTGTTTGCTCTGTGATTAGTGAGGCTTGGTTTTTACCCTGCTAAACGCTCCACATTGCTAGCTACTGTGCATTGCTTTGTATTGCCTGGCTTTACAAAGTGCTTCTTGCTCTATTTCCTGTGGTCTATTTTCTGCCTTTTTGTGGTGATGGATCCCTGCTGTTATAGAGCACTGCTGTCCTATGCTGTGGTCAAGCTGAGTGAGGAGAGGGAGAGGGCCCAGCATAGGAGGAGGATGAGGTCCTGCTGGACCAAGGATTGGCTGCTATTTGCCCATGCTGACAGAGATGAGGGAGAACAATCCAGACGACTACCGCAACTTCCTGCGGATGGATGACACCACCTTTTAGGAATTGCTGTATCTGGTGACCCCCTATATCCGGAAGCAGGACACCAAATTTCGGATGGCCGAGGAGAGGCTCGTGGCTACACTGAGGTACCTGGCTATGGAACGCTCCTTTGAGGACCTAAAGTTTGGGACCCGCATCTCGGCTCAAGTTTTGGGACGCATTATCCTGGAGACATGCAAGGCTATCGTGAAGGTGCTGCAGTACCGTTATTGTAAGGTAAGATAACACACACACCTCACTTTATTTATTGTCAAACCAGAAAAATGTTTTATTTTAAGTTTCTGTAGTTTGCTAGTTATGTGAAAAATTAGATTAAAAAATAATACTTTTGTGAAAATGAAATACTTATGTGAAAATAAGATATATTTAGATATAAAGATGGCTAAAATCTTAAAAGTATCACCAAGTTACCCAATCCCTGTTAAGTATCGTGCAGCATGAGCTTTGGTGTTTGCGGCCCAGATTTCAGGGGCGCAAACACATGCAGAAAGTGCAAATTCAGTGGGCTCGGCCCCACTGACATGCACTTCCAGCATGTGTTCCTAGCCGTCGGAGAGTCTGGAACACAAACACTATTCAGCACCATGCTTACCAGGGAATATGAAACTTCATTAATACCAAACAAATGTGTAAAATTCTTTGGCAAACACATAACAATTAAGAGAAATCCTCATTGTCCTCATTTACTTCACGTAATACTGTGAAAAAATTGGGTGGTGAGGAGGTGTCTGGGGGAGCAGCATGGTACATGAAGGTGGGTGGGTGAAGTGGTTGTAGGAGGAGGTGGGGGGTCAGTTGTTTGGAAGGAGGAGGTGGTGGTGGGAGTCTTATGGTAGGTGGAAGTGGGTGAGGGAGGAGGTTGGTAGGTTGGTAGGAGGTGTGTGGGGGCCCAGTTGTTTGGAAGGAGGAAGTGGTGGTGGGAGTCTTATGGTAGGTGGAAGTGGGTGGGGGAGGAGGTTGGTAGGAGGAGGTGTGTGGGGGATGAGGTTGATAGGAGGAGGTGGGTGGAGGCTGAGTTTGGAAGGTGGAGGTGGGTGGGGTACCAGGAGGGTAGTGTGGGTAGTTTGAAATTGGTGGATGGTATGTTTGGAATGAATAGTAGGTGGGTGTTGCCGTGTTGAGTGTAGGTGGGGTTGGAACTACTGGCGGGGTAATAATGGTAGTGTCCGATGTCAGTAGACATTGCCTTGCTTTAAGTATGAGGTCAGACGTCAGTCTTTCAAATTGTATTCTTTGATCCTGGACCATTCCTCACACCACTGCACTGACATAGGCCGCAAAGTTGTCATATTCATCCTCTCTGGCCTGGCGAAGTAGTGGGTCTTCTTCGGTTTCTTTATTTTTGTTTTTCCGCCTTTGTTTTTTAAAAATTGGTATGGTGGGGTTTGGAGTCGCAACACTCTCTTCTCCACTGTATAGGTCCGGGTTGCTGGGGATGTCTGAAGTCTGTAAATAGAGAACATTTGTTAAAATTTACTTTTTTAATTACGTTTTCAATTTCTTTCACAGTTCTCTACAAGCATGGAAGAGTGGATAGCCATTGGGGATGAGTTTGAGAGCAGTTTTCAGTTCCCTAACTATGGAGGAGCTATCAACGGCAAACATATTAGGATTATCCCACCTGCCAACACTGGGTCCTACTACTATAACTATAAGGGGTACTTCAGTGTTGTTCTGATGGCTGTGGTTAACGCAAACTATGTGTTCCTGTTTGTAGATGTGGGGAAGAACGGCCGTTCTTCCGACGGTGGCTCCTTTCAGAAGATGGCATTCTAGTGGCTCACCACTAACACCTTTCATTTGCCGTCCAGAGTCTCAACGAAACATGGGCTGAATTTCATTTTCGTGGCTGGCGAGGCTTTCACCCTTCATGAAAATATCATGAAGCCATTCCCTCAGAGGGCTTTGACTCATGAAAAGCGGGTGTTCAATTACTGCCTATCTTGTGCAAGGCGTATTGTGGAGAATGCCTTTGGGATCTTGAGCAACCGATTCTGGATTTTGCATACCCCGATAAATTTAAAGGTCGAGAAGATTGAGTGGGTGGGCACGGCTTGCTGTATCCTGCACAACTTCCTGCAAAAGAAAGCCACCCAGCAAAGGTTATTGGGTACACCTGCAGTTGAAGACCCCAAAAATCTGGAAGAGGTTGCTCCGTTCCCCTCAGTGGTGCCACCCACGGTTAGGGAACCCGGGACTTCTCTGGTCAAAAAGATCAGAGAGGACTATATGGCCTATTTTAATGGGGGCGGTGCAGTGCCATGGCAAGAGGATATGATCCGAAAAATGTGGAACTTACCGTTGTCTCTGTAGATTCCAGGAAATCCTCTTCCAGCAGGCTGCACTCCTCTGACTCAGCCATCACCTGTACTGAAGATCTCACGGGATCCTGCTGCACCAGGAACATAATCAGGTCATAATACCAAAGTTTGGGTTTGTATATGCTGTCAACCCCGGCTCCAGAACATTTAGAATCCTCCACCCTTTTGTGCTGTTTGACGAAGGTTGTACGCAGATTCTGTATCTTATTGCACACCCAGACTACGGGCTTTGCATCTTCGTGATATGGCATGCTATACTCTGACAACTCCTTTAAGGCCTGGTCACACTTCAGTCTGTTGCTGTACATTTTGGACTTGGTACGCCAAAGACAGTCATGGTGCCTGTGTAGCTCGAGAAAGCCAGTTATGAATTCTGGTTCACGAACCAGAGACATTCCTATGGGGAAAAAAAATATATATATATAAAGTAAAATGGACATATTCATTTGATGGTTTTTAATATGCCCACCCCCAACAGTGGGGGTAGCCATTGAACTGTGTAAATGGGGCACCCAAGTGGACTTATATTCTGGCCACCCCCAACAGTGGGGGTGGCCATTGAACTGTGTAAATGGGGCCCCCAAGTAGACTTATATTCTAGCCACCCCCAACAGTGGGGGTGGCCATTGAAATGTGTAAGTGAGCCCCCCAAAATGGTGTATTGAACACTTTTGTTGAAATTGTTGTTTTGTTATTAATAAAGTTGGAGTGTAATTTCTTTCAAATGCATATAATTGTGTATGGGGTGGAGGATAAATCCAATTCAGTATCACAATGTGCTTTCCATGATTACATGGTGGGTGGAGGGTGGGGTGGCAAATGGGCATTGGTTCAAAAACATAGATGGACGGTGGTCAATGGGCATTGATGGGCAAACAGGGGTGGGCCTTGTTGGGAAATAAATGCGCATTGCTGGGCAAAAAGGGGTGGGCATTGCTGGGTAAACAATAGCTAGACGATGGGCATTGCTGAGGAATAGATGGTCATTGCTGGGCAAAAAGGGGTGGGCATTGCTGGGTAAACAATAGCTAGATGGTGGGCATTGCTGAGGAATATATGGCCCTTGCTGGGCAAAAAGTGGTAGGAATTGCTGGGTAAACAATAGCTAGACGATGGGCATTGCTGAGGAATAGATGGAAAATTGCTGGGTAAAAAGGGGTGGGCATTGCTGGGTAAACAATAGCTACACGATGGGCATTGCTGAGGAATAGATGGCCATTGCTGGGCAAAAAGGGGTGGGCATGCTGGGTAAACAATAGCTAGACGGTGGGCATTGCTGAGGAATAGATGGCCATTGCTGGGCAAAAAGGGGTAGGCATTGCTGGGAAATAGACGTGCATTGCTGGGCAAAAAGGGGTGGGCATTGCTGGGTAAACAATAGCTAGACAATGGGCATTGCTGAGGAATAGATGGCCATTGCTGGGCAAAAAGGGGTGGGCATTGCTGGGTAAACAATAGCTAGATGGTGGGCATTGCTAAGGAATAGATGGGCATTGCTGGGCAAAAAGGGGTGGGCATTGCTGGGTAAACAGAGGTGGTCAGTGTGTGCAGGGCTTAAACCAATGCCCACTATGCATATGCTAAACATTGGTGGCCAGTGGGCCTTGTATGTAGGAAACAAGTGGCCTGCAAATACTATATAATACCTGCACAATTGTGTCTGCTGCTCACGTTGCTGATCCTCTCCACTGTCTGCAGTGGGCGTAAACAGGAACTTGTCACTCAAGTGAAGGGGTATGGACGTTCGTACGCATGATGGATCGCATGCTCAAAAACACGGCATGAACAGCATACGATTCCAAGGGGCAAGATGTGCTGCACATCTGATCATTCGATCCAATTTAGGAGCTGCGGGATTGCGCATCGGATCGTATACAGGAAAAAAAATGCACGGTTTCTACAGGATTGATCATATGGCGCGTCGAAAATAGTGCAATCGGACAGAAATCGAGTAGGTGTATGGCCAGCTTAACCCATCCCCTACCCCGAAACCTAGCTCTCCCTCCCCACACCCTAAACCTAACCTTCCCCCTAGTGCCTAGGCCTAACCCTCCCCCCCTAGTGCCTGACCCTAACCCCTAACTCTATCCCTCCCCCAAGCCCCACCACTTACCGTCAGGATGCCGGCGCCGGGATTCTAACTGGTGTCGGCATCCTGGTATTCTGAGCGCTGGTATCCCAATAGCCGCCATTTCAACTACCTCCTGTTGAATGCATGGTGACATTTTTCCCTCTTCCCCATAGAATCCAAATAAAATATTACTAGCTGGAAGCAATATTTAAAACCCCAAAACTATGTAACATTAACTAAATCATACAGACTTATGAATACCATGAATAACTGATATAATAAGTGACAACTGTTTTTCGGTCATGAAGCAGTTAAAAAACTCTCCATCTGATTGGGTAAACTAAATAGCTGTTTATAAACATGTTCTTTGTAGTTTATTATTTACACATGCTAAGAGTATCCAGTGTTACAGTATGTTTGAATCTATCCAAGGCTAATTACGTAGGCCATGTTTTATTGCACACAAAACATATTCGCTCATTAATTATTTTGCCCAATGTAAAATATTAAAATGATAGCACATGGTTCGACTTAAAATTCCTAAGAACAATGCGATTTAGCTCTTTCATTCAGCTTCTTAATTTGCGCAGTTTTTGTTTTTTACATATCACTTTGTCTACATCCATTTTCCTGTACATTTCCTTCAACAAATAAACATAAACGTTTCATTTTACTTTATCTTGTAATAACATTTCACAAAATATTTACAATATATTCTTGTTTTTATTACAATTTTGACCAACTAACCAGAAAGGCATTTCCCTGTGAGAGAGAGGGGTTAGGGGTTTTCCTGCTCCCACCGTCTGAACCTGAACTATGATTAAATGGTTAGAGATGCAGGGTATGTAGATTCTGGTCTTGTTTATGCCATGTTGTGTATGCATGAAGGAATTATTACACTGCGTAGCTTTTGAGACAGGAATGTCACTTAGGTATTTGTAGCACATTATCTTTGTTTAGCTTTATTCAGGGGGATGTTGTATTCCCTCCCTGTCAGAGGAAATGTCAAGCTAAAAAGTTTATTATAATTTCCCCATTACTCCATATGTTTTGCCAGCATGGTGGCTGATAACCCTCAGTGGTGCACTGAAAGTATTCCTCCCTTTTCTCCAGTACAGAAAGTCAAAAGCCCACATTACTGTATATTTAGTCTTTTACAAGATCGTAAACATGTCTGCTAGATCCTAAAGATATAAATGTTGTTTACCCACTTCTAAGGAAAGCCTCGACCTAACCATGAGAAGTGCTTATGACAAATTCGAATGCCCAAACTTCAGTAAACATACAGGTACTTGATGATCCCGGATTACCAGGATAAATGGAATAATTTTGTAACTAGGATGGTGAATATGGGTCTGCAAGTGGTGCTACCCAGGGCCGTTACTAGGGTAGTGCGACCTGTGCCATGGCACAGGGCGCCGCAGTGCATTTGGGTCTATCAATTTTCCTGTTTATTATATTTCTCACTTGTAGCTTCCTCTTTTTTTATCCTCAACATCTCCTGGCCTCCCCTATCTCTTCCATGGCCCTTCCCCATGAAACCATGGCCCTTTTTTAGGTGCACTATCTTTTGTCCCTATTTTAAAAATGGGGGGGGTGCGCCAATTCTCTCTCTGGCACAGGGCACCAAAAAGTCTAGTTACGGCTCTGGTGCTACTTTGCAGAGTGCAGGGCAGAGAGGCGGAGCAGTTGTTGCCCCGTTGGCCACTATATTTGGGTTGCAGGGTGCATGGGAGCCTGGAGATCCGCCCGAGAGTTGCCTAGACTCGAACGAAGGATCAGTAGCAGATCAAAAGGGCGATAATCAGAACGATCGCACCCCCCGTAACAGACACACCTTATGCAGATTAGCGTTTTCGATGGCCACCCTCTTCTCTCTGGTGTGTTACACGGGCATGGGGGGGGGAAATTACTCTGATTGCCACCTCTCCTAGATCTGCCACTGCTAAGGATCTAAGTACAGTACTCAGCTTCCCTCCCGCCTGCACTATGTAGTGTCATGACATGTTGGAGGGGACGGAGGGAGTAGTCTGGGCCAGGCCAAGACATATAAGTGGCTTGCTTTTTGTGAGGCTTCACAATTTAGCAGACAGCCTTAGTTGTTGTTGGGTTTTGAGGTGAGGTTTTGGTTTTGGGCAACTTCTGGGTGGATCCAGGAAATCTATTTTACCTAACTTGGCACCAAAGAGATGGTGGGCGTAATATAGTCTGTGCAAACCTCGGGTTACTAACGTTATGTAGGTGAACCAGTTTTCATTTAATAAGTACTTTTACTTTACCGTAACCCACCGTGATCATGGGATCAGCTATAGCCAAAAATAATAATTAATTATGCTACTGTTTGGGCTTACAAAAATAGAGCCTATTGTTTTTCAAACTTTGTCGTAAAACAAGAAAAAACCCATGAACACACCTCATGCATCTCTTCTCCAGTTATTTTCTTTTCCAAGCCACAGGTCTATAAATAAATGTAGACTCCTGGCATCATTTGTTGCAGACCATGGAAGGGGTCATGTTTGAAGGTCTGTTATTGTGTCACTGTGGTACAGTGATGTCACATTAAAATATAACTAAGGCCAATTACATTTCATTATGAAGTCCATGCAGTCAGTCCAGACCTGACTTTCCACTCTGACTTTGTTTTTTAAAAAAGTGTAATGGATTACGCCATCAGAAACAACGATTTACACATTCCACAGATTTTACATTCTGGACATAGGATAAAACGGGTGTAGTATATATTACCGCCTGCCGCAAATCCCGAGAGCGGATGCCCGGCAGAGGTGAAGATATGATCGCTAATAAGGCAAGTATAACTAACCCTATTTTCCCTCCTAACCCTAACCCTCCCTTAGGAGTGCCTAACCCTAACCTCCTCCCCAAGTGCCTAACCCTAAGCCCCCTCTAAGTGCCTAAACCTAACCCTAAGTCTCCCGGGGGGTGCCTAACCCTAACCTCCCCGCGGGGGTGCCTAACCCCAACCCCCCCTTCCCCTAGCCTAAACCTAACCCTCCTGGGGAGTGCCTAACCCTAAATCTCTCCGGGAGCTCTAAACCTAACCCTCCCCCCCGTGGCTGTTCGCGCCCAGTGCCCGGCTTACCTTCGTTCGGTATGCCGGGTGTCGGGCTCCCGGCGTAGGTCTAATGACAGGCGTTAGGATTTCGATGCCTGTCATCAGTACCTAGCTGGGATTAGAAAGTCGGGAAGCCGGCGGTCTGTATTTAGACCGTCGGCTTCCTGACTACATGAAAACATTTATTTTATTATATGTATATTATAATGTAATCTGATACACAAGTTTCATTTCATGGGTGAAGTCGCATGTGACTGGCACCTCCTCATATGTCATAGCCTTCTTATTACATTTTCCATAGTCCATAGCTGTGAAATACATCCTGACAGCAATCAAGCATAACAGTGCTGTGGTGGGGGGTACAAAATGTCAACATTCATAATGTCGAAACATGGAATGTCAACATATTCTGAACGTCAACATGGATGGGAGTTCAACATGTCACATGTCAACATTCACAATATCGACATTGACATAATGTTGACATTGCCAAAATGGCGACAGTCGGCATGTTGGCCATGGAGTTTTGCATTGCCAAGGTAAGTATCTCTAACCATACTCACAGCCTAATCCTAAACACAGCCGAACCCTATCCCTAATCACATCCTAACCCAAATCACACCCTAACCCTAACCACAGCCGAAACCCTAACCCTAATCATAGCCTAACCCTAGCCTCAGCTGGACCCTAGCAACATCCTAACCCTAATCACAGCCAAACCTTAACCGCAACCAAACCCTAACCACAGCCGAACGCTAACCCTAATCACATCCTAACACTAATCACAGCGTAACACTAACCACAGCCTAACCCTAACACTGACAGCCGAACCCTAACCACATCATAAACCTAACCCTAATCACAGCTTAACCCTAAGCCTAATCACAGGCTAACCCTAACCACCGCCAAACCCTAACCCTAATCATAGCTTAACCCTAACCACAGATGAACCCAAATCACATCATGACTCTAACCACAGCCTAACCCTAACCTTAATAACAGCCTAACACTAACCACAGATAAAACCCTAACCCTGTTCACAGCCTAGCCCTTAACACAGCCGAACCCTAACCCTAATCACAGCTTAACCCCAACCACAGATGAACCCAAACCACATGCTAACTCTAACCACAGCCTAACCCAAACACTAATCGCAGCCTAACCCTAACCACAGCCAAACCCTAACCCTAATCACAGCCTAACCCTAGCAGTAAAGTGGTAGACCCTTTAACTCATATCCATATGCATTGCACTTGGATTATTGACATTACTAAAGGTTAATGAATAAAATCCATCCCTTATTGAACAATGTATGCCCCTGAGTAAACCTACTTGTGCTCACAGTCAGGGACAACTAAGTAATAAATATATCTAGACCGACCTTGTGTGGTAAAAAGTATTGCATTATTATTTATTAATTTATCCACGTGTTTTTGTTTTGCTACAATGCCAAAGTTTGATTCTATTCTGTTCAATCAAAAGGGCTGGTAGAACAAAGATACATAAAAAAAAATCCTCACAACGCAATCCACTATGACTATTGTATTAGACAACAGTTCTTTTCAGATAGCAGAGACTATACTATTAGATGGTCGTGCTGGCGACCTGCCAAAGGTGCACACAGCCGTTTTTGAATATACTTTGCATGAAACATAAAACAATTATCTGCCATTTTCTATATAAAAAAAAAAATCACTTTGCAGCAGAAATGTCAGCTGTTTCTAATAAATTTCGAAATGCCATACATTTTTTTTTCTCCAACCAAACCCTTAATGAGAAATATGCTTTCTGTTTTTAAAGCCAAAGAAAGTACAACATCATTTTGTATAACAATGTAAGATCCTTGGGCACTAAATATGAGTGTGCATTACAGTTTGCATATTTTACCTTATTTGTTTTCTCAGCTGCACTAGGGACTAAGCTAAACAGCGAGTAGATCTTTGACATAAATTCAATGCCTGTGATTAACTGTCTCTGAAGTACATCTGCTAAATAGTTCTACTTAGTGTTTATATTTGTGCTCGCAGCGTAAGTGTTCACAAAAGACAGATTTCAAAGAATAGAAAAAAAAAGTTGGATTCTGTTTGAGTACATAAAAAGCAAAGACCAGACAACGTAGTAACAATGCTGGGATGAGTAACCTACTGCATAACCCACATCTGCAGTCACGGTGTTCTAGGAAACACATCCAGGATGGCACTACCTGTTTTGTACTTTTACTTTACCCAACCTTTTATTGTTCTCTTTTATTATTCTGTATTATTTATAAGGTGCCACAAGGGTTCTGTAGCCCCGTACAAGGGGATAAAACTGACCAAAAAAACCCCAGTACAGAATAATACATACAGTATATAAAATACACATGGGATGTAGTTACCATCCTAGCGATTGGGATGCTGTCACCCAGAATGCTGGAGTTGGAACCCCGGCTCCAGAATCCTGACCACCAGCATCCCGATGGTAAGTATTAGGGTTAGGGGGAGGGTTGGGTGAGGGCTAGAATTAGGGTTAGAGGTTGGGGGTAGGCACTAGGGGGAGGGTTAAGCTGCTGCGAGGGGGAATAAGGATAGGATTTGGGGGTGGTTAGGGATAGGCTGTGGGAGGGGTGGGTTAGGATGCGGGAATGGTTGGTTAGGGCCTAGGGGAGGGTTAGGGGTTAGGGCAATTACCTTCAGGCATTGGGATTCTGACTGTCGCAATGCCCCTGTGACTGTCGGTATTATGACTGCCAGCATCACGACTGCCAACATCCCGTACCCAACCCATTCACATAGATACAAAATTAAAGTGTGCAGTTAGCATAATTATGTAGAGAAGAAAAAGGTGAGAGCTCATATGAGCTTGCAATATATCAGGGATATGGGTCAACACATTGTGGAAATGAGGGCAGAGACTACAGGATTACTGTAGTCGGAGGGTGGGGTGGTGGTAAAATAGAATTAGGAAAATCAGTTATAAGGGCGCCCATCAAAGGCTACAAGTTTGGATGAAAGTCTAATGGAGCAAGGGAGAGCATTCCAGAAGTTATGAGCCACTCAGGAGAAATCCTGAATGTGACAGTGGGAAGTGGTGATCAGGGAGGAAGTGAGGCTGCAATAATTAGATATTTTTTTTTATTATCTGCCTGAAATTTCTCTTTCAATTTGTCTTTCTGGATTTCTAGTTCTACCACATTATTCCCAACCAGACCGCAGAACAAAATGAATTGATATCATTGTTGTCTCAGCTTTATTTTAGGGCTCCAAGGGGGCAATTCCATTAAGCTGTGCGATTGTCGCATTCTGACCTTTTTGCTGGCGCCTTGCGACCGACCACCAACAACAGAGATATTTCCTCACACCACATAATGGTACACAGGAAAATCTGTGATGTCAGGTTACCATAATTCTGAGTGATGTGGGCAGCCGCACATCACGACCGACATCACTCAGAATCTAAATACCCCATAAATTTCTTGAGACGTTCAATGTATACAGGATGGCATTTTGTGGAAGGGAATACCTCCCAATATTCAAATGGGAGATTGTGCAAAATAAGCCCCATACCTGATCCACTCAAACTCTGCCATGATTTGATTCCAACTTCCGTCCACCCAGAAATGTCCATTTTCAGGGGGAAACTCCGATCCTTTAATTTCCAGATACTCAAGATTTTCCCGCCAAAATTGTGACAGTTGAGAGTATGGGAATAGAGGAAAAGGAAGATACTGGTACACACTCCACACTCCAAGCATAAACTCTGCAAATAACATGGACTATAACTGAGGTTTTTAGCGCATTTGGCCAAACATGGGAATTGCAAAGCAATAGCTGACCTAGATAACTGTGTTGGCGGAACTTTGTCTATCTGTGGTTCAACCTGTTCCACTGCAAAGCGGTGATTTAAGAAAGGAGGCGCAGTTACGAGTAGACTCTGGTAAGTCTCCTATGCCTTGTTCCCAGTGATTACTCTACTGTACAAGCGCAAATCTCTGGCAAAATGGTGTCTACGTCCGGTAATTTTACATGGCTGATGCTAGGACTCTGGAGAGGTGAGTATAATGTATGAGTGCAGGGTGTGAGCGCCCCTGGACCCCGGCGCCTGTGTGCACTGTACACCCTGCACCCATTAAAGATACAACTCTGGCAGTGGTAGGTGGTCTCTTGATTGCATTCTGTGATTGGTATTTCTGCTGATACACTAATAATGGGGGGGGCCCTATGGTTTAGACTAGGAAATATTGCGCCTTTTGAAAAATGGCTGCATGAAGCAGAAATAATATCTTCCTAGGTGGTAGTGCAGCTTTAAATACTCTTTTTATTTGACAGCCTACCAAATGTATGTGGTTTTGTCATGTGTTGACAGAGTTATAGGATTTTGGAGCAAGGGTATGGGATTATATATTAGAATGTACCAAGGTTGCTAAAGTATTAAGTTTCCTGCCCACTACTAATACTCTAAAGTCTATTACCGCATTTAAGCAAACGTTAATCAACCTTCATCATTCAGCATTTCAGCTATTTCAGACAAGTGGCTTCACATCGCAGTTCAGATTGTTTATTGTACTATTGTACTGCAAATGTAAACTGGTTACAAAACAGCTCTTAATCTGGAGAACAAGAAAGACCAAATTAACTTACTGTTTTATCTCTATTTCTTGTTTTCACTCACTGTCTGTGTTATTATTCTTGTTCATTTACCTCTTCTATACTCTTCTATACTTTCTACACTTTCATTCTCTTAGCTCCATACAGACAGGAAATCTAAGGCCCGTATTCAATTCGTTTGCACTCGCGATACTTTTTCGCCTGTCAGACTTTGGGCCTGATTCAGAGCCACTCGTAAGCGGCAGCTCGTTCGCTCCGAGCGATGTTTGCCCAACTGCGCATGCGTACGGATCGTTATACGCATGCGCGAACCAGTCAGTGCGTCCGAAATTCATGTGTTCGCAAAATAGCGAATGCCTGCTATTTTGAGTGACAGAATGAGGCGTATGTGGGTGGTAACAGGGGAAGGTGCTTGCAAACGGGGAGTGGAAATCCGATCGCAGGCATGCTTAAAGGTCAAAACGGGCGTTTTAAGGGTGTGCATAATTAATCCAGCAGCGTCATTGACCACGTCACTTGGTTTTTTTTAACTCAGAACTGCTCGCAAAATAGTGGTTGAAAAAACCAGCCCCAAGAATAGCGAGCAGTTCATACGCTGGTCGATGTACTCGATTAATCTAATAAATAGCGGACATGACGTATGGTGCGAGCGGCCAGGGGGCGTATTTTTCAAATTTACGTTCGCATGTTTTGCTCGCTCGTTCAGACTTAGAGGCGTGAACAGTCCGCAAAGTGCAAACGGTTCATTTGAATAGCCACCCCTTTTTAGAAAACGAACGACCGCAAATAGCAAACGGCTCTGAATGAGGGCCTTTTTGCCTACATCGCATATTTTAGCCGCGGAAATTTATCGTACGTGTACCCGCGATTCACCCCATTCAATTCCATAAGATGCGAAAACAGAGATACGCGATGTCAGAACAGACGAAAAGTGGTGTCTGAAACGGGGAATCAGCCTGAACCCCCCCAAAACATGCGGAAACATTGGGGATCAATGTAGTAGTGCCCGATTAGCCCTAATGGAACAGTTAGGGGTACTTAAGTTCACACAATTGCCACTAATTCGCGTCTTTGCACAAGTGGTGAAGATTAGCATTAAGCAGTATTTTTAGGAGAAAATAAGTAGTCGTGTCAAATTTGGGGTACTTGAAAATGGGTGCAAGCATATTTAAAAGTTGCCAAAGTGAAGTTATAAGAAACGTAAAAAACGCACCTTCAGCAAACACATGCAATCAAAAAACACCTTACCCATACTTGAAGACCCCTCAAAAGTCAATTTCGCTAGCTTTTAAGTTTGTACCCCCACTTTGCACTTTTTCGCCCCCTTTTACAAGGTGCTTTTTTGGGGTGTTCCTTACTTTTTTTAGTTTTTTTTTTATGCAGTTATCTTTTGGGGGGGCTGTCCCAAGTGTGCTGAGTGGTTTCCCCATCTTTGCACCCCTAAATAGCGATTTTGCACTTTTTTTCTCCACCTATTCAGAGGCGAATCTTTTTCGCCTATTACATTGCACTGCGTTTTCACATATGCGAAAGGTGTTTGCAATTGAATCCTTAGATAAGTTTCCGACTGGCGAAAAGTCGCAATTGACGATACTTTTTCGCGGATCTCGGCTTTTCGCTTCTAATTGAATACGGGCCTAAGTTGCCAAATGCAGAACTTGTGGACTTAAGATGAATTTGGCACAAATGCACCCATTGGGCCGCTGCGTTCTCTGCTGCTGAGAAATGCCCCTTAAAAAAATGCTCTGCACAACCTTGTGCGGGGTTATGGGTTCAGATGGAATTGTGCGCACTGCAAAACACTAGAAACGCCAATTCAGGGCCTGATTTAGACCCGGACGGTATCTGCAGTGCGCTCGCTATTGCCGATGGTTGCTAATCTGTGCATGCGTATGCATCGCAGTGCGCATGTGCGAACTCCACTGTGCGATCACAGATCCCTCGCTCGCCCAGCAAAACCAGCCCAGCAGAGTGAGTGACAGGAGAGGCCGTTTGTGGGTGGTGACAGGGGCAGTCCAGTAAAAACGCGGGGGGTTGGAGATGCGAACGCAGGCGTGCCCGAGTGTTTCAATGCCGTTTTAGAGGCAGCGTCATAGTACACGTCACCAGCCAATTTTTTCCTCTGTTTTCCTCGCAATGCTTGCGGTAAAAAAAAAGCTACCACAAGCGCTGCGTTCACATCCGATAGTGGTCGATGTACCAATGTTTTCATAAACTTCCAGGAGATGACGTGGGGCAGTGGGCGTCTCTGCATACGCTAAGGGGAGTCTGCATACACAAAGCGAACGCTTGTACAGGTACGATGGGCATGCTTATGTCTTGGCGAGCGATCGCTCCCGCCTGCTTCACTTTCAAATATTTGCATATGCATCATGCGAGCGTACGCTCATAGCGACCGGGTCTGAATCAGGCCCTCAGTTTGCTGTTCCTTTATAACCTCTCTCATCACTGATTTCACATTTTTCATACTGCTTAAGCTTCATAGATTTTGTAGCCCATGAAAGTAGCGGAACATTGGGACTTTTATTTCACATGTTACAATTGCACAATTGAATATTTTTTTTACAGTGTTAGTAATGTCCCCTCTTTCTTTCCATCCTGCTAACCTGGAACATCCTCCAATTTAAAACTAATTTAAATATCTCTTCGCACAACATGAAATCTTGTGTTTGTATGTGGGGCAATATGAGATTCATTGATGCTTTTAGCATGCAGAGAGTAATACTTTATTGGCCCATTATCTGCAAGTACAGTACCTCTCACCTGAGGATGCAGACTTCTGCATTACCCCATACTTACCTACACTCCTGGAAGAGTAGGCAGAAATCTCGCATCCCGCCCACTTCCTAGTGAAAGGGTGGAGCCTAATGACGTCTACAGTCCGGCACCACCCTCAGAATCTGTCAACAGCATCTCCTCTCCGGGTTGCTCCCAGAGAGGAGATTTGTAAAGTCAGTAGGTATGGATTACCCACATCTGTTCCCATTTTCCATATGACAGGTGCATTTTGTCAGATAATGCAGTTTGCACTTCGTTTCCATATAAATTACCCTAATTGAAACTGTAATTGACTTCTGATAGATACATTTTAGATGTGTATACAGCTCCAATACACATGTGGCTCTCCCAATTCCACTTATCAGGAGACAGCAGGGTGTAATATGCTTTTTGGGTGATAGTTTTGAAATGGTCTTGAAAAAGTTGTAATATAGAGTGAATCGTGTTGACACTAAGGGGTAAAGTTACTGAAAGTCAATTTTGGTTCCATTTGAAATTGACCTAAATAGAACCAATATCCCCATAAAATCGACCACAGTTTTTCTATTAAACATACGGTAGATCATATACTAACAGTCGATTTTGGGTTTCATTCTAATTTCGATGGTGCATTGGTTTCTTCTTGAAGTTATATTTGAAGTTCTAAATGTGGTCCATTCAACCTCAATAGAACCCAAAATTGACCCAAAATTATACAAAAGCATTCCTATTGGCCAAAACAATCACTGTATTACCCACAAACACCTTCATCCTAGTGCTAATTTGCATATCCACGATTTTGAAAAAGTCATTGTTATGCCTTTAAATGCCTGATTTATACAGCCAAAGTACTCCACATGCTTCTGTCCCATATTTTTTCCATCATATTGAGTTTTCAGACAATTCTACATGATTTAAAACCGAACATAACTGTTTCTGAAGGTTCTATTGAAAATAGAGCTTTTGAGTCGAGCTTTGGTCTATTTTTGGTCTATTTTCAAATGGACTGTTAGTAAATAAGCTTTTTCTACCGATGACTATGGGGAAGCACCGATGGTCTATTTGAAGTTCTATTTGTGTGGGAAGTCGAATTTCTGGGGATTTTAAGGGTATTTAGAGTCGGTTTTGCCTTTAGTAAATACCTGATTGTCAAAATCACCACCAGTTCACCCCAAAATTGCCACAAAATAGAATGGAACAGAAAATCGACCCTTAGTAAATTTTACCACCAGGAGTGTTTGTCTGCTGCATAAGCCTGATTTTATAAACTATCACCCGATGGACATATTGCACCTTGCCATGTCCCGATAAGTGGAATCGAGATAGCTGCAAGTGTATTGGAGCTATATACACTACTTGAACCTGGATAGCTGTGAATACAAGTGGATTACACCAGAATTGGGTATGCCAGTGAGATAGCCTTCAAGGCACCTAAAGCTCTGTTTTAACAATACAGATATAATAGCAGTTGAAAATACAAGCTAGTTAATCGGTCAGTGTTAACAGAGACCCAAGGACATAGTGTAGGTAATTCCCCCTATAATAGAAGTCTATTGATGCATACTAACCAGGGTTCTTGTGGTGTAAAGATTTTCAAGTCATTTGTCTCCACTAAAGAGAGGACAATTTAACAGCATTTACTTTAAAAGGTGAGCTCACTAATATAACGAGCATTTGCAACATAGTAGCTTATTGTATTTATATTTGCATTTTCTGTTTACAATGCTTACATATTATATGGAACATTACAATTTTAAATTATATAAAGAGAAGCCTTATTGTATTTATCATAAAGCAGATTTTATATTAATGTTTTTTTCTGGTGCACTCTGGTGTTTTTTCTTTTTCTTCACTGTCTATAATATAGAGCAAGACTATCAACTAGTTCATACAGACTAGCAGACTAGCAGAAAAATTAAAACTATTAATTTTTTTAACAATTTGTATACTTTACTGTATTATCTGAGCAACGGGAGAAAAGAAAAAGCAGCCAGCAATTTTCACAGGCATGTGTTATATTTGAAATTTTTGTGTTTTTAACCTTTTATGTTTATTAAGTGTATTTTTTTAATTAGTAGTATGGTTGATTGACCCTGGATGTGTACTGTCCAGCTGCCTGGTTAATATTTGTCTAAGAAGATGCCATGTTAGAGGGAGGATAGCAGATTTATGTATAGCCTATTAGGCCTGCCAGCAAATGAGCCAACAGACAGCTAATGGCAAAATGATGGGGTCTTATACATTCCAGACTTCCCTTCTCACCAACATGAGGCTGGGAGCCAAACTGAAATTGTGAATTGAATTATCTTCTTGCATCTCCCCACAAAGATTGCTATTTCCTTCATTTTGGTTATGAAAACATTATTTGCCTAATACTATCTTTGTATGTAATTCTTATGAATTGTTTCTGTATATACTTTGAGCATTGTATCTTTCTCATGTTAAACTTCATTTAATAAGATTGGTCTCTGTGATTCTTATCGGATCTATTTTGCCTGTGGATTTGGCTATTCCATGCAACATATCTGTACTATGGGATTTGTGATTTGTGTAGGTAGTGGAAACTTCCTACTTGGAGTGTGTTGCTCTTGATATCCTTTCCATGGTGGCAGAGCCTGATAATTAATAGTGTGTGGGAGAGATACTCCTAAGTGCAGGGCCGAATAAAAGGCAGGGCGACAGGGGGAGTCGTCCCGGGGCCCCCACACATAGGGGGCCCCCACACACTGTCCCCGATCCCCGGGCGCTTCTACTAACATTTAACTGTTCCCTGCTGCTATCCGCATAAGAGAATAGCTGATCTGCTGAGGACAGCAGCAGGGAACAGTAGACTCACTACAGTGAATGTCTTGTGAGATTATATGTCAAATCTCACGAGACTGTGGCTAGTCTCAGAGAGAAGAGCCCAGGCTACCTGCCCTGCAGTGCGTGCAGGGCATAGCAGCTGAGTCAGGCACTCAAGGAACCATTTCCCCGGGTGGCGGGCCGCGGAGCTGAGGGCTGAAGGAAAGGTAGCCAGCTGCCCCACCACCGCACACATTGTTATCATTAATATATTATATGACCGTATATATATATAAATATTAGGGATGTGCAGGCTCGGTTCTACTCGGTTCCGTTCGTTTTTTTTTACCGAATCCTATTGGCTATCCAAAACTGGTGACAGCTGAAACCCAATAAGATTCGGTAAAAAAAAACGAACGGAACCGAGTAGAACCGAGCCTGCACATCCCTAATAAATATATATATATATATATATACATACATTTATACTGTGTATGTGTATATATATATATATATATATATATACACTGTATATATAATATACACACATATAGATACACAGTATAAATGTATGTGTATGTGTATATATATATATATTTAAACATTATTATCATTAATATATTATATGAGCGTATATATATATATATATATATGTATATATATATATATATATATATATACACACACACATATACAGTCAGGTCCATAAATATTGGGACATTGACAGAATTTTCAGATTTTGACCTCTATTCACCACCACAATGGTTTTGAAATGAAACAAACAAGATGTGCTTTAACTGCAGACTTTCAGATTTAATTTGAGGGTAATTACATCCAAATCGGGTGAACGGTGTAGGAATTACAACAGTTTCAATATGTGCCTCCCACTTTTTAAGGGGCCAAAAGTAATGGGACTATCAACTCAAAAGCTATTTCATGGACAGGTGTGGGCTATTCCCTCATTATTTCATTATCAATTAAGCAGGTAAAAGGTCTGGAGTTGATTCTAGGTGTGACATTTGCATTTGGAATCAGTTGCTGTCGACTCTCAATATGAGATCCGAAGAGCTGTCACTATCAGTGAAGCAAGCCATCATTAGGCTGAAAAATCAAAACAAACCCATCAGAGAGATAGCAAAAACATTAGGTGTGGCCAAATTAACTGTTTGGAACATTCTTAAAAAGAAAGAACGCACCGGAGAGCTCAGCAACACCAAAAGACCCGGAAGACCACGGAAAACAACTGTGGTGGATGACAAAATAATTATTTCCCTGGTGAAGAAAAACCCCTTCACAACAGTTGGCCAAATCAAGAACACTCTCCAGGAGGTAGATATATATGTGTCAAAGTCAACAATCAAGAGAAGACTTCACAAGAGTGAATATAGAGGGTTCACCACAAGATGCAAACCATTGGTGAGCCACAAAAACAGGAAGACCAGATTAGAGTTTGCCAAACAACATTTAAAAAGCCATTACAGTTCTGGAACAACATCCTATTGACAGATGAGACAAAGATCAACTTGTACCAGAGTGATGGGAAGAGAAGAGAAGGAAAGGAACTGCACATGATCCAAAACATACCACCTCATCAGTGAAGCATGGTGGTGGTAGTGTCATGGTGTGGGCATGTATGGCTGCCAATGGAACTGGTTCCCTTGTATTTATTGATGATGTGACTGCTGACAAAAGCAGCAGAATGAATTCTGAAGTGTTTCGGGCAATATTATATGCTCTTATTCAGTCAAATGCTTCAGAACTCATTGGACAGAGCTTCACAGTGCAGATGGACAATGACCCGAAGCATACTGCAAAAGCAACCAAAGAGTTTTTTAAGGCTAAAAAGTGGAATGTTATGCAATGGCCAAGTCAATCCCCTGACCTGAGCATGCATTTCACTTGATGAAGACAAAACTGAAGGGAAAATGCCCCAAGAACAAGCAGGAATTTAATACATTTGCAGTACAGGCCTGGCAGAGCATCACCAGGGATGAAACCCAGCATCTGGTGATGTCTATGCGTTCCAGACTTCAGGCTGTAATTGCCTGCAAAGGATTTGCAACAAAGTATTAAAAAGTGAAAGTTAGATTTAGGATTGCTTAGTTTGTCCCATTACTTTTGGCCCCTTAAAAAGTGGGAGGCACATATAGAAACCGTTGTAATTCCTACACCGTTCACCTGATTTGGATGTAATTACCCTCAAATTAAATCTGAAAGTCTGCAGTTAAAGCACATCTTGTTTGTTTCATTTCAAAGCCATTGTGGTGGTGAACAGAGGCCAAAATATGAAAATTCTGTCAATGTCCCAATATTTATGCACCTGACTGTATATATATATATAAATATATACACATACATATAAACAGACAGTATGTGTGTATGTATACAGTACATATATATATATATATATACATACATACACAAACATTTATACTGTGTATGTGTGTATGTATATATATATATATATATACACTGTATATTTAATATACACACATATAGATACACAGTATAAATGTATGTGTATGTATGTATATATATATATATATATATATATATATATATATATGGTATACATACACACATACTGTCTGTATATACTGTATATACATAAAATGTATGCGCCTGTGTGTGTAAATTTATATATATATATAAATATATACACAGTATATAAACATACACAGTATAAATGTGTGTATGTATTTATATATATATATATACACACACACACACATTCATTTATACTGTGTGTAGTATGTATTTGTGTGTGGTCATATATCTATATATACATATATACTGTGTGTGTGTGTGTGTGTGTGTGTGTGTATATATATATATATATATTTTTTTTTTACATATATACGCTCAGAATATATATATATATATATATATATATATTTATCACAATGCTGGTTGATACATTATATTTTTTTATAACATTGCCCATATAATCACTTTGATTTTATTGATTTGGACCCCCACAAGTTTGTTGCCCAGGGGCCCCCACAGACCTTAATCTGGCCCTGACTGTAGACAGACTAGGAGGTTGGTTTTTGATTACCTCTATGTGAGACCAACATTCTCGACAATGTCGACAATGTTACAGACAGCGGTTAGAGAGTGGAGTATCTTGGAACTGGGTTCATGACATATGAGATAGATAAATATTATATATATATATATATATATATATATATATATACAGTATATATACTCCAACAAAATCCGGCACTTACTGGTATAGTTGTAGCTTCACCCTGTTGCCAGCACATACGAGTCCAGTCCAGACCTGCAACAATAAAGATCCAAAAAGTGCGGCACTCAGAGGATTCAATATGCAAAATGGATTTTACTCCTGTGGTCAACGTTTCAATGAATCAACATTTTCGTCAGGAAAATTCAGATAGATATAATTGAGATAGATAGATATGAGATATAAATATGAGATATATATGAGATAGATATTGTAGATATGAGATAGATACTGTAAATATGAGATAGATACATAGATAGATATGAGATAGATAGATATGAGATAAATGGATATGAGATAGAAACTGTAGATGAGATAGAGATAGAGAGACATATAGATAGATAGATTTAGATAGCTAGGTATTGTGGCAAGAATCACATAGACCGGGTAAAATCCAACAGATGTTTATTTTCTCACCACAGGCAGGAATACAGGACAGTGCAGTTTTCACAGGCAAAATGTTACAGACTGGTACACAGAATCTTCCAAACAGTAATACAGTTCTTTTTAGTGGACTCACAGGTCCAGGATCCCTAACACTAATCACACCCGGCCCTATAAAATACATAGAGATGCATATAGAATTAGATAGCTAGGTATATAGATAGATAGAGAAAAATGTCTAAGCAATGATATTTAAATCCAAACTATTTTACAATATTCTTTTGAAGTTACAGTATAGAGGGTGATAGGAAGTTGGTCGAATTACAGGGTTTAACCATATTTACAAACCACAAAAAGTTGTACTTTGTGTGTTTCCTTGTTAGTAGTTCTTACACACAGAGGCCTGGTCATAGTATTTATAATAATCGGCATCCCTTGGGATAGGTGCTAATTATTTATAATGGAGAAACTACAGTATTTCTTCTAGTAATTACAAACATTTGTGAGTAAGGCATATTTTTATATTTTCCCTCCCTCTGGCAGATTTTCCTGTTTTAATTTTGAACATTTTATAATAAAAGACTATTTTAACTAAATTTGGTACTTCTAAATATCTATAAAAATACACAATGTTATGTTATTGTTTTAGTAAAAACGTCTTTTTGCTCATGAAGTAAATTACACCTTTGTGCCTACACAAAAGTTTTTTACTGTGATACATAAATATCCTCTAAATCTGTCCCCTCCCTCTCATTTGCCTAAATATTGTGGTCTTCAGAGAAACAGTGACTGCAAACTAGGGGTGTGTGACCTGTGCCATTGCACAGGGCCCTGGGGCAACATTGTCGCTGCCCCATAGCACCCGCATGTGGCTTGCAGGGTGCCTGTAGTACTGCTGCAGAGCTGCCCTGAGTGTCCAAGGGACGCTCCAGTCAGACACCCTGCAGCCTGTAGAGCTGCCCGTAGCATCTTTAGGATGCTCTGGCTAGTGCTCTACTTTCTAAAGCTGGCGTCCCCGTCCCCGAGGTATGACATCGTGACATCATGAGTTTAGGGGGCAGGGTAGCAGAGGGTAATATAACATTCATATTCCCTCCTTCAAACGTTTGGTCTTTTGTGGGACAGTCCAGGTTTCTGCTGCCAAATGGGAAAGTGGGGTGGAGGCTAAATGATTTAAGAATGGAGCATCACTATTCAGTAGTATGGTTTGGATGGAACTGAATTATTTTTCTACTACTGATTAGTGCTCAGATTACTGGAAGAAGTGTCCCTGCCATGTCATAACAACAGTAGGACATGCTTCACTACATTAATTATGAAGCACTGATATAAACCCAGTTCAAAGCATTGACCTCAGCAGGACTAAACTAAAAAGAGGTGGCACTTTATCTTGATGTAGAGGTTACATATCTGTTGTATAGATAACAAGTTCACGAGAGATAAAGAGGCCAATCTGGGCCTGTTTGACATTGGGGTTCTTACTGTGGCTGACCACAGCAGTAATAAGCCACTCCAGTCACACTCTGCTGTGTGAGTTTCTCATAGAGACCAGCTGCTGGGATCTCCGGAACTCTTGGTTATTCCAGGGTCCATCTGGGCGTCGCAATCTTGGTGTGGCCTATGTGGATTCAGATTTGTCTTCCTCCTCTGGGCATCGCCATCTTGGCAGAGTCACACGCGATCAGAGTCCCATTCACACGATTCCTGCAGCCTATCACAGGTGAAAGCACCCTTTTTAAACTCCCTACTCCTAACAAACCTTGCCAATTCCTTGTCTATCTTGGGTATTTAATGTAAAGTGTGTGTACTGCATATGTGTGTGTGAAAGTGTGGTATTAATATAAATACAGTGAGATTCTTAATGTAATGCTTATGTGTGAGCAGGACAATATTCCACTCTATGCTGGTCCTGCTCCCAAATATGTGATGTCATGATGAGGGAGCAGGACCACTGGAATTTGGAAGGAGCTGACCACCTGGAATGTTATAAGGATGCTCCAGGTGGTGATACTTCACTTGGCTTTCTAGGCTGCAGGATGCTAAATGGTAGTGCCATGGGGGAATGATGTAGCTGCCCCGAAGTCCCTCTGCCCTGGGAAGCAGCAACGCCCACCCATCCTTAGATACGATCCTGTGTGGGAGGGCATTATAATGGGGCAAATAATTTTAATGTCATATGGAGTCTCTGACATAATGTCTTATATATTTTTTGTATGATTTATATATATATATATATATATATACTGTAAATATACTGTATACTGCATATATAATATATATATCTTTATCTTTACTTTCAGCCTTTATAAAGGATGTCGGTCAGCGGATGGAGATATGTGGCTCGTATAGTATATAACATAAGTTATGAACTTTGGTTGATCTGTGAAGCTGCATTATATAGTAATAGTGAGATGTGGTGCTTACTGAAACATCAATTATGAAGACTGATTGCTTGTTTGATACTATCTAATGCAGCAATTGACTAATATTTGGATGTATTGTAACAACTGTTTAACATGGAATTACATTACTTTAATATACAGTGAGGGGTTATTATTTTTTTCTTAAACATGGTTGCTATTGATTTTGTGTTGGGGCTGGTTGGCAGACAGGAGGGTATGTAGTTATGTGACCGGCGGCCGTAAAGTGATGCGATACATGCAGTGTCGGACTGGGGCATGAAGGGCCCACTGGGGAATGCAGTGTAGGGGCCCATGCTTAAGGGGTGTGGTTATCCATCAGAGGAGGTGTGGCCAGTCACCCAAAATTCTTGGCTTATCAATAGGTATAGATTGTATAGAAGGGAACCAATTACCCATATTGATCAGTGGTACTGCTCCACCAGATAACTGACCATCTAATAGAGTAAGAATGTATAATTTGAGGTCTGAAACCTGACACCTTGAAGAGGGGATGGGCCCTTAGGCAGTGGGGCCCACCTGGGATTTCCCCTGTACCCCTGTGGGCCAGTCCAACCCTGGATACATGCATGAGGTAGGGGCAGCGCTGTTTCTCCATGCGTTACCCTCTCTATGAATACCGAAAGCAGAGAAATTCCCTGTTTACCGCAAAAGAGGGCATTTCTCTGCTTTAGGAATAGACCCCAATGTTTCAAATCTAGAGTATAAGGGGTATATTCAGGAGTACAGGGGAAATCCCTGGTGGACAACACTGACTGAGGGCCACCTTTCATCCTCTTGGGGTGAGTTTCTATATTGTGCACTTGAATTATAAAAAATTCTGTCCTTAGTTTGTTTCTATGGAAACTAAATACAAATTAGCCCTCCTGACAATCAAAGTAGGCATTCCCTTGTCTGTTCTTTATAAAGGGGCCCTGTGCTTTGCAGGCTGATTATATCTAATGGTTGTCCAAGTCCCTCTGTGGTGGCTGGCCACACCCCCTCTGGATACTGGCAACACCTCTTAAGCATGGGCCCCTACCACTGCATTTCCTGGTGGGCAATTCATGACCCAGTCCGACACGGTATATTTACTAAAGGGCGGTTTATAGAAGTGGAGATGTTGCCCATAGCAACCAATCAGATTCTACGTATCATCTACTTATGATTTATCTAGCACCATACATGCCTACCTTTCCAGTTTTCACTGGAGGCTCCCAAGTTTTTGGGTAACCCTCCGCACCCCCGGAAGGGTAAGCACTTTTCCTGCATTCTGCCCACTTCCTAGTGAAGTGGGCAGAATGGGGAGAATTTCCGTGGTGATCGCAGGTCTCTATGCAGGGGGCGGGGCTTAATGACACTATTCTTCATGATTCGTGTAATTTGGCTCTGCCCCCTTTTTAAATTTGAGCCAATCGCGACACTTTGTCATGAGGGGGTGGGGTTTAATGACACAAATTGTCAGGCCCCCGCCCCCGTCACCACCCTCCTGCTTGTTTTACACAGGCATCTCTCTGGAACAGTAATATAAAGGCAGGCAAGTATGTCTAGCACCTTCTAGAAGATAATAGCTAGAATCTGATCTCCTCTTCTATAAACTTGCACTTTAGTAAATATACCCTATGATTAGAATTATGAGCAGAAAGGAACAGTTTTATTATGCAGTAAGTCACTTTTGAAAAACAGGTACATTCCCATGGATAAATCTTTCAAACATATGACTGTGCCTGTAATTAATATTTGAGGGACCTACAGCAACTCTGCGCTTCTTACAAGTAAACATCAAGGTAGTTCAGATTACCAGTGGTTTTGAGATTCACACAGACTATGCAGTCATCTAAACCACTGCCTCCTACAGCATGGAACGTCTTCATAAATACAGTTCTAAACATGAGAGATGTTACTGAGATCACTTCTCTAATCAACCGCCGGGAGTGTCTCATTTTCCTGTCAGCTGAGTCACCAGCGAGCTCTTACCGTTTGTATTATATCAACACGCGGAGTGGAAAGGATGAAATCACAGCGTCAAACATGTAAGAAGATGCTTAGACAAGTCTCCCGGGAAAGGTGATTCCTTCTGAGTTGTAAAATGTACTAAGCAAAAAAAAGGGCAATAAAGTCTTGGCAGAATTTTTAGATGTTGCTACTGCAGATCGGCACCTGACTTGTTGTTTTACTAATTATAAAAAAGCTAAAATTCTAGTGCCTGCAATTAGTGAAGGGCAGTTTTGTGAAAGACCTGTTTGCTTTGCATTTTCTTATGCGGTTTCAGAATCGCACAATGACAAAAGGACAAACTGTTAAACAACCACTGGAAAATAGTAATATTACAAAGTGCTATAGTGTGCATTGCGGTTTCTCATTTGTAAATAATACAAACTGTCAAATTTATCAAAGTGACAGTTTTGCAAACAGCTGGAGTACTCGCCGGTAAGAGAGGTGGTTGAGAGATAGTGCAAACAGCAGGTTGATCCAACGGGATGCAGTCAGGAAGCCGATGGTCGCAATGCCGACAGCCGGCTTCCCGACTGACAAATCCCGGCAAGGTACAAATGACAGGCATCGAAGTCTCTGTCATTAGACCTACGCCGGGAGCCTGACACCCGTCTTACCAATCGATGGTAAGCCGGGCGCCGAGCGCGGACAGCCACGGAGGATGGGGGGGTTAGGTTAGGGGCTCCCGGGGGGGGACTTAGGGTTAGGCAACTCCGCTGGAGGTTAGGGTTAGGCTAGGGGAAGGGGGGTTAAGGTTAGGCACCCCCAGGGGGGGGCTAGGGTTAGGCACCTCCCCCGTGAGACCTAGGGTTAGGCTGAGTGGAAGGTGGGTTAGGTTTAGGCACTTAGAGGGGGGTTAGGGTTAGACACTTGGGAGGGAGGTTAGGGTTAGGCACTTTGGGGGGAGGTTAGGGTTAGGCACTTGGGGGGGAGGTTAGGCACCCCAAAGGATTGTTAGGGTTAGGGGGGAAAAAAAGGTTAGTTAATACTTACCTTTTGTAGCTTCGGGATCTTCACCTCTGCCGGGCTTCCGCTGTTGGGCCGGCGGTAAATCATACTGATTCCGATCCAACAAAAGTGTTGCAAACTGTAATAAGGTGGCGCTTCCTGTTCTGCCTCTGCCCCTAAACCTGTGACCGCCAGCTCTGGGAAGTAGATCATTTCCAAGAGCATCCTTAGAACGCTCCAGTCAGCTCTGCAGTCTGCAGGGTGCCTGCTCGGGGCGTCCTTCAGACTGTGCAGTAGCGCCGCTAATGGCTGCAGGTGCCGCAGGGCAGCGACGGTGCTACCCCCAGGGCCCTATGTGACGCCATCATTCACACATCCCTAGTTATGGCCCTGCTCTATTGTTATTGTATTTTCCCCCATATACAGAAATAGGGAACACGTCCCAAGCTCAAGAGATAATTCAGATCAAAATGGACTGCATTGACGATTGCTCACATTACCCTGCGTTTTTTAATCTTTCCTGAGTCTATACTGTACCTCAAACATAAAGATCGAGTTTTGCAATTATTATTATTTTTTTTATATAGTGCTTTTGATTGCATTAAAAAAATAAATTTCAGTTACCAGTGTTTGTAGCCTCAGCACAGTAAAGAGACGCGATTAAAACAAACTTGAATGATTGCAGATTTTTTTTTTCTATTAAAATAATTATAATAATAATTATAATGCACACACATACATAAATTAACAATTATATTTATACTTTATTTTGGCCCACATAGGTAGAACAAACCTCCAATAATATGCACATATTGAACACCCTGATAAACCGTTATATCATTCATGAATTTTGTTTATTGAAGAAAGTTGGACAAATGTTGTAAATTTATTTTACATAATTATTTATTGAACATTTGTACCACTACCAAGTACCAAAGCATAGGTTCTGACTTTTTACAAACCAACCCAAACAAGCATGTGGAAATATTATATATACATTATTATATACAGATAAACAAAAAGGCCTAATAAGTCTACCACAGAAATTAACATAGGCTAAATAATTAAACTTGGCTACTGGTTTTGAAATGAATGTACAAAGAGAAGACTCAGGGGGAGATGTATCAAACCTTTGAGACAGATAAAATGTTGAAGTTGGCCACAGCAAACCAACTTTTAGCCATACTTGGAAACTCTCCCTGATTGTAAGGGTGACTCCATGAAATAGCAGCAATCTCTCTTACTCCCTGAAGAGTCTAGCAATCTCCCTGATTGCACCTCACCCACATTTTGTAGCTGTTATATATAAAAAATGCAGCGATATACACATTCAAATGGGATCATTATTGTAATATTCCTGCATTGGTTATAAGGCACTATGGGCCTGATTCAGACCCACTCGCGAGCGCTGAGCGCTCGCAAGCGGGTCGATGTTGGGCCAGTGCGCATGCGCACGACGGACCCGGCTCCGTCATGCGCATGCGCGAGACCCGGATAGCGACGGACAAGCCGTCGCTATAGGTCTCGCTACAAACGGGGCGTGCTGTCGATGGTGAGTGACAGAACGCCCCCTTTGGTGGGCGTGCCGGGGGTGTGGCTGGCCAGACGGAGGCGTTCCCATGGGAACGCCTACTGTCTGGGGCCGGCCCCACTGACATCACAAGTGATGTCAGTGGGAGTGCTTTCGGCTCTGATAGAGCCAAAAGCACTCCAGGGCTTGCGGCAGACGAGACCCTACCACAAGGGTCTCATCGCAACCCCATCTTTTTGGCCTCTCGCAGGAGGCCGCTCTAAAATTCAGAGGGACGGCCCTGATTCAGAGCAAGCGCTCTGTCAGAGCATCCAGCTCTGAATCAGGGCCTATGATCCCTATGGCTACATGTATTTTCTGAAAAGTATCAGTTTGTTTTCATCAAGAAGTAGATCTTACTAACTGCTTTGGGGATCGTTTACAGTAAAAGGTGTGAACTCATGTTGGTGTTGTTATGTGGTGATGCAGTGCCATGTAATGAAATGGGACAATAAATTGGGTGCCAGTCATTAACTCTCCCCGTGGGTCTTCATGCAATCTGCCTCTCTTTGCGCCCTCCTCCAGGGAGACAATATACAGATGCTTACCCAGGCCCGCTGAGAGCTGCGGCGGGTCCGGGTAATAGGGGGCGTGGCCTAATCGAGGGAGGCATGGCCACGCCCCCTTCTCGGGAAAAAGAATGCTGCGCGCTGGGGAGGGGGGCACTCTGTGCCCCCTCAGTCCTGCTCAAAGCCAGGGGGTGCACGATCAGTGTGATCGCTCCCCCCCACAGGCTTAGGAGACTGCTGTGGCTGCTGCTCAGCAGCCACGAGCAGTCTCCACTGCAGCCCAGCACACGCTGTGTGCTGGGCTGCTGTGAAGGAGGGGGAGCGGCGCCGGACCTGGGCCCCCGCCGGGCCCCTCAGGAGGCCCGGGCCCCGGTAATCTGTACCGGTTCCCCCCTCTCGGCGCCCCTGTGCTGACCCACAGGGGCATATTAAGAGAGGAGGCGGCCCCTGTGCAGTCTCCGTCCGGGGTCCCCTCCTCTCTGCCCGGCGGCCGGCAGTGCACAGCAGTAGCCTCTGGGCATTAGTAGACTCTAGCACTGTGCCAGAATCTACTGTGCAAGCACAGGTCACTGGGGAAATGGCGCGGTAGGTGTTGTCCTTTGTGATTCTCCTACTCTGTATGTGCAAATCGCCGGGAAATTGGCCGGCTCTGATAGAGCCAAAAGCACTCCAGGGCTTGCGGCAGACGAGACCCTACCACAAGGGTCTCATCGCAACCCCATCTTTTTGGCCTCTCGCCAGGAGGCCGCTCTAAAATTCAGAGGGACGGCCCTGATTCAGAGCGAGCGCTCTGTCAGAGCATCCAGCTCTGAATCAGGGCCTATGATCCCTATGGCTACATGTATTTTCTGAAAAGTATCAGTTTGTTTTCATCAAGAAGTAGATCTTACTAACTGCTTTGGGGATCGTTTACAGTTGGATGTAAGTCAATTGTACATATGACACGCCTCTCAGATGTAGCAGTACACTCCCACTTTACCCCCACGCTCATAGGTGTTGCTTTCACAATTTCCCTGAAAAGCTTTTTCAAAAGTAGGCAAGTATGTTTTTAGCTATCATTTTTCTAGCACACTCCGTGGCTTGATACACCCCTCCCCCCAGAATTTTATATAGTCAAAGTTTGACCTGAGATTCTAAAACAAATCCTCAGCACAGCAGATCTGCAGTGTTGAGAATGGTGGTTGTCTGTGAACTCTCCAATCATTTGGTATGGGTTAAAGTCATTTTCATTTCTCTACACACTCCCTTTCTGTCAGAAAACATTACCAGAATATTTGCACAAAAGAAGCACTTTGTAATACCATACCTCCCGCTGTGAAGACATGGCACTCCCTTGACCCAGAAATGCGCTCACATGTAGTGAGTCTATCTGCCTGGGGGAATGAACTGATACTTAGATAAAGCTACAGCTGGAGGTCTGGCGTGGACCCATAAGGTCACTCCTGATGATGTGCTAGAGCAGCAAACCACTTTCACTCGCAGTAACATGCAGTATGCTGCCACATAGTACTAATGAATACGCACTTAGAGCTATTGATTATGTTTCATGCTCTAAGGTCGTTGGAGGGTGTCATTGAGGCAAATGCTGGGGAACCGTTCCCTTTGACACGACTGTTACTTGTTATGCCAAGCGGCAGATGCCACCTGTCATTTATCTTCTCTGACAATATTTCGACTTAAGAAATTGTATGCAATATACTGTATGAAAGGGCAGTTCTTTTCATTGTTGTTTAATGGTGTATTCTGCCACCACATAAATTGAATGTATTGCTTTATGACTTCTACTAAATGCATTGCATTAGCTTACTTTTAGTCTGTGCTTTACATCCATACCTTTATATCATCAAGTAGCGTTGTTTAGTGTCAGAGCAGGGATAATGCACAAAGCTGCTCCCTCTATATGGTTGTATCTAATGGAGAGATCAGAGCAGAGTATTATCCCAGGGAATATGAAATAACTTTTTTTTTTAAGGCAAACAACACATCTCTCTGTGCAGGAATGTTTACTGATCTCTCCTTGTGGCCGTCGGCGTCCATAGTACATTATTGACTACTAGTCTGCCGTGAACTTAATGCACCGTATGTCAATGGATGAACTGCTCTAAAGACCTCTAATTCCATGTGAAATAGGAGAAGAAAAAAAAGAATGACCTGAAATCTAATGTTCCTCTGTTACACAGGTTCTCAAACTCGGTCCTCAGGACCCCAAACAGTGCATGTGTTCCATGTCTCCACACTGAATCAAGTGAAATAATTAGCTCCACCTGTGGACCTTTTAAAATGTGTCAGTGAGTAATGAATACACCTGTGCACCTGCTGGGTGACCTGGAAAACGTGACCTGTGTGGATTCCTGAGGATCGAGTTTGAGAGCCATTGCTCTATTATATCTATATATACTCGTATAACTCCCTGTCACATTGTATGTGGCATAGGTAGGCACCTACTCTCTTACACTATCCTCTGCCCTGACTACTGTAGCTCATGGGTGTGGGCAGAAAATGACCAGGCCATCCCTACACATGAAGATTTTGCAGCAGAGACTTTAAAAGGTGTGAACTCATGTTGGTGTTGTTATGTGGTGATGCAGTGCCATGTAATGAAATGGGACAATAAATTGGGTGCCAGTCATTAACTCTCCCCGTGGGTCTTCATGCAATCTGCCTCTCTTTGCGCCCTCCTCCAGGGAGACAATATACAGATGCTTACCCAGGCCCGCTGAGAGCTGCGGCGGGTCCGGGTAATAGGGGGCGTGGCCTAATCGCGGGAGGCATGGCCACGCCCCCTTCTCGGGAAAAAAAATGCTGCGCGCTGGGGAGGGGGGCGCTCTGTGCCCCCTCAGTCCTGCTCAAAGCCAGGGGGTGCGCGATCAGTGTGATCGCTCCCCCCCACAGGCTTAGGAGACTGCTGTGGCTGCTGCTCAGCAGCCACGAGCAGTCTCCACTGCAGCCCAGCACACGCTGTGTGCTGGGCTGCTGTGAAGGAGGGGGAGCAGCGCCGGACCTGGGCCCCCGCTGGGCCCCTCAGGAGGCCCGGGCCCCGGTAATCTGTACCGGTTCCCCCCTCTCGGCGCCCCTGTGCTGACCCACAGGGGCGTATTAAGAGAGGAGGCGGCCCCTGTGCAGTCTCCGTCCGGGGTCCCCTCCTCTCTGCCCGGCGGCCGGCAGTGCACTGAGCACAGCAGTAGCCTCTGGGCATTAGTAGACTCTAGCACTGTGCCAGAATCTACTGCGCAAGCACAGGTCACTGGGGAAATGGCGCGGTAGGTGTTGTCCTTTGTGATTCTCCTACTCTGTATGTGCAAATCGCCGGGAAATTGGCCACTGCGCCATTTTGCTGGTGATTTGTACAGCACTGCTATCGCAGACGGAGGACACTGGAAAGGTAAGATTGAAGAAATGGGTGCAGGGGGTGCGGTGAGGGCCTCCCTGGACCCAGGGGCCAGCAATATACAGGCTCTTTTATAAACCAGGCTGGCTTTCTTTGCCCCCCCCCAATCTTTGGGAATTGCAATGGGCCTGATACACAGTTGTGCGGTATGCCGATATTTATGCAGTTGGCCAATGTTATTATTACAGCGCATGCGTCTAAGTCATACGGCGCATGTGCCCCGGTGCCTCTGCTATGTCATTCACAGAAAGGATTTAGACACAGAGTGATTGACAATTATGGCGGTTTGTGAGTGGTAACGGAGGGGTGGTTAGGAACACACAGTTGTGACGTTTTTATGGGAATGTCGGATCCAGCGACTGCATCTTTGTACGCAGCTTCATGGTACCGGCATCTTAGGGCCTGATTCAGACCCGCTCGCGAGCGCATTGCCTCCGGCGTATGCAAGTGCGCGCCCCAGCGAGCGATGACAGCTCCGTCGCTTCGGGGCTCACTACAAGACGGGGTGGCTGTTGATGCTAATTGACAGCTTGCCCCGTTTTGTAGGCGGGGAAGGGGGGTGGCTGCCGTTTGTGGGCGGCCCTACTGACATGACTCGTGATGTCAGTAGTGGACTTCCTGCTCTGTACCCAAATTCCCTCCCCTAACCCTCCCTTAGTGGTGCCTAACCCTAACCTCCCCCCTAGTGCCTAACCCTAACCCTAACCTCCCCCTGGGGGTGCCTAACCCAAATCTCCCCTGGGGGTGCCTAATCCTAACCTCCCCCCTAGTGCCTAACCCTAATTTCCCCCCGGGCGTGCCTAACCCTAATCTCCCCTGGGGGTGCCTAACCCTAACCCTCCCCCCCTTGGGGTGCCTAACCCTAACCCCACCCCAAATAAACCTAACCCTAACCCCGCTACGCTCCCTAAAGCTAACCCTCCTACCCCGCGGCTAACGCTAGGGGCAACCTGACTTACCTCGTTAGGTCCGGCGACCTTCAGGATTAAGATAGGCATCAGTATTTCGACACCTATCTTAAATCAGTTGTCGGGATTCGGATGTCTGAATTGAGATCGGTCTCATAACTACAACCTGATAGAAATTCCCTGGTTAACAAAGGGTAAAGGTTAGTCAAAAGGATAGATTACCATAAAACAATTTTTAAAAAAAAGAATTCCTTTGTCTCTAGATTTTATTTCAGACAAAAAAGAGTACAGAACATTTTTTGACATTTTTTGTTAATTTATTATAAAGAACCTTATACTTACGGGCAGAGATGAGGATTTCAGTTTTGCTTAAAACTGAACACACCCGAACTTTGGGGTTCCGAATCGAACTGAGTCCCAGCTCAGATCACTTTGGAGTGCTGAGTTGAACCGAGTTCCTACTCATGTCTTCTCACTAAGAGCCTGATTCAGATATGTACGCTAATGCATTCGCAACTGCGATCAGGTACGCAGCTGTTGTGTACAAATATGCTAATGCTGTAAATGCCTAGAAATAAGATACAAAGCTTTGATGAAAAAGCACAATCGCCTCTGCCCCAAGACAAACGCCTCTGCCCCAAGACATTTTTGTAAAATGTGTCACTTTACTTCCCAGCCTAAATGGTTAATATTGGAAGAAATATGTCTGCTGCAGGGAGGTGGATTTAGGAAGAATATACTACTGGTAAATACATCAATGTAAGCTTGATGGATAGAGTATACATGAAACCTTTTGGCTTTAAACTGTATTTGTGTGACATGCTATCTCTTTTATATGTTACAACCCTAATGAATCACCATGTCGACCTACTAAATTTGTACAAGAGTATTTTTTTCTTTACTTAAAATCTGGGTCAATAGTGTAATATTATTGCTTGTTATATTGTATATGTTCATTTATGTTTTGCGCTATTTAGGCCATATGGTTTTTATGTGGGTATGTACACTTATTATCCTATTGGCGTTAGAAGGTCTGTTGTGAGCCTGAAACATGCAAGTGTTTAATACCATTTAAAATGGTGTTGCTGAATTGTGTCTATATTTTTTTTTTATTGATTATCAATTGGGGAGCTGAGGACAACAGCTACTTGCGTGAAAGCCAGCTGAAGTGATTACCTTGTGCAATTAATTTAATACAGAAATACAAGTTGGAAGCTGCTCAATCACTTCAGTAATATCACTCAGGTGCATGTAAGGGAGGGGTTAGTCTATACAAGAAACAACAAAAAGTATTCCCCTAGCACTCAGAATGAAATCAGCAATAAGATTTGAAAAACTACATGGTGGTAGATAATTCAGAGATCTCAGTTGCATATATTTGCAAAGATATGGCTAAGCCTCCGGGCCGCGTCACGGCGTCTCTGATACCGGAGTTCCCTATCACTTGGTCAGAATCTGGGGTGCAGAACCCCAAAAAAGCTGGCTATCGCCGGCTTTTTTGGGGTTCTGCACCCCAGATTCTGACCAAGTGATAGGGACCTCCGGTATCAGAGACGCCGTGACGCGGCCCGGAGGCTTAGCCATATCTTTGCAAATATATGCAACTGAGATCTCTGAATTATCTACCACCATGTAGTTTTTCAAATCTTATTGCTGATTTCATTCTGAGTGCTGGGGGAATACTTTTTGCAATTAATTTAATATAATTTTATTCCTTAGGACTTGCACATGGGCCTTATGTAATTTTCTTTCTGCAGGAGGCATTAGCATGTGTCTTGTGTAAAAAGATGCCTCTTGCTGGCTTCTGTGATCTGCTGATGCATCCAAATGGGATGTAGTAATGAGACAGGCGGCCTCACGGCCGCCAGTCTCGTTCCCAACAGCGGAATCCCGGCAAGGGATTTAACATAGGCATCGAAATACCGACGCCTATGTTATCCCCAGCACTGGAAAGCTGAGGACGCCATGAAGGTAAGTCCGGGGCGCCCTTAGCGCTAGTCGCAGGGGGGGAGGGTTAGGATTAGGCACTCTAGCGGGGTTAGGGTTAAGTATGGGGGGCAGATTAGGATTAGGCACCCCCAGGGGGGAGGGTTAGGGTTAGGCACCACTGGGAGAGGTTAGGTGTAGGCACCCCCCAGTAGGGTTAGGTTTAGGGTGTACGTAAGGGGGGTTAGGGTTATGGGGGAACAAGGGAAGGTTAGAATACTTACCTGCCCCAGTCAAGATCTCCTGCTGTCAGGCATCCGCTGTCGGGATTTGAACCGGTGGCTAAACAGCCGCCGGCATTTCAATCCCATTCCATCCAAAGATATCGAAAGATGCAGCATTGGATCACGCTGCATGATCATCGGTCATCTGTGTAACCTTCCGCAGCACTATACAAAGAATATTTGCCCATTCACATTAGTCCCTGCCCCATTGGAGCTTACAATCTATATTCCCTGCCACATGGTCACACATATACACTAGGCTTAATTTATTTTATGGAGGCCAATAAACCTATCAGTATGTTTTTAAAGGGTGGAAGGCGGTGTCCCCAGAGGGAATTCACAGAAGCACGGGAGAATATACAAATTCCACACAGTTAGGGCTGTGGTGGGAATTGAACCCAACACCTCAGTGTTGTGAGGCAGTAAACTTAACTGCTGACCTTTTGATAAATGTGGTACAGTTTCACCAAACATGCAGGTACTCCCTCGCTTCGTCAAAGTCATCCACTTTATATTTATTATTGAGACCTGCCCAGCCCAAGGGACTGGAACACTGCTGAGTGAAGCAGGACTGCCTAATCTTTTACATAGATATTTGGTATTGAGATGAACTTATCCAAAGGGTTCTTTGTCAAAAAATTAAGGTGTGCACTGTGGGGTTACCAGGATACCATTTAAATATAAAAAGTGGGCCACCAATAAGAGAAATGGATATCTAACTTTTGTCATTGAGGCCTAATTGGAAATTGGTCAGCAAAGAAAAGAGAAGACCCAAACACAAAGGATTGGGAAGTACGGAGCTTGGGACAGGTTCCTTCCCCGCTACATAAGATGTTTACATTTGATATGGCTACAAAATATATAAAATAATAGATTCAATATGTTTAGTTTCGGAAACAAACCGTTGGCTATGTTAAACAACAGCAAAAGTAATAAAAATTCTGAGTGACATTCTCGTCCTCTTTAGTTTAACTAGTTACCATTTTGCTTACGCCAAGTCACTTAGAATCTCCCACCGAGAGGCTGTAAGACAAAACAATACAGTGAAAGTGTATTAAAAAGACCAATCTTGACGACTGGTTTTCAAATTAAGAGCAGATGAGGGCTGAAGGCAGTTTATTTACTAGAGTTAGCCACATTTAAAGAACCACCGATTGCCTTCCAAGCCTTGTAGGATACTTTTGTGCAGTCAGATAAGGGGTTCAACAAAATGAATGGCAATGATTATCTTGTGTCAGTTTTTTTTCGAAGACAAATGGTACTTTATTGCTGTAGCATGAGAACGTATTTATAGTTTTAATAAAAAAAAAATAAGGCTGGGGGGAACACATGTACTGAAAACGCTTTGAACACTCTATGCTAACTTTTTAGACTGAGTTTATTTATTTAGTTGGTATATTGTTGCATTAAACAGATACATTTGTTGAAGTTTCTTATGGATAAACTGTAACAAAGGAGCTGGTAGGGATCAAATACGTAGATAAACTTAGGAAAATGAGACCCTGTTACGTATTCTTGTCTTGATTATTCGTATTGGTGCAGTAAGCATCAGAGGTGATATGTTATAGCCTGGCTGGTCTCTAGGGAGCCTGGAAGTAAAACTATAGTATCAGTGAATATTTTAATAGGACTCCAGGCTTCTTTTCTGTATTGTATTTCTGCTGCCACAGAAACAGAGAATTGGCCTGCGCACCCTATATTGTGAATGTATGGAAGTTGCAGGAGTACACCTTAAGCACAAATTGGCCTGTGCACCCTACAGGGGCAAACGCAGGAATCTCAGGGAGGGGTTTCCATTATATATATCTACACACACACACATATATAAGTAGGTGCGCGCGACAGAGACCCCCAGTAGTAGTCCTCCCTATGTAGTGCCACTTATATAGTGCCCCCAGGAGTAGTCTCCCCTATGCAGTGCCCTAAGTGGTGGTCCCCCCTATACAGTGCCCCTTATATAGTGCCCCCCCAGCAGTGCCAGTGTCACAGTAGTGGTGCCCCATATGCAGTGCCCCCTGTAGTGCCCTTTATATAGTGCCCTTAGTAATAGTACACCTATGCAGTGCCCCTTATATAGTGCCCCAGTAGTGCCCCCCCAACAGTGCCAGAGCCCCCAGTAGTGGTCCCCCATATGCAATGCCACTTATATTGTGCCCCCAATAGAAATCCCCCTGTATGCAGTGCCCCTTATTTAGTGCCCCTAAGATAGTGCCTCCCCCCAGCAGTGACTGTGCCCTCAGTAGTGCCTCCCCCCAGCAGTGACGGTGCCCCCAGTAGTGCCTCCCCCCAGCAGTGACAGTGCCTCCACTAGTTGTCCCCCAATATAGTGCCCTCCAGTAGTTCCTCCCCCCAGCAGTGCCCCCTACATATATAACAAAATCTAAAACAAAAAAATCCCACTTACCTGAATAATCCCGCTCCTGTGCCCGCCTCCGTCCGTGAGTCAGAAGGTGGAGCCCAGCTCCGGCAATGCTTCCCTCTGTCTAGCTCCCTCTGGGAGGGCTGTGTGCATGGCGCACAGCCCGTCCACTGCCGATTCAGCTGCCAGCACTTCCGCGTCAGGTGATATGAAAGCCACCTGATGCGGAAGCACTGACATCTGAACTAGCAGGGGCCTGGCTGGGCAGCGCCGCGCGGCCGATCGTGGATGGCCCGGGGATGGTGCAGAGATGGAGACAAGGCTGTCTCCATCTCTGAAGAAAAAAAAATATTGGTTGGTCAGGGGGGGGGGGGGGTTTCTGGGTACTTAGAAACCCCCCCTCCATGCGCTAGTGCCCTATACTGTGAATTTATGGAAGCTGCAGGAGTACACCTTAGCACTAAAAGGCTAATTTATTTACAATGATGCTACGGCCACAAATAAAATCACATTCTTTCGATTTGGAATGCTTTTTTGCTGACTAGTTATTAAGGAACATGTGCCAGGTCAGTGGAGGTTGGACTTCAGTGGCTGGAAGTCAGACTAGACAGGCAGTAATTCATGGAAACAGGACTGGAGTCACCAGAAACGGAATCGGTATGATTTACCACCGGACCCATGCCCGGCGGTTGGAATCCCGACAGCAGCATCCCGGCAGACGAGGAAAGCCCAATCGTCAAAGGTAAGTATATACTAACCTATTTCTACCCCCTAATCCTAACCCTCCCTTAGGGGTGCCTAACCCTAACCTTCCCACCCAGTGCCTAACCCTAATCCCCCCTCTAAGTGCCTAAACCTAACCCCCCCTTCCCCACCGCCTAAACCTAAGTCCCCCGGGGGGTGCCTAACACTAACCCCTCCTTCCCCTAGCCTAAACCTAACTTCCTGGGGGGGGGTGCGTGCCTAACCCTATGTCCCCCCAGGAACCCTAAACCTAACCCACCCCCCCGTGGCTATCCGCGCTTGGCGCCCCGGTGTCCCTTCGATCGGGATGCTGGGCATCGGGCTCCCAGCATATGTCTAATGACAGGCGTCGGCATATCGACGCCTGTCTTTAGACCCTTGCCGGGATATGACAGTCGAGAAGCCAACTGCATACCCTGGAAACAGGACTACATATTGTTGGTGCAGGCATCAGAATTAACCGGTTATACAGACAATGCTGGTACTGAAGATGCATTAGTAACACGATTGGAGAGATAGACAACAGGACTGGCATTGCACTGGTATAATGAGGCTGCACAAGTACAAGACTGAAAAATCTGGATTGCACACCATTAATAAAGTATTCTCCAATTACACAAGTCCATATACAATAACCTTATTCAATACATAGGATATGGACTTGTGCAATTGGAGAATACTTTATACATAGCAAGGGATTGAAATTCACTTTTGTATTGGTTAATTGGTAAATAGATAGGGTATTTATAATTGTTCTTTTCAGTGGTCCCCTACAACTTGAAAAAGATCCTATAAGGATTGAAATGTGTCAGTGGGGACTCCTGGCATACCTTTTTGTGGACTTACCCAAGGGAGAAGGAAGGACTATTAATGGTACTAATGTTCACTCTGCTGCCGGACCAAGAGCTAATGCACATCTGCGTGTACCGAAAAGGGGGCGTGACAAATGAAAAGGGGGCATGTCTTTATGACATGTCCCCCTTTCGTCTCTCTTGGGGGCATGCCCGGCACTTACGGACTTGCCGGGCAGCCCCGCGGTCACTGTGAATGCTCTGCCGGTTTCCACGCTTGCGGGACTTCAGAAATAGGTCAGGGCGCAGTGCCCCGCTGAAACAGCCTAGCGGGAATGCTATACTACTGTGTGATCCCAAATTATCATCTGCCAAGAAAAGGACCCTCTGAACACCCTACTGTTTTGTGTATGAGTTTCATGTGCCAAATTTACTATGGATTTTTACTTTATGTTTTAATAAATGTGCGTTTAAACCTATTTTGGATATACTGTATGAATAAATCGTATTTGATCATCTGAGACCTTTTGGAGTCTGTGAGAGTACACGCTACGTGTTTGTCTGACGAGCATTCAGCTGTGAGTGCCTTATGTGGGCAGCAACCCTGATAACTACTCCACTTTGAAGTATTGGTGTACGCCGTGGGATTGATATCATTATATGCCTAGAACCAGCACACAGCTGTTAGTGAGGGAATATGTATGATTTACCGCCGGACCCATGCCCGGCGGCTGGAATCCCGACAGCGGCATCCCAGCAGAGGAGGAAATCCTGATCGTCCTAAGGTAAGTATTGACTAACCTATTTCAACCCCCTAACCCTAACCCTTCCTTAGGGGTGCCTAACCCTAACCTTCCCCCAAGTGCCTAACCCTAATCCCCCCTCTAAGTGCCTAAATCTAACCCCCCTTCCCCGCCGCCTAAACCCCCCCGGGAACCCTAAACCTAACCTTCCCCCTCCCCACAGCTATCCGCGTTCGGCGCCCAGCGTTCCTTTGATTGGGATACTGGGCGTCGGGCTCCCGGCGTATTACTAATGACAGGCGTCGGCATATCGACGCCTGTCTTTAGACCCTTGCCGGGATATGACAGTCGGGAAGCCGGCTGTTGGGATTAGGTCCGCCGTCTTCCCGACTGCATACCGTGAGATGTGTGGGGGGCAACCCCATTAATCTTCGGTTTTTTAGGAGTAGATTATAGTCGCATGACATATATCTTGAATTGAATACTGTACAACATAATATGTAACAGTACTACATGATTGGCTGTTGTGTTTTTTCCTTTCTTTTATGTTACCCTGAAATACGAATCCACCTTTTGAAAATAAGAAATCAGGATAAAACAAAGTACTATTTTTATTTATATTTTCCGAAGCGTCATTACACTCAATGAAACTTTTGGTGAATTGTTTTAGATATAGAGTTTTTGGTGTAACTCTTTTTTTATTGTGGTGAATAGGCTGCATTGAATAGCGCACCAAGATAAAGCATTTTCTAAAATTTCATATGTTACAGTGCCTAGGTGCATTGGTCAAGATCAGTACATTCCTACCTACAGTATTATGCAACTTTAGTGTATATTTTAAAAATAATATATATGCCTTGTTTTTGTACAGAAAACAAGCAAATAGTATAGATGTGTTTTGTACAGTATAGCGCTTCCCAGAGAATGACAGGACGGACGAGGTTTCAGAGATGATTGGCTAATGGGGGTATCCACTAGAGCAGTGGTGGCCAATCTGTGTCTCTTCCATTGTTCTGATACGGCTCCCCCGACTGACGCTGACTGCCTCCTCTGATAGGCGTGCAGCAGCTCAGAGGAGGCTCCTCCTTTGTTGCAGCAGTCTGCTCCACTCTGGCGGCATGTATGGGCAATGTGGTGATGTCACGCTGCAAACAGGAGGCGGAGCTCAGCTTGTGACTGAACCTGCAGCCATGAGGAGGACGTGGTCGCAGATACTGAAGCCTACCTATGTGACACAGACATGTTGGGGGGCTGGAGTGGCCCGTGAAGTTGGAGGGAGTGTGGTGGAAGGAGGCTGGACTGGAGTGGCCCGGGGAGAGGGGGTGGCTGGAGTGGCACATGATGGTCTGCTGTTGTGACACATGAGGGTCTGCTGGAGTGTCATATGGGGGGCTGGATTGACACATGAGGGGCTGCTGAAGTGACATATGGGGGGTTGCTGGAGTGATTTAAGGGTGTTTGCTGGAGTGACACATGGAGGAGCTGCTGTTGTGACACATGAGGGGCTGCTTGTATTGGATTGCATTATGTGAATCTGTGTTTTTTTATGTATTTTTTGTATATGTGGCTTTTTCAGTGTATTTTATGTGGATCTAGCTTGTTTAGTGTATTTTATGTGGATCTGGGTTTTTCAGTTTTATTTCTTTCCCTCTTTAGTTACCTCCACGGTGATTGCGTGCATGCTCTTTTACATGCTCCTACATACATCATACCAGGGTGTTTTTGCACGTGAGCCTTCAGTGTGTGCATGATCTTGGCTCTTTGACATACCTACAGATATTTTTGGGTTCTTTGCCTCTTACTGGTTGGCCACCCCTTGCTCCATGAGCAATATCATCTACTGTTTCCCCGGCAGTGATTTGCTCAGTGTCATTAAAGACATTGAGCACCCACACTGTACGATATATCGTTCAGTGACGTCACCCACCTTCATTCCCATACTTGCAGAACCTGATGATATTGTAAGGTTGCCCTGCAAGTGCAGGAGAAGAAAGGTGCCATCAACAACCAATGTGAGCGCGCATCACTGGGCATATCCACTGGACGATATTGCGATATCTTTATCGTCCAAATTGTCATAATCAGTATGTAACGCCAGCTGTTGGGATGCCTCCTGTCACATTACTGACAGCAGCATCCCAATGGTTGGTATCCCGACAGGGGTCGGGTAAGTATACTTACCCTCCCCCCTTCTCCCCCTAACCCTCCCTTCTTGTAACCTAACCCTAACCATGCCCACCCCGCACCCTAACCCTCCCTGTTAATGCCTTAACCTATGTCTCCCCCCTTCGTGCCTAAACCTATCCCTCGCCCCTTAGTGCCTAACCCTAACCCCCCAGTGGTGTCTAACCCTAACCCTCCCCCCAGGGGTGCCTAACCCTAACCCTCCCCCCCAAAATCTAACGCTATCCCCTTCTATGTAACCTAAACCTAACCCACCAACCCCCCCCCCCCCCTGCGGCTAACACTAAGGAGACTCCAGACTTACCTCATTTGGGCAGGCGTCCTTCTGTGTACCGGCGTCGGGAGTAAGATAGGCGTTGGTATTTCGACACCTATCTTAAGTTCCTTGTCAGACTTCAGCCGCCGATCTCATAACTACATCCCCAATTTATCGTCTAGTGGATACGCGGCTTAAGAGTCAGTGCTCTCTCAGCCAATCAGCAGGAGCTGCCATAGAAACTGCCTGCTGATTGAGGTTTGCCTCTTAGCCAATGTCAGACTGGTGCATGAAAGGACCACCGGGACGAATTCAGTGGTAGGAGTCCATTTTTAAGGTGTCTGCCCAGCCAACACAGAGGGTATTGCCAGCCACCACAGACACTTAAGTAACCATTAGGTAAATCTTGTAGTTTCTATAGAATAGATCCAAGCACCCATGTTTATCAGTGGTCCCACTTCACTAGGTAACTGACCATCTGATAGAGTAGCAATGTATAATTTGAGTGCACAGTCTGGAAACTGACCCCTAGAGGAGGGATTGGGCCCTTAGGCAGTGGGGCCCTCCAGGGATTTCCTCTGTACCCCTCTTGGCCATTCTGACCCCACTCTTAGCCAATCAGCGCTAAGCTGCATGAACCCACGTGGTGGAACGGTCATTCTCGGGGAAGTACTGTGAAGTACCGAATGTACTTACAGTGCTTCTTTGTCCATGGGTTTGCAAATCATTTTTTTTTTTGCTAAGCCCCCTAGAATGTCTAGGGGACCGGCCAGCGCCATGGAGTAGGTAAGTATATAGTGTAAGTGTGTGTGAATGGTTAACATATTCAGTGTGTGTGTCTTTTTTGTGGGGTCCCTACTTTCCATAGAATCCCAGGGCTGGGGTGACCAGTTTAAGGCTGGTTAATGCTTTGGCAAGGGGGAATCTGTGATATGTGTTCCTCAGTTATGGCATTACCCCCTGGCTGGTTGAGCCTGGTGCTGGTTACTGGAAATACGGAGGAGCTCCTCGCTGTTTTTTCCACATTTTTCCAGTACCAGAATGGGCTCAAAGGTCCGGGGCTGGTTATGCTTTTGGGGAGGGGAACTCCACACTGATTTACACTGTACACACACAGAAGTCTGCACAGATCACACTGATGTGTGCAGTGCTTCAGCAGAAAATGCACCTCACAAGGACTTTTTTTCTGCTATGTGTTCTATCATGTCTTGAAACATGATTCTTAGTAAAAACATAAGTTCTATTCTATTCTTGTCTATGGAAAGTATTCGTGTATTGGATCCATGGTCTATTGACTTCTATTTGCGTTTTTGGTCGTCTATGACACAATTCTTAGTAAATTTACCCCTTAAGGTGCATATCAACTACACGATTAATATGAACGATTGAACGATAACTACATCGTTATTGTTCATTAATTATGCAGTAATTATGCCGTCGACAACCAGTGATGCGCGCTCCTGCTGGTCGTTGTCGGCATTTGTCATAGCCTGAACATGCAGGCTAACCTGCTGAGATCGTCAGGTTGTGCATGTTCGGGGATGAGAGGGGGTGACTGCCTACACTGAGCGACATATCATTCAGTGTTAGCACAATATCCACTGCACAGTAGGGGTGTGCACCGGCCACTTTTCGTGTTTTGTGTTTTGGATCTGGATCTTTCTTCGTGTTTTGGATCTGGATTGGTTTTGCCAAAACCACCCTTCTGTGTTTTGGGTTCTCGGTTTTGTGTTTTTGATCTGTATTTTTTTGAAAAAAAGCATAAAAACAGCTTAAATCACAGAATGTGTTGGTTTTTCTGCTCCTATGCTATTATTAACCTCAATAACCTTCATTTCCACTCATTTCCAGTCTATTCTGAACACCTCATACCTCACAATATTGTTTTTATGGCCAAAAGATTGCACCAAGGTAGCTGGATGACTCTGCTAAGCGACACGAGTGGGCGGCACAAACACGTGGCCCATCTAGGAGTGAAACTGAAGTGGCAGACAGGATGGCAGTTTGAAAAACTAGGCCCCAAACAGTACATACTGCAAAGAAAAAAAAGAGGTGCAAGATGGAATTATCCTTGGGCCCTCCCACCCACCCTTATGTTGTATAAATAGGACATGCACACTTTAACAAACCAATCATTTCAACGCCTGGGTCTGCCACATGACTGTGGCTGAAATGATTGGTTCGTTTGGGCCCCCACAAAACAAGCTGGCAATTAATGTGTCCCTGCACAAACTGGGTCTACGGAGGCAAGATGTCGTCCTCATCCTCCTCATCCACCGATTCCTTGGATAAAACAGGAAAAAGGGATTTAGGTGTCCCTGGACTGCTTACGGTCTTAGCCAAAGTTTCTGAACTTGACAGTAACTTTTTATGAACGCGCTGCGGGTGCCGTATAAGGGAGGATGTTCCTAGGTGGTTAACGTCCCTACCCCTACTTATTTCACCTTTACATATGGTACATATGAACAAAAATGGCAGCTGCTCAATGAATCTAGCAGTACTAATCAGGTGCATGAAAGGGAGGGGTCATACTAAGTAGAGAAAGGAGGGGGATTTAACCCCCTATTGTACCTCAGCACACTGAATAATACCCGCAACAATATATGAAGACTATATGGTCATAGAAATTCAGAGATATTAGTTGCATGCATTTGCAAACACATCGGAGGCTGCTGGGCCACGTCACGGCTTCTCTGTTACCAGCAGTCCCTAACACTAAGGGGTTCACGTCCGGGCGCAGTGCACCCCAAAAAAAGGTCCAGCCCAGGACCCCCCCAGGGTATCACACGAAAATGGAAAAAGAGTGACAGTGCAGTGCAAAGTATAGCTGTGTGTGAGTAATCATTAGGTGTGGAATGAGAGGTTAAAATATATGTGAAAAAATACATGAATAATAAACAAACATAAAAGGTGATGTGAAAAGCAACTATGTGTATTAAGTGGTGATGCCCTGAGGAGGCCCAGCCAGACCAGTCCCGGGGGCCCTACGCCCAAACGCTCACCCCAAATGTAAAATATCCCAATTATAAGGCCTCATGATAAAGGCACATATATAATTTTGTCAAATGTAAGGCCTCATGATAAAGGCACATACATAAATGCATCCAAATTGAGAGCCAGCTTACCTGGGAGTCACCCCTGGGAACTCCAACTAGCACTACTAGAACCAGCATGCCCTACTAATGCTGGCTCCTTCATGCAACTCATAACAAACAAACAAAAATGGCAGCTGCTCAATGAATCTAGCAGTACTAATCAGGTGCATGAAAGGGAGGGGTCATACTAAGTAGAGAAAGGAGGGGGATTTAACCCCCTATTGTACCTCAGCACACTGAATAATACCTGCAACAATATATGAAGACTATGTGGTCATAGAAATTCAGAGATATTAGTTGCATGCATTTGCAAACACATGGGAGGCTGCTGGGCCACGTCACATATATTTTAACCTCTCATTCCACACCTAATGATTACTCACACACAGCTATACTTTGCACTGCACTGTCACTCTTTTTCCATTTTCGTGTGATGCCCTGGGGGGGTCCTGGGCTGGACCATTTTTTGGGGTGCACTGCGCCCCGGACGTGAACCCCTTAGTGTTAGGGACTGCTGGTAACAGAGAAGCCGTGATGTGGCCCAGCAGCCTCCCATGTGTTTGCAAATGCATGCAACTAATATCTCTGAATTTCTATGACCATATAGTCTTCATATATTGTTGCAGGTATTATTCAGTGTGCTGAGGTACAATAGGGGGTTAAATCCCCCTCCTTTCTCTACTATATGGTACATATGGCAAGACAGTTGTTGTCCGGATTTGGATAGAAATATTGCCAGACCAAAGAGGTAGAATGTTTGGTCTTCTGCCCAGGCATGACCGTGATGGGCTTTTTCATCCCACGAACAACAACTGTCTCCCCCGGAGCCTGATTTAAACAAACCATATCACCATCAGAATCCTCCTCGCCAACTTCCTCCTCAGTGCCAGCTACACCAGTATCCTCATCCTGTTGTACTTCAACAGTGACATCTTCAATTTGCATATCAGCAAGTGGACTGTGGGTGCTCCTTTCAGCACTTGCAGGGGGCGTGCAAATGGTGGAAAGAGCCACCTCTTCCTGTCCAGTGCTGTGAAGGACAGGCATCGCAACCGCCACCACACTTGGACTCTCCTTGGGGATTTGTGATATCTTCTTAGAACGCATAGTTCTTCGCTGTGCTTTTGCCAGCTTAACTCGTTTGATTTTTTAGCGGGAGGAGGGCTTCCATCATCATGTGAAGCTGAACCACTAGTCATGAACATAGGGAAAGACCTTAGCCTTCCTTGCCACTCTGTGTCATAAATGGCATATTGGCAAGTTTACGTTTCTTTTCAGATGATTTAAATGTTTTTTTCAAGGTCATTTTCCTGAACTTTGTCATTTGGGATTGTATGTGCCCTCTACTATGACATTGGGCATCGGCCTTGGCAGACGACGTTGATGGCATGTTATCGTCTGTGTCATGACTAGTGGCAGCAGCTTCAGCACTAGGAGGAAGTGGTTCTTGATCTTTCCCTATTTTATTTTTATCGGAGAAAGTTTGGTCCTCCATTTATGTTATATTGATATATACGTGCGGCTAAGGCGCACACAAACACAGAAAATATTTTTTTATTTTTGCTGGAGAGTAGTGCACTTTGTGGGTTACACCACCCTTTAAGAAATGAGCCAGCCGGCTCTTTACTTATGGGACACAGGCGCACACTTGGCGCTGCTCCTTTGTTGATGCACGTGCAGCCACAGTGCACACAATTCACAAACACAGAAAATATTTTTTTATTTTGTTTGGAGTGTACTTTGGGGGTTACAGCACCCTTTAACGGTCAAGCCAGCCGGCCCTTTACTTATGACACAGGCGCACGCTTGGCACTACTTTGTTGATGCACGTGCGGTTACTGCGCACACAATTCACAAACACAGAAAATATTTTTTTATTTTGTTTGGAGTGTACTTTGGGGGTTACAGCACCCTTTAACGGTCAAGCCAGCCGGCCCTTTACTTATGACACAGGGGCACGCTTGGCACAACTTTGTTAATGCATGTGCGGCTACTGCGCACACAATTCACAAACACAGAAAATATTTTTTTATTTGGTTTGGAGTGTACTTTGGGGGTTACAGCACCCTTTAATGGTCAAGCCAGCTGGCCCTTTACTTATGACACTGGCGCACGCTTGGCACTAATTTGTTGATGCACGTGCGGCTACTGTGCACACAATTCACAAACACAGAAAATATTTTTTTATTTGGTTTGGAGTGTACTTTGGGGGTTACAGCACCCTTTAACGGTCAAGCCAGCCGGCCCTTTACTTATGACACAGGCGCATGCTTGGTACCACTTTGTTGATGCACGTGCGGCTACTGCGCACACAATTCACAAACACAAAAAAATATGTTTTTTTATTTTGTTTGGAGTGCCCTTTGGGGGTTACAGCACCCTTTAACGGACAAGCCAGCCGGCCTTTTACTTATGGGACACAGGCGCACGCTTGGCGCTGCTCCTTTGTTGATGCACGTGCAGCCACAGTGCACACAATTCACAAACACAGAAAAAATATTTTTTTTTTTAGCACTTGGGGGGAGCACCAGTGATGGACAGAGCACCCCCTGGACAACACTACAGCACCCCTTTAGGACTGGGACACTGTACAAGACTTTGGAGTGGACACTGGCCCTGATTCAGAGCCGTTCGTTAGAGGCAGTACGCTCGTTGCGTTCCGATGTTGAGTAACCGCGCATGCGTCGGTGTTACACTGCGCATGTGCGTACGGCAGATTGCGAGTTTTTTTGGTCTCGTTCATCAAATAGCGTACAGGAAGTGACATGTCAAATGTGATTGACAGAACAGGCCGTTTTTGGGCGTTGACGGGGGTGGAGATGGAAAAACGCAGGCGTGGTGAGGCGTTTTTGGGGCGTACATACATTAACAAATGCGAACGTCAAATGTGTTCGTACAAACTCATACGTCACTGGATGATCCTCTTTCCCTTCAAAATGCTCGCACAGCTTAGGGGCTGGATAACTCGACCACAGTGGCGATGGCCTTCTCCTCCGTCCCGGGACTCCACGATGTTGCATCGATTAATCACGGCTTGTCAGAAACTCAATTAGTGTTGGATTGAAAACCGGCTTGGTATGTGTTTGGAAAGCAGTTATTTTGGATAGCACAAAACCGAACGCAGGTGGAAAACATAGCTGCTAATGTCAGGATTACACAATCAATTAGTGTACATTTGTGGGGGTGTATTTTGGCCGCAATGTGTTCGTTTTTGGACTATTGTAACAATAATGTCATCATGTTTAGGTTTGGTCCCTCATTTTGTGTTTGCAAGGTGTTTTTTACTCCTTAGGTAATGTTTTAAACGTTCCTTAACAAGCACTTTTTTTACAATGTGTAATTTGTCTTTTTGAACGTTGTTGGCTTTTGGGCCAGGATTAAAAGTAACCCATTTTGTCAAGAATGTCATAATACAAAGTCGTACATTTCTGGAAAATTTATTTGTATCCACCCATAAATATAAACACATATTGAACTACAAAATTTTGGCCACTGTTCCACAATATTTATTAATTGTGCAAACAATAATTTTGGAATAAACAAAAATGTAAAAATTAAAAACAATTCACAAGAAAGGAGAGGGAAGTTTTGGCCAGAAAGGAATATGAGGCAAGCACAGAAGGAGTGTGGGAAAAGTAGCCAATGGTGTCACCGTTTTTTCGCCCGTTTGGCTGGGGGAGGGAGGGCGCCAGACCGGGTCCGGGATGTCATCGGGCTGGCCTGTCCAGAGGCAGATGTTGTGGCCTCTGGACTAGGCACAGGGCTAGGCACATTTGGAGGATTGGCTGATGTTGTGCCAGAGGTGGAGGATCCTGATGTTCCGGCAGGAAGGGAGGTCGGCTCCACCATGTGCTGGCGAACGAGCTGCTCCAGGGCAGTGGCGATGCGGATGTTGGCCCTGGTATTTTCCGCCAGGGCCTGACCAATGGTCACGTTGGCCGCAGCATTTTGCTCCAGGGCCTCAGCCACCCATACCAGACTGGCGTCCATCCTCTGCAGAATCTCCGTATGGAAATCCGATTTTAAATTGAGTTCTGTGAGGAGGGACACTGCCTGCGAGGGGGATTGCCCTGGACTGGCTTCTGCAGGATCCTCAGCCGGAAGTACTGATTCCTCCCCTGCAGAGCCAGCAGAAATTCTGCGGCCAAGGCTCCCCTCTGGAGCAGACTCATCCGCCTGTGTCTCTGTTGGAAAAATTAGAAAAGACTCACATAAGAATCGACATATTGGCACAATAACATTTCACAGTTGGTGACATCACAACATTTACCTGGGACAACATGAGGAGCCGCAAAGTCTGGCATGTCCGTATCCATGTCGGACACGCCAAACACCTCCACAGGCTGCACACACCCCTGTGCCAGCTCTTCTAAATCTGTAAACTCCAATGACACAGGGGTGGGACCTCCACCTGTCCCCTTGCATGCCTAGCCCTGTGTGCCATTTTTTGTTTCAGGCGATATTTGAAGTCTTGCCATCTGTGAGTTAAATTGGAACCATTACTTTTTATTTGATTTGGTTGTTGGTTTTAGGGTGGTCAAGTGTTTACTTACCGCCGTTTGACATCCAGGGCTAGACGTACATAATCCCCCACCCTATTGACATCCACGGCTACCTCTTCCCACATTCTCCACTTCTGGCTTGCACTCATATTCCTGTCTGCCTGTGGCAGGATGTCCACACACTTCTGTATCAAAACCTCCATCTCCTTTCTTGTGAATTGTGGCTGCCTTTTCTTTTTGGCAGCTTTGCCCGGATTACTGGGCCCAGCAGCCTCTTCCATGTCATCCTCCTCACCTATTTGTTGTAATTTGAAGAAATCTCAACTTCCCAACTTGCAGAATAATATGTTTATAATTAATCATTGAGTCAAAATGCATGAAATACTTACCGCGGGACTGTTGTCCATTGTTTTTCTGGTCTGTATTGTGTTTTTGTCTCGTGACGTATTTATACATGCGTCCTTTTTTTGCGGCCACATCATTGTTTGTGTGTTCCTCTGATCCTTCCTTAATTTGGGCGGGAAACTAAACACTATTTATGGGTTGTGGCGTTTCGACTCGAGGTGGCGTTTATTGAATGTTGGAGGTTACGTTGGTTGGAGTTGATTGTTGGCTGGTTTAGGAGATAGCGTTTATTTTTATTTTTTGGGGGGTTAGCGGTTTTTCTTGGTTTTCCGTTCCTTTTTTTTCACTTTTGTTTTTTTGGCTCGTTTCCAGTTTTGGCAAGTTTGGGGAAGTATAATTTCGGGGAAATTTGTCTCTCATTGTGGTGTTCATTTTTCTAATATGTTTTTTCCGTCATTTCATCTCCCTTAGGTTTTTTTTTGGCTCTGCCCCAAAGACATTTTGGTCCGGTTTCTTAGCTATTAGCTCTTGGTAAGTTCATGTGTTAAATTGTTTAGGGGTTGTTCTTGTTTGTCTGTACGCAACTTTGGTTGGCCTTCCACATGTTACGTTGTTTTTTGCCAAATCGCAATCTGTGTTTTTTGTTACTTTTTTACCGGCGTTATTGTGCCCTGTATTTGCGAACTAATTAGCGCATTTTTACTACTTACTATTGTGCCCTGTATTTGCGAACTAATTAGCGCATTTTTACTACTTACTATTGTGCCCTGTATTTGCGAACTAATTAGCGCATTGTGAAATGTGTATTCATCCCTTAATAATGTTTTTGGTCGCCTGGAGCATTGTTTGCTTACATTTGGCCTCTATTTGACGTATTGTGCGTAACGTCGTTTTGCTCTTGGGCCAAATGTGTGTGTGTCCCCTTTTATGTTTTGTGTTGCTTAAATTTGTGATAATGACATGGCCAGCATAAAATGATGTCTTTTTTTGATGTTATTATTTGCAGTTACAACATATCATGACAATACCCCGGCATGTAAGCATCAATGGATGGTATTTGAAAGCAAAGTTACATATATTTTTAAAATGTTTGTTGTAAAAAGGCTGACCTTCCAATGTTGTCATTTCAGGTTGATTTGGGTCGGATTGTTCTGGCCCTGCTCCCGGAAGCCGACCAACCTCAATCTCATCCCAGGCGTTGGCATCGTAGGTGTGCAAGGCCCCAGATATTTCGAACACGTGTCACCCTTTTTGGAATGCCAGATGATGAGGTTTTAAGACGATACCGTCTTCCTCCAAAAATCATCATAGACACTCTCTCATTAATAGAGAGTGATCTTGAGCGGCAAATTGACAGTCCTACAGCAATTCCACCACTAACGCAATTAATGGCGGTGTTACATTTCTGTGCCTCAGGATCGTTCCAAACAACGGTGGGAATAGTGGCGGGCATCTCACAATCCTCCTTTTCCCGGATCCTGAGGGCAGTGATGGAGGCACTTTTCAAGCACCTCCATCATTTTATTCAAATGCCTTTGGATATGGGTGCCCTTAGTGTGGCCAAGGCCAATTTTTACCAAATAGCTGGCTTCCCACACATCATAGGGGTTGTGGATGGTACTCACATACCACTTCAGCCTCCAGCACGGCTGGAGGCAATATTTAGAAACCGTAAACACTATCACTCCCTCAATGTAATGGTGGTATGTGATGCCTCCCTCCAGATCCTGTCCCTGAATGCAAAATTACCAGGAAGTGCACATGACTCCTTCGTCATCCGGCAATCAGGGATATGGCACAAATTAACCAACCTACAAGCTGGTGATGCGTGGCTTCTGGGTAAGTGGAGACCTTTAGTACTTAACAATGTTAAGCTACATACAGAGTGAGCCTGATGTTGTCTTTTTGTTTTCACAGGAGACAGTGGCTACCCTTGCACGCCCTGGCTGCTCACTCCTTATTTGGCTCCCACACCAGGGCCACAAAGTGAATATAATTCCGCACTTACTGCCACCAGGCAAGTGGTGGAGCGCTGTATCGGCCTTTTAAAAGGCCGATTCAGATGCCTCCACCGCTCTGGTGGCGAACTCATGTATTTGCCGGATATGGTTTCGAAAATTGTGGTCCTGTGTGGGATATTTCACAACATCGCCATAAGGAGTGGTGTCCCAATGCAGCCAGAGGATGCCTTACCTGAGGATGGCCCCCCCGAGGTTGGTCAGAGGTCAGTATGTGGGGGGGCCATACGCGATGATGTGGTGGCCAGATTTTTTAGGTAATTATTTGCAAAAAACCAGTGTTGATACCTAATGTGTTTGGGTTTGTTTGAGAGCATCTAATTTTTTGCTAATTTGTTTCTCCCTCTTCTGTTTTTTAACATAATGTTTGGCACTCCAACGATGACTACTTCCTGCTACCCTTACCAAACCTGTATGTGGATATTTTGTCGCTATATTCTTGAACACTTATTGCCACGCCATATATGTGGAATCATGTTGGCATGGTCCTTCGTCAACCAGTTCTTGATTGTATTTTTTTAATGTTTTTTTTTTGGTATGTGTTGTATTTGAGCTTATCACTGTGTGTTTTGTTTGTGAGTGAACACTTTGAATTTTCGGTTAGGTTGTTAATAAATTTTTTGAGAGTGAAATGTGGTCCCTTTTTTTGTAATGTTACCACCAAGTGTAAGCACGTTCACACACGTAACATTTGACTAAGGGGTAATCCAGTACTGACGCCATTTGATCCAAAATGATTCCTTTATTCAGGGTCCAAACCAACACCAAAAGGAAGCCTGTACAATCCTTTGGCGTCGTAAGATTGTCCTAAGCTGCTTGCACACCAACTAGGAACCTGTAAAATGGTGAAATATCTAATTGTGACTACACCAAAAAAGGGAAATCAGATTTGTACTGTTAGGTGTTTCTTGTGGCTGTTTGACCCAAAAATACAACACACACTCTTATTGGGCCAAATGTGAAATCCTTGCATGAACACTCTACTTATGTCAGGGTAAACAATATGTGGTTGGGACAAAACGAATAAGCCAGAACGTAACTTCAAACAAAACAATTTATTTACAGAATGTTGAAAAAAATAAAACCTACTCCCTAAGGAGGACCGACATACGGTCAAGGACCACCAGCACCCCGATGATTTGGCTGTGCATCTGGGCCACACATCCGGCTAAATTTGCCCGAAGCCTCTGTTCCTCTGTGGGTGAGAAAAAAATGGGGATTAATACAACAATAGTGAAAACACATAAACAATCAATTGTTAAAAAAAAAAAACAACAAACAACTTTATTACAAAACTGCATTAAAAATCTACACACTAAAATGGTGTAGGGCAAAAATACAAGGCCTATGTCCAAATTCAGACAGGTGTGCTATGTGTATGTTGAAAAAAGCAGTAACAGGTTACGGCAATCGACCAAAACCACTTATTTTTGGGTTAAACACACAAAAAACAAAAAAATACAAACAAAAAACAAACAGTTTGTGTCGAAAAAAACCAGCAACAAAAAACATACCGGAAGACCCAACGCCAGCAACAGAAGGCCCTCCATCGTCCTCCTCGGAGGTGGGTCCATTCCCCAAAGATCGGGGCGGTGTAATGTCCGACTCCGGGGAGGGGGTCATTCGAAGAGGGGTGGTTGGAGGAGAGGGGGAATTGGGACGGAGGGGAAGGAGTCCAGAAAAACCTGGCTGAGGGTGGAAGAAGGCTGGGGAGGAGGGGGGAATAGGGGAAGGAGTGGAGTTGGAGTGTTGGCTGGGGGTGGGGGAGAGTGGCCGTGCTCGCCGTCTGGCGGGACGCTGATGGCGTAGTCTTCGCTGGGCCCCTAAAAGATGGCAAACAAATTCTGGTTAGTTCCAACACAAATCCACAAAAAAAAAATATTTCAAATGCACCCCCAAAACCAAACCAAAAAAAAAAAAACTAGAATGAATAAATATGAAAGACAGGGAAAACATGGCCATGCAGATATGAGGAGAATGAATAAATATGAAAGACAGGGAAAACATGGCCATGCAGATATGAGGAGAATTAATAAATATGAAAGACAGGGAAAACATGGCCATGCAGATATGAGGAGAATGAATAAATATGAAAGACAGGGAAAACATGGCCATGCAGATATGAGGAGAATGAATAAATATGAAAGACAGGGAAAACATGGCCATGCAGATATGAGGAGAATTTAGGATATTAACAGGAGCAATTCTATTGGTTAGTGTATGAGTCATGTGTTCGACAGGGCCAGAAATATGAGGAGACTTATGATAGGCTTAATGCAGCGACATGCGTAAGCAAATTAACATAAAAAAATAAACTCCATGAAATATGCGGGGCGAAAAACAAATAGACCAATTATTTAATAGGGGTTAACATGTATTTTGACAAATACAAGCAAATGTTTAAGCCGTACGTATTCTGCGGGTAAACACAAACACGGACATAAATAAAGTTTATCGCATTGTGTAAAAAAAACAAAACAATTAAGCTAATTGATATATTGATTGGCATGTTACGATTGAGGGAGGTAGGCAGAATAAACGAGCAGTTAATCGAAATGTCTCAGGCCAACTTCCGGGTTGTACTAGTGCGTGCGTTCCCTTCAAACCACTTCGGGGATGTACGCTCGCTATTTGGCTCGCTTGTTAGTTAGAGGAGGGGTCGCCTGAGTTTGGGGAGGATGTTTTGATGCGAACGAAAATACGAGCGTGTGCCAGAATTTAAATATTTCTTTACGTTCGCCCAACGTACGAACGGCCACTTGCGTCCGGGTCTGAATCAGGCCCACAGCCCCTATGGACAACTGACTGCACAACACAGTCCAGCCAGCCCCTATGGACTTTGAAGTAGTGGACACAGCCCCTATGGACAACAGCAGCACAGCGCAGCACAGCACAACACTACACTGCACTACACTACACTACACTACACTACACTACAACACTACACTACACTACACAGCCTAGCCAGCCCTAACTCCCACCCTCCCTCTTCACTGTCCACAGCCGAGTGAGAAAATGGCGCCGACGCGGGTACCTTATATAGGATCCAAAACCCGCGAGACCCGGAAGGCGGGATGATGACGTTTTGCCTCGATTTCAGATCCGAGTCAGGCGGGAAAAGTCGAGCCTGACTCGGATCGGCCTCGGATCGGGGGGGCTCGGGGGGGTTCGGATTTCAGAAATCCGAACCCGCTCACCCCTACTACACAGTATGATGAACGATCACAATGTTGTAATCGTACAGTCGTTCTATACTCGTGTAGTGGATATGCACCTTTAAACAGAATATTTTTTTAGGGCACCACAACACATTCTGTTTACCCCTCCGTTACAGTAAAGACCATGTAATTCATAAGGCATCAAAATAGGCATGTGTTACATATCCAGGCTTGCTTTTACAACATTCGTCATTTCAAAGTGAATAATTCAGCATTGTCCCTCTGTGAGAGATCTTATTGTTAGACTCCCAAAATCACCAAAGTTCAACATTACAGAGATTGTAGATACATTATTCAGTGTGGTCTGAGGGTATGCTAAAGTTACTGATTGTGGTCTGAGGGTATGCTAAAGTTATTGTATGTGGTCTGAGAGTATTCTATAGTTGGCTTCACTTTTAATGTCAGCTTGCTGCAGAAATCTTACTGCAGAATGAGAACTGCGTTATACCATGATGGGATCTATGGATCAAGGCAAAAATGATGTTAATTTAGACAAAATAGTATATTGCTTCATAAGGAAGTTTTCCTTTTTATGTATGGATCAAATATGTGACCATTACATTTACCGAATACTGGGCCCGATTCAGCGTGCACTGCTGAATGCAAATTCCCGATGTTGTGGAATCTGCTCAGACACATGACCCGTTCTGCGCATGTGCAGAACGGGATTGCGATCCCACTCGCAGACTGGAAGCAGACTGTCAGTGATTGACAGTCTGCTGCCATTTGTGGGTGGGGTGAGAGGGGTGATGCTCTCCGTTCCCCAAAACGGAGGCGTGTCGCCGCTGTTGGGGAGGAGGGAAGAGGCCTGTTTTTTTCATGTCAACTGTTGCAGCCGGCTGTGTGACCCCATGGGTCACCTTAGGCGGCCGATGTCCTCCAAAATATCCGATGCTGCGTTGGACAATGCAGCTCGGATACGTAATGCAGCAGGTGGCGTGATGCAACCTACTGCATTACCACATCAGCACAAATGGAATAGCAAAGCTGATTGCGAGCAGCTTAGCTATTCCGTCTGAAGCTGAATCAGGCCCACTTTTTTCATAAATAAGCTTGTTTATATTATTTCATATCTAAGTTCAATGGTGTTCAATTGTAACATTGGGCCTGATTCAGATGTGGACGGTATTGAACAGCCGCAAGGAAGCGTCTGTGCAATACCATCCAACAAATATGCTAATGCAGTGGAAGAGTCTGTAGGAAATAGAAACCTCCTGAATGCATCTGCGATCCGAGAGCAGCGTTCATAGAGGCCGCTTTGGGTCACTATCACAACCGTTGGATGCTGCTTTGACCAGGCTTCGTAAGCTGAAGCTTACTCATCCTGGCCGGCTCCTGGCCAGGAAATGTGTCCTGCGACGCACACTATAGACCATACATGCCTACCCTCCCGGTTTTCGCGGGAGGCTCACGATTTTTCGGGTAACCCACCGCACCCCCGGAAGGGTAGGCATTTCTCCCGCATTCTGCCCACTTCCTAGTTAAGTGGGCAGAATGAGGAGAATACCCGCGGCGATCGCGGGTCTCCGTGAAGGGGCGGGGCTTAAGAGGTGATTCTGCATGAATCACAGCATTTGGCCCCGCCCCCTATGTAAATTTTACCCAATCGCGGCAGGTTTGCCGCTAGGGGGCAGGGCTTAATGACGCAAATCATTAGGCCCCGCCCCAATCGGCCCCCTGCTGCTTCTCTTACCCGGGATTCTCCCGGGAAGAGATTATAAAAGGTAGGTAAGTATGCTATAGACTCGGCACTCCCAGTAAACAGTGGCGACAGGTCACACTGATGTGTGCAGTGCTTCAGCAGAACATGCAGCTCACAGGGACTTCTACGAAATTCTTTTTTTATGCTCCGTGTTCTATCATGTTTTGAAATATGATTCTTAGTAAATCCATGCGTTCTATTCTATTCCTGTCTATGGAAAGTACTCGCGTGTTGGTTCCATGTTCTATTGACTTCTATTTGCATTTTTGGTCGCCTATGACACGATTCTTAGTAAATTTACCCCTTAAGGTTCATATCCACTACACGATTAATATGAACGATTGAACAATAACGACAACGTTATCAGTCAATCGTTCATTAATCGTTCAGTAATTATGCCGTCAACGACCAGCGATGCGCGCTCCTGCAGGTGATTGTCGGCATTTGCTAACCTGATGAGATCGTCAGGTTGTGCATGTTCGGGGATGAGAGAGGGTACCTACACTGAGTGACATATCGTTCAGTGTGAGCACAATATCCACTGCACAGTATGATGAACGATTACGATGTTGTAATCGTACAGTCGTTCTATACTCGTGTAGTGGATATGCACCTTTAAACAGAATATTTTTTTAGGGCACCACAACACATTCTGTTTACCCCTCCGTTAGGGTAAAGACCGTAATTCATAAGGCATCACAATAGGCATGTGTTACATATCCAGGCTTGCTTTTACAACATTGGTCGTTTCAAAGCGAAAATAATTCAGCGTTGTCCCTCTGTGAGAGATCTTATTGTTAGACTCTCAAAATCACCAAAGCCCAACATTACAGAGGTTATAGACGCATTGTTCAGTGTGGTCTGAGGGTATGCTAAAGTTACTGATTGTGGTCTGAGGGTATGCTAAAGTTACTGATTGTGGTCTGAGGGTATGCTAAAGTTACTGATTGTGGTCTGAGGGTATGCTAAAGTTATTGTATGTGGTCTGAGGGTATGCTAAAGTTACTGATTGTGGTCTGAGGGTATGCTACAGTTACTGATTGTGGTCTGAGGGTATGCTACAGTTATTGTATGTGGTCTGAGAGTATTCTATAGTTGGCTTCACTATTAATGTCAGCTTGCTGCAGAAATCTTACTGCAGAGTGGGAACTGCATTGAGCCGCCGGCATTTCATACCAAACCCTTCAGCACGCCTCATAAACAGGGTCTCACAAACAGGGTCGGCATGCCCCTGTTTTGTGAAACGTCCCGACTTCACGCCCTCAAACAGCTGCAGACTGTCACTCACCCAACGTCTGCAGCCGCACTGCTCCCGACAACGCAGATCAATAACCATCAGCCATTTGCGGCCAGTATCGCCAGTGAATACTGGTCTGAATCAGGCCCTCTGCTTCATCTTCCCAGTGTGGAATGGCAAAACAACAGTGGAACTCGATCCGAAACGTAACAAATTTTCGCAACTGCCTCTTGCACCTACAGTAGTGATATTACAGATTATGCCCATACGTTTTACTGATTATATTTTCCCTTAACAAATGAAATTACAAAGGCATAGAACATTCCATGCACAGTTCCCTGGCTTTAACAGCTAGCAAGTGGTGCAAGTTCACTGCAAAGAATCTGTCTCTTTCATATCTTGCTCTATGCTCTCGTATACAGAAAAGTGTAGATAAGAAATGCTTTGTTTATCTTTTATTGTCATCATTGGACCTTATATGGTAAAACAGTTTTCTAACGCTTACCTCCTATATGTTTTTAAACTTCATGAACTGACTCATGTAAAACCACACAAACGCAGATCCTGGAAGTTGTTTATTCTTTGCTTGTGAGATCTAAACCTCTTGAATCAATTTTTATACAGCCGTTTCCAAACCCCTTCTGCTACTACTAACCTTTAGATTGCCCTTTTAGGGGGAAGGAAGAGAGAACATTACATTTGTGATCTCAATATTCTGGTCATTGCATCCTCTGTCTTCTCTATTTAAGGTATACTTGCTAGTTAGGACTAGGGGTGTGCACCGGCCACTTTTCGTGTTTTGTGTTTTGGTTTTGGATCTGGATCTTTCTTCGTGTTTTGGATCTGGATTGGTTTTGCCAAAACCACCCTTCCGTGTTTTGGGTTCTGGGTTTTGTGTTTTGGATCTGTATTTTTTTTTAAAAAAGCATAAAAACAGCTAAAATCACAGAATTTGTTGGTTTCTCTGCTCCTATGCTATTATTAACCTCAATAACCTTAATTTCCACTCATTTTCGGTCTATTCTGAACACCTCACACCTCACAATAGTGTTTTCATGTCCAAAAGGTTGCACCGAGGTAGCTGGATGACTATGCTAAGCGACACGAGTGGGCGGCACAAACACGTGACCCATCTAGGAGTGACACTGCAGTGGCAGACAGGATGGCAGTTAGAAAAACTAGGCCCCAAACTGTACATAATGCAAAGAAAAAAAAGAAGTGCAAGATGGAATTGTCCTTGGGCCCTCCCACCCACCCTTATGTTGTATAAACAGGACATGCACACTTTAACAAATCAATCATTTCAGCGCCAGGGTCTGCCACACAACTGTGGCTGAAATGATTGGTTCGTTTGGGCCCCCACAAAACAAGCTGGCAATTAATGTGTCCCTGCACAAACTGGCTCTACGGAGGCAAGATGTCATCCTCATCCTCCTCATCCACCGATTCCTCACCCTCTTCAGTGTGTACATCCTCATCCTCACAAAGTATTAACTCGTCCCCACTTGAATCCACCACCACAGGTCCCTCTGTACCTTCTGGAGGCTGGTCTCCCTGGAAGAGCTGATAATTCATTTTGATGAACATCATCTTCTCCACATTCTGTGGAAGCAACCTCCTACGCCTTTCGCTGACAAGGTTCCCGGCTGCACTAAACACTCTTTCGGAGTACACACTGGAGGGGGGGCAACTCAGGTAAAATAGAGCCAGCTTGTACAGGGGCCTCCAAATTGCCTCTTTTTCCTGCCAGTACAGGTATGGACTGTCTGACATGCCTACTTGGATGCTGTCACCGATGTAATCCTCCACCATTCTATCAATGGTGACAGTATCATATGCAGTGACAGTAGACATGTCAGAAATTGTTGCCAGGTCCTTCAGTCCGGACCAGATGTCCAAACTTGGTCCTGCCTGCCCTGCATCACCGCCAGCGGGTTGCTTAGGATACCTAAGTTTTTTCCTGGCAGCCCCAGTTGCGGGAGAAAATGAAGAAGGAGCCGTTGACGTGTCACGTTCCGCTTCAGCTGACAGTGTGTTCACCAGCAGGTCTTTGCACCTCTGCAGGCTTGTGTCGGCCGGAAAGAGAGACACCACATAGGCTTTAAACCTAGGATCAAGCACGGTGGCCAAAATGTAGTGGTCTGATTTCAACAGATTGACCACCCTGGAATCCTGGCAAAGCGAATGAAGGGCTTCATCCACAAGTCCCACATGCCGAGCGGAATCGCTCCGTCTTAGCTCCTCCTTCACTTTCTCCAGCTGCTTCTGCAAAAGCCTGATGAGGGGAATGACCTGACTCAAGCTGGCTGTGTCTGAACTGACTTCACGTGTGGCAAGTTCGAAGGGCTGGAGAACCTTGCACAACACGGAAATCATTCTCCACTGCGCTTGAGTCAGGTGCATACCCCCTCCTTTGCCTATGTCATAGGTGGATGTATAGGCTTGTATGGCCTTTTGCTGCTCCTCCATCCTCTGAAGCATATAGAGGGTTGAGTTCCACTGCGTCACAACCTCTTGCTTCAGGTGATGGCGGGGCAGGTTCAAGAGTGTTTGCTGGCGCTCCAGTCTTCGGCACGCAGTCGCTGAATGGCGAAAGTGGCCAGAAATTTTTCGGGCCACCCAAAGCGTCTCCTGCACGCCCCTGTCGCTTTTCAGAAAATTCTGCACCACCAAGTTTATTGTGTGAGCAAAACATGGGACGTGCTGGAATTTGCCCAGATGTAATGCCCGCACAATATTGGTGGCGTTGTCAGATATCACAAATCCCCAGGAGAGTCTAAGTGGGGTAAGCCACTGGGCGATGATTTCCCTCAGTTTCTCTAAGAGGTTGTCGGCGGTGTGCCTCTTACTGAAACCGGTGATACACAGCGTAGCCTGCCTTGTAACGAGCTGGCGTTTCTGAGATGCTGCTACTGGTGACGCTGCTGCTGTTGCTGCGTAAGGTGATACATCTACCCAGTGGGCTGTCACAGTCATATAGTCCTTAGTCTGCCCTGTTCCACTTGTCCACATGTCCGTGGTTAAGTGGACATTGTGTACAACGGCATTTTTCAGGACACTGAGGACACTTTTTCTGACGTTTCTGTACAGTCTCGGTATCGCCTGCCTAGTGAAGTGGAATCTAGACGGGATTTGGAACCGGGGACACACTACCTCCATCAATTGTCTAAATCCCACTGCACTAATGGCGGATACCGGACGCACGTCTAACACCAACATAGCAGTCAAGGCCTCAGTTATACGTTTTGCTTCAGGATGACTGCTGTCGTACTTCATCCTCCTCGCTAAGGACTGTTGGAGGGTCAATTGTTTAGTAAAAGTAGTGGTGTTCCTACTTCCTCTCTGGGATGATGAACGACTCCCAGCAGCAGCAACAGCAGCAGCGGCAGCAGTAGGCGTAGCAATGCAGGATCCTCCAGAGGAATCCCGGATAGGAGAGTCAGTCATGCCAGTGACATGGCCTGCAGGACTACTTCCGATCCTGACTAAGGAGGAAATTGACGAGGAGGGAGTTGACGGTGTGGTTTGCAGGCGCTTGGATACAACAGGACAACGGGATTTAGGTGTCCCTGGACTGCTTACGGTCTTAGCCAAAGTTTCTGAACTTGACAGTAACTTTTTATGAACGCGCTGCAGGTGCCGTATAAGGGAGGATGTTCCTAGGTGGTTGACGTCCCTACCCCTACTTATTTCACCTTTACATATGGTACATATGGCAAGACAGTTGTTGTCCGGATTTGGATAGAAATATTGCCAGACCAAACAGGTGGAATGTTTGGTCTTCTGCCCAGGCATGACCGTGATGGGCTTTTTCATCCCACGGACAACAACTGTCTCCCCCGGAGCCTGATTTAAACAAACCACATCACCATCAGAATCCTCCTCGCCAACTTCCTCCTCAGCGCCAGCTACACCAGTATCCTCATCCTGTTGTACTTCAACAGTGACATCTTCAATTTGCATATCAGCAAGTGGACTGTGGGTGCTCCTTTCAGCACTTGCAGGGGGCGTGCAAATGGTGGAAAGAGCCACCTCTTCCCGTCCAGTGCTGGGAAGGTCAGGCATCGCAACCACCACCACACTTGGACTCTCCTTGGGGATTTGTGATATCTTCTTAGAAAGCACAGTTCTTCGCTGTGCTTTTGCCAGCTTAACTCTTTTGATTTTTTTAGTGGGAGGAGGGCTTCCATCGTCATGTGAAGCTGAACCACTAGTCATGAACATACTAGGGATCGACCTTAGCCGTTCCTTGCCACTCCGTGTCGTAAATGGCATATTGGCAAGTTTACGTTTCTCTTCAGCTGATTTAAATGTCTTTTTCAAGGTCATTTTCCTGAACTTTGCCATTTGGGATTGTATGTGCCCTCTACTATGACATTGGGCATCGGCCTTGGCAGACGACGTTGATGGCATGTTATCGTCTATGTCATGACTAGTGGCAGCAGCTTCAGCACTAGGAGGAAGTGGTTCTTGATCTTTCTCTATTTTATTTTTATCGGAGAAAGTTTGGTCCTCCATTTATGTTATATCGATTTGATATATACGTGCGGCTAAACACAGAAAATAATTTTTTTTTTGGTTTGGACTGGAGTGTACTTTGTGGGTTACAGCACCCTTTAACGGTCAAGCCAGCCGGCCCTTTACTTATGACACAGGCGCACTCTTGGCACTACTTTGTTGATGCACGTGCGGCTACTGCGCACACAATTCACAAACACAGAAAATAATTTTTTTTTTGGTTTGGACTGGAGTGTACTTTGGGGGTTACAGCACCCTTTAACGGTCAAGCCAGCCGGCCCTTTACTTATGACACAGGCGCACGCTTGGCACTACTTTGTTGATGCACGTGCGGCTACTGCGCACACAATTCACAAACACAGAAAATAATTTTTTTTTTGGTTTGGACTGGAGTGTACTTTCGGGGGTTACAGCACCCTTTAACGGTCAAGCCAGCCGGCCCTTTACTTATGACACAGGCGCACGCTTGGCACTACTTTGTTGATGCACGTGCGGCTACTGCGCACACAATTCACAAACACAGAAAATAATTTTTTTTTGGTTTGGACTGGAGTGTACTTTCGGGGGTTACAGCACCCTTTAACGGTCAAGCCAGCCGGCCCTTTACTTATGACACAGGCGCACGCTTGGCACTACTTTGTTGATGCACGTGCGGCTACTGCGCACACAATTCACAAACACAGAAAATAATTTTTTTTGGTTTGGACTGGAGTGTACTTTCGGGGGTTACAGCACCCTTTAACGGTCAAGCCAGCCGGCCCTTTACTTATGACACAGGCGCACTCTTGGCACTACTTTGTTGATGCACGTGCGGCTACTGCGCACACAATTCACAAACACAGAAAATAATTTTTTTTTGGTTTGGACTGGAGTGTACTTTCGGGGGTTACAGCACCCTTAACGGTCAAGCCAGCCGGCCCTTTACTTATGACACAGGCGCACGCTTGGCACTACTTTGTTGATGCACGTGCGGCTACTGCGCACACAATTCACAAACACAGAAAATAATTTTTTTTTGGTTTGGACTGGAGTGTACTTTCGGGGGTTACAGCACCCTTTAACGGTCAAGCCAGCCGGCCCTTTACTTATGACACAGGCGCACGCTTGGCACTACTTTGTTGATGCACGTGCGGCTACTGCGCACACAATTCACAAACACAGAAAATAATTTTTTTTTGGTTTGGACTGGAGTGTACTTTCGGGGGTTACAGCACCCTTTAACGGTCAAGCCAGCCGGCCCTTTACTTATGACACAGGCGCACGCTTGGCACTACTTTGTTGATGCACGTGCGGCTACTGCGCACACAATTCACAAACACAGAAAATAATTTTTTTTTGGTTTGGACTGGAGTGTACTTTCGGGGGTTACAGCACCCTTTAACGGTCAAGCCAGCCGGCCCTTTACTTATGACACAGGCGCACGCTTGGCACTACTTTGTTGATGCACGTGCGGCTACTGCGCACACAATTCACAAACACAGAAAATAATTTTTTTTTGGTTTGGACTGGAGTGTACTTTGGGGGTTACAGCACCCTTTAACGGTCAAGCCAGCCGGCCCTTTACTTATGACACAGGCGCACGCTTGGCACTACTTTGTTGATGCACGTGCGGCTACTGCGCACACAATTCACAAACACAGAAAATATTTTTTTTTTTGGTTTGGACTGGAGTGTACTTTGGGGGTTACAGCACCCTTTAACGGTCAAGCCAGCCGGCCCTTTACTTATGACACAGGCGCACGCTTGGCACTACTTTGTTGATGCACGTGCGGCTACTGCGCACACAATTCACAAACACAGAAAATAATTTTTTTTTGGTTTGGACTGGAGTGTACTTTCGGGGGTTACAGCACCCTTTAACGGTCAAGCCAGCCGGCCCTTTACTTATGACACAGGCGCACGCTTGGCACTACTTTGTTGATGCACGTGCGGCTACTGCGCACACAATTCACAAACACAGAAAATAATTTTTTTGTGGTTTGGACTGGAGTGTACTTTGGGGGTTACAGCACCCTTTAACGGTCAAGCCAGCCGGCCCTTTACTTATGACACAGGCGCACGCTTGGCACTACTTTGTTGATGCACGTGCGGCTACTGCGCACACAATTCACAAACACAGAAAATAATTTTTTTTTTGGTTTGGACTGGAGTGTACTTTCGGGGGTTACAGCACCCTTAACGGTCAAGCCAGCCGGCCCTTTACTTATGACACAGGCGCACGCTTGGCACTACTTTGTTGATGCACGTGCGGCTACTGCGCACACAATTCACAAACACAGAAAATAATTTTTTTTTTGGTTTGGACTGGAGTGTACTTTGGGGGTTACAGCACCCTTTAACGGTCAAGCCAGCCGGCCCTTTACTTATGACACAGGCGCACGCTTGGCACTACTTTGTTGATGCACGTGCGGCTACTGCGCACACAATTCACAAACACAGAAAATAATTTTTTTTTTGGTTTGGACTGGAGTGTACTTTCGGGGGTTACAGCACCCTTAACGGTCAAGCCAGCCGGCCCTTTACTTATGACACAGGCGCACGCTTGGCACTACTTTGTTGATGCACGTGCGGCTACTGCGCACACAATTCACAAACACAGAAAATAATTTTTTTTTTGGTTTGGACTGGAGTGTACTTTCGGGGGTTACAGCACCCTTAACGGTCAAGCCAGCCGGCCCTTTACTTATGACACAGGCGCACGCTTGGCACTACTTTGTTGATGCACGTGCGGCTACTGCGCACACAATTCACAAACACAGAAAATAATTTTTTTTTGGTTTGGACTGGAGTGTACTTTCGGGGGTTACAGCACCCTTTAACGGTCAAGCCAGCCGGCCCTTTACTTATGACACAGGCGCACGCTTGGCACTACTTTGTTGATGCACGTGCGGCTACTGCGCACACAATTCACAAACACAGAAAATATATTATTTTTTTAGCACTTGGGGGGAGCACCCCTGATGGACAGAGCACCCCCTGGACAACACTACAGCACCTCTTTAGGACTGGGCCACTGCACAGGACTTTGGAGTGGACACAGCCCCTATGGAGAACTGACTGCACAACACAGTCCAGCCAGCCCCTATGGACTTTGAAGTAGTGGACACAGCCCCTATTAACAACAGCAGCACAGCACAACACAGCCAGCCCCTATGGACTTTGAAGTAGTGGACAACAGCAGCACTACACTACACTACACTACACAGCCCTAACTCCCACCCTCCCTCTTCACTGTCCACAGCCGAGTGAGAAAATGGCGCCGACGTGGGTACCTTATATAGGATCCAAAACCCGCGAGACTCGGAAGGCGGGAAGATGACGTTTTGCCTCGATTTCAGAATCCGAGTCAGGCGGGAAAAGTCGAGCCTGACTCGGATCGGACTCGGATCGGGGGGGCTCGGGGGGGTTCGGATTTCAGAAATCCGAACCCGCTCACCCCTAGTTAGGACACGTCATCATTTATTAACAGCTATATCTGTTTGTATGAAAACCAATTTGAAATATTATCAATAACTGTAGTTTATGAAAGTATAAAGATTCTCCTCCTGCATTTAAATGAAAACAGTTATTTTGCTTTTTGCACTTGGTAATTATATATACCATTGCACCAGCTCTACTTCCACATGAACTGCTGTGTCCGAATCTTCCGCTGTCTGGCTGACAAGTTTACTTATTCACTGACTTGAGCCCGACAAAAGGAGATTTGAAAACTATGGGGGGTGAGCTACTGTGGTGCCCTTATAATTAACAAGTACCCTTCCTTTTTATAAACACAATTAAAAGAGTAGTGTATTAAAAGATATGAGGATGGTGTTGCGAAAAACAGGGCATACCACCTAGCTCTTTGATAAATGTGGCAATAATACCCATTTTCTAGAGTAGAAGGACTGGGCAAAAGGGTAAAACCTTTGATAAATCAGCCTCTATGTGAGGAAATGAGGCTGGAGATGTAAGGAGGATAAGTATGGTTGAATACTTTGTAGGTGAGAGAAATAAGTTATTATTATTAACAGTTATTTATATAGCGCACACATATTCCGCAGTGCTTTACAGAGAATATCTTACCATTCACATCTGTCCCTGCCCCAGTGGAGCTTACAATCTATATTCCCTATTACATGCTCACACACATACACGCTATGGTCAATTTTGTGGGGAGCCAATTAACCTACCAGTATATTTTTGGAGTGTGGGAGGAAACCGAAGCACCCGGAGGAAACCCACGCAAGCACAGGGAGAATATACAAACTCCACACAGTTAGGGCAGTAACGCTAACCATTACACCGTCTGTGCTGGATTTGATTCTCAATGGGATAGCTAGCTAATGGACTGACTGGTAGAGCTGTGAGGTAGAGCAAAGTACGTGGAAAATAAGGGGTGCAGAAGATTGGGGAATAGGTGTAAGTGGGTAGAGACAGAAGTTAGGAAGGACAGAGAGGTGTTAATTGCAAAAATGACAGGATCATAAATAATAGTTTTAGTAGCTTCCAATATCACAGCAGTGGTAAAGGTATATTTAGGAGAGGGACTGAATGAGCTAACATGCTTTATCTATGGACAAGTACTTTCTAGTTTATGACCTTGGATTTTGCTGACTTATTCTGTCCCTGATCTTGACTTGTCTATGGATACTCTCTTTCTGCTGCCAGCCCTGACCCAGGTCTATTAACCAATATTGTCTATCTGCAGCCAGCCCTGCCCAACTCTATTAACCAATACCATCTGTCTGCTGCCACTCTTGACCAAGCTCTGTTATTACACTATTGTCTGCTTGCCTTGTTGCTATTGTATTGTGTTCTGCCCATCCTACCTCTGTAGCACCTTCTGGTGATAAACCTACATTATTTGGAGTACAAGACCTAGGGTCATCTAAGCACCTGTGAGCATACAGTACCTACCTTTAAGGGAAAGAGTTTCATAGCATACAATGGGTCTGGTTCTCAGTTGTGAATAAAGCAAATAAAAACAAATAGTAACTTTGCACCTGGACAAGCCATGTTGTTATGCAAGGGGCGCAAATACATTTAATTGTTTATTTGCATGCAGGATTAATACTGGCTGCTTCTGCATGTAGCCCACAAATGCTGGACAGCTTTATTTTTACACTGCAATTTAGGTCTGAACTAGTACACGCTCCTCCCAAATTTAAATCTCTCTGCACATTTTTAATCTGCCCCACTAAACTCTCTATTGTCAGATGATGGATGTAACCATAAATTCTTTAAACCATATTTGCTCTTAAATAAAGACACAGACCAAGTTTATGCCATTCAAAATAATAGGTCAGCTTTATTTATTTACAATAATGAATATGGTGGCAGAGGAAAGAACGGCAAACCACCGGCGCCCACTTGACTTAGGACAGATGTGAATGGTCAAATGTTCTCTGTAAAGCGCTGCGGAATATGTGTGCGCTATATAAATAACTGTTAATAAATAAATACTGTGAAGAGGGAGGGAGCCTGGAGCTGTTGCTGGCGATGGCTGGCTACTGTTGTCCATATACATTAGGGGTTGTTTGGCTACTATTGTCCATATAGTGGCTGGCTGTTATCCTGTCCATAGGGGCTGGCTGTAGTACTGTGTTCAGGGGGTGCTCGTCCTTCAGGGGTGCTCTCTTCACCTACCACCACCAGTGTTAACATTTTTTATTTTTTTTTATTTTCTGTGGGCGTGCCGTGTTAGCCAGCCACACCTGTCATCGGCGTAGGTAGGTGCACAGGGGTACTGTGCTCCTATCAAGGGGCTGTTGCCCAAAAATACAAATCATTTTTACAGGGGCTGTCCTGTGTGGTGCAGGGCTACGCTGCCCAAAATACAAATAATTTTTACAAGTGCTGTCCTGTGTGTTGTGGTGTAGGCTGCTGCCCTTCTTCAATTTTTACAGGTGCTGTCCTGAGTGGTGCAGTGGTACGCTGCCCTTCAAAAAAAAAAAAAACCTTTCACGGGGTTATAATGGAAGATAAAATAGGGGAAGATCAAGAACCACTTCCTCCTAGATCTGAAGCTACTCCCACTAGTCATGACATAGACGATGAAATGCCATCAACGTCGTCTGCCAAGGCCGATGCCCAATGTCATACTGTAGTAGAGGGCATGTAAAATCCAAAAAGCCAAAGTTCAGTAAAATTACCTTATAAACTAAATTTAAATCATCTGAGGACAAACATAAACTTGCCAATATGCCATTTACAACACGGAGTGGCAAGAAACAGCTAAGGTCCTTCCCTATGTTCATGACTAGTGGTTCAGCTTCACATGATGATGGAAGCCCTCCTCCTCTCAAAAATTAAACGAGTTAAGCTGGCAAAAGCACAGCAAAGAACTGTGCGTTCTAAGAAGATATCACAAATCCCCAAGGAGAGTCCAAGTGTGGCGGCGGTTGCGATGCCTGACCTTCACAACACTGGAAGGGAAGAGGTGGCTCCTTCCACCATTTGCACGCCCTCTGCAAGTGCTGGAAGGTGCACCCACAGTCCAGTTGCTGATATTCAAATTGAAGATGTCACTGTTGAAGTACAACAGGATGAGGATATTGGTGTAGCTGGCGCTGAGGAGGAAGTTGACGAGGAGGATTCTGATGGTGATGTGGTTTGTTTAAATCAGGCACCGGGGGAGACAGTTGTTGCCCGTGCGATGAAAAAGCCCATCACGGTCATGCCTGGGTAGAAGACCAAACATTCCACCTCTTTGGTCTAGAAGTATTTCAGTCCAAATCCGGACAACTACTGTCTTGCCATATGTTGCGTATGTAAAGGTGTAATAAGTAGGGGTAAGGATGTTAACCACCTAGGAACATCCTCCCTTATACGTCACCTGCAGCGCATTCATAAAACTTACTGTCAAGTTCAGAAACTGTGACCGTAAGCAGTCCAGGGACACCTAAATCCCTTTGTCTTGTTGTATCTAATCACCTGCAAACCATACCGTCAACTCCCTCCTCGTCAATTTCCTCCTTAGTCAGGATTGGAAGTAGTACTGCAGGCCATGTCACTGGCATGACTGACTCCTCTCCTATCCGGGATTCCTATGGAGGATCCTGCATTGCTGTGCCTACTGCTGCCGCTGCTGTTGTTGCTGTTGGGAATCGTTCATCATCCAAGAGAGGAAGTTGGAACACCACTACTTCTTTTACTAAGCAATTGACCCTCCAACAGTCCTTAGCGAGGAGGATGAAGTACGACAGCAGTCATCCTGTTGCAAAGTGGATAACTGAGGCCTTGATAGCTATGTTGGTGTTAGACGTGCGTATGGTATCCTAAGCAACCCGCTGGCAGTGCTGCAGGGCAGGCAGGACCAAGTTTGGACATCTGTCCCGGACTGAAGGACCTGCCAACAATTTCTAACATGTCTACTGTCACTGCATATGATACTGTCATCATTGACAGAATCATGGAGGATTATATCGGTGACAGCATCCAAGTAGGCATGTCATAGAGTCCGTACCTGTACTGGCAGGAAAAAAAGGCAATTTGAAGGCCCCTGAACAAACTGGATCTATTTTACCTAAGTTGCCCCCCCTCCAATGTGTACTCCGAAAGAGTGTTTAGTGCAGCCGGGAACCTTGTCAGTGAAAGGCATAGGAGGTTGCTTCCACAAAACGTGGAGAAGATGATGTCCATCAAAATGAATTATCAATTCTTCCGGGAAGACCAGCCTCCAGAAAGCACAGAGGGACCTGTGGTGGTGGATTCCAGCGGGGACGAATTAATACTCTGTGAGGATGAGGATGTACATAACACTGACTGAGGGTGAGGAATCGGTGGATGAGGATGAGGACAACATCTTGCCTCTGTAGAGCCAGTTTGTGCAGGGACAGATTAATTGCCAGCTTGTTTTGTGGGGGCCCAAACAAACCAATCATTTCAGCCACAGTCGTGTGATAAACCCTGGCGCTGAAATGATTGGTTTGTTAAAGTGTGCATGTCCTGTTTATACAACATAAGAGTGGGTGGGAGGGCCCAAGGACAATTCCATCTTGCACCTCTTTTTGTTCTTTGCATTAAGTACTCTTTGGGGCCTACTTTTTCAAACTGCCATCCTGTCTGCCACTGCAGTGCCACTCCTAGATAGGCCAAGTGTTTGTGCCGCTCACTTGTGTCGCTTAGCATAGTCATCCAGCTACCTTGGTGCAACCTTTTGGCCTAAAAACAATATTGTGAGGTGTTCAGAATAGAGTGGAAATAAGTGGAAATGAATGTTATTGAGGTTAATAATAGCATAGGAACAAAAAAAACCCCAAATTCTGTGATTTTAGCTGTTTTTATGCTTTTTTCCCAAAAAATACAGATCCAAAACACAAAACTAGGGATGAGCGGGTCCGGTTCCCTGAGAACCGAACCCAGACGAACTTCGGGGATCCGGGGTGATCCAAGGATCTCTCCTGCCCTGGATCCCTAATTGAGGCAAAACCTCTCGATCCACTGTGTCAGATCTTGAGGTTTTGCCTCGAGCAGCCATTATTAAAAATGCCTTTGCCCTCAATGGGCAAAGCGCTGATTGGCTGACAGAGCTTTCTGTCACGACTCTCAGCCAATCAGCGTTATGGTGCTCATTTGCATGTAGCACGGACCCGGGATATCCGTGCTACATGATTGACACAGAGGGCCTGATTCAGACCCGGACGCTATTTGCGGACGGTCGTTCCAAAAAAGGGGCCGGCTATTTAAATTGAGCACTCACTCTTTGCAGTTTATTGACTCCTCTATGTCTGAGCGAGCGAACGAAAAATGCGCTCGCTATTTTGTAAAGACGCCCCTTTGCTGTTCGCATCACACGTCATCTCCGGTATTTATTAGATTAATCGGGTACATCGAAAAGCATCTGAACTGCTCGCAGTGCTTGTGGTAGCTTTTTCCTACCGCAATCACTGCGAGCAGTTCAGGCTAAAAGACAACCAAGTGACGTGGTCGATGACGCTCCTTTACTAATTATGCACTCCCATTAAACGCCCTTTTTACCGTTAGGCACGCCTGCGTTCTGATCTCCACACCCCCGTTTTCAAGCACCTTCCCCTGTTACCACCCACAAACGGTACATTCTGTCAATCAATTTAGCAGCCCCTCGCTGTTTTACGAGCGCACGATTTCCGACCGCAATGACTGGTTTGCGCATGTGCATTACGACCCATACGCATGCGCAGTTGTGCGAACATCGCTCAGAGCGAACGAGCGGCCGCTTGCGAGCGGCTCTGAATCAGGCCCAGAGCACGGATGGGTCAGTGAGACCCGTCTGTGCTGCTGGGTATTTAAATGACACAGATGCACGCACGGACCAGGAGATCTGTGCTACTTGCATCTGTGTCAATTACACAGAGCACTGATGGGTCTGTGAGACCCGTCTATGCTGCCATGGTAAAACCCCCCCCAAAAAATCTGTGTATAAAAAAGAAAAAAATGGCATGCACCCCCCCCCCAAAAAAAAGAGCAACCAGCCCCGGGCATTAGTGACCCAGTGCTGGGTGTGCTTAAATACAGGGGACAAATGACATAGGGGTCCCCCATACTTAAGCACAACCAGCACAAGGCTAGTCAGAAACAGCCCTGGTTGCCAAAATACAGGGGACAAGCGACGTAGGGGGTCGCAACCAGCACTGGGCTCTGATCTGGTCCTGGAAATACAGTGGATAAAAATGAGTAGGGTTCCCCTGTATCTTCCAGAACCAGCACCAAACTTTTTCTAGCGGGGGGCTGATGCCACAGCCAGGGGAGCCCTTTCCCTGGGCCCCCCAGCCACAGCATCAGCCCTGACTGCTAGTCAGCCCAGGCTGGGGATCCCTGGAGTGCTGGGGAACCCCCTAATAAAGGGGTCACCCCCTCCAGGGCACCACAGGCCCTGGATGATATCCCGGGGCTATCCCCGCCACCCCTGGTGGTGTAAATAAATAATAGCAAACATGGGGCCTGATTCAGAGCCGTTCGCTATTTGTGGTCGTTCGTTCAAAAACAAGGGGTGGCTATTCAAATGATCCGTTCGCAAATTGCAGTCTGTTCCCACCTCTAAGTCTGAACGAGCGAGCAAAACATACGCTCGTTTTTTTGATAAAAACGCCCCCTGGCCGCACGCACCATACGTCATGTCCGCTATTTATTAGATTAATCGAGTACATCGTACAGCGTATGAACTGCTCGCTATTCTTGTGGTAGGTGTTTTCAACCGCTATTTTGCGAGCAGTTCTGAGTTAAAAAAAACCAAGTGACGTGGTCAATGACGCTGCTGTATTAATTATGCACTCCCTTAAAACGCCCGTTTTGACCTTTAAGCACGCCTGCGTTCGGATCTCCACTTCCCGTTTTCAAGCACCTTCCCCTGTTACCACCCACATACGCCTCATTCTGTCACTCAAAATAGCAGGCCCTCGCTATATTGCGTACCAACGATTTTCGGCCGCACTGACTGGTTCGCGCATGCGTACTAAAAACCGTACGCATGCGCAGATGTGCGAACATCGCTCGGAACGAGCGTACTGCCGCTAGCGAGTGGCTCTGAATGAGGGCCATTGTCTTTACAAGTAGAACTACAGGTCCCAGCAAGCCTGCCCCGCATGCTGGTACTTGGAGAACCACAGGTTAGGTGTGTACCCAGCCTTATTTTTTGCACATTGGGCTTCAGATTTGTAAGCAGTACTAAATTGCCTAGCTTGTTTTTGTTAAGTGATTCTATTAATGTTTTTACTATTGATGTGAGAGTTTTAGGTGGTTAGTATCATATTCATTTCCACTGCTAATTTTTTTTCAAGTAGTGTAACTACCAATCTCCGATAACTTGGAATAACACCTGTTAGCAGTGATTGGTTGATGGTGCTTCAAACACTGCTCTTAGGAGCTCATTCAGACCCGCTCGCTAGATGCATTCGCTCGCACCCAGCGTATGCAAATTCAGTGCACGCTCAGCAAGGCAAGCGATCGCGCGGCAAGGCATTAGCACGCCCACTATGCCTTGGCGTGCAATCGCTTTGTGTATGCAGACACCCACCAGCCTGTCTTAAGACGGCCACCATGTCATCTCCAGGATGTGTATGTACCCATCGGTACATAGAGGACCATCGGATGCGATCGCAGCACTTGAGGTTGACTATACCCTGCCGCAAGCACTGCGATCACTTCAGTGTGAAATGCAATCAAGTGACGTGTACTATAACGCTGCCAGTTAATTATACACGCCTCTGAAACGGCGTTAAGACGCTCAGACACACCTGCGTTGGCATCTCCACTCCCTCGTTTCTAGTGGCCTGCCCCTGTCACCACCCACAAACGGTTCCTCCTGTCACTCACTCTGCTGGGCAGTCTATGCGCAGCGAGCGCACGCTTCCCGATCTTTCGCACTGGTTCACGCACACGGACAGCGATTCATACGCATGTGCAGAATGCGAACATCGGCCAGCTACGAGTGAACGCTTCTTAGCGTCCGGGTCTGAATCTGCTCTTTAGTTCTTTGGACATTCATTCACTATCTAATTTAAATTTTGAGAATTTAAGTTCCACCTGGGGCCAAATTATACTTTTTAACCTCGCCCAATGTAATAGAGTCCGAGAACAGGCAAACTCACATGTTTTTCAGACTCAAAAATTTGATGTAAACTTTCATCCAGATGTTTTCCCATTTTGAGCATAAAACTCAATCAATGTGAGAGCTTACTGCTAAACTCTCACATTTTCAAAACTCTCACCCTATTACATTTGGCCCCTGTTCTGTAATAAATATATTTGTGTCTACTGTGTTGCAGGATATATCTTTTCCCTCTGGTATAGGTACCCCTTGGAATTTTCAACTGCAAAGCAGTATCAGAAATAGGTATTTAGGCAGTCTTTTATGGTCACCTTCCACATATCCCCTTAGTATTTAACTCTACTATTCCTTCTTTTTTTCTTTTTGAATTTACTAATATATCTAAAGAATGCTTTTACTAAGAGTGTAATCTTTATGCACAATTTATTATGTGTTGAGTCTCTTTGGGGGGAATTCAATTAGAGATGTGCGGGTCTGATTCTCAGACAGCCAACGCCAACCGAATTTATGGGTTCCGAGTTGAACCGAGTCAGAGTTCGGAATCACTTTGGGGTACCGAGTCAAACCGAGTCCCGGTTCGGATCTTCCTGTGGTGTAGAACGCTGATTTAAGAACCAAAACTCTGATTTTGGATTGCAAGCTAACAGGTGAAAATTACGTAATTTTAGCTGTTTTTGTATTTTTTATTTTTTTTTCAAGTACAGATCCAAAACCAAAACACGGGAGGGTGGTTTTGCTAAACCAAAATCAAAACATGAAGATGAATCTGTATCCAAAACTAAACACAGGGATCGGCGAGCGTCTCTAAATTCAATTAAATGCAATGTTGAATAGCGCTGGGAATGAGTTCCCAGAGCTATTCAACTGGCTGCGCTATTAATCCCAACTAGAGGATTTCTGCTCGCACCCTCCTGAGGTGTGAGCAGAGATCCGACTAAACTAGGGCAACAATGCTTAAGTCAGAGAATGCAGGTTACTGAGACTAAACACCCGGCTTTATGTGCTTTAATCTGCATCACCCAACTCAAGGGCAAGGCGCGGTGGAGACAGTTGAATTGCTCCGGAAAGAAACTCATTCCCGATGATATTCAACATCGCACCGGTTTGAATTGCCCCTTTCAGACTAGCTGCTCTGCTTAGGTTCCTTTGCATAGTGATCTAAGCTTTATCTTCCTTTTGGTTTGACTGTCATGTCTGGCACGAAGTTCTTTTGCATTCTTTTATTTGATCCCACTGTTCCTGTATTCCACTGATCCATTTTCACACCCTGTTAGAGATTCACATAAATCATTTCTCCGTTGACAAACGTTATCCTTTCTAAACCCTAAAGCCTTTGTTTTGGTGTGGTTCAGCACAGTTGCCTCATATGAGAGATTTTGTACTTCATATTCTATGGGAAGATACATGTTTTATAATATATTTTTCTATTCCCTCTGGGCCAACCTTCCTATGATGATAGATGGGCATTAGATTTAGGTAATGCACTAGAGCTGGAGCAACAGCAAAAAGTTTTGCTGAACACTGGGACTGATTCATTACCGATGGCAACTGCAATTACGCACGCAATCAGACGATTGTTGCTTTCTTCGCATGCGTATTTATCGCAGTGTGCGAGGCGGCCACTGCGATCGGGACTGCGATCACAGTGGCTACGCAGATCCATGGAGTGATTGACAGGAAGTGCCGTTTGTGGGTGGTCGGCGAAACGCAAGCGTGTCAGTACAGACGCCGTTGCATGGACGTGCATAAATTAGCCACTGCGATGCCCTATGCAATTGTAACCATGGAATCGCTATGGTGTGAAGGAAGACAACAGTCATTATTTACTTTATTATTATGCAGACTGAAATCTACTAAAGTGCGGTTTTGGCAGCCGCAGGTTTTGTGTGCAATTCGATGTACGGTTTGTAAACCATGCTATTTTCTAAAGGCAAAACCACAGAGCAAATTGAATGAACCCAAATTGCAAGGTCTCAAACCACATTTGCGGTTCGGAGAACTTGCTGGGATTCTATAAGTGCAAGTTGCATTGCACATGATTTTATCACAGATAAAATTCTACAGACAATTCAAAAAGCCGCCTATCAGCTGAGCATTGCTGTACCTTGTCATCAACCTAAATTATTACAACCTAAACCGTAACTCTTAACGTATGCAATAATAGAAAAAAACAATACGATGACTTTGGTGAATAATTTGTCACAATTTATTGAAAAAAATTACTGAAATTTAGATGATAAAGTTACAGTGGCATCAAAAGCTTTCACCAGCCAGTTGCTCTATCCACTGGTCTAAAGAGTTGCATATGCATATTGCCAGGGCCAGATTAACCCCGGAAACAGGGTTTTTACCGTATTTTTCCTTTAGTACATCCCGGCCATAAACACATACATACACAGTATACACACACTAACTAACACATATATACGAATTAACACATACACATATATATTCATACTAACACATTCACAGTATGCACACAATAACACATACAGTATATACACATAAACACATACATACACATATATACACAATAAAATAGTATACATACACTTACATTTTTATGCGGTAGCTGCAGGTTGGTAATGGGGACAGGCACCTCACATCATTAGGCCCCGACCCCTCGCCTTGTAATGCTGCCGTTCGTGGGTAATATGGGGGTGGGGCTTGCTATATTGGCTCCACCCCCACGTCACAACTTGTAAAGGGGGAATTTGTCCATCGGGTGGGGATTCTAAGTACTCAGAAATCCCCCCTGTGTGTGCTTGTTGTGGGGGCCCCTCTATGTGTGGGGGTCCCGGGATCATCGCCCCTGCCTCCCCCCCTAAATCCGGCCCTGTATATCGCCACTCACTTGATTGGCATGCTAGTGTTGTGACACAATACACACCATTGTCAAGTACAAAAGGGACAGTGGGTAGGAAACGGATGCTCAAAGGAACCATAAGGAAGTAGGGGTGGCCATTGAACATCAATTGTTAACAGCCATAAATGGTTTGCTACCAATGGTGGATGGATTTGCCATCAACAGGGGCTCAGAGAGGGGGGAAAGCAGGCACTAAGTACTCAGGCCAGAGCCTGTTGGAAGTGGACCAGTGGGCCAGTTGAAGGAACCCAGTGGGGGCCCCCAGACCAACTGCTGAGGAGGACAAATGTTCCCTTTTGCAGCACTCGGAGCTGTGCATCATATTGTGCATTTTTTTTCCTGGAGGGTACAGGATCATGCATCCCAGATTTTACCACGCCCCATTTAGTACTCAGGCTCCATGGATGTCTCAACAGCCATTGCCATCGATGGGGGAGATCTGATGGCTCTCGGCCATTGATGACTGTGAGGCAGCAATGTATTTCCCCCTCAGCATAGATGGCACAGAGCTTAGCTCCACCCCCTGGTCATGACCATCAAGGGCATTGAAGGGCCGGGGTACTGGGAGTGGTGTAACACCTCCCAATTATTTTTTAATGCACAATATGCACACCACTGGGCACTGTGGAGGGTGTGTATTTGTCCCCATTGGCCAAGAAGCAGATCGGGAGGGGCGGGGGGAGGGGGTTTGGGTGATCAGTGCGACCACCCATTCCCGTGACACTTGCATGGAGAGAGAAGAGGCTCTGCTGAACAGCTGCAATCTACTCTTTCTCCCTGCCCAATGTGCTACTGAGCCAGGCCCCTCCAGCTGGCTGGGCCAGGGTAAACAGTACCCGGGCTCCCCCATTAAGCCCCTTTTCTGATTGGCCCGCCACCTGCTATTCCCCACAACAGGGTTGTCCATCAATAATTCCCATCAATGCTTATCCCACCAATGGCCATCCCTAAAAGGAAGTGCAGTCTGTCAGCTTTCACACTATGGTCTGTTTTCAATACGGGGTGAAAAGTGAATGTACCTGCCGCTACTACCCGCATTCTTGAAAACAGCTGCTGCATACATGGGAACCCCTCCTGAATAAATTTCTTTAGTTTAAAACTTTGTTCCCCTATATATTTTTTTCACCCCAAAATTAGAGTAAATTTTTTGGGGTGTCCTGGGGATTTTTTTTTTTTCCGCTACAGATGTCTTTTAGGAGACACTCCCAAGGCTGCAGGCTATTTTTTTTAAGCCTGCATTCCAATTCTGCACTTTTTTTCGCCATGGTGAACGTATCCCCGTTTTTTAACAAAGACTTTTCGCACCGGCGAAAAGTTTTTGAAATTGAATACGGGGATAATTGAAACAGGCGAAAATTACGTTTTCGCCTCAAATTGAATACGGCCCTATATATTAATTCTCAAACACCTCCCACCACAATTCCCATGGGTTCACACTTCTCCTATGCAGACAAAATCCTATATGTTTAACTTTCTCATGACCATAGAGCACAAATGCACTAAAATTAGAGATGTGCGCCGACCCCCGTGTTTTTGTTTTGGTTTTGGATCTGGATCTCCCCTGGGTTTGGATCTGGATTGGTTTTGCCAAAACCTCACCTCCGTGTTTTGTTTTCATGTTTTGGTTTTGGATCTGGATTTTTTCTTAAAAAATCCAAAAAACTGCTAAAATCACATGAAATGGACCTTTTTTTGTTCCTACAGTATTAATAACCTCAATAACATTTATTTCCACTTGTTTCCAGTCAATTTTGACCACCTCACAGCTCACAATATTCATTTGTTCATTGTGTTTAGGCCCAAAATTTGCACCAAGATAGCTGGCTGACTAAGCTAAGCTGCAGCAGTGGGCGACACAAACACATCGCAGTTCAACTTCAAACATGGCACATCAGGAGACACTTTTATTATTCAAGAGAGGCCTGAGGGAGTTGGAGTATGTATGTAGTTGAAGGTAGGGCAGGGAGAGGAAGGGTTGATTGGTAGTAAATTTAATTTTGTTTTTTGATTCAAAAGAAAATGTATGAGGGAGAAGGGGAGGGGAGGAGGCATTTACAAAAAAATGTGATACAGTACATTTACATCAGTCCTTGCCACAGAAGAATTCTTGAGTATGGCTGCTGCTGGGAGTTGATTTTCTCATCCCAGAAGGGGACCAGGAAGAGTGCTTTCCAAAAAAAAATAAACAATTGACTTAAATAATCCTTCTGTTCTGTAACGGAATTTTACAACCTGTACAGGGACATTAAAAAAAACAGAGTTAGTTAGTGGCACTCAAATTGCCATTGTTCCTAATGTCCACTTCTTAGATATTTGAATATGTCAGAAATTTATGTAGAAGGCCAAAAATTGGGTGGACCACACATGGCTGATTGATCAACCATGGCGATTGGATTAGTGTCATAAGGAAGAGGAGGCAGCAAACTGGGTGTCATGTTATGAGTTGGCCATATGGGGTATGTTGCTGTTAAGGGATCAGGCTGGTTATCAGTGGACACATTATTACTATAGTTGTTGTTATTTTGGGTTGCCATCTCCTGAAGGATGTTTACCAACAGACAGAGACTACCTACCTATCAGCTCTTATCTCTCCACATCATCTATTATAGATGAAAAAAAAATGTCATCGGAGACATCTAGCTCCTCTTTCTGTACCCTGCTCACCCTTTTTGTACAGGAAGTCCAGGATGGATGGTTTGGGAGAAGAAGGCCTAGCAACAGATGGGGATGGTCATTATCAAGACCTGGTCCCCCCAGTGGGTGTAGTCTGGGAGGTATTGTTTGGCATGCAGGCAGCGGAATAACAAAGGCCTCCATGTTGTCTGTGCTTACTATTCCGTATTTCAGTTTGCGATCCAGGTAGGAATTAAGTCGGCTACAGAACACAGTGACAGACTCACTGGATGTCTTAGTGCATTCAGGCCAAATACGATCCATGAATTCCCAGACAGATTCCGGACAGATGAATCCTTTGCTTGTACTAATCTTTGGTAATTCCTGGCAAAGGTGGGCGTTATAGCCAGACACTTTGAAGGCTGTAACTTTGATCTGCTTTATAGAAAACATGTGAATTAAACCTTTCCACACTGCAGAACATGATGGAGAAATCACTTGATGTTCAGCACCTAGAACATCTTTTTTCATGTGCTCTGAGGCCTGTCCTGACTTTTGTTTATGTTTTTGAATAGAACAGTTTTAGAATTTAGGATGTCTACTCTATATAGGTTTGTAAATAAATATAGGCTTTAGTTTTTTAGAGCATATAACTTTATAAGCTGTTAGGATAACATTTCTGCTATGTTTAAGATAAAAAAAACTTTTTGTAACCTAATAACGTAAAAAAAATGTTTTCACTGCAATATTCATGCAGCCCCTTGACAGACAGCAGCATAGGACCCCTGCGCACCTATGCCGATGACCATGACAGCCAGGTGTGGCTGACACACACACAAAAAAATTGGACAAAAAAAAGACAATATATTTTTATTTTTTTTCAGCTCCAGAACTTGAGCCCAGAGCACAGATTATTCATGACTGGAGTCGGGCAGCACTAAGTTGCAACTTGCGTTGCTGGTTGGATCTTGTGATTTACTGCGGTTAAGCCTAACATGCACGCGCGCACACACAGGAAAATATAAAAGACACTTTGATATTTTTTTTTAGCACGACTGGAGTTGGGCAGCACTAGGTTGCAACTTGCGTTGCTGGCTGGATCTTGTGCGGTACTGCGGCTAAGGCTAACACGCACGCACACACAGAAAAATATAAAAGACACTTTGATTGATTTTTTTTTACTATATATATATATATATATATATATACATTTTTAAAAATCGTGTTTACATTGTTTTGAAATCAGCCAATAAGAAAGAGGCCATTTTTTAAATATTTAACTTTTTCCTTAAACACAGCAGCACTTTCAATTTTTTTGTGTAAGCTTCAAGCCACTGCAATTTGACGTCACTTTCGGTTTGGACCACCTAATGAGCCTAACGTGTGTAGTAGGTATTACCGCCTGCCGCATGGCCGGCGGTTCAAATCCCGACAGTGGCAGCCCGGCAGAGGTGAAGATCCCGACTGCTAATTAGGTAAGTATCACTAACCTAATTCCCTACCCTAACCCTGCTTTAGGGGTGCCTAACCCTAACCTCCCCCCAAGTGCCTAACCCTAACCCCCCTCTAAGTGCCTAAACCTAACTCCCCCTTCCCCGCAGCCTAAACCTAAGTCTCCCGGAGGGGTGTCTGACCCTAACCTCCCCCCGGGGTACCTAACCCTAACCTCCCCTTCCTCTAGCCTAAACCTAACCCTCCCGGGTGGGGTGCCTGACCCTAAGTCCACCCGGGAGCACTAAAACCTAACCCTCCCCCCAGCAGCTGTCGCCAGGCTTACCTTTGTACGGTATGCCGGGCTTCGGGCTCCCGGCGTAGGTCTAATGACAGGCGTCAGGATTTTACCGGCCTGTCATTAGTACCTTGCTGGGATTAGACAGTGGGGAAGCCAGCGGTCGGAATTTAGAACGTCGGCTTCCTGACTACATCCCAGCCTAACTGCTATGTAATAAATCTGGTGGTCTGGAGGGCAAAATCACACATGAAGTACATTATGGCATTGTACTCTTTGGTGGCTTTAGACCCACCCTGATAAATTTACCCCTCTCCTTAATAGTGAATGAAGGTTGTATGACTTGAGAAAACTGGAGTCAATACATTCAGTACTGTAGGTTGCTTCCCCTCCCTCTTGTATATTCTTATCAAGTCAGGATAATGGCTTCTGTAGATGAACACTGGTTGTTTTGCATTATGGGCAGATCAGGTCTTTGTTTATGCAGAAAAACCTAGGCACAAAAATATATCTGATTGTATTTAGTATTTCAAACATCACACATTTGACAGTGTAATAAAAAACAGCCCCACTTTTCCCATAGTTATCCTTTCTAAGTTAACTAATAACCAATAGCCTTGTATTTATACACTTCCCGATCACATCTACCGTTACCACTGAAGTGGAGGATCTGGGTTATAACTAGACGTTCTCACGCAGGCAGAGTGGTAAAGCTGGTTGTATGAGAAAATATACCTGTTTGGCAGGTGCAAGTCTGCGCTGAGGAAGAGGACTAGTAGTAAATATGTGAGCATGCAGATGTGGTCACAGGTCAAGGTGCGTACATTCCCGGGAGACTCCCTAATCTTGGTTTGCTCTCGTAGACGCTCAGAAGACGTAAGCGGTACAAGCGTCCAATGATGTGATTCCCACTTTACAATGCCGGTAATCGCGACATTGTATAGCAGGTAGCAGGGCCACAATGATGCAATAGCAAATCCATGAACCCTGCGCTTGACCGCATCACACCCCTCGCATTGCCGACCCAGCTGCCACATCCTGGTGAAGACAACCAGAAAGTCGGCAACTCAGACATATATTTTCAGTGCACGATTCTTACTTAGGACTTTGTATCGTTTTAATCGTCATCCATTGCAGATGTTGAAGAAGAATGAGCACAATAGCTGCTTTGACCCTTATCAAAGGCACAACAGGACAACAGGAGCAATGCTAGGAAGTTCTGTATGTGATCTTTCACTTTGCATGCGATTCCAAAGCTTATTAATTCCAGCAATATTTTTTTATATATTCCCAAAGGCCCATTGCCAATGTTCATAAATACTGACTTCAAAATTAAACTGTCAAAACCCTAACAAATGGAAGCCCTCTCCCTCAATGCCTGCATGTCAAAGCGACTCTTCTGATTTATATACTGTATGCAAAATATGTGCTTATAATGTTTAGTAAGCACATCCAGTGGGAAGCCTGGGGAGCTGCTTCCACACATGTCCTCAGGACAACATTGGAGCATGTGTAGCAAGTGGTGATCTGTTCTCCAGAGCACTCCGTGGTGCAGTTTCCCTTGTTTTTCTTGTATATAATTCCTCATCCTCCTGATTAGCTCAGTTTTGTTGTCCGTGTCAGTCATAAACACATGCTTTTATTTTCTTTACTGAGTTGTTTTGAGCATGTTTCCATTCATCAAGTGGTCTCGTTTAGCCACAAGGCAAACACTGTGACATCAAGGAAGAAATTAATATGAAGGACAACCATGGGAATTACAAAAACAACAACAAATCATTTTTTATTTTTTTTTATAAATCACCAACATATTATCTTCTTTCTTGTTTTCTTAGACTAGTAGAAGGTGGTTTGCCTGGGGAGCTACAGCTGAGGTTTAAGCGCATCCTTCTGCTAAATATCTGTTTTAAATTCAGAGGCCTTAGTGTACTAAACGAGAAATTATATATAAAGAAAAGGATCAGCCGTCAGAGGGACCGAACTACAGTATGTATTATTGAATCCGCTTGCATTGGAGTGATGGGGTTGTTCTCACATATGCACCTATTTCTTGTTCTAGGTCCCCTAGACTAGCTCAGCCCTCTCACCTCCTCTCTCAAGTGTAAAAAGTCACCAAAGTCTGCTTAACCTTCTATGACCTCTCTCTCTATTTTCTATTGTGTTTGTGCAATTGTCTCTCTGCTATCTGCATCTGGATATAGTAGTGTTTCCTCAAACTTGACATATCCAAATAAGATCTCATTATCTTTCTTTCAACAACATCAGCATCTCTCCTGTTCCCTGCTCCCGCTGCCTTGGTGTCATGCATGACTCCTCCCTCAGCTTCACTCTGTATATCCAATCCCTCTCTGTCCTGTTGCCTCCTCCTCTGCAACATTGTAAAACTATGCACCTTTATTCATAAAGTAACCACAGCCCTGGTCATTTTACACCACAACCACTGTAATCTTCTCCCCGTTGGCCTTCTCCACACCTGCCTCTCCCCTTTACAATCTATCCTTAATTCTAAACTTTCATCTCTTCTCATCTGCTCCTTCTCTCTTTAAATCCCTTCACTTGCTCTACGTTCCGTTCAAAATTCAGTTCAAGTTTCACCCTCACTTACAAAATCCTAACTAACACCTCTCTCTCATACACCTCTGGCCTTGTCATTTGATACAACGCTGTTTGACCACTATGCTGCGTCTCTGACCATTGCTTTTAATCTTCCAGAACCTTCTACTGTTCTAATCTCCACGACTTCTCCAGAGCTTCTCCCAACTTAGGAAATTCCTTGCTTTATTATACTAGATTCTTTCAAACCCTTCATTTCTTTAAAGACTCCCAAAACCCACCACTTTACACTTCACCACTCCTAGACCCTCATGTCCACTTCCTCAACTTCCTAAATCCATCACATTGCACTTGTGGCCCATTTGCTCCTACATTTTATCTTTTGTTGGTATACTACGCAGTGGGAGGGATGTACTAAAGTCAAAATTTGGGCATTCCTCATATATACCAAGACCGATTAGCATATAAGCCTATGGGCTTCTTTGCCCATTCTTCCCCGGGAGGGTTCCAATAGGATCCCACTCAGTGTCCTCTGTGGCTTGCTAGTCAGCCCGCAAATGTGCAAAGGGACTCCCGAATCTTAAATCCGAAAGTCCCCTCTTTGCAAAGGCAGCTCTTTTCGGAATAGCTATCCTTTGTGATTTTAATCTCATTTGTACAAGCATACTGGCATTATTAACGCGTGGCGGGATATATTGCATCCATAATGCGATGCTTGATACATCCCGCTTAGTGTGTTTATTAACATACACACATTCTAATGCAAATTTTAACTGTTCACAAATCGTGAATTCTCTATTAGCATGTGTAAATATATTTATAGTTAAAATTATAACTGCTTATTTTATACCAGGGGTGGGCAAAATACAGCCAATGGGCCATAGGCTCTGGCCTCTTTTCTTTTATCCCGCTCCAGTGTCATGCTGAGTCTGTAGCATGCGGCCATTTAGTTTACAATAACAGTTCACAGCTGTTTACTGTGCATGCACTTGTGATGCCGCAGGCCCAACATACTGACTTACTCTACTGCTTCTCCTAACCCAGCTGAGACTGGGACCGCAAGGATGGTGCACCGAAGGTGCACTGCGACAGCATGGACGGTGCGACCAGCACCTCCCATAACCAGGAGCAAAATTTTGATCACATCTCGCAGAATAATACAAAAGTGCAAAAATAGGCAAGTAACATCATACCACACATCTGCATTCATAAATAAACTATAGGATGATGGGAAAAAAAATTACAATTCCTTGCAATCATGGTAATTGTCTGTCTAAAGGAGCATACACACGGTCAGATTTTTCTTCAAATCTGAACAATAACGATTTAAATAATCGTTCAATCGTTCATATCTGAAGGAAAATCTGACATATCTGTCAAATCTGTCAGTTGAACGATTTGAACTATGCGCGTTCCCGACGGTCAGATAACGATATCTGACATCTGATGTGTTTGCAGTCAGACTTGGACAATTCCATTAATTTTAATGCAGTCAAAAATCGTTCAAATCATTCAAATCTTTGGTAAAATGTTCAAATCATTCATCTGACAGATCTGACAGATCTGACAAATCTGACCGTGTGTATGCTCCATTTGTACTACAATTATAGTGCTCTGTAAAGTGCCTACTTGTATTATTTAGTATGAGCACATTATGGGGTCTATTTACTAAGCAGTGTTAGGAGATAGAGTGAAAAGTGATAAGTCTGTGATAAGGTGCCAGCCAATCAGCTCCCAACTGTCATCTCACAGGCTGTGTTTGAAAAATGACAGTTGGGAGCTGATTGGCTGGCACCTTGTCACTTTCTTATCACTTTTCACTCTGTCTCCTAACACTGCTTAGTAAATAGACCCCTATGTGGTATAGCACAACAGTTCGGAGTATTGAGGTAGTTAAAGGATCGTTAAACCAGGAAGTGATAGGTGAGGGTTCTCTTCTGATCTTCCCTATTAACCTCTTCTTCATTCCATCTATGACAGAGAGGCAAGTTCCCCTATTGTATTTGTTGTACTTGGGTACTCTCTGCTATTTTATTAATCTAAAAAATTAGCTAATTCCTATTTTACCCATGTAACACTTTTCATTATTTGCATAATACTCTCGACTAGGGGTGTGCACCGGCCACTTTTCGTGTTTTGTGTTTTGGTTTTGGATCTGGATCTTTCTTCGTGTTTTGGATCTGGATTGGTTTTGCCAAAACCACCCTTCCGTGTTTTGGGTTCTTGGTTTTGTGTTTTGGATCTGTATTTTTTTGAAAAAAAGCATAAAAACAGCTAAAATCACAGAATTTGTAGGTTTTTCTGCTCCTATGCTATTATTAACCTCAATAACCTTAATTTCCACTAATTTCCAGTCTATTCTGAACACCTCACACCTCACAATAGTGTTTTTATGTCCAAAAGGTTGCACCGAGGTAGCTGGATGACTATGCTAAGCGACACGAGTGGGCGGCACAAACACGTGACCCATCTAGGCGTGATACTGCAGTGGCAGACAGGATGGCAGTTTGAAAAACTAGGCCCCAAACTGTACATAATGCAAAGAAAAAAAAAGAGGTGCAAGATGGAATTGTCCTTGGGCCCTCCCACCCACCCTTATGTTGTATAAACAGGACATGCACACTTTAACAAACCAATCATTTCAGCGCCAGGGTCTGCCACACAACTGTGGCTGAAATGATTGGTTCGTTTGGGCCCCCACAAAACAAGCTGGCAATTAATCTGTCCCTGCACAAACTGGCTCTACGGAGGCAAGATGTCATCCTCATCCTCCTCATCCACCGATTCCTCACCCTCTTCAGTGTGTACATCCTCATCCTCACAGAGTATTAACTCGTCCCCACTGGAATCCACCACCACAGGTCCCTCTGTACATTCTGGAGGCTGGTCTCCCTGGAAGAGCTGATAATTCATTTTGATGAACATCATCTTCTCCACATTCTGTGGCAGCAACCTCCTACGCCTTTCACTGACAAGGTTCCCGGCTGCACTAAACACTCTTTCGGAGTACACACTGGAGGGGGGGGGCAACTCAGGTAAAATAGAGCCAGTTTGTACAGGGGCCTCCAAATTGCCTCTTTTTCCTGCCAGTACAGGTATGGACTGTCTGACATGCCTACTTGGATGCTGTCACCGATGTAATCCTCTACCATTCTGTCAATGGTGACAATATCATATGCAGTGACAGTAGACATGTCAGAAATTGTTGCCAGGTCCTTCAGTCCGGACCAGATGTCCAAACTTGGCCCTGCCTGCCCTGCATCACCGCCAGCGGGTTGCTTAGGATACCTAAGTTTTTTCCTGGCAGCCCCAGTTGCTGGAGAAAATGAAGAAGGAGCTGTTGACGTGTCACGTTCCGCTTCAGCTGACAGTGTGTTCACCAGCAGGTCTTTGCACCTCTGCAGGCTTGTGTCGGCCAGAAAGAGAGACACCACATAGGCTTTAAACCTAGGATCGAGCACGGTGGCCAAAATGTAGTGGTCTGATTTCAACAGATTGACCACCCTGGAATCCTGGCAAAGCGAATGAAGGGCTTCATCCACAAGTCCCACATGCCGAGCGGAATTGCTCCGTCTTAGCTCCTCCTTCACTTTCTCCAGCTGCTTCTGCAAAAGCCTGATGAGGGGAATGACCTGACTCAAGCTGGCAGTGTCTGAACTGACTTCACGTGTGGCAAGTTCGAAGGGCTGGAGAACCTAGCACAACACGGAAATCATTCTCCACTGCGCTTGAGTCAGGTGCATACCCCCTCCTTTGCCTATGTCATAGGTGGATGTATAGGCTTGTATGGCCTTTTGCTGCTCCTCCATCCTCTGAAGCATATAGAGGGTTGAGTTCCACCGCATCACAACCTCTTGCTTCAGGTGATGGCGGGGCAGGTTCAAGAGTGTTTGCTGGCGCTCCAGTCTTCGGCACGCAATCGCTGAATGGCGAAAGTGGCCAGAACTTTTTCGGGCCACCCAAAGCGTCTCCTGCACGCCCCTGTCGCTTTTCAGAAAATTCTGCACCACCAAGTTTATTGTGTGAGCAAAACATGGGACGTGCTGGAATTTGCCCAGAAGTAATGCCCGCACAATATTGGTGGCGTTGTCAGATATCACAAATCCCCAGGAGAGTCTAAGTGGGGTAAGCCACTGGGCGATGATTTCCCTCAGTTTCTCTAAGAGGTTGTCGGCGGTGTGCCTCTTACTGAAACCGGTGATACACAGCGTAGCCTGCCTTGGAACGAGCTGGCGTTTCTGAGATGCTGCTACTGGTGACGCTGCTGCTGTTGCTGCGTAAGGTGATACATCTACCCAGTGGGCTGTCACAGTCATATAGTCCTTAGTCTGCCCTGTTCCACTTGTCCACATGTCAGTGGTTAAGTGGACATTGGGTACAACGGCATTTTTCAGGACACTGAGGACACTTTTTCAGACGTTTCTGTACAGTCTCGGTATCGCCTGCCTAGTGAAGTGGAATCTAGACGGGATTTGGAACCGGGGACACACTACCTCCATCAATTGTCTAAATCCCACTGCACTAATGGCGGATACCGGACGCACGTCTAACACCAACATAGCAGTCAAGGCCTCAGTTATACGTTTTGCTTCAGGATGACTGCTGTCGTACTTCATCCTCCTCGCTAAGGACTGTTGGAGGGTCAATTGTTTAGTAAAAGTAGTGGTGTTCCTACTTCCTCTCTGGGATGATGAACGACTCCCAGCAGCAGCAACAGCAGCAGTGGCAGCAGGAGGCGTAGCAATGCAGGATCCTCCGGAGGAATCCCGGATAGGAGAGTCAGTCATGCCAGTGACATGGCCTGCAGGACTACTTCCGATCCTGACTAAGGAGGAAATTGATGAGGAGGGAGTTGACGGTGTGGTTTGCAGGCGCTTGGATACAACAGGACAACGGGATTTAGGTGTCCCTGGACTGCTTACGGTCTTAGCCAAAGTTTCTGAACTTGACAGTAACTTTTTATGAACGTGCTGCAGGTGCCGTATAAGGGAGGATGTTCCTAGGTGGTTGACGTCCCTACCCCTACTTATTTCACCTTTACATATGGTACATATGGCAAGACAGTTGTTGTCCGGATTTGGATAGAAATATTGCCAGACCAAAGAGGTGGAATGTTTGGTCTTCTGCCCAGGCATGACCGTGATGGGCTTTTTCATCCCACGGACAACAACTGTCTCCCCCGGAGCCTGATTTAAACAAACCACATCACCATCAGAATCCTCCTCGCCAACTTCCTCCTCAGCACCAGCTACACCAGTATCCTCATCCTGTTGTACTTCAACAGTGACATCTTCAATTTGCATATCAGCAAGTTGACTGTGGGTGCTCCTTTCAGCACTTGCAGGGGGCGTGCAAATGGTGGAAAGAGCCACCTCTTCCCGTCCAGTGCTGGGAAGGTCAGGCATCGCAACCACCACCACACTTGGACTCTCCTTGGGGATTTGTGATATCTTCTTAGAAAGCACAGTTCTTCGCTGTGCTTTTGCCAGCTTAACTCTTTTGATGTTTTTAGTGGGTGGAGGGCTTCCATCGTCATGTGAAGCTGAACCACTAGTCATGAACATACTAGGGATCGACCTTAGCCGTTCCTTGCCACTCCGTGTTGTAAATGGCATATTGGCAAGTTTACGTTTCTCTTCAGCTGATTTAAATGTTTTTTTCAAGGTCATTTTCCTGAACTTTGTCATTTGGGATTGTATGTGCCCTCTACTATGACATTGGGCATCGGCCTTGGCAGACGACGTTGATGGCATGTTATCGTCTATGTCATGACTAGTGGCAGCAGCTTCAGCACTAGGAGGAAGTGGTTCTTGATCTTTCTCTATTTTATTTTTATCGGAGAAAGTTTGGTCCTCCATTTATGTTATATCGATTTGATATATACGTGCGGCTAAACACAGAAAATATTTTTTTATTTTTGCTGGAGAGTAGTGCACTTTGTGGGTTACACCACCCTTTAAGAAATGAGCCAGCCGGCTCTTTACTTATGGGACACAGGCGCACGCTTGGCGCTGCTCCTTTGTTGATGCACGTGCGGCTACTGCGCACACAATTCACAAACACAGAAAATATATATTTTTTTGGTTTGGACTGGAGTGTACTTTGGGGGTTACAGCACCCTTTAACGGTCAAGCCAGCCGGCCCTTTACTTATGACACAGGCGCATGCTTGGCACTACTTTGTTGATGCACGTGCGGTTACTGCGCACACAATTCACAAACACAGAAAATATTTTTTTTTGGTTTGGACTGGAGTGTACTTTGGGGGTTACAGCACCCTTTAACGGTCAAGCCAGCCGGCCCTTTACTTATGACACAGGCGCACGCTTGGCACTACTTTGTTGATGCACGTGCGGCTACTGCGCACACAATTAAAGGGTGACCGTTAAAGGGTGCTGGAGTGTACTTTGGGGGTTACAGCACCCTTTAACGGTCAAGCCAGCCGGCCCTTTACTTATGACACAGGCGCACGCTTGGCACTACTTTGTTGATGCACGTGCGGCTACTGCGCACACAATTCACAAACACAGAAAATATTTATTTTTTTGGTTTGGACTGGAGTGTACTTTGGGGGTTACAGCACCCTTTAACGGTCAAGCCAGCCGGCCCTTTACTTATGACACAGGCGCACGCTTGGCACTACTTTGTTGATGCATGTGCGGCTACTGCGCACACAATTCACAAACACAGAAAATATATATTTTTTTGGTTTGGACTGGAGTGTACATTGGGGGTTACAGCACCCTTTAACGGTCAAGCCAGCCGGCCCTTTACTTATGACACAGGCGCACGCTTGGCACTACTTTGTTGATGCACGTGCGGCTACTGCGCACACAATTCACAAACACAGAAAAAATATTTTGTTATTTGGTTTGGAGTGTACTTTGGGGGTTACAGCACCCTTTAATGGTCAAGCCAGCCGGCCCTTTACTTATGACAGAGGCGCACGCTTGGCACTACTTTGTTGATGCACGTGCGGCTACTGCGCACACAATTCACAAACACAGAAAAAATATTTTGTTATTTGGTTTGGAGTGTACTTTGGGGGTTACAGCACCCTTTAACGGTCAAGCCAGCCGGCCCTTTACTTATGACACAGGCGCACGCTTGGCACTACTTTGTTGATGCACGTGCGGCTACTGCGCACACAATTCACAAACACAGAAAATATTTATTTTTTTGGTTTGGAGTGTACTTTGGGGGTTACAGCACCCTTTAACGGTCAAGCCAGCCGGCCCTTTACTTATGACACAGACGCACGCTTGGCACTACTTTGTTGATGCACGTGTGGCTACTGCGCACACAATTCACAAACACAGAAAATATATATTTTTTTGGTTTGGACTGGAGTGTACTTTGGGGGTTACAGCACCCTTTAACGGTCAAGCCAGCCGGCCCTTTACTTATGACACAGGCGCACGCTTGGCACTACTTTGTTGATGCACGTGCGGCTACTGCGCACACAATTCACAAACACAGAAAAAATATTTTGTTATTTGGTTTGGAGTGTACTTTGGGGGTTACAGCACCCTTTAATGGTCAAGCCAGCCGGCCCTTTACTTATGACAGAGGCGCACGCTTGGCACTACTTTGTTGATGCACGTGCGGCTACTGCGCACACAATTCACAAACACAGAAAAAATATTTTGTTATTTGGTTTGGAGTGTACTTTGGGGGTTACAGCACCCTTTAACGGTCAAGCCAGCCGGCCCTTTACTTATGACACAGGCGCACGCTTGGCACTACTTTGTTGATGCACGTGCGGCTACTGCGCACACAATTCACAAACACAGAAAATATTAATTTTTTTGGTTTGGAGTGTACTTTGGGGGTTACAGCACCCTTTAACGGTCAAGCCAGCCGGCCCTTTACTTATGACACAGACGCACGCTTGGCACTACTTTGTTGATGCACGTGTGGCTACTGCGCACACAATTCACAAACACAGAAAATATATATATTTTTGGTTTGGAGTGTACTTTGGGGGTTACAGCACCCTTTAACGGTCAAGCCAGCCGGCCCTTTACTTATGGCAGAGGCGCACGCTTGGCACTACTTTGTTGGTGCACGTGCGGCTACTGCGCACACAATTCACAAACACAGAAAAAATATTATTTTTTTAGCACTTGGGGGGAGCACCCCTGATGGACAGAGCACCCCCTGGACAACACTACAGCACCCCTTTAGGACTGGGACACTGCACAGGACTTTGGAGTGGACACAGCCCCTATGGAGAACTGACTGCACAACACAGTCCAGCCAGCCCCTATAGACTTTGAAGTAGTGGACACAGCCCCTATTAACAGCAGCACAGCACAACACAGCCAGCCCCTATGGACTTTGAAGTAGTGGACACAGCCCCTATGGACAACAGCAGCACAGCGCAGCACAGCACAGCACAGCACAACACTACTCTGCACTACACTACACTACACAGCCCAGCCAGCCCTAACTCCCACCCTCCCTCTTCACTGTCCACAGCTGAGTGAGAAAATGGCGCCGACGCGAGTACCTTTATATAGGATCCAAAACCCGCGAGACCCGGAAGGCGGGATGATGACGTTTTGCCTCGTTTTCAGATCCGAGTCAGGCGGGAAAAGTCGAGCCTGACTCGGATCGGCCTCAGATCATGGGGGCTCGGGGGGGTTCGGATTTCAGAAATCCGAACCCGCTCACCCCTACTCTCGACACAACTTGACTCAGGGGCCGATTCAGCACTGCACGTAAATGTGCAGAACAGGCCCTACGTGATCGCACGCAGCCCCTGCTATGCCTCTGCTTGATTGACAGGCAGAGGCATTTAAGGGGTGGTGCAGGGGTGGCCAGCGTTCACAGAAACGGGGGCATGTATACAGGGTCAGACTGGCCCACAAATGTACAGGGGAAGTCTTCGGTGGGCTCCACTACCTGTGGTCTACATCTCTAGGGGTCTGGTTCCAGACTGTGCACTTAAATTTTGCATTTTTACTCTGCTAGAGGGTCAGTAACTTGGTGTAGCAGAACCGAGGATAAACTGCTTATCAAAGTGGTTGGTCCTGGTCGGAGTTGCAGGGGTCAGAACAGAACAGAGTGGAAGGGGGGGGGGGGGGTGAGTGGAAACTGAGGTGATCCATATGTTGATGAAGTGTCCAAAATAATAATGATACTACTACTACTACTACTACTACTACTACTACTACTACTACTAATAATAATAATTTATTTGGTTGCACTAATCAGTTCTGCTAGCTTTGCTTGATGTTTAGACAAAACCAGGTAGTCAGAAGACCAAGGTTGTAGAATTAATATTTGAGTAGCATGCTTACTTTAGTAGACACTGAAGCTCTGCCAAGTCACAATGCTGACTGTTCCCACACTGTCTGAATCATAAGACATATTTTGAATGTCATTTTCCAAAGTTTCCTGGTATATTTAAAACACAGCAGAACTAAAAAGAACTACACAGATTGCCTGTCCTTTTCTTGTATGCGTCTGTCAAATAGTTTGTTTTTAAATAAATATTTTAATGACAATATGAAATAAATAGAACAGGGAAAGTATAGAATCCATGCATTCTATACAATGGGCTGGACAGTTCTAAGGCCAAGAATAAAATACACACAACCTAATTTCCATGAAACTTGGCAATAATAATAAAAAAAGAAAGGTGGTGGGCAATGATGGGAGGGTCCTGGGGAGGGGAATGGGTATGTAATGCCGGCTGTCGGGATGGCTCCTGTCAGAATACCGACAGTGGCATCCCGATGGTTGGTATCCCGACAGGGGTTGGGTAAGTATACCCTCCCCCCTAACCCTTCCTTCTTGTAGTCTAACTCTAACCCTCCCCACCCTGCACCCTAACCCTCCCCGTTAGTTGTTTAAACCTACCCCCCTTAGTGCCTAACCTTAACCACCCCAGTGAATGCTAACCCTAACCCTCCCCCCTAGGGGTGCCTAACCCTAATCTCCCCCCCAAAACCTAACCCAAACCCCGCAACACTCCCTAATCCCCCCCCTCCCCTCGGCTAACGCTAAGGGCACCTCGGACTTGCTTCATTCGGCTTGTCATCCTTCGGTGTTCCAGCATCAGGATTAAAAATAGGCATCGGTATTTCATCGGCTTTGGATGTCGGTAACTACATCCCCTGGGGAGGTTAGGTGTCCCTAATATTTTCTATCTAGTATCCAGTATCATCTATGGAAGATATCTCTTCCTCCATGTCCATCAAAATCTCAATTTTACAAACCCGTTGAATATGGTTGGGGGAGAGGGGTAATGTCAGTGGACCAGGATAACCGCCTTCAAGAGATTTCCTGTATGAGATAAGAATCGCTGACAGATGAAATAGCCTCAACACAAGATCAGCCTGGACCTATTCCCTAAGGATCGCCGGTGATAGTAACACTGTAGTCCAAAAAGATCTTATTTTGAACAATCCCATCAGATGTGGTACAGTGCATCGGTGCGAAGGACAATTGCCAATAAGAGTTGGGGATGCAAACATGCACTTTGCATTAGGTGTCTCGGCAGCAGTACAATAACTTTATATAAGAGATGTGTGCCGACACCCGTGTTTTGGTTTTGGATCTTGATCTCCCCTGGTTTTGGAACTGGATTGGTTTTGCCAAAACCTCACCTCCGTGTTTTGTTTTTCGGTTTTGGTTTTGGATCTGAATTTTTCCTTAAAAAATCATAAAAACAGCTAAAATCACATCAAATGGGCCTGTTTTTCCAGCTACAGTATTATTAACCTCAATAACATTTATTTCCACTCGTTTCTAGTCAGTGTTGACCACCTCACAGCTCACAATATTGTTTTCATCCAGTTTAGGCCCAAAATTTGCACCAAGGTAGCTGGCAGACTAAGCTAAGCTGCAGCAGTGGGCGGCACAAACATCTGGCAGTTCAACTTACGTTGTGTCTTTCTTGAGAATTCTTGAGCGCCATGCCTGCTGCTGGGAGTGGATTTTCATCCCAGAAGGGACGAAGACATTGTTTTTTCTTTCCAACAGACACAGATCTGAAGAGCTGTAAATAACTACTGACAAAAAAAATTTGGAGGCCCTTACACAAAACTGCCTTTGCTTTACTCTAGTGTGTACTCAGAAAGAGTTTTCAGCACAGCCGGGAACCTTGTCAGTGATCGGCCTGAGACTACTTCAATCAAAATGTGGAAAAGATGATGCCCATCGAAATGAACTACAAATTCTACGAGAAAGACCTTTTACCGTTAATTATGTGCAAAAATTACAGACGCATTCCAGCATATTGTTGGATTCCAACGGGGACAAATTAATATTGTGTGAAGAAGATGATGTATACAGCACCCCAGATATATACCATGTATACGCCTTAATCGTCATCCCATCCTGTGTTGTGTATATATTGCGAAGGTGGTTGTTAACCCCCGAAATGGCCGTTGGGTTGGCTAGTAATTGGACGGCGTACACTTACACTTGGATATGAACATGATGAGTACATTGCTTATTTCTGATTGAATTTGTGCCTGAATTTGAGTTGCATGTGTGTATACACATACATGCATATATACTATACATACACACACATATAGATAAACACACATATATACAATACACGCACGCACAAATATACACACACATACATATGTCACAGATACACACACATATATATATATATATATATATATATATACACACATGTCACATTTATTATTATTATTATCCTTTATTTATATGGCGCCACAAGTGTTCCGCAGCGCCTTACATAGTACATAGAACTAATAAGTGAACAAGAAACAAGTAACTTACAGTACATTACAGTGCAGGACAGGGACACAACTTATATACATTGCTGAAATAGTGATTAAAGCACTCACAATAAGCTGCCGGGAGTTGGCGGTCCCGTGTTAGGTGCCCTAATGGGGAGTAGAGAGTAGAAGAAAATGTAAAGAGAAGCACATGAGGGAAGAGGTCCCTGCTCATGAGAGCTTACATTCTAAGGGATATACATTACAAACAAAGGCAGCAGATCTGATCGGTACAGGACCTAGCAGGCTGGCACCATGTAATTAGGTCCCTCCCTCTCACTGCAAAATGCCGTGATTTGCCAGTCAATCGGGAGGGGGGAGGGGCCAAATTACATGATTCTAATGAAATCATGTCATATCGACCCGCGAATTGCGGCAATTTGCCGCAAGGGGGCGGGGCTTAAGAACATGGTGCCTGCACTCCAGTCTGTCAGGGGGGGTTTCTGGGTACTCAGAAACCCCCCCCGTGTGCTCTACTGTATTATGGCATATTGCAAGTTATGTTTTTTTTAGGTTGTGTTATAATTCTGTCAGCATAGATAAATATGAATTTTCATTTAAACCTAGTAAGACCTGATGTGATCCTGTGTAGTTTTAATTAAAGTGTACATCATTTAAAATGTGTTGTGAGCAGGAAAATGCAATTACCTGATGGGTCATTGGTAAACAAACCATTTCATCTACGCAGGGCTGGATTAATAATGGGGAGGGTGGAACTGCAGCTCCAGGCCCACCGTTGAACTATTTTCATGGGTCCACAGGGTCCCCTGCAGTACAGAGAGTGTTGACAGGAAAAATATATTACCTGTCAAGACTGTCTGCACTGCACTTGAAGGATCTGAAGCTCCGGCCATTCACCCCATCCCCCCTCACCTCATTGGCCTCCCGAAGTTCCGCCCCAGACTGCCTGAAGCTCCACCCGTGGGTCAGCCAAATAGACTCCCCTTGCAGTCCTACCCCCATGTTACCGCCCCCAGGCTGTCCAAAGCTTCACTCCCATATAGTGCCGAGGCAACCCTGGGCTGTCCACAGTTGTGTTCCTTGAGTCACCAGGAGCTCCGGTCCTCGGGTCATCTCAAACCCTGCAACAGATAACCCGCCCATCTGTGGCCGGCAGAAGCTCCGACCACCCAAGACCATCTGGGCCCTTCTAATGCATCTCACAGGTCAGTGTAATGCCTGGTACTGCTGTGCTCTGTGTGAGTGTGATTTTACAATGGGGCTGTGTGTGTATGTATATATATATATATATATATATATATATGTACATACACACACACACTCACACAGGGCTATTCAATTGTTTTGTGGGCTGCGATAATTAATGGGTGCCCAGTGTTACAAATCAATAGTTCTGGGTGCCCATTAGTTATCACGTTCGTCGCGCTCTATTAGACCAGGTTTAGCTGTGTAAAATGGCTAAGCCCATCTATAGTCCTGGTTAGAGTATGGGTTTATTGCACAATTTTGCCCACACCCTCCTCAGTGTGTGAGCAAAAATGTTGGCGCTGGTGGCTATCGTGCCTGAAAGGAGCAACAATTGATCCGTCAGGTGCCCTAAAAATAGCTGCCTTATAAACAATTGAATTGCCCCCACAGGGTCTGAATCGCACAGTGGGGGGCTGGTGTGATTCCCTGTGAACCCTGTTGTTTCAGAGCCCAGGCTACCGACACTGACCTCCCACCCGCTGCCCGCAAAGTATGAATTTGTGTACAAATATCCCTGCCCTTGTCTCTCTACCCCTCTTCACCCCCTGTCTCTCCCTTTCATTTCTCTTGTCTCTTTCTCCCTCTTGATCTCTCCCCCACTTTTCTCTCTATCTCGTTTACTAGTGGATGCAGACACAATTTAAAATTTGTAGGAACATACCTGTTTGTATGCATAGCTCAGACTAGTCAGTCTTTTTTCCTTGTAAGATGATAGTAAGGTGTTTGTAGATCTATCTGATTTCAGGTTACGGATGGAAACACAAAAATTTGGCAATTATCAGTGAACAATTTTAGATGTTTTTTCTTTTTTATTAATCTAGACTATTCTAGCATTCAAGGAAAGTAAGATTATACAGTAACAGCCCCTTAACAATTTTTTTGTTTTTGTTATAGTATCGCTATCCTGCAGGTAAAGCTCAGCACTGAGTTATTCAATTCAATTAAGGGTTGCTACCCCACATGCTAGGCCCTAGAGGGTGCACTCAATGTGAATTTTTCCTAGGAGTCTCATGAGCTGCGAGGAAAAAAATCGGAGTTTAATGCACCCTTTAAGGCTTAATGCATGGGATAACCCATAAATTTCAGACACTTAATTGAATCTGCCCCTATAAATGAAAGTGGTTAAAGGTAGGCACTAGCTATACCCTCCAGGGAACTAGCAACACCCCATGGCACAGACCACATACAGTACCTTGTGCTGACCAAACCGACACAGCACCGGACATGTTCCCACAACACTAGTCACACCGCCACAGCACTGGTCACACCCCTACAGTGGCACACAATAGGCCCTTCATAAATTTCAGTCCAGGCCCATGTGGACCGTAATCTGGCACTGCATCTTTTCCTACATATAGATGACGTGAGAATGCTCATTCAGCACTAACACAGTAGGGGGTAAAAATGCGTTGTCTAATTAAAAAGGTGTTCAGACTTCAACAAAGAACACTATCCAAACCATATTTTAGGTGACGTAAAATGTATATTTCTATAATAGCTAAGTGTTCCCAAAATCATAAAAATATACCAGAAGTATGTACACCGATCTGATGTAATTTGAGAGTACCTAGGACAAATCACAGCGCAATCATGTTTGCACTCAAATTATAGCTGAAATAATAGATGTTATTAATACATAGAGGAAATTATGTACGGTTATTAGTACTGAGGTTAAGAGTTACTTGGGTGGAACTGACTTGTGTCTGGGTTAAGTAGCAAGCCAGCAAGTCATCAGAGACTTGGGCATGATACAATCTATAGGAAGGGAACATCTGTTAAAAGGTATGGGAGCAAGTTGCTCTGTGTCACACTAGGGGGGGATCACTTCTAAGTTGAAGCCTGAACCTGCATTGCCTGCTCTGCCTCCTAGGCTAGAATAAGCCACGTTTAATGTTGTGTAAATTTCTTCTATTTATTCTGTAATTAAACACAGTTATGTCTATGTAATAAAGTGTTCCCTTATTAGTTTATTTCATATATGCTCCAGATCCCAGTCTTTGAGGAAGCCATTAGATCACTAAGGTTACTATATATCTATTATTTATTGTTAGAGGCAGGGGAAGATCAGCTAACTGCATGGTAGTGTTGCCGAGCCTTCACAATAGTGATAGAGTGTTTGGGGACCTGTGGCCCTTTGTAATTACTACGGGTGGTAGCAGTAGAGAGGTCTCTGTTATCAGGGGTAGAGGGGTAGAATATTCATTGTGAGTATTATTTGCTCTCAATCCATCAGGACTTCAGGATCGAGGTGATTGTAGTCCTGATGCTAGTGTTAATAACAGTCAAGGAGAATCAATTACTGGCTCTGACCATAAAAAGTGCAAACTCAGGGAGTCCCTGACATACTCATAATATAATCACTCAATAAAAACAAACAATAATACATATTAAATATATAATTAGTAAGTAATAGACTGTATAAATATATAACTAATTACCACTTTATAAACTTTTTGTGAGGTTTTCTATGGTTTAATAAATATTGCAGTTATTTGAAAAGCACTGTATGGTTGTGACAGTCTGGGTTCATACAACTTTTATGTATGTTATTACATTCTAAATAGATGAGTTAATAAATACATCTACTGAATGATTCAAAAAGCTTTACAATGATAACTTTTGCTTATAAAAGTATTTCCCCAGGACTGTGTGGATTATGAAGTACAGTATTTATACATATGACGATACTGTTGCCAACTTTCAGTGAAGCGAATAATTATGGGTAGACAGTTTCTCAAATGAAGACTTGATACAGACATGCAGACACACACACACACAGACATAGCAAATGATTCAAACAGTGACACAGACCCCCTGTGTAGACAATTCGATTAATAAACAAGACAAAAAACCCCCACAAACACTTCAAAAGAGAAATACTACAGTAATTACCAGACAGTTTTATGCTTGTTTGTGGCTGAGGTTGTGTTAAATTCTGTTTCCAACTTTGGTTATGCTCACAACCATACACTCAGGGGGTTATGTCATTATGTGCAGGAGCCTATATAGTGAATATATACGAAGATGCAGCTAGACACAGGTCTAGCTGGTAGGTGATGTTCATTTAGCTGTGGGGCCCCTAAGATTGTATACTTGGTGAACACTTGCCAAATCTCCATGTCTCCCTGTAGAGCCTAGCAATCTTCCTGAGGCTGGGCCAGATGGGTGCAACACAGTTATGTCATCAATCTCCACGAACTATGCAGTTAACACAGGAGAGAAGGAATAAGGAGGATGTGAGCTACAAGAAAATGTCCGCCACTCTTTAGCACACTGGTGGCTGAATGAGTGGCCGTGTGCCCAAGGATGTGTGATGAATTACAGGGGTTGTGTGACGATTTGCATGAACCTGGTTGAATGAGAGTCATATGGGGGTCTGTTGGTGTCTGTTGTCCAATCAAATGCTTTGCCACATTAACCATGCGCTCAGAATTCTAAGTTAAAATAAGAGCAGCTAGCTATTCATGCTAGCACAGTGGAAGATAAATATCCCAGAGTCTTAGGTTTAAGGTCCCAGCCTGAGAAGCTATATTATCTGTGTTGGGACTTTTAGTAGATATTTTGAAATTAAACTGTGGTGTTTGACAACCAGAGTAAGCCATTTACAGAGAGAGAAGTGTTGCAGCTACTGATGGTTATCTTTAGTAAGGAAATTACTGTAAATGAGCCAACTAGGCATTAATGTTTGTTAATGAGAAACAAGTCCATTAAAAACTTTGAATACAAAAACATTTTTACCTTTTAAGGAAACCTCCAGTACAAGAAAAATGTGTTTATAGACGTGTTTGCCATCATCGTTTATGATTCTCTAATGCATCACTGCTTCTGTCACTACAATACTTCCAGCGAAAGTAAAACTCGGCATTAACTCAATGTGCTGCAAATGAGGGTAAATAGGCTGCAAGTCAGCTCACACTTCTGAACTGGAACGGTCAAATTTAACAATTGCAGCTGCCAGTAAAAGTTTTAGTCAATGCTCATTAATAATAACATAAAGAAGGAGCATGTTTATATACAGAAACAGCGGGATGGCGTGCCTCTCATTAAGAGGACACATGTAGCAGTTATACTAGTAAAATGAAGAGGAAATAGAAGTTTCCTGCTGGCAAGAGCAGGCACTCTACCTACTAGTGAAGCATACAGACACAGGAGAAATAATGAATAGTTTGGGTACAGTATTAAGACAATTGCTCAAACAGTAGGTATTAAGAAATGACAAAGTGTCAGATAATTACTAATCAATATGGCTTGATGTGTAAATAATAACAATTTATTAAAATATATAGCTAGATATACACACTTTCAAAATGTTAAAAACACATTGGTAAAATGTCCAACTGCTAATATTGTGGTCAATCCAATAAGGTGCGAATAGCGAGTTTGTTTCATGAAACTCGACTACTTCACACGAAAGCGCGCACCCGACAATTCTCCAATCCAATTAAAAATGCCTATTCGCGGGACTTGCAGTGCAGGTTGTCGGCCAAATACGATATGAGAGAAGTGCATGAAAAACTGGGGATCCCCCAAAATGTATAATTTTGTTAGCAGGACTGTATAGAAGGCTGTTTGTGGGCATTAAGAAAGTACTGAAGGTTTTTAAATGGTGTCAAATGGCTGATTTGTGCTTTTTTTAAAAAAGATGCCAAAGAATGATAAAAGGCAAAACTTTTTTCATTTAAACTCAAACAAAATAAATGAAAAAGGCAAAAGTAGTAAAAAGCTGATTTTGGGGTACTTTGAGGACACTTTGTGAAATTATGAAAACATTTTTTTTTCAATTAAAAAAATACTGTAATTAAATTTGGGGTGCCTAAACTAAAGGAAAAATTGATTTTGTGGTAATTTGAGACCATTTTTTTTTTTACCCTCAAAAATGACATGCAATTATTGGACTAATTAAGCTAATTGGAAACTTCCAATTGCCTAATTAATCATTAGGGGGGTGTCCAAGGGGTTCAGCACGGTGTCACAACATTTTAACCTTAAAATTAAGATTTTCCCTTCCATCTCAGGTGCGAATGGAAAAATGTGAATTTACTCTGACTGGTTCAGTGTGAGTTGCTAATTGTATTGCAAAATGAATTCCCTATACGAATTCGAAGAGAAAACAGCAAGTCGCACCTCGCAATTCGCATCTAGTTGGATTGAGCCCATAGTATGAATGATCATTGTACTGTACAAATAAATGTGCACATAGTAGAGATGTACGCTGACCCCGTATCTTGGTTTTGGATCTAGATTCATTTTCGTGTTTTGGTTTTGAAACCACCCGTAAATTGTTTTGGTTTTGGATCTGGATTTATTTAAAGTAAAAGATTAAAAAGTTTTTTTTAAAAAACAAAACGGCTAAAATCATGAAATTTTTGCAATCCAAAACCTGAAATTCGGATTTAAATCCGAATTCCGAACTGCTGGAGGATCAAAACCGCGACTCAGATTTATCTGGATCTCCTCAGGAAATTAGAACCGCAACTCAGATCTGTCCGGATTCAAGAAATTCGGGTGGATTCAGATTTCTAGAGAACCGAACCGCACATCTGTAGCACGTAGACATTAAGTTCTGGATATGCCCAGTGATGACGGTGAATATTACCAGATTAAGATGGAATGAGAGATGCCAAGCACAATATTATGTATATTTTGTGATACGGTGTTTGACACACCTGCACCCAGTATGAACAACCACTGGGTATATAAGGCATCCATACTTGTCTGACAAGCTTCTGAAGCAGTTGTGGGTTATTTCCACAATGAAATGCATTAAGCCCTAATTACACTACTGGTTTTACTGGGAAAACCCTCACCCTTAATCTGGAGCAGCCATACACGTGGATTTATTGCTTCAGCTCACATTCCTTATCAGACACCTACCATCTTGCAAGACAATGCTGAACAAGTACATAGTATGGTATAAACTACTTTGCTGATATTATTTATTTGTTCTCTTTCCGAAACATCATTGTCTGTGATTATCACTGGTTATCACTGCTTGATAAATAGACCCCAGAAACTGTTAAGTACCACAGCAGCTCACAGGCAGATATAGCTAAATAGACCTCTCAGCATGGTATAATTCAGTTCGTATCAGCTTTGTATAGTAGGTCATTGATGAGCAGTGTTGAGTACAAAACACAGAGTTGGATCGGATTAAGAATACTATAGATATTTGAGAACTGTATACAGAAGCCAAATGTTCTGATGCTTGCAGAGAAGCACACCAGATTTAAATGTAAATGATTTAGGAAGGACAAGTTATACAGTTAAAAACTTTGATTCAAAGAGACATGCCGTTATAGGGTCACAGCTGCATGTTGTAGATTCATACTTGCCAACTCTTCCAGAAGGTCCAGAAGAGTCCCAAACTTGAAGGGGCTCTCTCAGTAGATTTAATGAGCCATTTGCAGTTTCACTGTACCAGCCCCTTCAAGTTTGGGACTCCTGATAGGGTTGGACCATCTTCTGGTGCCACCTACTTACTGACGAGTGGATTACCTGGAGGTTGCATGATGCTATTCACATGTAATCATGCCATCCAAGCCCCCATCTAAAAATGCAGAATTGAGCGGTGAACTTTTACTGAAAACCGAACACATCCAAACTGTGGGGTACCGAGTCAAAACGGGAACCAGTTCGGAATCACTTTGGGGTTCTGAGTAGAATCGAGTGCTGACTCAGGCCTTCTCGCAAATTTGGATCTCGAATCTTAAGACTAAACTATCCACCCAGCTGGATATTTTACAACAACTTGGGATGACGATGGGGTTCTTCTGCCAGCCCATAAGTCCAAAATGGGGGCCTTATGCTTTCCTGCTGCTGTTATCAGGGCCTACCCCATGTCCAGGGGGTTTAATTGTTCTTCAGGCTTATGAAAGGCCTTCTGATTCACACAGGAGAGTATATGGAGAGGGTTTGGTCAGTAGTTTATGTTGCCATACTACATACTAGTTGTCATCAGAGTTGTAAGTATATGGAATACGTGGGAAGCGTATAAAAGACTGTAGGCATCTTGTCACTGTGTATGTTTATTTGTCAGACAATAGCTCCTGCAGAACCCACAATCCAGTGCAAACAGGCCAGACTTGCCTCCCTACTGGAGGGGGCAGCCAGGTCGGTGCTGCAGGGGGCACAGCGGCAATGCTGTGTGGTGGGGGGGCATGCCAATGAGATCGCATCATAGCAGCCCTGCCCCCCACTACACAGTGGTGAGATAACCGGCATTGTAAAGCAGGGGGCAAGGCTACAATGGCGTGAAATGCGTCATCGCCCCATTTGAGGTAGTCAAAATTGACTGAAAATTACCATTATTGATGTTAGTACTGTAGGAATGAAACAGGTTCAATTATGTTAGCTGTTTTTAACAATTTTAAAGAAATCCAAAACCAAAACTGAACTAAAACACAACAATGCTATGATTACCAGTGACCACTCCAAGTAAGCTGTCTAGAACCCAGGCTACAAGGTCTTCCGCCACTAACAACCGCCCGTTGTTCCCTTAGAGATAAAAATCGATCACCGGTACTTAGGCGGCTGCCTGAACTTACTGCTCGGAGTAGTAGAAGCTTACAGGAATTTCAATTGGAACCATGAGATGATAAGGAGTCTTGTACAGGAAGAGCAGATAATTCAGATGGAGAGATATGGCTTGGAAGCCGATGGTGTGAAGTGTGCCGATGGTGCAGTAATAGCCATAGATAGACAGTCAATGGTAATGCTGTGGCTTTGGGAGCCGATGGTGCGGTAAATGTGCCGATGATGTAGCAAATGTGCCGATGGTGTCGCTTGTGTGCCGATGGTGGGCGATATCCAATAGTAGACAGTCAATTGTAAAAGCTATGGAATAGAGAGCCGATGATGCGGCAATTGTGCCGATGATGTAGCAAATGTGCTGATGGTGTGGCTTGTGTGCCAATGGTGCAACAATAACTGTTGGTAGACAGTAAATGGTAATGCTATGGCTTTGAGAGTTGAAGGTGCGGCAAATGTGAGGATGATGCGGCAAATGTGCAGATGGTGCGGCTTGTGTGCCGATGGTGTTTTGACAGCCGGTGATAGTTTGTTAAAAGTAAATGCTGCAGCTTGGAGAGCCGATGGCAGCACGGAGGTGTAGGTGCGGCATGGAAGCCATAGAAGAAGCTGGAGACTGGGAACAGCATGGAAGCTGTTTGTGTGGCAAATGTGCCGAAGGTGCGGCAAGAGCCGATGGTAGGAGTAAGTAGTCGGTGCTGCGGCTTTGGGAGCCGATATCAGCACAGTGGTATAGATGTGGCTTGGAAGCTGTAGAAGTGGTTTGGAGAACCCGGGAATAGCAGGGAAGTTGTTGGTGCGGCAAGAGCCAAAAGTAAGAGTAAGCAGTCAGAGCTGCGGCTTGGAAAGTCGATGGCAGCACAGTGGTGTAGGTGCGGCTAGGAAGCCGTAGAGAAGCTGGAGAGCCACAAGGTAGCACGGAAGCGACTTCGGGAAGGCCATAAATCTGCACCACGAGGAGGAACAGAACGCTGACCATGCAGGCAAGCCGATGGAACCCACAGATACGCTATAATCGGCAAGGCGGCAAAAGTCCAGTGTATACAAATAGAAGGAAGAACCAATCACGCTACACAATGGATGACACGTCACTTCCTGAGGCGTGCCGATTGACTAGTAATAGGAGAAACTGGAGTAACCCCGTCCTGACTAGGTAAACTGCTCGAAGGAGAAAAGTCGTGACCACGACTTGTAACAAACAATTACTTAGAACCAAAACCAAAACATAGGTGTCTGCGCAAATCACTAGAGAAAAGGCAACAATTGAGTGGGACTGGTAAGGTGCCTATATGCTAGACGATGTGCTCATGATGCGATTGTGCGTCCTTAACGATTTCCAGTGGGTCGTGTATGATATTGGCAGATCTTGTCTGCTGTAGTCAAGATCTGAAGACATTGCTTCAACTACTTATATACTTCTTTATACTTCTTTATAATCAGCAGGACATTATTTCACATTTCCCTTCTTCCCTTACTACTTTTTTTTTACAACCAGTAGTATATATCTACGCTTACCTGCTACAAGCATAGAATTCCCTCGTGTGCACTATTCTTAAAACAAGGAAGCAATGTGACTTCCCATTACCGCCTTTTATTTACCTTATTAAATATATTTAGATCAGACCTTATGTGTTAATAGTATCACTTAATTTACAACAATTAAGTACAGTATATATAGCAGGGGCAGAACTCTGGGAGACAATGAAGGCGCCTGCCGCCGGGCACCAGCTTTGAAGGGGCACCTCCTCCATTGTCCACAACATATTCTCCCCACTTAGGGCTGTAACTATGTGCCCAGAGTGTACCGTCATGGCTGCCCAATACATGGCACCCCTTCCCGGCATCTGAGAAGCCACCATACACTAGTGGAGAGCTCCATGTCAGACCATCAGCTGCTGCCTTCGTCTATCTATAGCCTGTCTGCATGCAAATTGCACAGTGTCAACTGCACTCTGTGACGGGGGGGGGCACCAAATAATAACTTGCCCCGGGCTTCTGGGATGAACTTACGCCACTGATATATAGAGTCATATAAGTACGTGCCCGCAGCTAACCACACCCAAACTAGGAGCAAGCGCAGGTTCAACCACCATATATCAGATCTGAAGATGCGATGTACAGTACGACCCGCGGTATGTGCATCGGCATCGTTATCGTGAGTGGACACTCATGATTTGGACATATTTTTCATGATTTGTCATTCTGATGCGATTCGAAATCGGGAAAATCGTGTAAAATATCGTCTAGTGTGTACGCACCTGTAGACTGGCAAATTGATATAAAAACAGGCGTCAGCTGAATTACAGTAGGAATCTAAGAAAGACAGATAATATTATATTTTTATTTTGGACTCCCTCATAATTCAGTAGCAGCCAGAGTTATAGTAGCTGTCTACTTACTGAAGCTTATTATTATTTTTTACTCTTCCTAATCTTTCTTTTCTTCTTGTAAAATGCAAACCAACCAGGATCTCCCTCTCCTCATCATTCTCCTCAGGCAAACACAGGAGGGCAGAGCGCCTGCCCTGGATGAGTGACAATGGGGGAGATGTACTAAGCTCTGGAAAATAATAAATTGAAAAGTGATAAACTACCAGCTATCAGCTCCTAACAGTTAGGAGCTGATTGGTTGGTAGTTTATCACTCTCCAATTTATCACTTTCCAGAGCTTAGTACATCTGCCCCACTGTGTGTCCCGTCAGGACCATGAGCCGCCAGCCAAATTTCCTAAGATTCATCCTTTCTCCAAATGACCCACCCTCTGTGAGCCCCACACATGTGAGCCCCCTTGATGCACAAACATAGTACATCGCAGCTTGTGCTGGGGCCGGTAGTAATAATAATGTAATGTTTGCAGATTTTCCCTGACTGCAGTGCTGTTGACTAGGGACTTGATGTGCAGAACGGGTCTTGAAATCTCACTCGCAGATCCCCCAAGCAGCAGCAAGACTGACATCCTGCAGCGCTAAGGGGGCGGAGCAGGGGCATGGCTGGGCATTGTTCCTGGAAATGGAGGCATGACGCCTCCATTTTCTGGGAGGGACGAGGCCAGGGTCTACGTCAGGAGAAGAAGTTTCCTGGCCTCTTGCGTGACCAGGCACCGGCCACGCTGGGCGAGGCTTCAGGTCCTGCAGCCTGGCTAAAAAATCAACCATCACGACCATCGGTTGTGGAGGTTACGATGGTGACCCCAGTCTGCAACGTCGGTCGCATAGCTGGTTTCACAAATGCAGCAAGGAGGTGTCTGACACCTCCTTCTGCATTTGCATATGAGATGAACGGATTTGCATAGTCGCTTGTGTGCGACTGTGTAAATCCTTCCATTTCTGAATCAGGCCCTAGGGCAGACTGTAGCTATTTTAAAGAATCTGGCTGTCTGACAGGGTACATACAGGCTTCAGAGCAAACTTTAAACATAAAACGTTTCAGGTGGTTCCAGAGCAAAGATCCGGATGATGCCATTTTTCACAAAAATTTCTAGAAGAGCGGCCCTGATTCAGAGCCGGACACTCTGAAAGAGCGCTCACTCTGAATCAGGGCGTTTTTTGTTTTTTTTGGAGCGGCCTCCTGGCCGCTCGCATAGCTATGGGTTGCCACCCACAGCTATTGCGAGCGGCCAGGATGATGGTCGCAGTGGTCAAGACCATCACGACCATCGGGCTTGCGACGAGACCCTTGTGGTAAGGTCTTGTGGCCGCAAGCCCCAGAGAGCTTCTGGCTCTAATAGAGCTGGAAACTCTCCCACTGACATCACTGGTGATGTCAGTGGGGCCGCCCAGAAACCGCAGGCATTCGCATGGGAACGCCTCCGTTTGTGAAGCCACCCCCCTGCCACACCTACAAAATGGGGCAAGCTGTCGATCAACATCTTTTTGCGCTCGCTCCGGGGCTCGCGCACTGGGCCACCATCGACCCGCTTTCGAGCGCTATGCGCTTGCGAGCGAGTCTGAATCAGGACCAGTGTTCCTGTTAAGATATGCGGCAGCAGATCATCTTGTTGGCAGGTCCCAGCCGTATTAGGCGACTGGGATGCTGCATCATGCCTTGATTCCAGTTCCGGCTATTGCAGGTAGCTGGTACTCTGTCTTTGTCTGTGTGCAGCTCATTTCTGCATTCCTGCCTGTCCAGCTTAGCTGCATACTATCCTGTGATTATGGAGGCTGCAGGGATTGTGCTGATTGGTTCCTGCTTCTGATAAATTACAGCCAGCCCTACACTTCTTGCCGGTGATATTATCTGACTTCCAGAGTATGTGATTGTCCCTGTGCTCAGAAGCCTGAGTTTTAGCAGGTCCCACCTTGTTCTGCAGATCCTGCGTTCAGTTCCTGAACCTGTTGTCTTGATTCAGAAGTCATTCTGGTTTATCCTGCTGTTGTTTCACCTGCTCATGTCCTTGCACCTTGTACCACTCAGAGCAACGATTTCTGCAGCCGCGGTCTACCTCTCCGCAGCCCGCGGCCTGTCCACACCACAGCCTAGTCTAAGCCACGTCAGTCAGTGTTCAGCTGCATCAAGCCAGCAGTATTTTCTACCTCGCTGCTTCCAGCCTGTATTCCAAGCCGCTCCTTTGATTGCCTGTCGGCTATACCTAAGTTGGAGGCTTGTCGCACCTCAGCCCTAAAGGCCGCACAGTGTAGTTCTTGTCGCACCTCGGCCCTCAAGGCCACATCATGTTGTTCTTGTCACACCTTGGCCCTCAATGCCGCGCCGTGTTTTGTTCTTGTCACACCTCGGCCCTCAAGGCTGCATCATGTTGTTCTCGTTGCACCTCAGGCCTCAAGGTCACACCACGTACCTAAGTCTGTTACTTCAGCCAGTGGCCCTGCCACATTATAGTGCATTCCTGTTATACCGCAGTCCGCGGCATAGGCCGCATCACCATCCTAGGACCAGTCATCGCAGCCAGCGGTTAAAGCAGCATCATCATCCATCTGCCAGTTATATCTCAGCCATGGCATAGTCGCATCATTGTCTTCACTCCAGACCACCGATCAATCCACTACACAGCCTGCTGCTCAGCTGCATCGGATATCTTGTCTGTCTTGTCATAGTCTGTAAACCCTGCAGTACCACAGTGCAGGATACTCGTGCTCCACAGCTTGAACTTGTTCTCTAGCCACTTCTTCCCTGTCGACCCAGCTGCACTATAGTCCCAAGATGTACCTGAGACCTACATCATTTGCCGCTGCTTGTGTACCTTGTGCACTACTCTCGTGAAAGTACCATTTGCCTGCAGCCTCACTCCAGCTAGTCCTAGTAGTAGGAAGACTGCCACTTCTCAGATTGTCTTGTTTCCAGTCAGCAGTCTTGTGGTCTGTCGTCGGTTGTGTAAGTCTCTACTGCTGGAGGCTTAAATCCAGGCAGCCACTAAAGTACCGGTGTGAATATCAATCACTAAAGGAGCAACAGGTGGCTGTTAGTGGTGGAAGATCCTCTCATTTGCTCTAGAGGTCTTACACAACCATGCAAGATCCGTAAGAGTTCCAGAGCGTTCCCGCTGAAATATAGCCCTGAGTCATTAACAACCAAAACTAACAAGACATATAATAAATAACATTAACTTAATGAAAACTAATGGAAAATGCAATAAAATGAAGCTCTCTTCCACCTTATAAATAAATGTTGATGCTGATGAGGATGATAATAACGACAATAGCCACAAAAACTAACGGGATCTTGCAGGTGGTCCGTCTATGTGAACCATGCAGCATCCCCAATGTATAACAATAGCTGGCAAAGGCTGAGAAGAACATACCCATAACAAAAAAAATCTATTATGCTCTGCAATTACAGTGATTTTCCGGGGTGACGAAAGGTAAAATAAATACAGATGTATAATCAAACCACCAAAGATGCTCCTCATCTTTTTTTCTTTTTCTTTATACAGTAAATGTCTTAAAACAAAATCTGTTACATTTAGGGGGATTCCTAAAAGCGGTGAGTCAGACTTAATGCTGTTAGAATAACCCACCACCGACCACAGGTCAAACCTAGGAAGGAACTTCACAGCCTCAACAGTGCTCCTCCTTTTCCCTGCAGAGATCACTGGAAGAAGTGAATCGTCTAAATCTGGAAGTACGAAGCATGAGAAATTTTACAAACACTTATAACCCTGACACTGAGAGCAGAGAAAGTGTTTAACCTCTGCTAAAGAAACAAGTGATTGCATATGAAATAATGCGTTAGATTTCAAATCTGTTGCACATTGGAGCCATTTTTTTTTTTAGATTTATTATAGACAACTTACTGTATACTGTGGCATTGTAATTCTTATTACTGTCTTCCTGGAGAGATTTTATTCAGCAAAATAACAAAATGATACTTCTTTTCCACTGCCGCAATAACCCAGGTCTACCCGAGTCAAGGCTCAGTGGAAAAGGGTTCCTGAAAAATAACCCGGGTTGAGTGACCCAGGAATCTGACCCTGGTTGTGAAGGACCCGGGTATCGGTCAAGTGTAAACGGCATGACCCGGGTCACTATGACCCTAGTCATGCATCAAACCAGCATCAAACCAATGGATTGGCTGGCTTCACTAGCGCTTGGAGATGACTTAGGGCCTGATTCAGAGCCACTCGTAAACGGCCGCTCGTTCGCTCTGAGCGATGTTCGCACAACTGCGCATGCGTATGGGTCGTAATAATGCACATGCGCAAACCAGTCATTGCGGATGGAAATCGTGCGCTCGTAAAACAGCGAGGGGCTGCTAATTTGATTGACAGAACGTACCGTTTGTGGGTGGTAACAGGGAAAGGTGCTTGAAAACGGGGGAGTGGAGATCCGAACGCAGGCGTGCCAAACGGTCAAAAGGGCGTTTAATGGGAGTGCATAATTAGTAAAGGAGCGTCATCGACCACGTCACTTGGTTGTCTTTTAGCCTGAACTGCTCGCAGTGATAGTGGGAAGTAAATCCTACCACAAGCACTGCGAGCAGTTCAGATGCCTTTCGATGTTCCCGATTAATCTAATAAATACCGGAGATGACGTGTGATGCGAACGGCAAAGGGGCGTCTTTAGAAAATAGCGAGCGCATTTTTCGAACGCTCGCTCAAACATAGAGGCGTCAACAGACCGCAAAGAGCGAGCGCTCAATTTAAATATCCGGCCCCTTTTTTAGAACAAGCGTCCGCAAATGGCGTCCGGCTCTGAATCAGGCCCTTAATCTCCAATTGTCCACTGTAACGCCGAAAGACCTGGGTTACGGAAGACCCGGGTCTGGTGTGAACAGCTGGACGCATAAAATAACCCAGGTCCTGCTGCCGGTGTAAAAAGGGAAAACCCAGCTCCGAACCCATGCTCACTCCATGCTCAGTGTCCCGGGTTGGTGACAGCTTTTTGGGTGGAAAATGTATGAATCAAAAGAATGAGGGGATATAAGGATCATCTTTTTGTCACCTTTGTGTGTTTGATACATTTTATCAACTTTGCCAATTTATAATACTGGAAAATCCCTTTATACTGTAACCATGGGGACAAGGCCGATGTGGTAGAGATTTAGGGGTATATTTATCAAGCAGTGAAAAGCGTGGAGAAGCAGACCAGTGGAGAAGTTGCCCATAGCAACCCATCAGCTCCTACCTATTATTTTATAGACTGTATTTGATAAATGTTACTTCAAAGCTGATTGGTTGCTATGGGCAACTTATCCACTGGTTCTCTTCTTCACACTTTGCACTGCTTGATAAATAGACCCCTTAGATTTGCAAGTTGCTAGTCAGACTCCTCGGTCTAGATTTATTAAGGAGCGTGTTTTCAGCGATGTCGATCATCATGCAGCTTTGACCAATTGATTTAAAACAGCAATAGAAATAAATACTGAAGAAGCCTGGTGTAGCATTTATTTTTATTGACATTTCATTGTCAAAGCCGCCTACGATTGTCAGATTTAAAATGTGGCTCCTTGGTAGATCTACCCCTTCGCCACTATCTCAGTGTCATAATGTGCAGCATACTGCAATTCGTTACTGGCAGTCCTACATATTTTGCTGGTGGGTTGGCAATGGTGGTAATGTATTATTAGTTTGCAATTTCCTCCACCATCACTATCCCAAAAAGCAAATATCCTCCTTCTGCATGTTCCCCAATATTATTTCGAGCAGGCGCTGCAGAGCACCAAAAATCACTGGAAAAATAGCGGTGGCCATTTTCCCGGAGACTTGCACATGTGCAGTACTGCTGTCCCCGGGAAAATGGCGCTGGTGCCATTTTCCCAGAGACCTGTGTATGCGCAGTAGATTCTGGCAGTAAGCCAGACAGAATCTACTGCACCGGGGGACCGCCGGAGAGAGGAAAGGGCCCGCACTGAGTCTGCACATGGGCCCCCTCCTCTCTTAAAACGCCCCTGCACCTGACCCTCCCTGGTTGGCAGTCCCAACCATGAGCCAGTCCAGAGTGACTGACACTGACTGGCAGCACAGCAGCTGCCTGAACCTGCACCAAATGTGTGGTAATGATAAGTAAGCAAAGTCAATTAATTTATTTGTTTAATTTTGCATTATATTTATATATTGGATATTATGGTATATTTTTAAAATAAATATGCTGTGTTGCTGCTACATGTATTGGCAATGCAGGAGAGGGATGTGTGGGTGCGGGGGTTCGAAGAGGGGGCAGAGATATCAGTGTACTGGGCCCCAAGATTTCTCTTATCGGGCCCTGGTTTCTGATGATGAAGTGATGGTAAGCCACAGTATAAGAATAATAGTAATGGCATCTTGATTGTTAGGGATAGTGATGACGACGAGAAACAAGTTGCATCTGCAAGAAATGTGCTTTAAGCTATTTACTCTGCCTTTCAAGAAGGAAAAAACCTCGTGTCTCACAATGTAAGACAATTCCTTCCTTACCATCTACAAAATGATCTATTTAATGGCCCCTGATAAGAAGTGGGTCACCCTGTGTGGATTTCGTGGAAAGGTTGATTTCAGATCATGCCACTTCTGCAACATCACGTACCAGATATCCGAGCCCACTGTCCACATCAGTTTTGATCACTGCAATTCATTAGAAGGACCCATGCCATCGACACCAACACCAAAGATGCTTCAAGGAGACCCTTCAGTGCCATTATAGTAGCCCTCTATTGATAACTCTGTAACCCCCCTTTTACCTCTGTAAAGGTACACTGGGTTACTAATACCTGTGTTACTCCTAATGTACCCACCCTTAGCATTCCTCTAAGTGGTGTACATCCCCATTGTCAATGCCTCCACCCAAGTACTTATGGTCTATGTTGGTCTACTTGGGAAAACCCACTGGTTAATGTAGTGATTTAACACAATATACAAATACAGTTTACTTTGGAATTACATTTACCACCTTCTTCCTTTCTCTCCGCCGAAGATTGGCTGAACTGGAACTAAGCTTTTGTTTCCAGGTAAATATTACACAATAATAAACTGTTAAGTCTCCTTTATAAGAATAAATGACAACAATATTCACAGGTGGTACATTTGAACATATATAACAATACTTATAAATATAGAAGTAAGACCATATACATAACTCTACAGCTCATAGTGTATTGGCAATGTTTCAGTATACAATTAACCAATATTGTCACTGTATTTGTTGAACTGTCCTGGCTTAGTCTAAGTGGTGAAATGTTTCCACTATTTAATAGTTACAGTCAGGGCCTGTTCTAGACATTGTGGAGCACAGGGCGAAAGTTCACAGTTGCGCCCCCCCCCCCCGAAAAAAAAAACACTTTTTGTAGATGACGTTTCTCTTTGCGCTATGAAAGCACACGCAATTCCGAAAGGGGGCGTGTCCTTGCGAAACACACCCAATTCATCACACTGTGGGGCGTGCCCAGCACTTATGAAGGTGCTGGGCTTCCCCCAAGCTCTCCCCTCATGGTGAATAATTGCCATGTGCAGTAATGCGCCTTACACAGTAATGCCCTTTATAAATACATTATGCCACATGTAGTAATGCCCTGTATAACACATTATGCCACATGCAGTAATGGCCTTTATAACACATTATGCCACATGCAGTAATGCCCTGTATATTACATTGTGCCACACACAGTAATTCCCTTTATAATACAGTATCCCCAATTCAAATTACGCCACACATTAGTCCCTTATTCATGTTATGACACGCAGTGGTGCCCCTTTTACACAATGCCCAAATTAGTGCCCCTTATATGCAAGGCCCACAGTACTGAGTAGTAGTGCCCCTAATACAATGCCCACAGTAGTAGTGCCCCTATAGTAGTGCCCACATTAGTAGTGCCCCAGTAATAATGCCCCCCATATTAGTGCCCACAGTAGGAATGCCCCCTATAGTAGTGTCCAAAGTTGTAATGCCCCCATTAGTGCCCCCTATAGTAGTGCCCCCAGTAGTAATGCCTCCTTATAGACATGTCCCCAGCAGTAATGCCCCCTTATAGACATGCCCCCAGTAGTAATGCCCCAGTAGTAATGCCCCCTTATAGACATGCCCCAGTAGAAATGACCCCTTATAGACATGCTCCCAGCAGTAATGCCCCCCCTATAGACATGCCCCCAGTAGTAATGCCGCTTATAGACATGCCCCCAGTAGTAATGCCCCCTTATAGACATGCCCCCAGTAGTAATGCCCCCTTATAGACATGCTCCCAGTAGTAATGCCCCCCTATAGATATGCCCCTTATAGACATGCCCCCATAGTAATGCCCCCTGTAGTAATGCCCCTTACAGACATGCCCCCAGTAGTAATGCCCCAGTAGTAATGCCCCTTATAGACATGCTCCCAGTAGTAAAGCCCCCCTATAGACATGTCCCCAGTAGTAATGCCCCTTATAGACATACCCCCAGTAGTAATGCCCCCTTACAGACATGCCCCCAGTAGTAATGCCCCCATGCCTACCTTCTGAAAAAATACAAACACAATACTTACCTTAGGCCCCGCTCCTGCGTCCGCTGCCATCCGGTCTGACCATGGCTCCACCACGTATCTATGGGAGACACGTCATGACATCTGTCCCATAGTGCTCTATGCGGGAGCCGGAACTCTGGAGTGAGCTTCGGCTGCCGCTGCAGGGAGGGAGCCGGGTGCCAGCTGATAACAAATATCAGCGGGCGCCCGGCAATGCTGGGGGGTCCGGCGCTGTTTTTTTTTTTTATTATGGGATTATATTTTTTTTACCTTCTGGGGACTCAGTGGCACCCTCTAGGGGCCGGCGCCCAGGGCGACGGCCCTGTTAGCCCACCCCTAGAACCGCCACTGGTTACAGTAATGCTCCAAGGCGATATGAATGAGTCCTTAGGTTACCATAAAGTCCAAGTCCCGCAACTGTAACCTAAGCTGAAACCTTGGAATGAACAATATATTTCACTGCTTTGACAAATGTAATACTGTGGGTTTAACCGAAGCCAGAGGACTAGGCTATGTGCTGAAAAGTAATCCTCTTCTGACTTTCCAATATTACACTGACTCTCTCTAATTATCTGCAACTGCTCTTGGTACTTAGGCCCTCATTCAGACCCGGACGCAAGTGGCCGTTCGTACGTTCGGCGTACGTAAAAAAATATGTAAATTCAAGCACTCGCTCGTATTTTCGAACGCAGCCAAACATCCTCCCCAAACTCTACCGACCCCCCCTCTAACTAACGAGCGTGCCAAATAGCGAGCGTACATCCCCGAAATGGCTTGAAGGGAACGCACGCACAAGTACAAACCGGAAGTGGGACTGTCAGATTTCGATTAACTGCTCGTTTATTCTGCCTACCTCCCTCAATCGTATCATGCCAATCAATATATCAATTAGCTTAATTGTTTTTTTTTTTTTTTTTTCACAATGCAATAAACTTTAATCTTGTCCGTGTTTGTGTTTACCCGCAGAATACGTACGGCTTAAACATTCGCTTTTATTTGTCAAAATACATGTTAGAGCCAATTAAACAATTGTTTTATTTGTTTTTAACCACGCATATTTTCCGGGGTTGATTTCTTTATTTAAATTTGCTTACGCATGTCACTGCATCAAGCCTATCATAACTCTCAAGAGATTTGTGGCCCTGTCGAACACATGACTCATACACTAACCAATAGAATTGGTCCTGTTAATTACCCAAATACATTAGCCAATCAAAAAATTATTTTCTGGTCTTTATTAAAAATGATTTTTAACAAATACACCATGCCATCATGAGAGCCTCGGCATTCACCAGGCGCGAGCTGCTGGTGTTAACCGAGGTGATGGATAGGCGGATCACCAGCCAGCCTCCACCCATCACAAATTGAGAGAAGCGTTCCGCATATGCGGAGGTACGTGGCCGCCTGCGTTCCTTCGGCTCACGCCGCCAGATCGGCCAGCTGGAGCGCAGGTGGTCGGTCCCTGCAACGGCGGACGCCCCGCTAGTTGGCATGCTTTCGCATGCAGATCGCTGAAAGTAAGTTTTTGGGACTGTGGTTTTCATGTTTATATTTGTGGCCCTAACTGCGTGTGCATGTTTTCATGTATGTCCTATTTATTCATTGTACTCACATCTGCATGGCCATGTTTTCATGTATGTCCTATTTATTCATTGAACTCATATCTGCATGGCCATGTTTTTATGTGTCCTATTTATTCATTGAACTCATATCTGCATGGCCATGTTTTCATGTATGTCCTATTTATTCATTGAACTCATATCTGCATGGCCATGTTTTCATGTATGTCCTATTTATTCATTGAACTCATATCTGCATGGCCATGTTTTCATGTATGTCCTATTTATTCATTGAACTCATATCTGCATGGCCATGTTTTCATGTATGTCCTATTTATTCATTGTACTCATATCTGCATGGCCATGTTTTCAGATTTGTGTTGTCATAAATTAGTGTTTTACTCGGTTTTTGTTGAAACTAACCACAATTTGTTTCACATCTTTTAGGGGCACAGCGAAGACTACGGCGTCATCGCCATCCAAGACGGCGCTCTCGCCCACTCTACCCAACCCCAAGCCAACCCTCCACAACCCCAAATTCCCCTATTTCCCCCTCCTCCCCAGCCTGCCCAGACCCTGTGGAGGATATTTTGGGGCTCCTTCCCCTCCATCCCAATTCCCCCTCTCCTCCAACCACCCCTCTTCTAACTACCCCCTTCCCGGAATCCCAAATCACCCTGCCAAGATCTTTGGGGAATGGAGGCACCTCCGAGGAGGACGAGGGAGTGGCTTCAGGAGCGGGCGTTATTTTGAACGGTATGTTTTTTTTTTGGTTTTTTTTTCGCCACAAACTGTTTGGATGTAATCATGTGTCGTTCCCTTTTTTTGTGTTTTTTTGTCGACTTTTTGGGAGTTTTCGGGTTGTCTTTACCTGTTACTGCTGATTTCACCATACACATATCACACCTGTCTGAATCTGATTTTTGGACTTGTAATTTTGGGGTAGACCATTTTGGGGGGCTTGGTTTTTTCGGTGTAATTCTGCTTTGGGCCACAATATTTTCATTTTTGGTTAGCTTGGTTTGGCTTGTTTTTTAATGTGGTTTCATTATTGATGTATTAATCCCCACACTTTTCTAACCAACAGAGGAACAGAGGCATATGGCTGAATTAGCCGGCTGTGAGGGCCGTATGTGGGAACACGTCATCGGGCTGCTGGTGGTCCTTGACCATATGTCGGTCCTCCTTAGGAACCAGTTTTAGTTTTTTTTTTGTCAAAATATAAATAAATTAATATTTTAAACTTAACGTTCTGTCTCATTCCTTGTTTCAAAATCAGAGATTGTTTACACTGACATAAGTAGACTCTTCCAGCAAGGATTTGCAATTATTGTCACTAAGATTGTGTGTTGTATTTTTTAGGAAAACAGGCACAAGAAACACCTAACAGTAACAATCTGATTTCCCTTTTTTGGTGTTGTCAAAATTATATATTACTACATTTTACATGTTCCTATTTGGGGGGCAAGCAGCTTAGGCCGATATTACGAAGCCAACTGATTGTACAGGATTCCTTTGGGTGTTGGTTTGGACCCAGAAAACATCTTACATTTTAGCTCAACTTGCGTCATTACTAGATTACCTCTTAGGCAAATGTAACGTGTGTGAACCTGGTTACACTTGCTTGTAATGGGCAAAAAAAGGGACAAAATTACACTCTCCAGACATTTATTCACAACATAACTAAAATAACAAAGTGGTCACTCACAAACAAAACACACAGTGATAATCATAAATACAACACATACAAAAATGTTCAAAAAATCACACAAAAAATCAAGAACTGGTTGACGAAGGACAATGCCAACATGATTCCACAAATGTGGCGTTGCAATATGGGTTCCATAATATATTCCCAAAGTTTCCACATGAAGGTTTTTTAAGGGTAGCAGGAAGTAGTCGTCCCAAAGATTAGGAAAACAAACAGAAGATGGAGCAAAAAAAAAAAAATAATTAGATGTTCTCAAACAAACTGTACCACATTGGGTCTAAACACTGTTGTTTTGACAATAATTACCTAAAATATCTGGCCACCACATCATCGCGTATGGCCCCCCCACATACTGACCTCCGACCAACCTCGGGGGGGCCATCCTCAGGTAAGGCATCCTCTGGCTGCATTGGGACACCACTCCTTATGGCGATGTTGTGAAATATCCCACACAAGACCACAATTTTCGAAACCATATCCGGCAAATACATGAGCTCGCCACCAGAACGGTGGAGGCATCTGAATCAGCCTTTTAAAAGGCCGATACAGCGCTCCACCACTTGCCTGGTGGCTGTAAGTGCGGCATTAAAATTACTTTGTGGCCCTGGTGTGGGAGCCAAATAAGGAGTGAGCAGCCAGGGCGTGCAAGGTTAGCCACTGTCTCCTGTGAAAAAGAAGTGACAACATCAGGATCACTGTGTATCAAGCTTAACATTGTTATGTACTAAAGGTCTCCACTTATCCAGAAGCCACGCATCACCAGCTTGTAGGTTGGTTAATTTGTGCCATATCCCTGATTGCCGGATGACGAATGAGTCATGTGCACTTCCTGGTAATTTTGCATTCAGGGACAGGATCTGGAGGGAGGCATCACATACCACCATTACATTCAGGGAGTGATAGTGTTTCCGGTTGCGAAATATGGCCTCCAGCCATGCTGGAGGCTGAAGTGGTATGTGAGTACCATCCACAACCCCTATGATGTGTGGGAAGCCAGCTATTTGGTAAAAATTGGCCTTGGCCACACTAAGGACACCCATATCCAAAGGCATTTGAATAAAATGATGGAGGTGCTTGAAAAGTGCCTCCATCACTGCCCTCAGGATCCGGGAAAAGGAGGATTGTGAGATGCCCGCCACTATTGCCACCGTTGTTTGAAACGATCCTGAGGCACAGAAATGTAACACCGCCATAAATTGCATAAGTGGTGGTATTGCTGTAGGACTGTCAATTTGCCGCTCAAGATCACTCTCTATTAATGAGAGAGTGTCTATGATGATTTTGGGAGGAAGACGGTAGCATCTTAAAACCTCATCATCGGGCATTCCAAAAAGGGTGACACGTGTTCGAAATATCTGGGGCCTTGCACGCCTACGATGCCTACGCCTGGGACGAGATTGAGGTTGGTCGGCTTCCGGGAGCATGGCCAGAACAATCCGACCCAGATCAACCTGAAATGGCAAGATTTGAATGTAAGGCTTTTTAACCCCCCAAATAAATAGATTTATACTTAGCTTGATGATACCATACATTGATGCTTACATGCCGAGGTATTGTCATGATACGTGCAAACTGTAAAGAATCACAATATAAAAATACAACAATTTATGATGGGCATTTCTGTTTCAAAATTGGGTGCAAGACAAAACATAAAAAGGGAGAAACACACATTTGGCCAAAGAGCAAAACGACATTGCGCAGACTACCTCAAATTGGGGCCAAATGTAATCAACAAATGCTAAAGGGAAAACACAAACAATTTAACGGGTCTGAATAAGCAGTTAAAAATGCGCTAATTAGTTCGCAAATACCAGTCACAATAGAAGCAGTTAAAAATGCGCTAATTAGTTCGCAAATACCAGTCACAATAGAAACAGATAAAAATGCGCTAATTAGTTCGCAAATACCAGTCACAATAGAAACAGATAAAAATGCGCTAATTAGTTTGCAAATACAAGTTCAAAAATACGCAGCTAGAAAAACACAACATTTTAGAAACATTTCTGACTAAGAAAAACAAAGGTTACAAGTGTAAGGTCCAAAAAAGTTGCGTAAATACAAACATGAACATTTACTAACTAAGTGAAAAAATGAACTTACCAATAGATAATATATAAGTTTCCGGATCAAAAGATCTTTGGGGCAGAGCCAAAAAAAACCTAACAAAGATGAAATTACGAAAAAATAACGTTAAAAAATTCAGGAAAAGAAGGAGACACAAATTGAACAAAAGTTAGACTGCCAAAAACTTACCAAATAAAGAAACGCCAAAAACAAAACCACCAGAAAAAATGCGAACGGAAACCCCCCCCCCAAATTTAGCAAACAAAAACTACTCCCACCAACGCCAACTCCAAAACCCGCCAACAATCAACTCCGACCAACGTAACCTCCAACAATCAACAAACGCCACCTCGACTGGAGACGCCCCAAGCCATAAATAGTGTTTAGTTTCCCGCACAAATTAAGGAGGGATCATAGGAACGTGCAATCAATGATGCGGCCGAAAAATAAGGACACATGTATAAATACGTCACGAGCCAAACCAAAAATTCTGGTGTATTTCTTGTTTTGAGCTAAGACATGGCTACAGACCAGGGAAACAATGGGCAACAGTCTGGCGGTAAGTATTTCAGGCATTTGGAAACAATGATTAATTTGAAACATAATATAGTGCAAGTTGTGACGTTTACAATTCTCAACATTTAAACAAATAGGTGAGGAGGATGACATGGAAGAGGCTGCTGGGCCCAGTATTCCGGCCAAAGCTGGCAAAAAGAAAAGGCAGCCACAATTCACAAGAAAGGAGATGGAGGTTTTGGTTCAGAAGTGTGTGGACATCCTGCCACAGGCAGACAGGAATATGAGTGCAAGCCAGAAGTGGAGAATGTGGGAGGAGGTAGCCAGTGCTGTCAATAGGGTGGGTGATTATGTCCGTCTAGCCCGGGATGTCAAACAGTGGTAAGTAAACACTTGACCCCCCCTAAAACCAAAACCCATTTAAAACAAAAGGATAATGGTTCCAATTTCACCCACAGATGGGCCGACTTCAAATATCGCCTGAAGCAAAAACTGGCGGACAGGGCTAGGCATGCAAGGGGGACAGGTGGGGGTCCCACCCCTGTGTCATTAGAGTTGAATGATTTAGAAGAGCTGGCACAGGGGTGTGTGCAGGCTGTGGAGGTGTTTGGCGTGTCCAACATGGATACGGACATGCCAGACTTTGCGGCTCCTCATGTTGTCCAAGGTAAATATTGTGATGTCACCAACTCTGAAATGTTATTGTGCCAATATATAGATTCTAATGTGACTCTTTTCTCATTTTTCCAACAGAGACACAGGCGGATGAGTCTGCTCCAGAGGGGAGCCTTGGCCGCAGAATTTCTGCTGGCTCTGCAGGGGAGGAACCAGTACATCCGGCTGAGGACCCTGCAGAAGCCAGTCCAGGGCAATCCCCCTCGCAGGCAGTGTCCCTCCTCACAGAACTCAATTTTAAATCGGATTTCCATACGGAGATTCTGCAGAGGATGGACGCCAGTCTGGTACGGGTGGCTGAGGCCCTGGAGCAAAATGCTGCGGCCAACGTGACCATTGGTCAGGCCCTGGCGGAAAATACCAGGGCCAACATCCACATCGCCAATGCCCTGGAGCAGCTCGTTCGCCAGCACATGGTGGAGCCGACCTCCCTTCCTGCCAAAACATCAGGATCCTCCACCTCTGGCACAACATCAGCCAATCCTCCAAATGTGCCTAGCCCTGTGCCTAGTCCAGAGGCCACAACATCTGCCTCTGGACAGGCCAGCCTGATGACATCCCGAACCCGGTCTGGCGCCCTCCCTCCCCCAGCCAAACGGGGGAAAAAACGTTGACAGCACTGGCTACTTTTCCTCTGTGCTTGCCCCATATTCCTTTCTGGCCAAAACTTCCCTCTCCTTTCTTGTGAATTGTTTTAAATTTTTAGCTTTACGTTTCCAAAAACTTTTATGTTTGCACAATTATTAAAATTTTTGGAATGAACATTGCAAAAAATGTTTGTGTAAAATATGTGCATGAAATTGTTTTTTTATAGCAATAAATTTGCAAAAAATGTACGACTTTGTATTCTGACATTATTGTAAAAATGGTTTACATTTAATCCTGGCCCACAAGGCAAAAACGCGCAACAACAACATTTTACATGAGAAAAAAAAAGGGCTCTTTAAGGAACGTTTGAAAATTTACATAAGGATGCAAATTCACCAGGCAAAAGCAAAATGGCCAAAAAAAACACAAACATGATGACATTATTGTTACAATAGGCCAAAAAGAAAAAATTAACCCCAAAATAAACCCCCACAAATGTACGCAAATTGATTGTGTAATCCTGACATTAGCAGCTATGATTTCCACCTGCGTACGGGCTTAATATCTCTTATATTGGAGCTGATATTAAATGTATGGGTACCAGGTATCACTACTGATATAGGTGACCTCAGTGCTGTCAATTGAATCTGCTCACATTCCCTCAGCACTGTACTGCCTTCTCCTGTCTCTCAGCGCTGCTCCCTGTGACAGCACTGCTGCTTCTGCCTTCTCCTCTGTAACCTGCCCTGCCTCCTGACTCTCCCTCTCCTATTGGCTGCTGGCCGAGCTCCTATGAGCAGGTCGAGGGAGGCCTGGCTGTGACAGCTTCCGCGGACTTCCCGGAGGTGCCGCACTGCACTGAGGGAACTCACCAGGCAACGCCCTGATCAACGCGGGTCCCTCGCCTCTTGGAGCCGCTGGGACCACCTTCCGTGACGCCGCCTCTCCTGCAAGACAGGGTGAGTACCCCTGTCTCACCTTCTTCCCCAGCTCCGGCTGGGCTCCCTCTCAGGCTCTGCCCCCCTGCGCACGGCAGCTCATCGCTGCTCACTGGCTGCCCAGGTCACAGGAGGGCAGGCACTGGAGGGAGGGAACAGCAGACTGGTCTGCTGAGCCGCCGGCCGCTCTATTTATACCCCTAACCAATGCTGCACGTGACCCTTTCTCTGGCTGCGCGACCTATACTTTACCGCTCTGCAGCGCGAGCTCCTCATGCCTCGCGCTGCTTCTAGCACTTTCTTAGAGCACTGGGCTATTTCACCTCCCCGCCCAGCGCCCCCTGCCACTGTTAACCCTGTGCTTACCATGGGACTCCTCCCCCTTCTACCTCATCCAAAGCACTAAATAGGTATACATTTAGGGGTGTATGCAGGCAACCACATACTGCAAATTAACCTTTACTGTACAGTGACATCCCCTACATGTAACACCTTCCATTAAAAGCACATTTGTACATATTTTATAACTTAGTTACAATACAATAGCATATATATTACTTAAATAATATATTTCTTTTTAGATGTAAATACATGAATGACTACATATATATGAAACACATTTATATACATTCACATACATATATATTATATTTCCATAACCCTTAACCAGGGTTACAGCTCTAAGGGGTCCATTAAGTGATTATGATAATAATGGTATAACTGGGAGTTCTTCCTGATCATCAGCAAAATATTCAAACTTTAATTCTGGTGTATCTAGGATGTCCAGTTTTATTCACCATCCTTATCTGGTGAATCTTTTATGATAATGAACAAGCTATACAAATATTTTCATAAAATACCCCCCAAAACCTTAATAATAAAAAAAATTGCAAAAAGGTTAGCACAATTACTAATGCCCTATGGCTGTGAAAGCATTCAGGGCCTCATTCAGAGGCGGTCGGAGGATGTAAGCGGTCGCTCAGAAACTGGGCGGCCACTTGCATCCTGACCGGCCGCCTCTGTTGCGGTTGTTAGGCTGTGGGTTAACACCCACAGCTCTAACGACCGCTCGGGTGATGGTTGCGATGGTCAGAGACCATCACGACCATCTGGGCTTACGACGAGACCCTAGGGTAGGGTCTCACTTGTCGTAAGCCCCGGAGAGCTTCTGGCTCTGTCAGAGCCGGAAGTTCTCCACTGACATCACTAGTGATGTCAGTGGGGCCTCCCCCAAAGGCAGGCGTTCCCCCGGCCCACCTTCCAAACGGGGCGAGCTGTCAATCAACATCGACAGCTCGCCCCCTTTGGAAAGAGACCCGCTACGACCGGCGCTGTCGGTGGTAGCGGGTCTCACGCATGCGCACGAGGGAGCTGGCTCACTCGTGCGCATGCGCACTGGCAAAACAACGGGGCGGCCGTGCGGTCGTAGATCGTACGGCCGCCTCTGAATAAGGTCCTCAGTGAGCTGACAGAGAGTCAATCTTGTTGACCAAGACCTGTCTACATTAACTCACTATACAATCTTAGCCACTGACATGTGGCGTAACGGGCAGGTGGTAATGACTATAGAGCTGATTATGAGTGCCATGGATTTATCTGCATGAAGGCAAAAGACGAGCTTTTGCATATAGCGCATTTATGCATTTTTCCGTATGTCTGAGATCGGTGCAACTTTGCCGGATCTTTCTATCCATGAAATAGGGGATTTTGGGATGTGAATTAGATGGTGGCAGAGCAATCGCATGTTATCAACCTGACTTATGGGAGTGTCATGGGCTCTATGTGATTCTGAGTCGTGCGTATGGGGTAGGAAAACCTGCTTCTGATGGATCTCCCGCACCTAGCATGAGACTGGTGCAAGTGTAGACACTAGTGATGACGGTTGTGGCGGCTGCTTAAAATCAATGGGCTGTACTGATTTCCGCTCGTACGCGCACATCCTCCGCAGTAGCTGATTACATACTTGCATTAGCATAAGGTAGTAAATGAGGCTATGGCGGCTGCCCGCAACTACAGGCACTTTGCATGCGACTCAGAATCAGCCCTTATGTTTAGCTGCCCATTGGATAACTATGCAGAGGTGCAAAATGCAAACAAGAATGTGGTGAAACGTGGCAGGCGGGGATGACACTGGTAATATTCTACCAGCAGGACCGTAACTAAAGGTGTGCGACTAGTACCGTCATTCAGAGTGTAGGGCTCTGTCAGCAGCACCATCACTGCCCCACAGCCCCTGCATCTGAATAGCAGGATGCCTGGAACGGCAACCTCACTGCTGCAGTGCCGACCAGACCGTCCTTCAGATGCTCTAGGTATGCACCTTCCAGTCTGTACAGCCGCACGGAGCATCCTGTGGACGCTCTGGGCAGTGCCGGACTTCCTGGTGCTAGTGGCCTAGGCATGATGTCATGCGTTCAGGGGTGTGGCTGGCACTGGGAGCAATGATGCCCTGTCACGGCACTAGGTACCAGTGCCAAGCCATTGTCAACTCATCATCATCAGCAACACGTAATCAACATTATACATGCAAAGGTTTGAGAAAAAATACCATAGAGTTTTAAATGTCTTCACACTAGTAAAAAATGTGACATGGACATTGCTAAAGTAGCAGCGGAGAGTGGGATGAATCATTTGTCCATTACACACTGTGGCCATGGAGCTCATGGTGGACATTCTGCTCAAGGCAAGTGGACCACACATTTTACATTTGGTCTTCTCAGTCACCTGTCACAAGTCTGTAGCCTAACCATATATTTAAACTGCAATAATAATGTATTTTGCTGACACCCTAAAGATTTGTACACATTAAACACAGTCTAATAATTGATTACATGCCTCTAAGACAAAGATCTAAATATCAAATCCTTGTTAAATAAGAGCAATCTTCTACATACGTTCTCTGGCAATATCAATACTGGGATGATAATGGCTTTTTTCAATTGTATATAATTACATTTTGGTGTGATTTACTTCCGATGTTTCTAGTCTGTAGGAGCTCATGATCCATTAAATGGGTAGATATCATAAAATGCAATAGCAATTATCTCATAAAAGAGCCGTCAGAGGAAATGTAGGGAACGGTCCCAGCATGATCACATTTGTCTAGAGAAATATTGACGGGCTACTGTATGAATAATATTAGCTGCATGATAATGAAACGCCATGCGGGTCTTTTCAGACAATGCCTTTTAGCTAAGGATGTTGTATTTAATTCTCCTGGTGGTAATATTATTTGGGAACCGGAGAGGAAAGCATAAGTTCACAGATCACAGCGGGCTGATGATGAGGTCAGAAGGAACTTCTGTACATGCTAGGCTCACAAATGTGGCATCAAAAAGAACAAATATTTTTTTTTATAAATACAGTAATATAATGATTTATAAAGAGCAAATAAACACCAAAATAAGTTGGAATTAAGGAGCTGATTGAGACCCGCTTGCTAGGATGCGAACGCTCGTAGCTGGCCGATAGTTGCGTTCGGCGCATGTGTATGCATTGCAATGCACATACGCAAACCACTGCGAAAGATCAGAATTCGTTCGCTCGTTTTGAATACAGCCCAGCAGAGTGGTGACAGGAGATACCGTTTGTGGGTGGTGACAGGGGCAGACCACTAGAAATGGAGGAGTGGAGGTGCAAACGTAGGCGTGCCTGAGTGTTGCAAAGCCGTTTCAGAGGCGTGCATAATTAAAAGGCAGCGTCATAGTGCACGTGACTTGGTGGGATTTCACACTGAAGTGATCGCAGTGCTTGCGGCAGGGTATAGTCACCATCAAGAGCTGTGATCGCATCCGATGGTGCTCGATGTACCAATGTTTTCATGCACCAGGAGATGACATGCGCAGGTGGATGTCTTATGAATGGCTGGTGGGCGTCTGCATACACTAAGTGATCGCACGCCAAGACATAGAGAGCGTGCTAATGCCTTGCCGTGCGATCGTCTGCCTTTCGGGGCGTGCGCTAGATTTGCATACGCAGGCTGCGAGCAAACGCATCTAGCGAGCGGGTCTGAATGAGCTCCTAAGTTAGAAAACTGAGCAGAGTAACAGAATGCATTAAATATGCATGTAGGTGATTAAACCCCTAGTATGTAAATGGCTGCACATGGTCAGGCAAGGGTTACAGTTTTGTGTGAGGTTAGGGGTGAGTGGTACTTTTATCAGGTCAGCCAATAGAAGTGGTTTAGGGGCGGGTTTTAGGGGCCACTTTGGGTGAAGAGTGTAAGTGAAGTCAAGTTATATATACTGTGTGGTTTGATGGTGTCGGCTTTCTAGTTGTCGAGAAAGAACTAGCAGTCGATATCTACTGTTAGGTCTTAAGGTGCTCTCTCCTCAAATATATGGGTAAGACTGATTCTACCTCATTGGGGTCAGCGGCACCACCGGTTAAGGTGGGCCTGGGTTGTGTAATTGGTGTGGGAGATGGATACATTGAGAGTTGTGATGGATTTGCAGACAGCCTCCCATCTCAATGGGCGTGAAGTTGTGCAGATGGTGATATTGCCTAGTGGGGCCATTCTTTCTTCGCCACCATATTCTATTTGTCCCCTCCTTTGCTCAATTGGTTTAATTGTGAATTCATTTGAGTTTAAAATTTAAATAAAGCTAACCTCTCTTTTCCTCTTGCACAAGTCTCTGTGTCATTATTTTATTATAGTAGAGACGTGCGGGTTCTGTTCTCAGAGAACCAACAACAACCGAATTTAGGGGTACCGAGTCGAACCAAGTCCCTGTTCGGATCCTCCCGTGGTTTGGAACTCGAATTTTAAAGCCGAACTCGTGTTTTGGATTGTGTGTAAACATGTCCAAATTACATAATTGTAGCTGTTTTTTTCTTTAAATACAGATCCAAAACCAAAACACGGATGTCGGCGCACAGCTCTATATTATAGTAATGGTTAAGATATTTAACTTGCTTGGGGAAGGGGCGGCCATGTATCAGACAATAGGGAGTTTAATAATAGAGATGTCACACCTGTTTTACTGCATTTGGCAGACAAAAGTGTTTTTCATGCATAGATCTACATATCCCATTGATAAAGAAGGGTGCGTTGTTCACATATGATTTAAATAATATTAGTTTTATTGAAGTTGGCTAACTTGTGTTGTGGACAATCTACTGCTCTGATTTGCTACTAGTTCTAACTCTGTAGTGTTGTTAATGCTCTGATTGGCTACACATTGTTTTAGCCCTGCACATGTCTATAGATTTAATTGGTTTCTGACTGTGATAGTCATTGGTGCATTCTGATTGGCTACACATGGTTTTAGCCCTGTGCATGCCTATTAATCTGATTGGTTACTGACTTGGATAGTCATTGGAACATTCTAATGATCTGACTGGATGTAATTCCAGCCAACCTGTCAGGCAGGTTAATCATGAACAATAAAAAAAAAAAAATCTGTAGATGCCCAGGGTGATGCACATTAATTATTGCCCAAAGTTAAAATATATATTTTTTTAAACCAAGGAAGACCTGGAACAGGGACTTTAGAATAGTAGCTAGTACAGCATTGAATATTAAATAAATTTTTCATTAATGTAATATTTGCATGTGAGACCTGGTTCAAGCATCCCATGCATTTAACAGGGGGCTTTCTGGCTTGTAAGGAAATCCTTGTGATCAGTGTCGGATTTTGCCTAGGGGCTTCGAGACTGCAGCCCCCCCAGTAAAGTCCACCACCTCAGTGTAGTCAGTGTAATCCATGACTGCACTGGCTACACTGTGTGACTGGAGGTGGCTTCCAATTGGAAGCGCTACCTGCCAGTCACATACACCACAGGCAGCCCCAGGGGGAAGTGTCTCCTCGATCTGGGACTGCCAGGAGGAAGCCGCTACTCTGCCTTTCCGCCAGCCCTAACCGGATCCTAGGGGCTGCAGACAATGCAGCCCTTTGGATGCCGGTGGCATGCGCATGTATGGCTCCCAGCCACTAGTGCACATGCGCTGGTCCCGTTGCCTGACAGATCGATTGCGCAGGTGCTGGGACCCGGCCAGGAGGAGCAGGTGACCAGGGTAAAGAATTGCACCCTCCCTCCCGTTTCCACTGGTGGCAGCCCCGCTCATCTAAGAGGGTGGGAGCCGCTGCTGCTTGTGATGTTAAATTATGATTAGAGATGAGCTGTATGGTTTTAGCTCAGATCTAACCGCAAAGTTCGGAACTCAGAACGAGACAAAACGTCATCTTTCATGGACATCTGTGCTGAGTAGTGCGTGAAAGATGACGATTTGCCTCATTCTGAGATCCGCACTTTGCGGAAAGATCTGAGCCAAAACCGAACCTCTCATCTCTAATTTTTATGTCACGGGTATTTAATATTACAAGATGATAAACGCACTTTGATGTTTTTAACACGCAGTTTGAGTGCCATGATTCTGGAGTCAGGAACCCCTCTGATTCTTAGGGGGAGATTTATCAAAGCTTGGAGAGAGAAAAGTACCAACCAATCAGCTCCTAAATGTCATTTTTGAAACACAGCCTGTATAATAGTGACAGTAAGAAGCTGATTGGTTGGTACTTTCTCTCTCTTCACTTTATCTCTGTCCAAGCTGTGATACATCTCCCCCATGGTCCCAGTCCCACTACCAGACATCACAGCAGTCATTGTCAGCGGGGGACCAGGCTTATAGGTGGCAAAACTTTGGCTATCAACAATATATTGTAAATCTATATGTGTGCAGCAAATAAAACCAAGTGGATTTTGTCATGATTTGATCAAAGCATTTAAGCCTGCAGCCCAGCGTCAAGGGACCCCTACTTTTTCTGCAGGTCCCTACACTAGCATATATGCCCAGCACATCATTACATTGCAGTTAAATATACTCACCTCCCAGGTACAGAGGGAAACATATATACTGGGCCTGGCTTGTGAGCCACACCCAACTAGGCCTTTTATAGCCTTAATTGAAAGCTGCCATGATGGCAAAAGTTTTTCTGTTTTGTATACATTTATGGCATTAACATTGCCATGCTACTGGTACCATGTATGATATGGGTAAAACCGAGCACGGGCATATTTATTTTCTGTTTTGTTTAAAAATTTTGCCTTGTGCTATCATTGCAGCTTTCAATTAAGGCTATAAAAGGCCTAGTTGGGTGTTTCTCATAAGCCAGCCCCTGTATAGATGTTTCCCTCTGTATCTAGGAGGTGAGTACATTTAACTGCAATGTAATGGTGTGCTGGGCATATATGCTAGTGTAGGGACCAGGGGTGCCGAGAGGGGGGGGAGCGGGTACAAATTATTCGAGCGCAGGCTTGCTGGAGGGGCCTGGCGGGGGCCTGGGTCTGGCACTGCTCCCCCCCTCTTACATGACAGCAGCCCAGCACACGCTGCTGTGTGCTGAGCTGCACTGGGAGACTGCTCGCGGCTGCTAAGCAGCAGCTACAGCAGTCTCCTATGCCTGTGGTGGGGGGAGTGATCAAGATGATCGTGCCCCCCACTGGTTATGCGTCGGGCTGAGGGGGCTCAGAGCACCCCCCTTCCCAGCTCGCAATGCGGTGCTGCAAGTCTTTTTTTCCCTCGAAGGGGGGTCGTGGCCATGCCTCTCGCAGTTTGGCCATGCCCCCGTTACACGGGCCCGCCGCGGCTCTCAGCGTGCCTGGTAAGGACCTGCAGAAAAAGTAGGGGTCCTTGACGCTGGGCTGCAGGCTTAAATACTTTAATCAAATCAATGTAATGGTGTGCTGGGCATATATGCTAGTGTAGGGACCAGGGGCGCTGAGTGCTGGGCTGCACTGGGAGACTGCTCGCGGCTGCTAAGCAGCAGCTACAGCAGTCTCCTATGCCTGTGGGGGGAGCAATCAAGCTGATCGTGCCCCCCACGGGTTATGCGTCGGGCTGAGGGGGCTCAGAGCGCCCCCCTCGCCAGCGCCGCAAAGCTTTTTTTTCCCTCGAAGGGGGCGTGGCAATGCCTCCCACAATAAGGCCACACCTCCCTTTTTACCCGGGCCCGCTGCGGATCTCGGGGGGCCTGGTAGGGACCTGCAGAAAAAGTAGGGGGTTCCTTGACGCTGGGCTGCAGGCTTAAATGCTTTGATCAAATCATGACAAAATCCCCTTGGTTTTATTTGCTGCACGCATATAGATTTGGAGTATATTATTGTTAGCAAAAGTTTTTCTGTTTTGTATACATTTATGGCATTAATATTGCCATGCTGCTGGTACCATGTATGATATGGGTAAAACCGAGCGCAGGCATATTTCTTTTCTGTTTTGTTTCAAAATTTTGCCTTATACTATTATGGCAGCTTTCAATTAAGGCTATAAAAGGCCTAGTTGGGTGTGGCTCACAAGCCAGCCCCTGTATAGAATAGATGTTTCCCTCTGTACCTGGCCATATATGCTACTGTAGGGATCTGCAGAAAAAGTAAGGGTCCCTTGACGCTGGGCTGCAGGCTTAAATGCTTTGATCAAATCATGACAAAATCCCCTTGGTTTTATTTGCTGCACACATATAGATTTACAATATATTGTTGTTAGCGCCCATAGCAAAAGTTTTTCTGTTTTGTTTACAATTATGGCATTAATATTGCCATGCTGCTGGTACCATGTATGATATGGGTAAAACCAAGCGCGGGCATATTTCTCTTCTGTTTTATAGGTGGCAAAGTTTGCAAAAAGGAACCACAACTTAAAGTTCAGGCCCGTGGCCACGCAGCAAAGAGTTAAAAGGAAAACGGGTCTACATACAGTATAACTATATTCATCATATCTCCTGGAAATGCAACTGAAGACTAGTTTGAACAGTGAACTGTGTGATATGTTACACTAAATTGTACACTGGCGACAAAGTTTTAAGCAAACTGAAAACTATAATTGCATAATAATTGTAAAATTGCTGACACTGGATTCTCCCCAGGCCTCATAAATTAGGATAATGGAGAAACAGTGTCTGTACATTATGACTTTGAGGTTTCTAGACATTCCTTATTTTGCGCAGCCCAATTGTACAGAATTTGTTTGAAATATTATAGGACTACACAGTAGACATTGGCGGTTGTGCATTATGCACTAGTCATTTTTTATTACCTGGCAACAACTAGGAGATTTTTCAAAAATGAAAAAGATCATCTGCATTTCAATCAAATAAATATGTTGTACAATTCCAACAACTAAATGTTTAAGCTCGACTTCAGGAAGTCCACACCAACAGCCCAGCTCAGGATATATAACAACTATGAATAGATTTGAACTTTTCATACTGGGATATTATAACATTTAAAACAAAATATGCCTCCAGTTCTCGATACTGAATTCATGTCTTCTGCATTCACTTGTTTTCTGGAAGAAAGAAAATGTTTGCAATTGTGATTCACATTCGTTTTAACTGTCTGTTTACTATACTTTATACTGTGCTCTAAACTCTGCATCCATACGTGGCAGTTGGTCAAACTTTTTATAACTGCCATAAAAACGTTAAATGCTAAATTTAAATGATTGATTGCTTTGGATTAATTGATTGATTGATTGATTGATTGATTAAGAAAATTTTATTTAAGATGTGTCCTTCTTTTTCAGAAACTGAGAAAAGGCCATAAAAGAATACAATTTATTTTGCCATGTTCATATTACTGAATAATACTATATATGCTCCATTATGTCACAGTCTGTGTATTCTATAGATCTGGCTTGGGACCCTTAGGGATGACGGATGTGCATGGGAAACGAGGTGGCTTGATTATACTTTGGCTCATGGGTCTGAACAGGAGTTTAGGTACACTATTGATACTTTAAGAACCACAGGCATGTGATATCAGGGCCGTATCTAGGGTAGTGCGGCCGGTGCCATCGCACAGAGCACCACAAGTCAGGGGGCGCTGTTTGGGCATGTCAAATTTTTGTTTATTATCATTCTTGCTTGTAGCTTCCTCTTATTTCATCCCCAGCATCTCCTGGCCTCTCCCATCTCTTCCCTGGTCCTTCCCCTTGAAGCCATGGCCCATTTTTGGGTGCATTATGTCCCTTTGAAAAATGAGGGGGGCGCCAATGCTCTTTCTGGCACAGGGCTCCAAAAAGTCTAGTTACGGCTCTGTGTGATATGCCTGGATACTGAACTGGAATCAGAGTGAACAGAACAGGTCCACTGGGTAACCCCTCGCCTAGTGACCTGTGAAGGCCAGCAAGACCAGGGATATACTCCAGGAACCAGGAGAGCCCCCGGAACTCAGAACAGTATAGCACTGGTAGATAGGAATTCAGAACTCAAGCCAGGAATCGGAGTCTTATGTAGTCAGACTACAACTTGAGGAAGCTGCAACTCTGGTACAGCTTTGACACAAGACCTGGAACTTGAAACTGTGAATCTCAGAAACTGAGAGTCAGGATAAGTAATACAGCTTACTGGGCACCTCAGTGTACAGACCGTATACTGCACACTGAACTCTAGCCCTGGAACCAGCACCCTTCTCTGTACTAGCCCAAGACAATAGCACACAGTACAGGGAAACCAATATGAACCACAATAGTATAACCTGAAAGCCTGGATAACAACCAAGCACAAAGTAAAACAGAATAGGTAACTTGCTTGCATAGTCCCAGCTGTATGATGGAATGAATACTGCGGCTGTACTCACCAGCTCTGCACTGATGAGTAACAAGTTGGTATGCAGCGTGGAAGATGCCGCGCTGAAAGGTGGAGACACAGTGGCAGGTTAAAGGGAATCGGTATGTTACACCGCCGGAACCCGAGGTTCCCCCCGGGGGTGCCTAACCCTAATCACCCCTTCCCCTAGCCTAAACCTAACCTCCGCGGGGGTGCCTAACCCTAAGTCCCCCCCGGAACCCTAAAATTAACCCTCCCCCCCGCGTGGCTGTCCGCGCTCGGTGCCCAGCATCCCTTCGATCAGGATGCCGGGCCCCAGTCTCCCGGCGTAGGTTAATTAATCCTCGCCGGGATTCTGTAGTGGAGATGCCGGTGGTTGGCATAGCGACCGCTGGCATCATAAATGCATACCGGTGAAAGGTAGTATACTTGCTTGCTGAGGTGAAGTGGCTGGAGCAGGACTGTGTGCAGCGTGGGAGCTGCGGTGCTGACAGGTAGCGAACACAGACGCAGATGGGAAGCAGGTCTGTGGCCGCGTGGGATCTGCGGCACTGATTGGTAATGGAACACAGAGGCAGATGGAAGGCAGATCTGTAAGCAGCATGGAACCTTTGGTGCTGACAGGTAATGCTACACAGAGGTAGTTGTAAACTTGCTGGCTGACCAGAGTGGAGAAGCAGGCCTGTTTGCAGTATGGAGGCTGCAGTGCCGGCAGATGACGATGCTCAGCAGCAGATGGTAAATAGTGAGGATCCACTAAGTAGCAGATAGAGTCACAGAGGACACGATCACAGGATACAGGAGTAAGCCTGGAGCCTAGAACTATCCTGGGTAGGAACACGTTGTGCAGGCAATGTGCTGTCTGCAGGTGCAGGTTTAAATAGCAGACAGCCCATCCCTATTGGAGCAGAGGATCAGGTGAGCACTGCTGAGCTGCTCAGGTGCATCCGACAATTGGAATGGAATGTTTCTGCATAGGCCTGGATACAGCAATGAATGTCTGCCTTTGTCAACAATGCTAAGACCCAGATTCGTGACACAATGAATGTCTGCACTTGTCAACAATGCTAAGACCCAGATTCGTGACACATAATTCTTTTACTTTTTTATTTTATATGAGGCACTACATTATTTCTGGTAAAAATGTTTGTCTACTGTATGCAAAAAAGACTGTCACCAATGCCCCCAAAAACACAGCCCATAATGAAAAGAAAAGTGGTGCTGGATGGAATTGTCCTTGGACCTTCCTACCCATCCTTATATTGTATATTAAAAAGGACATGGACAGTTTAACAAACCAAGCAGTTCAAGAAAGGGACTGCCACTTTTGTGGCTGAAGTGCTTGGTTTGTTCGGGCCCCCACAAAACAAGCTTCAAATGGTCTTTAGGTGGCTAACAGTTTTGTTGATCATTGTCACAGTTGGAAGATGTTTTATCATCCTGTAGTAATGTTCTTAAGGCTGCTATCGGCATTGTTAATCATCTCTACACTGGAGAAAAGTCATTATCATCCACATCTTCCTGGCCCCCATCATCACACAAAGGGCCTGATTCACTGCCATTCGCAACTTCATATGCAATAGCGATTATGCATGCAGATCACCTGTGATTGTATGCTAATACATTGAAATTGCTATTCCCTCACATCACTACACAAGGATGCCCACTTTACTTACCACACATCCGTAATGTTTAGCAAGACTGCAAAACCATCTGTATAATCGAGTACCATCCAGCCTCATGCACACTTGCACAAGCCCTGACCTTACTCAGGAATTGCCAACAGCCACACAGGATATGAGACCTCTGTGTAGGCCATCGCAGTGGATAATTTATGCACGCCCCCGCAATGGCGTTGAAATGCACTGGCATGCCTACGCTCGCCCGACCCCCCCATCCCCCCCGTCATCACTCACAAACGGCACTTCCTATCAATCACTCTGCAATGGGTCTGCGTAGTGACCGGGATTGCAGTCTCCATCGCAATGGTTAGTTTGCGCATGCACACTGCGATGCATATGCATGTGCAGAATGCAACAGTCAGCCGATTGCGTGCTTATTAGCAACTGTGGACCTCATTCAGAGTCGGTCGTTACGGCCGCTCGGCCATACGCCACCGATGTTCGCTAAACTGCGCATGCGTAAAATTCGCAATGTGCGTGCGCAAACGAGCTATTGCGATCAGAAATTGCTCTCTCCTTGAACACAGCCAGGTCATTAGTTTGAGTGACAGGATGAGGCATTTGTGGGTGGTAACAGGGGAAGGTGCTTGTAAACGGGGGAGTGGAGATCCGAACGAAGGCGTGCCTGACTATGCAAATGGCGTTTTATGGGAGTGCATAATTAACTAAGTAGTGTCATGGCACATGTGACATGGGAGGTTTTTACACTGACTTGATCGTAGTGCTTAAGAGAGAGTATGGTCAACCCTCTACGACCAGCTCTGATGGTTCCCGATTGACTCGATTAATCCTTATATGCCCGGAGATGATGTGTATTGCGAACGAGGGGGGCGTATTTTTAGTCTTACGGCTGCATCCTCCCCTCGCTCGTCCAGCTAATGATCCCATCTTAATGATGCAACTTGCAAGCGCTTCATTTGCATATCTGGCCCCTTTTACCTTACGACTGAGCAGCCGCAACGACCGACTCTGAATGAGGTCCAGTATACCTTGCTGCTGGGGAATCCTGGATAGGGGAGGACTTAGCTTTCACAAATTGGATAAAGGAGGACTACCTCCGATCATTAATCAGATTGATGATAAAGGTGTTGGTGGTGGAAATTGCATGCACTATGATCTATCCATACTGCTGGTAGCTGATGCTGCACTGCTTACTATTTTTTTATTACAGGATTTTTTAGGTTTTACCAAATAATTTGCATGAACAGGGAGGAGGTTCCTACATGGTTAATGTACCTACCTCTACTTACTTTAGCTGCACAAATGGTACAGATGGCTTGACATGTGTCAGCATTTGGATAAAAATATTTCTACATGAAAAAGGTAGCTTTTTATGTTTTATGCCCAGGCATGACAATGGCATTCTTCTTATCATGGGCAAGAACAGCTGCCACTGGTGGCTCACTTACTTACACAAACAAGATCCTCATCTTCAACATCCTTATTAGTGTCAGATGCACAAATATCCCCCCTCATTCGGTTGCACTTACACAGTAGCAACATCAATTATAGTTTACTTTTATTGCTTCTCATCCCCACATTTGCAGAGGGTATGGAAATGGTAGAAGGAGGCTTCTTTAGGAGTACAGTGTCAGAAATATCAGACTCACACATAGCACTTCATGAACACACTTGGGGTAAATTTACTAAGATTCGAGTCTGATCGAGGTTGGTTTTTTTAAACTCAATTTGAATCACCAAAACTCGGGTGATATTCCCGTTTTAAACTCTCAAATTTACTAAGTGAGTTTAGCTGAGAGTGAGTTTTCCAATGGTGAAGCAGATCGAGATTTCTTCCCCGAGTAGCAAGTTTAGATGAGATTACTCACCTGAGATTTCAGTGTTTTCTCTCTGCAAAACTCTCCCGAGCAAGCAGCCTGCACATATCAGTGAGATATGTGAAGGCTGTTTGTGTGGTCTACCTGTTAAACAAGGGTTAAATCTTAAAAAAAAATTGCATAGGGTCCCCCTCAAAAAAACATAACCAGCCCTGGACTGCTCAGCCAGTCCTGGTTTCTAAAATAATGGGGAACAAAACGAGTATAGGGTTCACCCATGATTTAGGAATCAGTAACTGGCTGCAGGGCCAGTGCTGGTTTTAAATATAGGGGGAAAAATATGCGAAGGGTCCACCTATATTTAAAACCAGCACTGGACACAAGCCGGCCGGGGAGTAATGCCATAGCCAGGAGACCCTATCACCGGGTCTCCAGGGCCAAAGCATTAACACCCCAAGCCAGTCAGCCCAAACTGGCGATCTCAGGGGAGGTGGGGATCCCTCCAAGAAGGGAAGTAAATACACCCCGATTGTAATCTCGATTTTTGGAAAATTTCTGAGTTGCATCTTTGTCATGAAAAGTACCTCAGAGTTTGGCCGATGGTGACTTGATTTGAGTTTGCAATCTCACCTGTTTTTCAGTGAAAAATTAAAACTCTCTCCCAAACTCACCCGAGTTTGTCTTTTTCTCGAATCTTAGTAAATTTACCCCTTAGACTCTTCTCAGGGATTTGTGTATTTTGTGAACACACAGTTTGTTCTTCAGCCTTAGTTTTGTTTTGAACTGATTTTATTGTTTTAAAGGAGACATAAAGTGAAAAGGTGGTGCATGTTAGGTTTCAGTAGATGCCTGACTGTATTTGGCCCCGGCTTCCACAATAGGTATTCAAGTGCATGAAACAGCAGTAGCAGGACCAATACTTCCAAGGAAGCCCAGAGCCTGAGCCTTTCCTTGCCACTGCATTTTGTGTATGGAATGTTGGCAATTTTTTTCAGCACTAAATGTTTTCTTATTATTAGGGTTGATGTTTTCTTTAATGTTGTGAAATATTGTTTAGATTGTGCATTCTTAAACTTTATTTTCCCTTGATCACCTTTAGTAGTTGTTGAAGTACTATCATGACTGCTGGCAGTAGCCGCAGCACTAATACTCAGTTGCTGCTCCTGCTCTTCTGTCGACTGATCCATATTGACTCACAGCACTCCTAGTATAAGGGTGGCACCCTAATGCCTCACAGCACCCCTACTAATGGTGGCACCCTAATGATGTAATTTAACACATAAGTTTTCATTATCATTTTTTATTTACAGTGCCTGAACATACAACACAGTGCCTCCCAGCACTCCTATTATAAGAGTGGCACCCTAGTGATACTATATTTTTTAACACGCAAGTTTTCTTTTTTAAGTTTTGATAACAGTGACTGAAAACACAACACAGTGTCTCACAGTGCCTCTAGTAACGGTGGAACCCTAATAACACTAGATCTTAGGCTGCTAAGCCAAGGCAGTGTTTGCAAGAGTGCTTATATTTGAAGTGCTTAATTTAAAATGTAACTAGAATTTTTTAATTGAAGCCAGAGTTATTCAGGAGTTAAACAGGAGGAGAACAGAAGTAGAAACTAACAAATCAACTATTCCTGCTATTAAGGACTGTTTTTAACTACCATTACACTTCCAACATGCCTATGGATTGTGCCTGTACCTGGATCCCCAATGCTGCTCACATCCCTCCTGACCTCCTCATGCATTCTGTTTATCCACTCCAACTATGCCATACTACCTGGATCCCCAATGCAGCTCACATCCCTCCTGACCTCCTCATGCATTCTGCTTATCCACTCCAACTATGCCATACTAAACAACACAGCAAGTTGACCCCTCGAATGGACCTTGGTTGTGGCTCCCAAATCTTGAGGTTTGGTGAAATTTGGATCAACTCATTGTCCTTTCCTCTCAAGTTTAAACTAACCATTCCATAAATGTTATATTACTGTATCCAGCCCATCTGTGTTACCCCTGCCTGTCTGCCCCCTCCCCTTAGAATGTAAGCTCTCACGAGCAGGGCCCTCTTCCCTCATGTGCTTCTCCTTCACTTGATTATACTTTAATATACAACAGTACCCCACCCTTGGTTGCCGACACCATGCTGCTTATCTAAGTGTTATGCAGCAATGTATTAATCATGTATCTGTCATGGAATGTTTATACTGTTAATAACTGTTTTCTTGTGTGCTCATTTGTTTATGTACATTGTAAGGTACTGCAGAACCCTTGTGGCGCAATATAAATAAAGGATGATAATAATAATAATCTTTTAACACACAAGTTTTATAAGTTTAATTTTTGTTAACAGTGCCTGAACACACAACGCAGTTCCTCACAGTGAACCTAGTATAAGTGTGGCACCCTAATTTAACTCACAAGTTTTAAAATTTTATCATTTTTTTTATAACATTGTCTGACTACACAACACAGTGCCTCACAGCACTCCTAGTATAATGGTGGCACCCTATTGTCATTATATTTTGAACACACAAGTTTTATCAGTTTAAATTTTGATAACAGTGCCTGAGTACATTACATAGTGCCTCGCAGAGCCCCTAGTAATGGTGGCACCCTATTGACATTATATTACTTAACACACAAGTTTTATCATTTTAATTTTTGATAACAGTGCCTGAACATACAACACAGTGCCTCACAGCGCTTCACGTATAAGAGTGGCACACTAATTACATTATGTTCTAACTAGAGATGTGTGCGGATGGGTGCTCCAGAAATCTGAATCCACCCAAATTTCATGAATCCATGTAAATCCGAGTCGCGGTTCTAATCTCCTGAGGAGATCCGGGTAAATCCGGGTCGCAGTTCTGATCTTTTTGTGGTTTAGAATTCGGATTTTAAATCCGAATTTCGGGTTTTGGATTGCATAAATTACATGATTTTAGCTGTTTTTAAAACTTTTTATCTATTTTTTTATTTAAAAAATCCAGATCCAAAACCAAAATACTTGAGGGTGGTTTGCAAAACCAAATCCAGATCCAAAACCTTGAAGGTGATATAGATCCAAAAACAAAACATGGGGGTCGGCGCACATCCCTAGTTCTAACACATGTTTTCAAATGTTATTTTTCTAACAGTGCCTGAACACACAACACAGTGCCTCACAGCTCCCCTAGTAATGGTGGCACCCTAATAACGCTATATTTTTTAATACAAGTTTTATAAATAACATTTTTGTTAACAGAGTGTGATAACACAACACAGTGTCTCACAGCGCCCCTAGTATAAGGGTGACACCCTAATGACGTTTTATGTTTTTTATATTCATTTATTGAACAGAGTTGACCATACAATACAATAACATAAAGCAGAACACTGATCTATAATACAGCAGAATTAAATAGTTACATATAGATAGTAGCAACTATTTCTAAAATACAAAACAATTGGTCATTAGGGGAGAGTAAGGTTACGGGAGGGTGAGGTGGGACTGGGGTGAGTAAATATAATAAAAAAGGGAGGGGGGATCTAATAATAGAAAAACAGGAAATAAATTGGGAGAAGGTGATCCGGGGTAGGAGCTGGTGTTCACGAAAAAGAGAGAGATAAGGAAAAGAAGAAGAGGGAAGAAAAGAAGAGAGATTTTAGGTGGAACTAACCAAGACCTGGGAGAGGGGAGTTTTGATAGGAATACCAGGGACACCAAATCAAATGGAACTTCCAAATGTTGTTATTCCTTAAACTGGTAATATATTCCATTTTTGCTATGAACCAAATTCTGTTCATGAGTTCCTGTCGGGGAGGGGTGCTAGGTTGTTTCCAGTTGCGGGCAATCTGATATTTTGCAACACGTTATATGGAATACCAATTTATTAGTGGCATTGGGGAGACCATCGATCGGAGCGCACAGCAAAAAAATTGCTGGGGTGTAAGAGAGCGGGATAGAAATAATTTGGGTTAGTAGAGTACCGACTATATACCAGAACGGGACGATTAAAGGGCATGTCCATCAAATATGGAAGAAAGATCCCAGTTGGCCACAGCCTCTCCAGCAATGAGCAGAAGAGCTAGGGTAGATTTGCTGCAGGTGCTCTGGTACTAGGTACCACCTAGTATACACCTTGTAGGAATTTTCACAGATGGCTACGCCAATAGAGCATTTAGATATAGCCAGGCATATGCTTTCTCATGTGTGTTTTCCAAGAGATAGACCTAGGTCTAGTTCCCAAGCCTGTTTGTGTGGTTCAAGCGGGGGAGATTCTGGTGTTAATATAGAATGGTATAGGTGTGAAATAATTCCCCTGTCATTGGGTCTGTATATACATAATCTCTTTATGTGAGTGGGTTTGCAATGAGAACCACTGGAGAGGGACGAGATAACAAAGTGGCGAATTTGCAGATACTGGTAATGAAATTTATGAGGAAGTCCATGTTTATCTTGGATATCTGTGAAATATATTGGGGAGAAAGCCCCGACTATATGGTGGAACTTGGTGATGCCTGCAGATATCCAGGAAGTGGCCATTGATTGAGATAGACCTGGAGGGAACGTGGGGTTGTTCCAAATGGGAGTTAGTGGGGAGAAATGTGATGAAAGAGCTAGTTTTTTGTTTAGGGAGTCCCAGTTACAGAGCGTCAAAGCGATGATGGGGAATAGAGGGGAGGATCTAGGCCTATGTTTATGAGGCAACCAGAGTAGGTAAGAGGCCGAATGTATGTCTAGTAAATCGCTTTCTAAGTCAACCCATCATTTCACATGTCAGGAGGAGTGCCAGGCAGTCATCTGACTCAACTGAGTTGCATCATATTAACGACGTAAAATAGGTAGCCCCAATCCCACATCCCAGGAGCGTTTGGTGAGTATATCATGGCATATCCGGGGTTTCCGATTGTTCCAGATGAATTTGCAGAGTGAGGTTTGGAGGGTTTGTAGTGTATGAGGTGGGACCGGTAATGTCTGGAAGAGGTAAAGTTTTTGGGGGAGATTATTCATTTTTACAGCGTTAATGCGGCCTACCCAAGAGAGAAAGTATGTCTGCCACTGTTGTAAGTCTCTGTGGATTGAGTTGATGAGGGGAGGGTTGTTAGTTTTATATAGGGAATCATAAGATTTAGTAATTGATACCCCTAAATATTTGAGGGAGTCTCATTTCCAGATAAAGTTAAAATTTGATTTTAATACAGATTTCATATTTTTGGTAAGGTGGAGAGGGAGGGCTTCTGATTTGGTGTGGTTAACCTTGTATCCGAAGATATCGCCATATATAGAAAGCTCGCAAAATAGAATAGGAAGGGACGTGAGTGGTTTAGTCAGCGTGAAAAGTAAGTCATCTGCGAATAGAGAGAGGGTGTATTGGGAGTGTTTGACCTTGATGCCACATATATCAGGATTGGCCCATATTCTAGTGGCAAGTGGTTCTATAATAAGGGCGAATATTAGGGGTGACAAAGGACAGCCCTGTCGAGTCCAATCTGAAATAGAAAATGAGTTAGAAAGCAGGCCCCCTACCGAGACTGCCGTGGAAGGGTTAAAGTATAGGGCTTGTATAGCTTGCAAGAATGTACCGCAAAATCCATATTGGCGTAATGTGTGAAACATAAAGGGCCAAGAGACCCTGTCGAAGGCTTTCTCTGCGTCCAGAGCAAGCACCAGAGAGGGAAGTTTGTAAGTATTAACATAGTGAATTAGATCGATTGTGCATCTAGTATTATCTAATGCCTGTCTGGAGGGGACAAAACCCACCTGGTCGGGGTGAATTAAGGAAGGGAGAAGGTGGTTCAGTCTATTTGCAATTACTTTGGCAAACAGCTTTAGATCAGTGTTAAGCACCGAAATGGGTCGATAGTTGGACACCAAAAGAGGGTCTTTGTCAGGCTTGGGGATGACAGTGATAGTGGCTTTGGTCGTGTCTGGGTGGAAAAAAGAGCGATCTAATATACAGTTGAAGGCCTTGGTAAGGTGTGGTATTAGGGAAGTCTGAAAGATTTTACAATATGACAAAGGTAGACCATCAGGTCCAGATGCTTTTGAAGGTTTTGTGTCTTGAGTGCCACTGTAATTTCCTCCTCGGAGATGAGATAATTTAAGGAAGAAGAGGTGGCATCATCTATAAGAGGGAGGTTGCAAGAAGTAAGATAGTCAGAGAAAGAAATGGTGGCCGAGGGGTCATGGGATAAAGGAAGATTGTAGAGAAGCTCGTAATAGTTTTTAAATAGAGAGTTGATAGTGGCTGGATTGTACTGATGAGTGCCATGATCTTCTGTTAGCATTGGAATAGCGGTTCTGGCTTTCCAGGCTTTTAATCAATCGGCTAATAGGGAATCCGCTTTGTTACTCTTTTCATAAAATTTTTGATTAAGCCAGTGTAGTGTTTGTTCAATCTTTTCAGCATGAAGGGTATTGAGGGCTGTCTTGGCAGAGGTCAGCTTATTATATATGGAACGAGATGGTTGGTGTTTATGGGCGTTTTCGAGAAGGGAAATTTCTTCGGTCAAGGATGTTTTTTGAGATCTGCATTCTTTGTTTCGAAAGGAGGCGTAACTGATTATGTGCCTTTTTTATGAGCTTCCCAGACCACGGGGTGCAGGCAGTGTCGGTATTTAAAAATAAATAGTCTGCTCGGGCAGATTTAACTTTTTCCTGGAATTTTGGAATATTTAATAAGGTTTCGTTTAGGCGACACGAGGGACGTGAAGGCGGTATATCAAGGACATTGAAAGACGCAGTGATAATGGAGTGACCTGACAATGAGTTGGAAACAATGGAAGAGTCGACAATATGCTTGGAAGCAGAGTTGCAACTAAGGATCAGATCAATTCTTGAGTAAGATTGGTTGGGTATCGAGAAAAAGGTGAAATTTCTAGATGTGGGATTAAGGGCGCGCCATGTGTCAAATAGACCCGATTCCCGAAGGTGTTTGTTTAGGGAGCGAGATGATGGGCAGGGTCATGTCATAGTAGAGGCGGGACTTTTATCAAGGGCAGGGTTGAGAACACTATTAAAGTCTCCTCCGATGAGGAGGTTACCCATCCTACTGTATATTTATTTTTTTGCGAAAACGGACTTGAAAAATGAGGACTGACCCGAATTGGGGGCATATATATTAGCAATTGTACATTCCAAATCACCTAATTACCTGTTAGTATGATATACCTTCCATCCGAATTTGTGTGCACTGAATTTAGAGTGAAAGGGAGACTACTGCCAATTAAAATTGCCACTCCATTGTGTTTACAGTTACTGGAGGAGTAGTATACAGTGGGGAATAGTTTAGAATGTATTGAAAGGTGTGATTGCTTCTTAAAATGGGTTTCCTGGAGCAATACAATTCCGGCCTTGTGTTTAGCCCATTGGCGTTAAGTGAAGCAAAAGTAAGTGACATTTGGGTAGAGTATTTTAAGCGGTGAGGCAGACAAAGAAAAAGGGATAAGAGAAAGGATTGGGTTGGAGAGAAAAAATAGGAGAGGGAGAAAACAACGGAGGTCCCTCCTCTTTTTTGAGGAGAAAGGGGGGGGAGTAAGAAGTAGAATAGATATGCTGAATCCCCGATTTGCCTAGGGACAGAGATAAATAAAATTGAAAAAAAGGGGGTGGGTGGGAGAGGGTTGGGGGGATGGAGGATTGTAGGAGTGAACCGGGTGGGTATTCCTCATGTCCAGCAGAGGAAAATGCACACGGAGGTCAGGACTATATGGTCCAGAAAGGTAGAAGGGAGGGTAGTCCCAATTGCCTTGGGGAAGCTAACTAGAATTGGATTGTGAGATGAGTGTTTATATACAGCATAGTATGTTCAATTGATACAGGGGGAGCAATGGGAGCATTAGAGAGCTGTAGCCCTCCGTTTTGTGGTTATATAGTAGAGAAATAGATAAAAAAGGGGATGGGGTGGGGGGGGGGGTAATGGGACGAGGAGACCTAACAAACTCTACTAGAGAATAATTTTAAGCTATTTAAAGGGATGGGAAGGGGAGAGGGAAGAGAGTAGAGATCCATGTAAATAAATACTAAACGGATAAAGATCAGAATAACGTATATTAATATAGTACAACATACAAAGTACAGAATCGGTAGTAGAAAAATCCCAGCAAGTTTAAAGGATCATGTTGTGAATAAACTAGATCTATTCATATGGGAACTGCACATTGCCTTCTAGTAACTTATTTTGGTTTGTAGACTGGTAGATATATAGCAGTGTAAAATGAGAACCCGTTTATATAACCAAGTGATGAAACAGTAAAATAACAGGTACATTTATACCTAATATAACCCAGAGTAGTTCTGGCGGAAAAAAGGATATAGCATGTTCATCGATGCATAGGCTCATGATGAAGTCATGAGCTCCGCGATGAGGAAGGTAATCCCCAGCGCATGACCATGAGCATCTCCAATGATTAGATTGACGGATTGTCTTTGGTCAGTCTTTTAGTGAGGAGAAGGCAATCCAGATCCTTAAGTACCCTCTAACATAGGGGGAGAAGGGCCAGAATCCTATAAGTAGGAAAGAAAATCTTTGCTTTCTTTGGGATCTCTGATCACAATTGTTTTCCCTTTATAGTCGATCAGCAGTTTGCGGATCCCTCGTTCCTAGTGGGTTCACCATCTATTGGTTTAGGCCGAAGGGCTCGGTGGGCTCTTTCCAGTGGCAGTTGATGAGGGCCCAGGTCAGGAAGGATGGAAGAAAAGACTTTATGGAGGTAAGTCTCTAGGTTATCTGGGGTCACTGATTCTGGAATATTTCCTATGCGGAGATTATTTCTTCTTTTGCTGTTCTGCAGGTCCTTGTTTTTAGTGCGGAGGTCGGCAAGATCTTGAATAATATGGTCCAGGTCCCTATGAACCTCATTTTGTGATTTGTGAAAAGTGTCTTGACGAGATTCTAATTTGGAGGCCCTGGTAGATAGTGAGGAAAGATCCGATTTGATAGATGAAATCGCTTTATCAAGTTTGGTTTCTAGAGAGTCTTTTAGATCTGTAATAAGAGACTGCAAAGCCAGGATGTCCTCCTTAGTAGACAAGGCCGTGGAGGGTACTTCGTCTCCGTCATTTTGAGAGAGGTGAGGTGAAGGAGGGGAGGTGGCTGTCGAGGATTTGTCACCTTTAGAGAAGTCCACTGTGCCTCTACATATACAATGCCCCTTTAACACAGTGGGCCTGTTTCAGACCCGCTCACAAGTGCACTACGCTCACAAGTGGGTTGATGGTCCCCCACTGTGCATGCGCCACCTCCAGCGTGCGCATGCGCGAGACCCTTCCAGCGACGGCAGCTCCGTCTCTACGGGTCTCGCTACAAGACGGGACGGCTGTCGATGGTGAGTGACAGCTCGCCCTGTTTTGTAGGCGGGGAGGGAGGGAGGGTGGTGGCACAAATGCAGGCGTTACCTTAGGAACTCTATTAGAGCAGGAAGTCCACTCGGGCTTGCGGGAGCCGAGACCCTACCACAGGGTCTCGTCGCAAGCCCAAAGGTCGCGATAATCGCGACGGACTTCAGGCCACTGGCACAAGCTTTGCGAGTGGCCCGGAGAAAAAAAAAAAAAAACACCCTGATTCAGAGCGAGCGCTCGCTAGCAGCGAGCAGCTCTGAATCGGGCCCTGTGTTACTAATCGTTGTTTGTTGTTGACAAAGTGCCCTTGTAGGGTTTTTTTTTAACACAGTGCCTCAGTTCACTCATCCTAATGGTGTTTTTTAGTGCCTCACAGTGCTGCAGCCCAGTCCCACACCCTTTCCTTCCGGTCTCCTGTGTGAAATGGCAGCCAATCATGAGGGAGGGACTTTAATATGCAATCCAAAACATGCGAGATCCGATTCCAGGAAATTATGTTTTGCCTCGTTTTGCGATCTGAACATGGCGGGAAGACCCGAGCCCCAGCTTAGTTGGAATCAGAACCCCAAGTTCGGGTGTGTTTGGTTTCCATAAAAATCGAACAGCACATTTCTAGTTGCAAGTACAGTTTATGGCTGAATGAAGACACGCTGTGTAATCATATGTGTATGCGCACAAAAAAAGTGCAGCAATTTGCGTTTTCAGCTAACTCTGTTAGAGCCCACTGTCTCCTGGAACCGTATATACTGCAATATCTTAACACAGTTTGTTGCAATTCATTGCCAAAACCATTAGTGGCGAAGAGCTGAAATAAGCATGTATTATAATGATGTACAATCTCGTCAAGTCTAAAACCGCTATGGATAACATTTCACAAACCTTGCAGCAGGGAGCGGTTATCCCAACTGATCGTGGGAAGATTACACTTGAACGTAACAGGGCTGTGAAATGGATTTGGTCAATTGCATGTTGCTAAGTGGGAGTAAATCTGCACAACAACCATAAGGGCTAGGACAGGGTACAAGAAAAACAAGGGATAATTACTGAGGTAAAGAACAATGAGCCTTGTGATCCAACGCGTTTGGATATTGTCCAATTTTGTGTCCGAACATGATAATTCTTATATCCATGTAATATACTGTAAATACAAACTCATAAAATATTTATAACAACTTTTAAATCAATGTATATTGCTTCCTAGATTTAATTTCCTTACTATATTTATTTTAAAGGAACAAGATATTTTATGTATAAATAGAATTATTCCCCCTAAAAGGAAACTGTCATTATACAGTCCTTAGGGCTTTATTTATCAAAGGGGTAAAAGCCATATTGCCAGAGGATCTTCATTTGTCCTATACATTTAGGAGGTTACCACTGGTCATAACAGCGCCATTGGTGGGAATAAACGTGCTAGTGGTAATTATGACGACTTTCACCTATTTATCAAGTAATGTATTTAATTCAAGCAGTGGAAGTGAGACCTGAAACAACATTAACAAATAGGTCAGGTAGCCACAAACCAGACTCTGGGGTCTATGTACTAAGCCTTGGAGAGAGATAAAGTGAATGGAGAAAAAGTACTAACCAATCAGCTCCTAAAAGACCGGAGAAAAATATGGGGGTTTAGACATGGTAAACCCTGTCGTCTTTTTTGTAACAGCCTTTTTAAAATTAAATGTTGGGAGTATGTTTTTAGATGCTCCCCCTCGGTGGGTAGAGGGATTTAGACTGTGGGTGCCTCCCTTCCTCAATTTGTGGATAGAGGGAGGCCAAGTGAGAAGCTTTCGGATTTGGCATAGTTACCTCCCGATCTACGTAATCCAGAGCTTGAAGGTGATAAGGCAATATGATGTGGAAGTGGGTGAAGTCAAAAACTTTTCCAAAAGGGAGTTGGGGAAAAGAATTTTGCAAACCCACTTCCATGTCCCGCTGTCACTGAGGGACTGTCCAGACGATGTCGCTTCAGCCAGGATAGCTCTGCTAAATTCCCAAGGATACTGCAGAAGTTTAATGATATCGCCTGGCTCTCTTTTCATGGAAGGTTTTATGTTGGAGGGAACCTCAGGTGGTGGAATGCCAATGACCATGGTTGCCCATGAGAGGAGTGTTCAGGGGTGGAGGAGATGATGGACCATTTCCTGCTTGAGTGTCCCTTTAATATAAAAGTTTATGAGGAGGTATCAAGGGCCATCGGGTCTCAGTTACCCTGAGTGGGTTTATGGGGTAGTCAGAAGGTACAGTGGATTTAATTTGAACACGAATTATTTAGGTCACCGGGAGGAGAGGAGGGGACCCAAGATGGGGAATGCGCACAGGCCCCCTCCTCTCTAAAGACGCCCCTGCCATGATACATAATTTCTTATTAATGCAATACGTGGTGATAAGAAATTATAATTAACAAGACTGAATAATGGTAAATTTGATCCTAAGTATTTATGTGTGCAATAAAGGGGACACTGAGGGCCTGATTCAGAGATGGACGATTTGCAGAGCAGCACACAGGGGGCTGTGCAATTTTGTCCCTGTCAGATGCAAATGTAGAAGGAGGTGTCAGACACCTTCTTGCTGCATTTGCGATCCCAGCACTGTGACCAAAGTCGCAAACTGGGATCCCCATGGATGGTCGTGATAGTTGCTCCTTTGGTCAGGCTGCAGGAGCTGAAGCTTCCCGCAGACTGAATGGGTGTTGTTCACTTAAGAGGCCAGGAATCTGTGTCCACCAAAGCAGACCTTGGCCTCGCCCCCAAATGCGACAGCATGTCAGTCATGCTTCGGCTTGGGTCTGCGAGTGAGACCGCAGGACGCATTCTGCAAATGCGCAGAATGGGTCCCAAAATATTGGAGATGTGCGCTAACCATCGTTTTAGTGTACATCTCTAAATCAGGCCCAGTGTCCGTGTGTTTGTGTGTGTTTATTACTTCTACAGATCCCATTGTATGTGTGTATAGGGCAGGGGTGGCCAATCATGTTGTGCCTAAGTGCGATCTCACCCCTGTATCCGCCCCTGGCACTGGCCTCCATTGAATTGCTTCCAATTAGTAAATAATGAAATATTAATGTGCAAAATAAAAATATAAACCACTTTTCAGAGTATCACTTTATTGCCGTCTACCTTACATCTGTACAAAAATTCAGCCTGTCCAAGGCAATCACAAGGAACTAAAAACAATACTATTTTTTGCATCCATTTTCCATCAGTGTTTAGTTAATGAGTGAATGCCTACCCCCCCCCAGTAATTGTCTTTTTTCCATTTTTTTTTTTTTTTTAGTAACACATCTGCCATACAAATAATTGTATTTTCACATTACATTGCATGTACTCTCTAACAGCAATAAACATTTTTGATAGACAAAGAACTTTATACCAGACAAAAGAGAAGCTAAACAGAGCGGTTTATTCTCGTTCAATTACAGCATACATGATGTATATCTCACATCTTGTATTCATTACCAAGGTATTTTAATAGGACAAGTGCCAACTTTTAGCTCGATAGATTGACTTTAATTTTAACCCCAGAGTTAATCTTAAAAAATAAATTAGGCCTCTTATTTCCCATCCCCTTCCACCTACATTTCCTTTTATCACATGGTTAATTGTCCACTAATATTGCATCTGGTTTCAGTGATCAACTCGAATGCCACTTAATGACTGGTATGGAAAATGAAAGTGGTGTAGAAAAGGAACGTTATAAGTGTAACTAGGAGAAGTACCTAGAGTATGAAATATGATAATAGTTTGTTTGTTCCCTTTCACTGATAATGAAACATTTCCCAAGTGCGCTTACCAGTATTAATGTTTTCCAGGATCCAAATGGCTAATGATTCTCAGATGACTGAATAGGCTGAATAGCTACACTCCAGCAATGGTGTTACTAATCTATATGAATGCACTATGGGAAATCAGTTAACAGGCAAAAAATGAGCCAACATATGGTACTGTACCTGCACTGTTTCTGGTGAAAGGTAGCTACAGGTAATATCAATTTTCAATCATATGTATTATATTTTTTTATTTACTTTGCATGATCTTATAGTGAGAATAAAGCATTGTTAAATCGCCTTTGACAGACACCCCCACCACACCCCCCCCACCACACATACACCCCCCCCACACATACACTAGAATTTATATATATATATATATATATATATATTTAGCTTCAGCCATTGTAGCAAATATTGTAACAATATATGTAAGAAACATTACATATAATATATATATATATATATATATATATATATAGCATTACAAATGAGACCAGCAGCACACACTATAAAGTATAAAATATTGGGGTGCAGGCACATACTTGGTATAGAAAAGAGAGAGTCAGCACAGCCATGTAGTATGAAAAAGTGTTTTATCCATCAGAAAAGATGTACATCCATATAAAATGCATATCCATAGAGAAGTCAAGGCTCAAAGCATACTTACCTACCCTCCCGATTCGGCCGGGAGCCTCCCGAAAATCGGGTGCCGCTCCCGGCCCCCCGGAAAGGCAGGCAAGTCTCCCGGCCCCAGCGACTCACCTACATTAACCCCGGCAGGGGGGGGGGCGATGACGCGATTCGCGCTGAATCGCGTCATCATAGCCCCGCCCACTGCATCACAATGCCATTAATCTCGGCATTGTGAAGAGGGGGCGGGCCCACGATGATGCAATCGTACTGTCACGCCCCATGCCCCACCCCAAAAAGACGTGGCATCCTCTGAACCACGCCCCCTTTCCCCACAACACGCCCCTTTTTTGCCTGCTATACTCCCCCGTGTGGTTGCCGGACAGCTCCCTCCCGGAAGGAGGGAGCTCAGTGTCGGCAACCCTGGCTCAAAGGGACTTGTAAAACATCAAACGAAGAATATACAGCAGCAACATGGCATCATTAATAAGAGTACTCATCACAAGTGTCCCTCCAGTGTGCAGCGCCCGACAGCCGTTTCGGTGTTAGACCAACACCTTCATCATGAGCATATCACACAATGCCAATCAAACAGTTATATACCCACACATCAATTAAAGTAAACATAATCACCTGTACAATCTACCACACCTGTGGAGAACTACACGCCAGCGGGCATCAAGACCACAGCTCTAGCCCACGCCGGAGATGCCGGAAGTGACAATCTGGAACACACACACACACCCCCCCACAACCCACCCACATACACACACACCCACACACATCCCCACATACACACACACCCACACAAACACCCCCCCCACACACACACACACATGCCCACACACATCCCTACACACACAAATTTTTTTTTATATATATATATATATATATATGTAGCTTCAGCCATTGTAGCAAATATTGTAACAATATATGTAAGAAACATTACATATATAATAAATATATATGTATATATATATACTTACATATACATCATATATATATATATATATATATATATATATTCCAATGCTCTTCCTATGTGAGGTATAGAAACCCCCAGGGGTAGAACAAAACAGAGGAGGCAATCCCTTGAATAGTGAAAAAAATGTATATACTTATAACATGTTGAAATTCAGTACAGAGGCATGCATGAAGAGCATTGGACTATATATTAACTGTTTAGGAAGGCACCCCACTCTCTGCTATTTTTGTTTGAGTGCCGAACTTTTGTATGATATATATATATATATGTGTGTGTGTGTCTGTGTGTGTATGTCTGCATGTGATACACACACACACACACAAACAACAAAGAGTTCTTTATGTATATCAGGTCAGGATAAGAAGAAGACTTTGTAGAAACAGAAGCTCCTCCTTTCCGGTTTCAATCAGCAAAAAACTGACCAAATACCAGATATCTAAAAACATAAAGAAAGAGGAGCTATAGCATTTTACCCTTAAAACCGGATCAAATGAATTATGCTAGATTCATATGTACCTCCAATATAGATAAATACGCTATCAATGGTATCTTGTCCTGGTTACTCCACCCTTATAAATGCAAAGATGCTTCTCCAGTATATACACATAAGTGGGTAAAGTATATATATATATATATATATATATATATATATATCACAATTACCCTAACTCTCCCCCGGTGGTGCCTAAGCCTATCTTACCCCCATCGGTGTCTAACCCTAACCCCGCCTTCCAGCACCCTAAACCTAACCCTCCCCTGGTGGTACCTAACCTTAACCTCCCCCCGGTGGTGCCTAACTCTAACCCCCCCTCCCCACAGCCTAACCCAAACAAATCCGGTCGGTGCCTAACCCTAACCCACCCCAGGTGGGTTGGGATGGCGGCGTTGGCATTCTTAAGGGGTGTAGAAATTCCGGCATCGGTTTATTGATATCTGGGATCCTGTCCGCAGGCATCTTGACCGCAACCCATATTATATATATATATATATATATATATATATACAGTGCATCCGGAAAGTTTTCACAGCACGTCACTTTTTCCACATTTTGATATGTTACAGCCTTATTCCAAAATGGAATAAATTCATTTTTGTCCTCAAAATTCTACACACAATACCCAATAATGACAACGTGTAAAAAGTTATTTGCAATTTTTGCAAATTTAATAAAAATAATAAAAACTAAGAAATCACATGTACATAAGTAGTCACAACCTTTGCTCAATACTTTGTTGATGCACCTTTGGCAGCAATTACAGCCCCAAATATTTTTGAATATGATGTCACAAGCTTGGCACACCTATCTTTGGGCAGTTTTGCCCATTCCTCTTTGCAGCACCTCTAAAGCTCCATCAGGTTGGATGGGAAGCATCGGTGCACAGCCATTTTCAGATCTCTCCAGAGATGTTCAATTGGATTCAAGTCTGGGCTCTGGCTGGGCCACTCAAGGACATTCACAGAGTTGTCCTGAAGTCACTTTTTTGATATCTTGGATGTGTGCTTAGGGTCGCTGTCGTGTTGAAAGATGAACCGTTGCCCCAGTCTGAGGTCAAGAGCGCTCTGGAGCAGGTTTTCATCCAGCATGTCTCTGTACATTGCTGCATTCATCTTTCTCTTTCTCCTGACTAGGCTCCCAGTTCCTGCCTCTGAAAAACATCCCCATAGCATGATGCTGTCACCACCATGCTTCACTGTAGGGATGGTATTGGCCTGGTGATGAGTGGTGCCTGGTTACCTCCAAACAAAATGCCTGGCATTCAGGTGCATTTTGGCAAACTCCTGGGGGCTGCCATGTGCTTTTTACAAAGGAGTGGCTTCCGTCTTGGATGGTTGTCCTTCTGGAAGGTTCTCCTCTCTCCACAGAGGAATGCTGTAGCTCTGACAGAGTGACTATCGGGTTCTTGGTCACCTCCCTGACTAGGGCCCTTCTCTCCCGATCGCTCAGTTTAGACGGCCTACCAACTCTAGGAAGAGTCCTGGTGGTTCCGAATGTCTTCCATTTATGGGTGATGGAGGCCACTGTGCTCATTTGGACCTTCAAAGCAGCAGATATTTTTCTGTACCCTTCCCCAGATGTGTGCCTCGAGACAATCCTGCCTCAGAGGTCTACAGACAATTCCTTGGACTTCATGCTTGGTTTGTGCTCTGACATGCACTGTCAAGTGTGGGACCTTATATAGACAGGTGTATGCCTTTCAAAATCATGTCCAATAAACTGATTTTACCACAGGTGGACTCCAATTAAGCTGTAGGAACATCTCAAGGATGATCAGTGGAAACAGGATGCATCTGAGCTTAATTTGTAGCTTCATGGCAAAGGCTGTAAATACTTATGTACATGTGATTTCTTAATGTTTGCAAAAATCTCAAAAAACTTTTTACACGTTGTCAATATTAGGTATTGTGTGTAGAATTTTGAGGACAAAAATGAATTTATTCCATTTTGGACTAAGGCTGTAACATAACAAAATGTGGAAAAAGTGAAGCGCTGTGAATACTTTTTACAGGTGGCACTCCCATGCAAATAAATAAAAGTGCAGGTGCCTTCCGTAGAAGTACCTCAGCGGGTGCTCCAACATACAATGCCAGTCGGCGGCACTCAGTAACAAGGATTGACATACAGCAAGTTGGATGATCAATGTCTTGATGTTTAATTACATCATCTTCAGGATACAAATATAATACAAAAATGTACATACTTAAATACCCCCACAATCACCATGTGCATAAATGCGGCTTCCGGGTCCAATTCGGCAGCGCCCACCAATGAGGTCACCGGCGTGACCCGTTGCCACAACAACTCAAGTGAAGCTAAAGACAAACGAAAAGAAGGACCTATTGAAGATCAGGGGCATTCTCAACTACAAAATACATAAACAGTCAGGAAATACATAAGATGAATCATCATTGTCTCTACCATAAATTGCACTGAACCCAGGAAGATACATTACTTAGACCACAGTATCATATTACAGATTCCGCAATTAACAACCTCTATATTTGTATATAATTGACAATTTAATTTATAGCCACTAATCAGTGGCAATCGATGGTTAATCGATGTTACAAAATCCCTATATATATATATATATATATATATAAGTGATACCTCATCCCTCGCCCCCAGACCAATGTATGTAGAGAGATGGGGGTGTATCAATCTATACATTCAATTTCAGAAAACAAATCCACAGTAGTTGAAAATCAATCAACGTAATTACATAAACCTATTGGTAGATAGGTAACATACCCCAAACTCCCCCAGACCGATGTCTGTAGGGAATGGGGCACACATATGTGATCCTACGTAACTCAGTATTAGTGTTTATAGTCAAAAATCAATATAAATTACAATCTATGGTCGTTAGCAAAGGAATCCAATTGCTAACCCATAACCTCCCCAGACTAACGTCCATAGAAAGTTAGAGGGCATTGACATATCGAAAACAACATTTATCTTGCAATCCAAGACACCATATACATACATTTTTCACACCATAAGGTGTGAAAAAAATATTTCAGAAGTTCTTTCAAAAAATTCTTTCAAAAAGACATGGAGCCAATAAAGATAGCTATCTTTACACCCTAATGTACTCAAATTGGACCTATTACAGTACGCATAAAAGCTAGAAAAAATCAAGAATCTATAGAATGCAGTGTAGACCAAGGTTATACTTTACCCACTTACGTGAAGCTGCAGTGCTAAAACTTTTCATCAAAGTCTAAACACAGAAAGAGTGAGACGGTTCAACGCAACCATACACTGTACCTGTACATACTGTCCTACAATTGACATGTACACTATGGTTATAGGGAACATTCAATGTCATTTATGTACATCTTTCAGCTATTCTATTATATTGTTTGTTCTGCCTACAAATGTATTTATGTCATGGGATTGAGTGGATATCATTATTTTATTATGTGTCACATTTGTTTGTTTAAGGATTTTTATAAAAGTGGTTGTAAATATACTTAGAAATGCATTCTCCTCATAAGGGCAGCAGCAAAGTGCGAAATGCGTCAGTTTCTCTTTTTTTTTTTCCCATGGAGAAAAATGTTAAGTGCCTTCCAGAATAAGAGGGAATGTTCCTGTAATTAGTCTCATTTTGCAAAACTAAATTTAGTCTTTTAATGTTGGTACAAAAATAAGTACACTTATGCATCTTATACACACTCAGCAAGAAAACCCCCATGAGCTGGCAAAAACCATTGCATTCCCACAGACAACACTATATTGGCTATAAAATACATTCTAATTAAACTGGGTGCATTTGTGCACAATTGGGATCATTGTGTCACAAATTGGCATTAGTGGTTTTGTATTTTTGTAGTTTGTTAACTTTTCTATGGGGGAGATGTATTATACCTTCTAAAGAGGACAAATTAAGATGATGTCTATCTTTTTCAAATATCTTCTATAAAATTATAGCGAGAAGCTGATTGGTTGCTATGGTCCTTTCAGATCGTTTGATACATCTCCCCATATGTGCCTTCCCAATCTGCAGGACTTCGGAAGTGTCTGACAATTTAATTAATTTTGAGGGATGGATAAGAACTTAAAGGTTACAGAAAGTGCTCCTGCAAACACAACTCTACACCCTTTTGTCTTATTTTAAATACACTAAGTAAGGAATCCTAACTCTACCAATGCTTAGTAAGCACCCCTGCAGTTGCCATCACCTTGGCCAGCAAATCCGTATGCTTACCCCTAAAATTGTGTTAAAATTGGTGCTAAACACCAGCTCATCATTTCCATGATGTTTTAATATACTGTACTATTCCTGTTTGCTTTTGTTTCTTTTCTTTTTAAATTGTAATCTTCCTAGCACAGAATGCACCATTATTAGTTACTTTATTGAAACAGACGTTCTTCGTATTTTTTTTAAACCAAACCACAATTTTGCTCCAAAATGTAATTATCTTTATGATTCATGTAGTTATTTTGAACTGCAAACATATGAAAAATATTTATTGTCATGTGTTTGTCATTTTTTATAGCTTTCCACACGACGGCTTTAAAGAAAGAGATATTTTGGGGTTCGGTCAAGAACCTGGTTTAAATTATCCGGCGGTGTTGCATTGTTGCTGCAATACTTATTGTTAAAGGGAAATTTAAAAATATTGCACATCCCTTGACACATTGTAAATTAAATGATATATTTACGAAGACTATAAGAATGGAAAACGTACCCAATTAAATTTATAACAGGATAAACAATACTATATATAGACAATTCCCTTGCTAGTACTGTACAGTTGAATTGAACATACATTTGATAAATTATTGGAGCCAGAATTTTTGTTTTGCTTTTATTTAACTGAATAATTTAACTTCTGTTGTTTTTATTGAAAAATGCATAATTAAAGGAGCCGTGTGTTTATTAATATGGAGCAATACAATGTAAAAATGGTAAATAGAACAAACAACTCTGAATACAGTAAGCGATAAAGGGGTTATTTTTCGTTAGTAAATGGGGCACATAGTCACTTACTTTCATCTTGAGGCTTGGACATACACTCTTCAGCTGGACCACTAAGGAGGAGGAGTGTGCCGTGACGGGGGGGGGTGTCGGAGGTGCCGAGAGTGGGGGGTCGGATGTGCCGTGAGGGGGAGGGAGTGGAGGTTCCGCAAGGTGGAGGGTCGGAGGTGCCGCAAGGGGGTAGTTGAACAATAGGGGACGATGGGAGAGGAGAGGAACAGGAAGGAAGCAGAAGGGGTCCAGAAGGAGGAGGAGCACCGGCCCCTGCGTGTGACGTCAACCAGTGTTTGACTGGGTAAGATTTTCAATGGGCAGGTCTTCGGCTGGATGGCTGTTGTCACAGGTAACACAGCAGCTATTTTAAAAGGTACCGCTGCCACGTTTTTTTCGTTCGTGCTTCGGGGCCCCTCTGATCCTTGGGGCCCAGTATGGGTGTCCCCCTTGTCCCCCCCCTGTCACCGGGCCTGACTGCACATGTGGAGATCACTGGGAATATGGCCACTGAACCGTTTTCCCGATGCTTTGTGTAATGCTGCCGCTGACGATGTGGGAAACCGGAGAAGGAAATATTAAAGAACATGGGTGCAGGGTGTCCAATGGGAATCGGTATGAAATTACCCCCTAACCCTTCTTAGGGGTGCCTAACCCTAACCTCCCCACCAAGTGCCTAACCCTAATCCCCCCTCTAAGTGCCTAACCCTAACCCCCCTGTCCCTGCTGCCTAAACCTAAGTCCCCCGGGGAGGTGCCTAACCCTAACCTTCCCTCCCCCTAGCCTAACACTAACCCTCCCGGGGGGGTGCCAACCCTAAGTCCCCCCCGGGTGCCCTAAACCTAACCCTCCCCCCTGCGGGTGTCCGCTTGCGGCGCCCGGAATCGGGATGCCGGGCGCCTGTCTCCCGGCGTCGGGGAAATGTCAGGCATCTACATCTAGACGGCCGGCATTTCATCCTCGCCGGGATATGACAGTCGGGAAGCCGGCTGCCGTTATTAAGGCAGCCAGTTTCCCAATTGTATACCGTCCAAAGTGGGCTCCCCCGGACCCAGAGGCCCATGTGTACCACACAACCTGCACCCATTATAGCTACACCACTGCGTCAAGACACTAACTGTAGCAGAATTATTAGGAGAATTGTTAAGTTATGGGGGAAACTGTACTAACATTAAGATATTAGTCAGATTGGAAAAGGAACATATGCAGCTGAATCAGTGAGAGATAACTGAGAAGGGCTGAAGGGTGTAGTAGGAATAACAATGTTGCCACAAGCCAATGTGTCAATTCCAATTAAACATATGTTCTCCCACACATTTATAGAGATTTGAGAGATAAGAAATTAGATAAGGAATTACAGCAGACATGGAAATATAGGGGAAATACAGAGCTGGGAGTAAAACGGACGTACATACAGTACATTACTGCAAAATAAACCTAGGAAAAATAACATATTTCTGTACATATATAGAGCTGTATGTATAACCTTCACACTTTAGCAAAAAAAAAAACAACTTGATTTGATTCTATACGCACCTAACTGAATAGCAAAATACCCGCACCTGCAGGAAAAACCTTGCAGGTGTGGGTTTTTTGCTTTTCTCACACCCAATTGAATATGCTCCTTATGAGGGTGGTTTTGGCTAAACCAATGCCAAAACATCGGGGTCTGCACACATCTATAGAGGAAAAAGAGGGGAACTTGGGCCCTCATTCAGAGCGTACGCTCTGAGCAGAGCGCACGCTCTGAATGAGGGCCGGCCTCCATGAAAATGGAGCATCCTCCTGGACGCTCGTATAGCTGTGGGTGACCACCCACAGGCTATACGAGCGTGCAGTTTGATGGCCGCGATGGTCTTGACCATCGCGACCATCGAAACTGCGAGCCGGAGCCTGCGGTTGAGGTTTTCAACCGCAAGCTCCGGAGTGATTTTGGCTCTATCAGAGCCAAAATCACTCCCACTGACATCACTAGTGATGTCAGTGGGCCGGCTTCTGACGGGAGGCGTTCCCGTGGGAACACCCCCGTCAGGGAGGCACGCCCCCGGCACGCCTACCAAAGGGGGCGTGCTGTCAATCAACATCGACAGCACGCCCCCTTTGATCAGACACAACGAGTGAAGGACTTTCCTTCGCTCGTCGCGTCTGGCGCATGCGCACGACGGAGCTCCCTCCGTCGTGCGCATGCTCAGTCCAGAACATCGACCCACTTGCGAGCGGACAGCCGCTCGCGAGTGGGTCTGAATCAGGCCCTTGGACTGTACACCCTCATTTTAAACATAATAAGAGGTGCTACCATGCTGAGACTTGTAGTGCCATGTAGGGAAAATAAATCCGGTTATGACAAACTCTACAATAAACTCCACAATTTACATGCAGTATAAATGAGGTTCTTAGCACATTTTGGCAAAAATGTGTGCCCATTCCCCATGTCAAAGTGATCCCGATCAGAAGCACCCACCTATCTACAGTTATAGCCTAGATATCATTTCTGCTGGTTCATGTGCTGTACACATATGAGATCTAAGCTCTGGGTCTGCCGCTGCATCTACCAGACAACATCAGCAAACATAAAGTAGCTAGTGAGAACGCTATTGTATTCATGCTGTATAATTATAATCTGCTGACACTTGCCTGTGATGTTGCCGTCAGTTGAGTGTTGCGTATTTTTTGTCCCCAAGGAACATAAAGGAAAAGTGTTGTCCTATTTGAAGTGCAAATTAAATCAATGACAATCTAAAATAGAACTTTTATTAGTAAAGAATTATAGAGATAAATATAAGATCAACAAAATTGTTAAAAAACAAAATGTAGATGATATTGTAAGAATATAAAGTACTATAATTGTTAGAAATTGGAAATAAAAATTGTCGGCTGATCTCCTTCTGTCTCTAAATATACTTACTGGTATATCCAACATGTTTCTTGTGTGTGATTCTATATGAACAGTATATTAATATTAATGCAGTATATGTATAAGTACATATACTGTATATAATACATATACTTGTATATGCAGATAGTAGAAATCTTTGAGAGTCCAAGTTATGTATTAATTAAAATGTAGGGTTCTATGTACTAAGGGCCTGATTCAGAGCTGCTCGTAAGCGGCCGTTCGCTTGCTCCGAGCGATGTTCGCACATCTGCGCATGCGTATGGGTCGTAATGCGCATGCGCCAACCAGTCAGAGGCGTCAACAGACCTCAAAGAGCGAGTGCTCAATTTAAATAGCCAGCCCCTTTTTCTGAACGAGCGAGCGCAAATAGCGTCCGGCTCTGAATGAGGTCCTAAGCCTTGGAGAGATAAAGTGGGCGGGGATAAAAGACCAACCAATCAGCTCCTAACTGTCATTTTCAAACACAGCCTGTAAAGTGACAGGAGCTGATTGGTTGGTACTTTATCTCCGTCCATTTTATCTCTCTCCAAGGCTTAGTACATAGACCCCTTAGTAATGTATGTTAATAGATGTCACTACACATTTAAATGTATTTGTCAGTCTCAGAGAACATAGGGCCTAATTCAGGGATGTGTGTTCATCCCATTATCTGTTTTCCGGCAGGGAAGACAGAGGCCAGGGTTTGCGTCGGTGGATGCAGATTCCTGCCCACCTACGTGACCAGAACCCGGTCAGGCTGTGGGAAGCTTCAGCTCCTGCAGCCTGACCAACCTGACGTCGGGATCGCAAATGCAGCAAGGAAGTATCTGACACCTCCCTCTGTATATACCTCTGAGATGGACGGATTTGCACAGTCGCTTGTGCGTGGCTCTGCAAATCCGTCCATAACTGAACCAGGCCCATTGTCTCCTTATAAAGGTGGTAGATGCTATTGCTACCCACTATGAATTGGGAAAAGGTTTATTTTTTGTGATGCCTGTGAATCAGTGGTAGAAGCAGATTTTTCCTTGTTTCAGGCAAACCTCCATACACTATGCTGGAAGTTGTACTTACCCAATGATTGTACAAATATTATGGGGCTTTGCTCAATAAAACAGATTGAAAAAAATTATTTTGTAAAAAAGGAAAAAATATTAGCTCAATTAAAACAGCAGTCGGGTTAAGGAGTCACTCAAACTACTGCAGTAGACAATAGCTGGTTGCAACATTTATTTAATAAATCCTGTTAGTGATACAGAACGCAAGATATATATAAAAAAAATATTTAATAATACTGTTTGTAATGAAGAACTTCAGACACACAGGGGTGGAACAATTCAATAAGAAAAAGTCAAACTATTTTAAATAAAGGTTATTTTTGTAACAATAACATGCTATTATTTTGATTAGATTCATAGTCAGTTAATCACCAGAATATTAAAGGAAGAATGTAAGTAGCAGAACATTTACAAACAGAGCGAAAGTAGCTGAGAGCTTTGCCCATTACTCTGTCATCGAACACATCAGCTTCAGGTTATGCCGAGCACATTCGTCCATGTATTCTGATATGAGTTCATGTGGCTGGAATTTCAAACACTAGCCAGCTGTGGGAACGGAGGGGAAAACTTGTCACACTGAATGCCACAGAAATAGGCTCCTATCTATAATGTGGCAAGAGCAAGCTGGTACTGCTTAAGACGGCTGGATAAAAAACATAAGTATTTAAGCATCACAATTGTTTTATGTTGATCTCTCCCTAAATCAGCTGATAATGAATAGCAACACACAATTTAATACAGGTATTTAATCACTTTAAGCGCTGTCAATTTTTTAAAAAATGTTTTAGGAATTCCTGGTAATTCAAGGTTTGCAATTATTACTGTTCAAACCTTTATACCTATGCTATCTAGACAAATTAGGCCCGTATTCAATTGCAGGCGAAAAGTCCCGGCACAACTCAAAAGTGCTGTCAGATTTGGGGAAATCAGACTGGCACCCCCCCAAAAGATGCACTGACATGGGGGATCACTATGGATCCTCCTGAATAGCTCTGCTAAAGGTATTTGGGGTACTTAAATGATGTCAATAGCTGCTATTTAGCGTCTAATAGCATTTAGCAACTTTTTGGGGGCAAAATAAGTAGTCCCATCAAATTTGGGGTACTTGAAAATGGGTTCAAGCATATGTAAAAATCGCTAAATTGAAGGATTAAAAAGCGCCAAAAACGCACCTTAAGCAAGCACCTTCCATCAACAAAGAAACTCCCCTATACATGCAGACCCCCCAAAGGCTATTTCGCTAGTTTTTGAATTTGTACCCCCACTTTGAACTTTTTCACTCACATTTTCTAAGTGCTTTTTTGGGGTGTTCTTTGTGGGTTTTTTCAGCGTTTTTTGACGCAGTTAGCGTCAAGGGGGGTGTCCAAAGGGTGCAGGGTGGTTGCCGCAAATTTGCACCCCAAAGTCCGAATTCTGCACTTTTTTCCGCCGGCTATTTATTGGCGAATCTTTTCCGCTGGTTACAAGGTGCAAACTTTTCGCACCGGTGAAAAGTCAGACAAATTGAATACGGGGATAAGAGGAATCGGCGAAAATGACATCATCAGCGAAAAAGTTTAGCTGAACACGGCTTTTCGCTAGAATAGAGTATGGCCCTTAATTGGACACTGACAGCAAATAGACCATATAACAATGGTTCCCAAACTGCGTGCCGGGCAGGGGCAGATTGGGAACTTAAAGTGGCCCTGGAAAAAATTCTGAGAGTGGCCTCATTCAAATTTAAAACTGCAGGTGCCTCAAAACAATCAGAAGTTGTGCTAGCAAACAGCCAACTTGACAGCTATACAATACAGAGAGCATCTTTGTGCCTGCCATCCACACAAACTGTATCCCATTTAAGGGTGTAGTTATAGTAGGAGAGGGTACCCTCTCCCTGAACCCCAGCTTTTCTATTCCCACCAGAGTGCTGCTGCAGGGTATCTGGGTCCAGAGATGATGCAAGCTACAGCCATCTCTAGCTGCTGCCTGTATGCACTGTGATGTCACAATGCAGGTCACAGCCCTATATAAAGGATGCCCAGCTGCTGGCAGCCATTTTGTGGTAACATTTTCCTACATTGATACTCTCTGAGTAGTTCCTGCTTTATTTAGGTGACTTTGGATAATGACTACTGATATGAATATTGGATTATATCTCCCAATAAGGTTCTGAACAGCAACATTTTCAGAAAAATAATCTGAATAACATATTCAGGTAAGGACTTCTAACAAATTTGAGCATGTCACCCTTACCCCTTCAGACACCTCCCTCCATTTTACCTATGGTTAATTTAGAAACGATGGATAAAGCAAGTTATTCAACTGATATGACACTGCATGACTTAAGATGTATATACACTTGCTCAATCCTCTGAGGATTTAACTCCAGGCCAGACTGTTAATACAATCCTACTGGAGACCTGGCCGCAGATTCAACACCCAATATATGCCTATGCAGCTGTCCAATTTTGCAGCAAATCTCAGACAGTAGGTACAGAGAATGGGGCTGCTATGCGGCCAGCCTGCCCTGTTGCTGTAGGGCATCTGCTGTCACTGGCCCAGTTGTGTCTGCCTCCATCTCTCTTAATTTACTGATTTATTAATGAATCATAGCCTTCTTATATACCATGTTGTACAAGAAACATTTAGGATTAGAGAGACTACATTCTTTTTTTTTTATAATTATTTTTTTATATAATGCTTACTATATGCTAATTACCATTTATTTAATCCTGCATGTCAGCTAAGTAGGTAGATATTAGATAATTTACAATAAAAATTAATAAACTGCAACATAATTTGCACAGGGGAGGGGTAGGCCTTTGGAAATATTTTTATTGGACCGCCATAGATCTTGCTACACCCCTGATCCCAGTAAACATCATACAGTACAAAGATCATCTCAATCACCACCACAAGAATAGAGAACAGTTTGGTTACCACAATAAAGTACATAGATCATTCTAGCGACTGCCACACATTAAAATGAGCATCCTAGTGACAATACAGCACAAACAGCATCCTAGTTACCACCATACAGCAAAGATTATATCCCATGATCACCATACAGCATCCCAGTGACTGCCATAATGTACAGACAGCATTCCACTGAATGTCATACCGTACATTGAGCATCAAGGTGATGCCATACAGAACATCATAATGTACATAGCACCCTAGACTTGTAGCTTGATCACTTCTGGATCACAAACTCATGGAACAGCACTCTGACCAACATACTGTGTGGAGATCAGCATGGGAGTTCACCATACTTGAGTGACCCTTGCTGCCCAATTCCTGTTACATGTTGGACAAAACAAATTTAATACATCTACCAGTGAAGCCTACGACCAATCCTCTCTGTTAGTTATTGCAGTCTACATCAGTATTTAAGCAATTGTTTCCTATAGTTTAGTCAAATTAGCTAGTATTTTGGTATAAGTTATTATATAGAGGTATGTTTTCTCATAACTAGCCAATAGTATTCTGCAGACTAGAGTATGAGAATGCCAAATAAAGTATCCCTGAGTTGGTTTAATCACAATTGTATTTTGATTGCTGGCATAAATAGTGTGTGTTTCTGTTAGTTTGATAAAGGGATCATATGTGCACTGTGTGTTTGGATGTTTATGTAATATTTCCCTCACCCCATTTATGAGAGAGGAGGAGTCAATTAAATGTTGAGGAGGGGAGGTCTTGTTGGCTGGGACCCACTCTTCTAATCCCCAGAGGTGAATCCTCTAGCTGGTTGGTAACCAAGTAGACAGGGCTTTCCTCTCTGTCAGGGAGTTTCCCAGCTGCTGGACTTGGGGCATTTGTTCTCCTCCTGTCAGCAGGGCCAGATTAACAATGTGGTGGATGGAGCTACAGCTTAAGGCCTCCACATAAAAACAGGTCTATCATCATGTCAGCATGATGACCAGCTGCATCAAATATTTGGCCATATATCTTAACTATTAAAATGGTATTTCTATTTTTTTTTTCACAAAATGTTGCAACTTTTCTTTTTTTACGTATATAGGGAGACAGTGGGGCTGAGAGAGTAGGGGGTGGCCACACCCACACAGCACTGGCCACACCCACACAGCACTGGTCACCCCTACACAGCATTGGTCACAGATTCTCCCCTTCTGTATGGACCATTTGACATTTACAGCCTCAGGCCCATGTAGTGCTTAATGCAGCCCTGCCTGTCAGCCATGGTTAGGAGAAACAAGGCTACTTATTCTTCAAAGGGGGCAGGACAAGTGGTGACATTTCTGTGTTATGTAGCCTATTTGAATGGCTGCACATAGGGGAACGTAAAAATATTATTTACAGTATATACAAAATAAAAACACAAAGCAGTATACTAGGAATTACTGGTGAAATTATGGTCAATCCGCCTATGCCCTCAGCAGTGAGTGTACAGGGGCCTAACCCTAGTGTAGTTACCCCCCAGCAGTGAGTGCTCATGGCTGCCCCCAGTATAAGTGCCCCCTCAGCAGTGAGTGCCCAGAGTGCTAACTGCAGTGTAGGGTCCCTCTCAGCAGTTAGTCCAGTGTGCTGGCCCCAGTGTATGTACACATTCAGCAGTGAGTGTCCAAGGGGCTGGTCCCAGTGTAGGTACCACCTTTAGCAGTGAGTGCTCAGGGGGATGAAATCAGTATAAGTATCCCCACACCAGTGAGTACCCATGGGGCTGTCCCCAGCTACACTAACAACAAGAGTTGCAACTTGTTCACACATGTTTGCAGCCACTACTGGAGTTGGATTACCAGGAGTAGAGAGCACCCAGCTCCAAAGCCTCAAAATTTGACCAAGTCATGTAAGGGCAAAGAGGGGAACACTTAAACTGCCAGCCTATACCCTACCATACTTCCAGTCTGCCTGGCTATATACCCTGGTGTACTTCCAGGGGCCTGTAATACAATGCAATGAAAGATGCTGCAACCCTCACAGACAACCAGGTGGGTAAACATCCAGCAGTGCCCCAGACAGCAGCCCCCCAGGTGCATGCACACATAGGAATTCCATAGAGGCATTCATCCAGCAGCAGGAAATGCTTAGTGTCCACTGCTCACTAACTCATGCCCGGTGATGAAAGAGAAGATGATCTCCGGCGGTCTGAAGGTAGGGGACGGGGAACGACAGGTGACCTCTGCCGCAACGACTGGGAGGGGAAGCAGCCACCAATCCCAGCATCCACAGAATAGATCATCAGGCAATCAGTCTATGTGTGTGACCCCGGCTTTGAGACGCTGCCTGTGCTGCTCACCTCTTATCCCTACTTTTCGGCACATGACGCCACTAGCAGGTAATCAAGGGAGGGTGAGTAGTGAATAAGTAAGGGATGGACTGATCTGTGAAGCACAGCCATAGGTGACTGGTCCCTGGGGAGGGGTCAACCACCATGAACAAGTCATGTCGGTTTCAGCCATTAATATGCCAGGGCCGACTGGGTATGTTGGGTCACATATTTAATAAAAAGAAAACAGAAAAATAAATTGTTTACAGTGGCCCCAAAACTGTCTGGCCCACCGGGCAAACTCCCTGTGGGGTCTATGGCCAATCCGCCCCTGGGTGCCGCAGGGCACTTGCATGGGAGCCATGGGTTGGTGGTCCAGTACCAAATACAATTATTTATGATCAATGTGTTAGGCAAAACCATTGCTGGTGGGTGTCACGGCTGCTGACACTTGAGACTCCTGGGAGGAGGCAGGCCTACTAGGCACAATAAACTGGGGTGGCTTTAGGAATGACCTTTTCATGAAATCTCAATAGCACAAATAAAAGTAAATAGAATTTATTCACAGGAGAAATATATAGCAACATCTCACATAAAGTCTCAACAACACTGAGGTTCACATAAGCAATAATGAGTATAGGAGAAAACAACCCATATAGGGCCTGATTCAGAGCCGTTCGCTATTTGTGGTCGTTCGTTCAAAAACAAGGGGTGGCTATTCAAATGATCCCTTCGCAAATTGCAGTCTGTTCCCACCTCTAAGTCTGAACGAGCGCGCAAAACATACGCTCGTTTATTTGATAAAAACGCCCCCTGGCCGCTCGCACCATACGTCATGTCCGCTATTTATTAGATTAATTGAGTACACCGTACAGCGTATGAACTGCTCTCTATTCTTGTGGTTGGTTTTTTCAACCACTATTTTGCGAGCAGTTCTGAGTTAAAAAAAACCAAGTGACGTGGTCAATGACGCTGCTGTATTAATTATGCACTCCCTTAAAACGCCCATTTTGACCTTTAAGCACGCCTGCGTTCGAATTCCACTCCCCCGTTTTCAAGCACCTTCCCCTGTTACCACCCACATACGCCTCATTCTGTCACTCAAAATAGCAGGCACTCGCTATATAGCGTACAAACGATTTTTTGGCCGCACTGACTGGTTCGCGCATGCGTACTAAAAACCGTACGCATGCGCAGATGTGCGAACATCGCTCGGAACGAGCGTACTGCCGCTAGCGAGTGGCTCTGAATGAGGGCCATAGTCTTTAACACAGAAAAGTTAATATGGTAGGGAACCCCAAGTCCAGTATGAGGCTAACACCTCAGGATGGTATAGAGGAGCTTCACCTGGGTGGAACCCTGTAGTGATGGAGATCCGGAGCAGAGTGAGCCCTGTGATGCGGTGAAAGACAGAGCAGGGTTGAGCCCTGTGATGCGGTGAAAGATGGAGCAGGGTTGAGCCCTGTGATGCGGTGAAAGACGGAGCAGGGTTGAGCCCTGTGATGCGGTGAGGTCGGAGCAGGGTTGAGCCCTGAGATGTGATGAGCTCGGAGCAGGGTTGAGCCCTGTGATGCAATGAGGTCGGAGCAGGGTTGAGCCCTGTGATGCAATGAGGTCGGAACAGGTTTGAGCCCTGTGATGCGGAGGTTGAAGCAGGGTTGAGCCCTGTGAAGCAGTGTGGTTCCAGAACAGGGTTGAGCCCTGCGGTGTAACTAGAATCCGGAGCGGGGTTGAGCCCCGCGATGCAATGAAGATTGAAGCAGGGTTGAGCCCTGTGAAGCGGTGTGGTTCTGGAACAGGGTTGAGCCCTGCGGTGTGACTAGAATCCAGAACGGGGTTGAGCCCAATGATGCGGTGGTGATAACTGTAACGGCGCAGTTGACAACTGTAACGAAGATGGATTCGATGTCCACAGGAGTGAGAGACAAGAGGCAAAGTAAATAGTGCAGCAAAAGGTGAAACCACAGCAATGGAGCAAAAGCAATACTTAGGCAATGGCTATGCTGAGCTCTGTAGTGCGGCTGGTAACTGGCTTCAGAAGATTAGCTGGAACCTGAGCGGAGATATAGCAAAGTACACAGCAACCCACAGGCACAGCAGAGATCTGGCAGGACTCCAAGAAAGACCTGAAAGTAACGTTGCACAGACACTGAGACACAGTTAGTAACAGGCTTTATACTAGAGGTCTGTGATACATAGGAAGTTCAGAACATGTGACCCAAATGGAATCAGGTTTGAAATAATGAGCAATCTAGGAATCCCACAACCTGACAAAACCTTGAAAACAGATGATCACTTTAACTCTCTATTCCCTGTATGTGAAGAACGCCAGCAAGCAGGATAGCTCCTCCAACGACCACAAAGGAACTTTGGAAAAAGTAATCTATCTTTATGTACTGAAATAGTCACAGTCCTGACAGTGGGTGCCAATCCCAAAATATGAGAACAAACAGAAGAGCAACCATGTCCACCACAACATAACTGAACCTAAGGATGATGGGTAAGCACAATTTACTTAATTTAATCATTTTTGCTGCATTAATTTCTGCTGAATTTCTCAATAAAAAAAAACTTTCGGCCTAGGGGTGGCGCGAAAAAAATTCTGATACTCTTGTAATTCAAGAAAGTTTGGGAACCACTGTCATATACCATGTTATTCCATCTGCATAAAAAAAAACATTAATTATTAGCAGTTTTTATGCTGTCCTTTTGGAGAGTTCACATGCTACTTGATACATAAGCAGTGTGATAGTGATTATTTTAATAGAAACATAAAGCAGACATTCCACTAACTACTGTTGATGGCACTTGAGTAGCTGCAAGGCATAGCTAACAATTGGTTCATATAAACATGCTTAGTCTTTGTACGTGTTTGTTAAATAGGGGCCTCTTTATTTATTAATATTTGTTGGATAGCTCCTAAAAACACCCATTTTCAGGGGTGCCCATAAATATTAAGTTTCCCTTGAATGCTTGAATGTATGTACAGGGGACTGCAGCAGATATTGGAGATATCTGCTGCTGTCCTCCATTTTCGGCCCAAACAGGTTTTATGGGGGCTGCTTTATTGACAAATAGTAGATGGTGTTAGCCATTGTATCATATGTGCTTCTTTCTGCACCATTTACTGGGAGAGCAGTAGTGCACGCAGGCGGGATTTCTGAGTACCCAGAAACCCCCCCTGACAGACTAGAGAGCAGACAACGTGTTCTTAATCTCCAATATGACACGATTTAATTAGATTCAAGTCAGTTGTCCCCGCCCTCTCCAGATTGACCTGCGGGGTTGGGGGCGGGGCATAAGAACATGGTGACAGCCTGCTAGATCCTGTCCCTATCAGAACTTCTGCAAGGTAAGTTTTTTGTAATGTATGTGACATACTGTATGTTTGTGTGTGTGTGCGTGTAAGGTATGTGTGACATATGTGTTTGTCTATGTATATACGTGTGTCTATGTATATATATATATAAATATATATATATATATATGTGAGTGTGTGTATGTATATATGTGTGTGTATATCATATATGTATGTATGTATGTAAATATACCAGAAATGGGGCAGTGATTTAGAATTTCTACATGCTGCTTCTATTACAAATAACTTATATATGGATCTTGCTTCAACACCATAATACAAACACTCCAGTTTTGATCTATTGCTAAATGTTTTATCCCACTATTAGTAATTCGAATAAACTGGAAGTGAGTCACAGGAAGTGACATCGCGCTTTGAAAAAGTGCGGGACATTCATCCCCCCAGCAGGGTATAAATAGCTGACCATATCTAAGGCACACTATTCCCTTGAAGAAGTCCATTAGGAGACGAAACGCGTTGGGAGCCTGTACCTCATTGATATACTCCTCCTTGAAATAAGATAAGACATTCATTGTTTTTTAGCACTCATTCATTTTATGTTCTTATCCATGTTTTTATTATTTTATTGTCTGATTTTGTTATTTGGTATTATGCTGTCTGTATGTCATTTTATGTCCCTAGCAGATTCCATTTTTAAATATAAATGAACCGTATTGTTTTTTATCCTCACAATTTGGTCTGTGCAACACAGTTCTTTTAAAATAGGTCATTTATCATATATGCACTAATAGCACTGGCACTTTACATTTGTATGCAATCCTTTTCACTATATGGCACTTTTAGGCGCTCTGATCCAGTTCTATTGTACTTACAAATATACATATATATAAAAATATATATACAGTATATATTCGACAGGGTGCGGCACTCGTAGCTTAAATCATCCAAATAAAGGCTGCGGACAGCGTTTCACTTATCAACGTTTCAATATATTATATCATATTGTCATCCGGAAACCCCCCCCCCCCCATAAAACTCCTGCGTTTTTTCCTGGAGAGGGACAAAGAGGTTCTCTTCCCGGCAATGAATACCCGCACGTGCATGTACAGTAACACCCTGTCACAAAGAAGAAGTTAAACAATATCATTAGCATACACTTCACTTCTAATACATTGCATGAATGGTGCTCCTTTCAGAGGCCCAGTGTCTGCGTGTGTTTAATGATACATTCAGTCGATCCATCATTTTTTATTGCCACAATAAGCAAAGATAAGAAACTAGAATTATTGGGTCTAGATCCTATCATTAATAAATACACCCCATAGTGTATGGTTGTAGTATAATTATTATTTTATTTATTTATTAATATTTATTTATACAGTGCCAGCATATGCCATTGCACTTTGCAATTGGGAACAAACACAGTACTAAAATGAGACTGGGTAATAACAGACATACAAAGGGGAAAGAGGGCCCTGCTCGCAAGCTTACAACCTACACAAGTTTAATCCATGAGGATAAGTAATACATATTGCATATTGGTCCAGCATAGGTAAAATATTTTGATGGGATATACAGTATGATCCAGTTACAATATTGGTCTGGGATCAGGAAACACATACATTTAGCGTGCACTGTAAAGATGGGTACTAAATGGGTAGATACACATGCTGAGATTACGTGAGTGCTTCAGGAATTTGATAAGCTTGCTCGGAGAGGTAACAATTCAGGCAATGCTTGAAAGTTTGGAGACTAGGGCGTCTATTCATCCTCACTTAAATGGCTCGTTACACAAGTGGAAACGCTACTATCTGCATATTTTATGTAACGGGCCACTCATTATAAGGGGTCCGATAGGGCCGCCTTATATTCAGCAAACTCCAAAAAAGCAAAGTTTTTGGAGCTTGCTTGCGAGAACACATGCCATCTTCAGATGGCGCTCGCCACACATGCGCAGAATCCGACAACGAAGGTGGTATGAAACACTGCTACTGAAGTAGACAGCTGCTCTTAAAAGCAGCTGTCCCCGTAATTAGTAACACTGCTACTTCACTGCACTGGATCAATGCTGAATTGCTCCGGTGATGAGTATCTCCTGCAGTGCTTTGGATACTTGGGGGGTATTTATCAAAGCTTGTAGAGAGATAAAATTGTGAGGGAGAAAGTACCAACCAATCAGCTTCTAACTTATATTTTACAGACTGTGTTTGAAAAATTACAGTTAGGGGCTGATTGGTTGGTACTTTATCTCTTACAATTTTATCTCTCTCTGAGCTTTGATAACATCATCATCCAGCCCCCCGATGATAAATAGGCCCCTAGGAGAGGTTACATGGATTTTCAGGTTGACTCTTATGGATATTGCATTACTCAGTACATCCTCTGCTCCAACTGTATTTCTCATTTTTTCGTGTCCCAACCTGCATCTTATAGCATGACTCTCAATATCAGTGGGTTCTGTATGAATGAGTGTGCAATAGCAACATCACACGTCACTATAACGCCCCTTCTCATGAAAGAACATTTTTTAAACGTGAGTTTAATGACAAATATTTCTCATCTGTGACATCCTGCTCATTACATAAATACAAGCACAATATATCATGTGTAACATTGCATATTTTTTTAAAATGATACAGTAGTTGCATCCTATATGCTCCTCGTTCACACAATAAGGACTGCTAATTGCTCTTTGCTGTTGGGTACTGTACATGCTGAGTTACATTGTCTCTGAACTCCTAACTCCTTTATGTCACCTTCATTAAACATTGTTCCCTAGAATTCTATTTTATGTCCAGCAAGGCTCCGTCCGTACCCTTTATTTGCGCACTAGTCATGTTGTATTGTCTTTGGAATCAGCTGTTCTCTTTTTGACACAGCATTTTTCTTTCCCAGACCTCACACAACCAGCCTACTGGAAATCACTTATCCTATGCCAGTCATATATCAAGTTATTTAGTCAATAACTTCAATGGTTAAATATTCTATATTGAGATTACTGTATTACAGTTTGACAGAAGCTTAGTTACTACATCTGGATAATGTCTTATATCCTTCAGGAGCATTAATACTATAAACAAATAATTTGAAACTAACATAATAGACAAAATTACATAAATGAGAAAATAATTAATTCATATACTGTAATCAAATTACTGGCAGCTTGATGTTACTTGGTAATCCAACAACAAAAATCTGTATAATAGTTGTATTTCGTAGTGGGTATGAAGAGGAATAAAACTTTGTATACAGTTGATAACCAATCTGAGCGAAGAGATATATATCGGTGATCTCTTATAATTCCATAAATGATAACAACTTACAAATGTAGTCTCAATAAGAAGAGAGATAAGTAGATGTTGTAAATTGTAATTGTAATAGTTGCTCCAACAATTGTAAATTAGATAGTGATACTCTCACCAGCACACAACAGTCTCTGGACGCTGATGGATGTCCCCGCAGTTAAGCTGGGTACACATTAGATGATCAGCAAACTACGCGATGGTCGTTCCAATTTCCCTTGAGCTCCCGGACAAACGATATAGTGCATACACACTGTGCAATCTTTCAAACAACCAAACAATATATTGTGCATCGTTTGGTCATTTCATTGTTAACTATATAATGTTAACATATTGCCTGGTCGTCCAGTAGTGTGTACAGTACACACTGCACGATTTGCGGAAAATACTCGACCAGAAGATGCTACGGATAACGCCGTTGGAGCACGCTTAGTGCGTACACACTTGACGATTTTAAAGATTTGTCATTCCGATTTGTCGTTCTGATCCGTCAGAATTGGGCGAATCGTTCAAAATATAGGGCCTGATTCAGACCCACTCGCGAGCGGTTGTCCGCTGTCGCAAGTGGGTCGATGGTATGCACTGCGCATGCGCACGACAGAGGGAGCTCCGTCGTGCGCATGCGCGAGACGCGACGAGGGAAGGACTTTCCTTCGCTCGTAGTGTCTGATCAAAGGGGGTGTGCTGTCGATGTTGATTGACAGCACGCCCCCTTTGGTGGGCGTGCCGGGGGCGTGCCTCCCAGATGGAGGCGTTCCCAAGGGAACACCTACCATTAGAAGCCGGCCGCACTGACATCACTAGTGATGTCAGTGGGAGTGATTTTGGCTCTGATAGAGACCATCGCGACCATCACCCTGCACGCTCGTATATGCTGTGGGTGGTGACCCACAGCTATATGAGCGTCCAGGAGGACGCTCCATATTTATGGAGGTGGGCCCTGATTCAGAGCGAGCGCTCTGGTCAGAGCGTCCGGCTCTGAATCAGGGCCATAGTCTACAGATGTAGTCTAAGACAGATATAATTCTCCCGAATCTTGTTTGGCATCCTCCGAGTAGTACTATTCTTGGCAGGGCTGGCTGTGGACATAGACAACCAGGGCAATTGCCTAGGATGACCTAGCTCCAGAGGGGCGTCTAAAGTACCACATTACTGGGATTACTCCAGACAGTCCGGAATGCTGCCAAATTGTCTGGAGTTGAGACAGGTGTAGAGATGTGTCCCTCTGGAGACACATCTGTGGTCGGTGTTGGGACTCTGCATCAAATCCCAACGCAGAGCAGGAGCTGCTGCGACTTTTCAAATTTGACAGTGGCCTGGCAGCAAATCAGTAGCAGCAGCTGTAAGCCATAATCATTCTGGCTTTTATTAGCCAGCGCTAGCGGCTCAACGTCAGTATGACGGCAGTATGGCAGAGGTAGAGCATAGAAGAGCTCACTAAAATACAATTCAGCGGGAAGACGCTTAAAGGTGCAGAAACACAGAAGACCGGAAGAGGCTCCAAAAGGAAGACAGAAGATCCCGGATCAAGCAACAAGACTCCGCCAGGACACATAAGACCTGGCAGCAAGGGTTCTTTTGCAAAAGAGCTTATACTGAACCCTTTGCTGTTCAAGGAAACAGGCGGATCCGGCGCTTAGTAAGCTGAGGAGCGGCGCTGACCCCTGTGTGGGAGAGATGGAATAGAGGGTACCCCTCTGTTCCAGTCCGTCCAGGTTGGCAGAGCTAGTAAGGTCTCAATTTGACACCATTTACTCATTACCACCCTATACCACAAGGGTGTTGAGTATTAGGCCCATGGCATGCAGTTGGGCAGTAACCCTTTTAGCATGGTGTGGGGGCAGCCTTAAATTCATGCCTAGAGCCCCAAATTGTTCAGAGCTGGCCCAGATACTTGGATTCTTCCAGGGGCTGACTGATTGAGAGTCAACTATCACCCCGTGAGAGAAAAGTTTGAGTGCTCCCCCCCAATCCAACTATATCCATAATAAATACTTTCAATATTATTGTTAAAAAACACACACATTTTACCCCACAGAAAAAAAACCACATTGGCCCCCACAGAAAAAAAGCAAACTAACACATTGTCACCCACAGAAGAAAAACAAACACATAGTCACCCACAGGAAAAAAATAAAACACATTGGCCCCCACAAGATAGAAATAGAATCCACATTAATTGCCCCATACCCCCCACAGAAGACTTACCTGACCTGTCGGTTCACTGAAGAAGATGAGAGAAAGGAGCTCTCAGCCTCTCCCTGCCCTCAGTCTAATGCTTTTTAAAAAATATATTTCTTATTTTTTCTCTATATTTTGCGATCGCAGCACTAGTGGTTGCTCATACCCTGCCTCAAGCACTGCGAGCACTTCAGTGTAAAATCCAGCCAGGTGACGTGAACTATCTATGACGCTGCCTCTTAATTATGCACGCCTCTGAAACGACGTTAAGACGCTCAGGCACGCCTGCGTTCGCATCTCCACTCCCCCGTTTTTAATGGCCAGCCCCTGTCACCACCCTCAAACGACTTCTCCTGTCACTCACTCTGCTGGGCAGTCTATGCGCATCGAGCGACCGCTTCCCGATCTCTCGCAGTGGTTCGCGCCCTGCGATGCGTATGCATGCGCACAATGCGAACCATCTGCAGCTACGAGCGAACGCATCTTAGCGAGCAGGTCTGAATCAGGTCCATAATCCAGCACCCTTTACCCCGAGCTTTCAATACCCCTCGTCCTGTTTAACAGTTTCTGATTATAAGCAATAAGTATATTTGCATCACATCTCTGATATAATTTTACAAGGAATTTAAATTTAGAAATAAAATCAGGTACACGTATGCAAGCACCCATGTACAGTACGCTGTACATAATAAAATGACTGTACTGTACATCCACTTTCTGTTCAGCAGCCCTGTGTTCCCCAGAGTATCGGTGTTTACTGACCATGTAATTAGCATGGTGATTTGTTCTAGTTACTGACCCTTGCCACCACATTTCCTGCTGAAGTAGTGGAAAGGAAAAAAATACTAGTTGATTTTTTTTTTTAACCATAGAAGCAGGTGTCCTCAATGGTAACACATGATTTATTAGTGGGCTACAGCCTTCCCATGTCCAGAGAGAAGTTTTCTGACGTACCATGTTTGGTATATAGCAGTTTCTTTTTCAGATTATGTGGAAATTTGATATTTTTTTAAATTTCAAGCCAATATATACGTAAAACGGGGACTTTGGGCCTGATTCAGAGCCGTTCGCTATTTGCGGTCGTTCGTTCAAAAACAAGGGGTGGCTATTCAAATGATCCGTTCGCAAATTGCAGTCTGTTCCCACCTCTAAGTCTGAATGAGCGAGCAAAACATACGCTCGTTTATTTGTTAAAAACGCCCCCTGGCCGCTCGCACCATACGTCATGTCCGCTATTTATTAGATTAATCGAGTACATCGACCAGCGTCTGAGCTGCTCGCTATTCTTGTGGTTGGTTTTTGCTACCACAATCTTGCGAGCAGTTCTGGCTATAAAATAACCCAGTGACGTGGTCAATGACGCTGCTGTATTAATTATGCACACCCATAAAACGCCCGTTTTGACCTTTAAGCACGCCTGCGTTCGGATCTCCACTCCCCATTTTCAAGCACCTTCCCCCGTTACCACCCACATATGCCTCCTCCTGTCACTCAAAATAGCAGGCATTCGCTATATTGCGAGCACATGAATTTCGGCCGCACTGACTGGTTCGCGCATGCGTATAACGATCCGTACGCATGCGCAGAAGTGCGAACATCGCTCGGAACGAGCGTACTGCCGCTAGCGAGTGGCTCTGAATGAGGGCCTTTGTTTTTTAAAAAAAGAAGAACCTGATATTTTTTGAATAATTACAAATTGCTGGTCCAGCACTAAAGCCGACAACCCTAACATCTCTCATCTTTTCACAGATGAAAAAAAAAAGAATTACTATACATAGAGAACAACTCACCCGCTAAGCTGTCCTCAGACATCGGCTCAGGCACAGGTGGCAGCAAATATCAATGTAAAAGAACATGTTAATAACAGAAGATATGAAGAATCTTGGTATAATATAAAGACACAATGTTAACAAAACACCTACAGTAGTGGAACTTCACTACAGAGAAAATCAGGAAAATAGGGATTGTTCCATTTACGTTTCTCCTAGGACACTGGGATTGGGTCTCGACAGTCATCATGTTGACAGTCATCCAGTCGACACTATATAAAGGAGAGAATGTTGTAGCGCTCAGCCTCTATAGAAATGATGGCTCTTAGATCCTATAAATAGTGGTGTTAAGTCTAAACAGGTAAGTAACGTACAATGGTGGATAGGTAGGTTGAATAATGTTAGTAAATCAGTAAATCTTGAAATCAGAAGTGAATGTTACTAATTTTACTAATAACATCAGCACATAAACAAATATGTATACTTCAAAGCGCAATGTAAAATTGCAAAACAATGCAGAATATTCAGTGATCCAAAGTGTCTGCGAAACAGTTCATAATTTACAAACCTGCACTACATACAATATACAAGGAACATTACCAGTTCAAAAACACTTATTCACAAAGTACTACAGCCTGATTATAACAATATGATCATCACAATTTGAACAGATGATTGACGGGAACAACTACCAATCAAAGGTGAATTTGAAAACCACCAATCAGCAAACTAATGAGGACGGATTTGCATAACTTATTCAATCTAGATATCCACCATTATATGCTACACACCAGTTTAGACTTAACACCACTATTTATAGGATCTAAGAACCATATCTTTTCTATAGAGGCTGAGTGCTACAACATTTTCTCCTTTAGATACAATTTAATCATATACAGTAGGTCAAGGTTCCTATTGGTTGTTAGTAGCTTGCCGCCACAAGAGAGCTCAGTGCGCAGGTCAACTCTGATACACTGCTCATTCAGTCGACAATAGAATGCTGGCATGGTCGAACTATTGACATGCAGCATGTCGGCGTGGTCAAACTGTTGACAGTGGCCATGTCGGCATTCATCATATCTACACGGGTGATATGATGACAGGATGAACTGTGGACAAATTGTCCCTGGTGGCCCATTGTTCACTTACCTTGTCCCGGCGGCAGCTCCCGTATCTTCTTCTGGATCTAGGTGGCCCTAAGACAGTAACTTCCGGTGGGGAGGAGCTTGAGCGTTCCGGGAGTATTTCTCCCCTCATCCTAATTCTAATCCCTAATCTTCCCCCTAGTTCCTAACCTCCCCCCTAGTACCTAACCTTCCCCCTAGTGCCTAACCTCACCCCTAGTTCCTAACCTTCCCCCTAGTGCCTAACCTTCCTCCTAGTGCCTAACCTCACCCCTAGTTCCTAACCTTCCCCCTAGTGCCTAACCTTTCCCCTAGTGCCTAACCCCAACCTTCCCACTTTAATATATTTGGGCGAAAAACCCTTTATTATCATGACAATAAAAACTAATAATTTTCACATGAACAATTTGATTAATAATACATCTGCCCCACAATGAGGTGTAAAGCAGATCAATCAAAGTAATTCTTTAAGAACATTTTCTCTTGTCTAGACTATCCTCTTTGGAACTCACCTAATGTATGAAGTAATTGACAACCCCAAATTCACAGACATTAAGCTCTAGTCTAGAGAAATGTGTCTGCTGGATGGGGGCATATACTGTGTCTTTTCATATCATTTCATATGATTGCTGTGTGTGATGGGTGACTTAGCTGTCTTAGGTAATGGTAGGTAAAGTACTGTGAATCATTTAAAAATCTAGGTGTGGGTTTCTATAATCAGGGGTGCTGACTCAGCCTTATTAAGTCAAGAAGATGGTAACAGGGTGGGCTGTTGAAAAGTGACTTTAGACTGTTTAGGATGTTTTTAGAAGTTTGGGTTGTTGGTGATGAGATGTACTTAAATAGGGCATGGAAGGGCTGTCTCTGTCTGCAGGGGGGAATGGTTAGGTAGACTAGGCTGAGCAAGCACTGAAATGACTGCAAACTTAGGTTCAATGAAATCTTTGCAATTAACAAAGTGTTGGTATGGCACAGTATGTTGTAGGGAGCAGACATGCAGGTGATTATTCCCTGCTGTTTGGAATGAGTTGTGCAGTAAGAATTCAGAAAAGAAAATAGAAAAAAATAATATAATATTTCTATATATATTCCTTCTTTCAACCTTAATCGTTTGTTCTGAATGCCCGCTTCAGTAGCCTAATCATGTGCTTCTAAAAATGATTTATGTTGGCACATTTGACAACTGGACGCTGGAGCCAAGGTCCCCAAATATTATTGGTTATCTAAATATTTTCTAGTAAGTGTGAACGCAGAGCTAAGTGTCATATCACAGGTGTATTTTGTACCATCCAGTCTGCAGGACGCTGCAGCATCCATATGTGCGTCATTTGCCAGTATTACTTTTACAACTTTTTGCAAATAGTTCTACAAGCCCTATCCTGGTGTACAGCCGCACGTCCAAATGTGCAAGACCTGAGACACCCACTTAAGTGTCTTTAGATGCAGACATAAATCGCACTATCGAAACTTGCACCAGCCTCATGTCCATCAGAGTAGGGCCTCCAATGTGAACGATTATGTGTCTGAGATCGCAACCAGTTTAGGGACACGTCCCTGACAATCCCATAGTACAAACCATATCTGTGCATCTGCTTAGCAACCTCACTGTCACCTCCCAGTTATCGCCCAATACATTTTCAAGGCATTTCTGAGGCTGTGAGTCTCCACAGCAACTGTGACTCTGAGCGCACGGACTCTGTGCACATGTGCAGTATGACCTGGATGCATGGGCAGTAGGAAAACAAACCGCCCAACTGTGCCCGACATCGGCTGAGCGTCCGACTCACAATGAGGTCCTTAGACTCATATAGGAACCTAAAAGATGAAAATGTGTTTTCAAAGATTGGGAAGTGGCTCTGAAGTTCTCTAGGGAATACTCTAGCTAACATTATTCACTTTTATTTTATGTTTTACTTGTGGGTTAAGAATATTTAACAACTACTTTGACTTTTACAAAAACAGTCTTTGCACTTCCTACAATAGTTATATATAATGTATTTTGAAACATGATAGAAAGCACTTTTTTAGTTAATGTTAATAATGTATTCCTTCGCCTCTATCCTAATATAAAGTGCCAATTCTTTTACAGCCAAAACTCCAGACAATTGCTATAGAATTGTAGTTTCTACTTCAGGGTCCATAGGGTATCCACAGGATACCTTGGGGTATAGGTGTGACGTCAGTCATCGGGCACCAAAGAGTTAAGCTTTCAGCCTCCCAGGATGCACTAGGTGCCCCTCCTATACCCCGACCCCGAGCCAAGGCATCTCAGTTTCGTTTGGTGCCCGGCCGGAGTCGGACGCACCTGCTAGAGGGGGGCTTAGAAGAGCCCCTGAAGCTTTTTCTTCATGCAGCTGTGGCTGCACATCTGGATGAACAGCATGGACAGTCAGTCCTGACGTCCATGCTGTCTTCTCTACACCCCGCCGGTACCAGAACGCCGGTACTGATCCGGGGATGCTGGTGGACATCTGGGGTCACAGCTAGCGGTGACCCCAGATGTTCCGGACCATGGCCGGATTCAAGGGGGACAGAGGTAAGCAGCGGGGTCCCGCGGGAGGTCCCCGCTGATCACATGGTCCTAAGTCCCCAGGCAGGGGGCTCCCTGGGGACTGGCTGCAGCGTGAAGCCAGGCGACCAACCTGCGCTTCCACTACCCCCTGGGACAGCGGACCGCAGCAGAGCGGCAGCGCTGCGGCGTCCCAGGGGTTAAATGCATGCCAGGGGAGCGCGCCTTCCCTGTCTCACAGCCGGCGCCTCCCCCGCTGCACACAGCCCTCTCTGCACTGTGCTGACTGGCCCTGTGTCAGCGCTCCTCCCCCAGGCCAGCCTTCTCTCTGCTCCTCGGCGGCCATCTTTTCTGAAGCATGGTGAACGCTGCTGGAAGCCTGCATTGGAAGCATCGTGGTCTGGGTCCCCCCCGCATACCTCTCCTCCGCTGTGGTCAGGTCTGTGTATGCAGCGCTGTGTCCTACCAGGCCCTGTGTCTGTGTAGTTGAGTGATCAGCGCTGTTAGTGCAGGAATTGTTATTTCTCTGCATTGTATGTGACTGTGCTAGCGCTGCTGCCTGTAACTTTTCTTCTAAACTGTCAGCTTTATACTGTCCCTGTTTTTTCTGCTAAGCCCTTGCGGTGCGGTGCTGCAGGGTGGTCTCTCGCCTCTTAAATAGATAATTGGTGAGAGGGGTCACATACGTGGTGCCATCATGTCTGAAAGTGATTTTCCCCTCTGGCTACAGTGTACTACGTGTAAAGTACCGTTAGCGGAGGGGGAGGGTAGCGCGGAGGGCCTCTGCCGGCAGTGTTTGTCTATGGTGCGGCCTCTTACGGTTACTGCACCGGTACAGGAGCCGCCCTGGGCTTGTTTCGCTCAAGCGCTTACAGCCTTATTGGGCCAGTTAGCTCCGCAGCCCGCGTTTACACCGATGGGTTTGTCCCAGCAGTCAGTGGTGTCGTCACCCATGCAGGGTTTCCCACGACAATTGGTGGCACCCCACAGTCTCCCTATTTCCCCGCTCCCGGTTTCTCAGGAGCCAGCGTGGGTTAACTCCCTGACGAGTTCTGTACAGCACTTGTCGGATGTGTTGCAAGGGGAGTCTGTGATGCGGCCGCATAAACGGCCGGTGGCGTCTCTGTCGGCTCCTTATGAGGATGACGAGGGGACGTCTGATGATGGGGAGATTCTGGATCCTTACGATCAGGAACCTCTCCATGCTAAGGACGCTGATGCTAAGTCCAAAGTATATATTCCTGGACTTATTCGGGCGGTCCGCACAGCCTTGGTGATTGAGGACGAAGTTCCCCCAGCGGCTAAATCTAAGTATGCCTTTTTCAAAGATGTGAAGGGCGATGCCACAGTCTTTCCTCTTTCGGGTCAGTTGGTGGACCATTTAGAGGAGGCGTGGAAACAGCCTGGCAAAAGATACCAGCCGCAGAGACGCCTGGCGGTGGCTTATCCGTTCGCGGATAATTATTTTGCAAAGTGGGAATCCCCTCCACAGGTGGATTCTCACGTGACCCGTCTTGTCTGTAGTGCCACATTGCCAATGCCATCCATGTCCTCCCTTAAGGATACTACGGACCGCAAGGTGGAGATCTGCCTGAAGTCCGCTTATTCCCTTGCGGGGGGGGCAGCACGGCCGGCTATGGCCATTTGCTGGGTTGCCAGAGCGATGGAGCGCTGGGCGGATTCATTAGAGGCTTCTTTTGATTCCGACTGTCCGGCCGAACAGGCGGAGTTGATTGGCAATCTCCGTGATTCGGCCACCTACATCAACGAGGCGGCCCTAGACATTAGTACCCTGGTGTCTAGGATTTCTTCAGCAGCGGTAGCTGCTCGTCGCACCTTGTGGCTGCGATCCTGGAAGGCGGACGCAGATTCCAAAAAGGGTCTGGAGGCGTTGCCGTTTACCGGAGAAGTTCTCTTCGGTCCGGATCTGGATAAGATTGTTGCCACGCTGGCGGCAGCCAAATCGGCTTGTCTCCCGTCAGCCGCTGCTCCTTCTGGTTCTGGACCATCGTCCTTTCGGTCATCTAGGGCCCAGGGCAGGCCCAAACCACAGTCGTTTCCTCGACAGGCTGGCCCTAAGAAATCGGTCAAGCCCCGGAAGCAGGCATGGAGTACCAGACATCCGGCCCCCAAGCCAGATGACAAGCCTGCGGCCTGACGGTCCGGGCCTCCCTTTGGGGGATCCCAGGGTGGGAGGTCGCCTGCTGCAGTTCGCCCAGTGTTGGTCGACCACTACGACAGACACTTGGGTTCTGGAGGTGGTCTCCCAAGGGTACGCCCTCTCCTTCCGGCACAGACCCCCGACTCGATTCTTCGCCACAGGTCTACCATCAGACCGGAACAAGGCTACGGAGCTGCGGAAGGTATTGCACACTATGCTCCAGGCTGGAGTTATAGTGCCTGTTCCATTCTCCCAGAGGGGCCAGGGTTTCTATTCAAATCTTTTTTTGGTACAGAAACCCAATGGGTGGTATCGTCCGATTCTCAACCTCAAAGCACTCAACAGGTCTTTGCGGGTACCGAAGTTTCGGATGGAGACCCCACGGTCCATCATTCTGGCGCTGGAACCTGGGGACTACATGGTGTCATTGGACATACAGGACGCTTACCTGCATGTCCCTATTCTTTTGCGCCATCAACAGTTCCTCAGGTTTGCAATCCGCAGCGACCACTTCCAGTTTTGGGCGTTACCTTTTGGCCTGGCGACAGCACCACGGGTTTTCACCAAGGTGATGGCGGTCATGTCGGCTTCTCTGTGACTGCAGGGAGTCCGCATGTTGCCGTACTTGGATGACCTGTTATTGGTGGCAGGATCTCCAGAGCTCCTGTTACGCCACTTGGACCTGACCATTGCACTGCTGCAACGGCACGGCTGGCTAATCAACTGGCAGAAGTCCACTCTAATCCCGTCTCGGAGGATTCTGCATCTTGGAGCCTTATTGGACTTGGGACAGCAAAGGATCTTCGTGACGGAGGACAAGATCTCTGCTTTACAGTCAAGGGTGCGCAGTTGTCTGCACAGCCGCCGGGTGTGCCTACACTCGGCGATGAGGTTACTGGGCTCCATGGTGTCGGTGTTCGACATGGTGGAATACACCCAGTTTCACTCCAGACCTCTGCAGCACCTGATCCTGTCCAAGTGGAACGGGCTGCCTCAGTCTCTGAAGTCCCAGACAATTGTGCTCACCCCGGAGGTTCGCCTGTCCCTTGCTTGGTGGTTACAGACGACCCATCTCAACAAGGGACGTCCGTTCTGGGTTCCAAATTGGGTCCTGTTGACAACGGACGCCAGTCTTCGGGGCTGGGGAGCGGTTTCGGGTCCACACTTGTTCCAGGGCAGGTGGACGCCGACAGAAGCGGAGCTTCCCATAAATATCTTGGAACTCCGTGCGGTCTTCAATGCTCTCCAGCAGGCACATCGGTTTCTCCAGGGTCACCCGGTACAGGTCCAGTCGGACAATGCTACCACCGTGGCCTACATAAACAGGCAAGGAGGAACCCACAGTCGGGTGGCTCTGGTAGAGGTTTCTCGGATCCTGATTTGGGCGGAGCGCAATCTTCCGGCCATATCAGCGGTCTTCATCCCGGGAGTGCTAAATTGGGAGGCGGACTTTCTAAGTCGCCAGGACGTTCATCCGGGGGAATGGTCCCTGCACCCGGACGTTTTTCAACTGCTGGTGGACAGGTGGGGTCTTCCAGAGATTGACCTCATGGCGTCTCGGCACAACAACAAGTTGCCGGTGTACGGGTCTCGCACAAGAGACGAAGGGGCGTCTCTGGTGGATGCTCTGTCCGTCCGGTGGACGTTCCGGTTCGCATACCTGTTCCCTCCGGTCTCCCTTCTTCCACGGGTAATCCGGAAATTCAAACAGGAAGGAGGGACGCTCCTGTTGATAGCTCCCTTCAGGGTCTGTCCGTGGACAGTCCTCTGCGGTTGCCGCTACGGCCGGACCTTCTATCTCAGGGTCCTTGTCTTCACCCATACCTGACTCGGCTGTCTTTGACGGCGTGGCTGTTGAGACGGCCATGCTGAGGTCCCGGGGGTTTTCCAGCTCTGTGGTGCGTACCATGTTGCCAGCTCGGAAACCGTCTTCCGCGAGGATATACCATCGCGTGTGGCATACGTTCTTCCAGTGGTGTCGACCGAGAGGTTATGCACCGCGGGATTTTCATCTGTCTCGGATTCTCGCCTTCCTACAAGCGGGTCTAGATCATGGGCTTCGCCTTGCTTCTTTGAAGGTACAGGTTTCGGCCCTGTCTGTCTGGTTTCACCGTAGGATTGCTACAATCCCGGATGTGCGCACCTTTATGCAAGGTGTTGTCCGCATTCAGCCGCCCTTTGCTCCACCTGTGGCGCCTTGGGATTTGGCTGTGGTCCTAAGGGCTCTCCAAGGACCGCCATTTGAACCACTGGGCTCAGTCGATCTTAAATGGCTAACAGCTAAGACTGTTTTCCTTCTGGCTATTGCTTTGACAAACGTGTTTCTGAGTTAGGGGCTCTTTCTTGTAGACCCCCTTTCTTGGTTTTTCATGGGAACAGGGCAGTGCTCCGCACTCGGCCCGAGTTTCTTCCCAAAGTTGTTTCCCAGTTTCATGTTAACGAGGAAATCGTTGTTCCGGCCTTTAACTCCCCGAGTCTTTCCGTGGGTGAGGCCTCTTTGGATGTTGTGCGGGCCTTAAGGACTTATGTTGACCGCACTTCTTCGTTTAGGAAGTCGGACGCTTTGTTTGTCCTCTATGGCTTCCGTAAAAAGGGTTGGCCTGCTTCAAAGCAAACTTTGGCAGCCTGGATCCGTATGGCTATTTCTGAAGCTTATCTTCATGAAGGCCTGCCGGTTCCTCCTTCTGTGAAGGCTCATTCCACTAGGTCTGTGGGTCCTTCGTGGGCAGCTCGACGTGGTGCCTCTGCAGTCCAGATCTGCAAGGCTGCTACCTGGTCCTCTGTCCATACCTTCGTGAGGTATTACAGGTTTGACACCTTCGCCTCTCAGGATGCTTCCTTCAGGCGGCGGATTCTCCTTTCTGCACAGGAGCGTCCCCACCCTTAAAGGATACTGCTTTGGGACATCCCCAAGGTATCCTGTGGATACCCTATGGACCCTGAAGTAGAAAATATGAGATATGGTAAGAACTTACCCTTGTTATCTCTATTTCTACGAAGTCCATAGGGTTCCACAGGACTCCCGCCCTGTCGCACCTGTGCTGCAGATGGGCTTTGCTCTGGTCACCGGTTTTCTGTCTCCCTCTGGTGAGAATGTGATTCTTGTATGTGTCCAGATCTTTGTTCTCTCTCTTCCTTCTCCTCCTCCGGCCTATGGCTTGGTAACTAACTGAGATGCCTTGGCTCGGGGGCGGGGTATAGGAGGGGAACCTAGTGCATCCTGGGAGGCTGAAAGCTTAACTCTTTGGTGCCCGATGACTGACGTCACACCTATACCCCAAGGTATCCTGTGGAACCCTATGGACTTCGTAGAAATAGAGATAACAAGGGTAAGTTCTTACCATATCTCATATTTTTTATTGCAAATGATACAATACACAAGGAAGTCTTTTAATATCTCCCAAACACTTCCTGTTGTTTGGATCAAAGAATAAACTTTGGTTTGATCCTGTTCATGTTCAAATAAATAACAGAGGGCAGAATATTATTGCTACATAAAGGCAACAATATAACACAATAAACATCTCATTCTAATGGATGTGATCACACATACAGAGGCACAGTTAAATTTAATAAACAAAACCCAAAATAAATAAATAATAATAATAATAAAAAAAATATATACAGTATATATATTATTATTATTATTATTATTTATTTATTTTGGTTTGCCCTCTGATACTATCATTTGTTATTTAATATGCATATAACAAGAAACACAAAATCATAATGGCGCTATCAATAATTTGCTTGTTCAGAGGAGGGTGTCACTCTCCTGACATATATAGAATATAAAGTAAATGGATGAACCTGTGCTAAGTTATCAGTATTGTTAAATTATATGTCTGATCTACTGTAGGTGATCGGCTCTTAAATCATGTACAATTATCAAAACAAATAATAAGACAATATACACTTGATATTCCAATATGTTGGCAAATAATTAGATAGATAAAATCAAAACTGTATACGGCTTGGATTGAGAAAAATAGACAATAATTTATTGTTGCTTTTCACTACATATGGCATGTATGCTAACTTCCAATCAAACATCAAAAACAAAGAAAAAAATCCAATAAAAAAAAAATAAAAAAAAAAATAGTAATATTTACCAGCTTGGTTTGAAACACAATAACATCCCAATAGGTAGGTAATGCGCCCACAGATGGTGTAGAGATGGAGCGGTGTCGCTGGAGTCTATGCTATTGAGGTAGCTGTGGGTTCTCCACAGCGAAACGCATCTAGCACTCCACTGACAGCTTCTTATCCATTTGGGAACCTCACTGCGGACTTCCGGACTGGCACCTTTTACTGTACTCCAGCGACACCACCCCATCTCTACACCGTCTGTGGGCACATTACCTACCTATTGGGATGTTATTGTGTTTCAAACCAAGCTGGTAAATATTACTATTTTTTTGAGCTGGACATTATTCCGGATTCCACTATTGAGGACCAGTGACTACTGTTTATCAGTGAATGCCATCTGGATTAAGACATTTTAACCACACTTAATTTATGAACTTCTTATTTTTATTGGATTTTTTATTTGTTATTTAATATCCATCCTATTACAGCATTTGCTCCTTTTCGAACACTATTTTCAAACCTTTCTTTCTGTCTGACTTGATCCCTGGACCTGTGGACTTGGACGCCGTGTATCTGCCTTATCTCAGTCCATACTCTATGCATGTTCTTGGTGCATGCTCATCCCGATGCCTGTCATTGTACCTACACCGGGAGCCCGATGCCCGGCATACTGAACGAAAGTAAGTCGGGTGGCGGGCGCGGACAGCAGTGGGGATTAAGTTAGGGACTCCTGGGGAGGGTTAAGCTAGAGGAAGGGGGGTTAGGGTTTGGCAACCCTGGGGAGAGGTTAGGGTTAGGCACCCCCCCAGGAGACTTAGGTTTAGGCTGCAGGGACGGGGGTTAGGTTTAGGCACTTAGGGGGGTTTAGGGTTAGGCACTATGGGGGGAGGTTAGGGTTAGGCACCCCTAAGGGAGGGTTAGGGGGGGTAGGGTTAGTTATACTTACCTAAATCCCCATGCAGGATTTTCACTGCTGTCGATTTGCCGGCGTCGGGATTTCATACTGATTCCCTTTAAAGATATATTTTAGTGAAGTCATCCTGCCACATCTCTGAACAGGCAATGCTTGACGATATCGTCAGATTGGCCTGCATGTACGGACAACAAAATGCATTGTTAAAGACCCGCGGTAGCATGCATTGTTGGTCATTCACTGCTTACACACTTAACGATATATGAACGATATATCATTGAACAATATCGTTATCATCCATATCGTTCATAAAAATCGTCTAGTGTGTATGCTGCTTAAGACGGACAATCTCCAAGGCAATCTGTTTAGCCACCTCCCAGTCAGTGCACAGGAACGGACAGAACTTTTAGAAGACATTTCTGATACTGTGCATCTCAAGTGCAACAGCGCTACTGTGCGCATACACACACAGTGTGTAACACATGCGCCATAGGAGTTTTTTGGGATTTTTATGCAGGCGCAGTAGCAAAGAATCCCGTGAACATTGTCAGTGTGTGCAGCTCTGAGTTAGGCCCTGAGTGCGCTTTGGTAATGAGGTCCACTACTTGTGTAACTACTGTATCAGGGGGAGACGTAATGAGCTCTGATTTGTCTAAATTGCTGAATTGCTGGTTTGTGCTGCTGAATTTAATGACGCTATTTAAATCACACAGAAAATCATCAATTTTGCCAAATCAGAGTTTTTTGCATTTACTCCTCTTAGTTAAAGTGCATTGTAAAAGCTTCAAGAACATGCATTTAGCACTTGAAACGAATACCTTGCATGTGTACAAACTTAGCATTACTGATGTGTAAATATTGACTGCTTTTTTTTACGGCCTGCAGGTTAAGTGATAGTAGTTCATTACAGTATTACTGTTTATTTATGTCAGACCCTGCCCATTGGTGCTTGCATTCAAAGTTCCTTAACATACAAGTGTACACAAACAACAGGGTTAATTAACCTACTACTGTGTTCTTTAGAGTGTGAGAGTACACCACAGTGCTGAAAGGAATCCCAGACAAACACTGGGAGAACATAGAAACTTTGCGCAGGTAGGTCTGGAATTGAACTTATGATCTCAGAGCTGGAAATCCACTATGGGCGGGATGCATCAATGCATATTTTGCAGTCAAACCTCTGAAAATTATGTTTTTGGAGGTTTGGGCGTTTACCGCATAATCACCAAGCTCCAGAATGCGATACATTCCAAATCTTGGATGTGGTGGGCAATGCCATCTTTAGATGGCATTACCCAATAGAAGCCTATGGGCTTCTATTCGCACTACCCCCTGAGTGGTATTCAATCGGATCCCTCCCAGCAGCCCCCCGTGGCGCGTGCATCACTTGACAAATACGCAGAAGACTTCTGGGTCCTAAAACCAGAAATCCTTCTGTCTGAAAATGCGATGCGCTATGCATCCCGCCCTATGGGGCTGATTCATTATGGATTGCAATTACAACTGTGTACACAGATTGGTCGATGGTGTGTACTCTGCATGCATACAGTTAGCATTGCGATCGCTCTGCGTTCACTATGCAGATACAAAGCCATCGCAGACAGAGGGACGGGATGTCAGCGTTTTGGGGGTGGTGAAGGGGGAGTGAATGGAGAAACACAAGTGTGCCAGTCCATCTGAACGCCGTTGCATGGGTGTGCATAAATTAGCTACTGCGACGGCATAAGCAGCTTCAGTACTCACTGCATGCGACGAGGTTAGTAATTTCTGAGTAAGGTCAGACCTGTTGTAATTGTGTGTGAGAGGGCGATGTTACTCCATGTTCCCGATGTATACGCAGGAATGCAAGGTATTACGGATTTGCGAAAGTGGCAGTGGGTGTCTCTATGCTGGCTTTGGGCGTCTCTATACTAGCTTTGCGATAGCAGTCATTAGCATATTTTCGCAGCAGACCTGCATGCATCATCGCATCAGCCATCGCAATAGTGATCTGTAATGGATCAGGCTCTATGGACTTCATTCAGAGTCGGTCGCAAGCGCAGATGCGCTTGTAACCAACTCGATGGTTAGTCCTGCGCATGCGCAGTGGCCACACTGCGCCTGCACAAGCCCCGGAGCGACAGAGAAACTCTGTCGCTCTGGAGCTCGTTACCAAAGGGGCGGCTGTTGATGTTGATCGACAGCTCGCCCCGTTTGGTAGGCGGGCCGGGGGGGTGGTTTGCAAAATGGAGGCGTTCCTTAACGAACGCCTACCGTTTTGTGGGCGGCCGCACTGACATCATCATTGATGTCAGTTGGGAGTTTCCTACTCAAACAGAGCAGGAAGCTCCCTGGGGCTTACGAGTGCCGAGACCCAACCTTAGGGTCTCGTCGTAAGCCCCGATGGTCGCGATGGTGATCACCATCGCGACCATCAACCTGGTCGGTCGTTAAGCTGTAGGTGGTAACCCACAGCTTAACTAATGACCAGGAGGCGGTCGTTCAGGATGCAAGTGGCCGCCCTGATTCAGTGCGACCGCTTGCAACTAACGGCCGCCTCTGAATGAGGTCCTATGTCACTATATAACTGTGCTGATTATATATATGAGAACTGAGATGTAACATACTTACAAAGCTCCTAATGAAATAGAATGACTTTTAAAATGTACTTTGGCATTATATTGAATTTTATGTCGCATAAGTGCCATTTTTATTTAAGTTAGACTTCTCATACAAACTTTCATGATAATTACAGGGGGATGTACTAAGCTATGAAAAGTGATAAATGACCAGCCACTCAGCTCCCAACTGTCATGTTACAGGCTGTGTTTGAAAAATGACAGTTGGGAGCTGATTGGCTGGTGTCTGTCACTCTCCAGTTTATTACTTTTCAGAGCTTAGTACATCTGGCCCAATTTCCTATCTTTAAATTAACTACACACGTACAGTTCTGTCCACATATACTGTGGCTTAAGTCGCGCCAAACAGCCCCTCTCGGGACAAATAGAACAAAAGGAAATGACAAAACTCCTTATTTAGACTGCACTGGTCAAGTTGCTGTGTGACATTTGTACATCTCTGTGCAAATGAGTCTGAATCTGTAGACGAAATGCTACAATGCAGCAGCCATGGCTTTTTCTCATGTCAGGTTCTGTTGTGCTTCATCCGCGCCCGTCCATCTGTTTTAAAACGAATTACTGTGTGGTTAAAGTCGCAGCCCAGCGTCTGTAGTGCACTGTGCGGGGTGTTATTCTGCGTCTGCCAAAATTTTAAGAAAAGGTCGCTACATTACACTGCCCGCTGCAGTTCAGATAGGCCGGTCGTCTGACGCCATATGGCGTATTCAGGCTAGGTGTATGAGGACACAACTGTCATTTTTTATGCATTTAAACTGTAACCTGGGCAACAAGTTTATACTGGCATTTTATTATTATTTATATTAGTGATTCACAGAAAGTATTGTATACATGACCTAACCTCATCACACCGGTCTTTTCCATACTAATTATGCTTCCCCCGTGAACTTGCGATTAATGATTAAGCATGAATCATACTTATTTCTCAGACTCGTTAAAATTTAAAACAAAGGACTTTGAGTAATAAAAGTCTTGGAGATATTCCGAAAAGCTTTCCCCATAAACATGTTTGGGCGTTGATCACTTTAGTCTTGAACAATCACCTCAGCATACAGAAGGCCATGAGTAACATTCTTACCCGTTTGATTATTTATATTGTCTGCGTAATTTACTGGCAATGGGACACAGATAAGTGGAGCTTGTGTCTGTTTCGTATCAGTATGGCAGGCCAGAGTCTCAGTTCACATCTAGGAAGTTATTAAGTAATGGTTTTGTTATACAGGGTTAATTATTTGCTTTAATCTGTTTCCTGTTTATAGCGTTTTACTGAGTGATAAGATAATAAACTCACACACAGAGGATACACCCATATAAGGGGCCGGATCAATAACTCTGACAGTTATATAATTATTACTTGTAATTATCATTATATTTAGTCATTTTTATAAAAGAAACTTTCATTTTTTTTAGCAATTAAGAAGATCCCTGAGCCTGATTATAATACCCCATGGGCCTTGGGCAATATACTGGATTGGGACCCCTTTACTCCCCCTCTATAATAAAAAAAAAAAAAACAACTGTATATAATTGGGTTAGGATAACCCAGGTTGCAAAGTAGCCTAGGTTGTCTACTAGATGATCCAGCTGGGATACCATCGCCAGAATCCAGACACTTATCTGAAAACTGACCCCGGCATCCCGACCGCTGGGATCCCGAAGGTAAGTACTTGGGTTAGGGGGAGGGTTAGCGGTTAGGGTTCGGCATTAGGGGGAGGTTTAGCATTAGGCACTAAGTGGGGAGGGTTAGGTTTAGGGTGTGGGGAGGGGGAGGTTAGGTTTAGGAACAGGGGAGGGAGGGTTAGAGTTAGGGGTAGGGGTTCGGTTAGTATACTTGCTTACAGCCGTCGGGATGGCAACCTGGTCGGGATGCTGGCGACTGGATTCTGAGCGCCGAGAACCCGAGCGCCTGCATCCCATACCCAACCCGATCCAGCTATGTGTGCTTTTATACAGTGGTGCTTACAGATGTATCTCACTGTGTGACCCAGCTGATGGAACAAAACGATGGAACGATATATCACACCGGCAGTACAAACTGCATGATCCAGTGTACAATGGTGCTATATATCACTCCATGGCCTCCTTCACCGAATTGTCCACGGCACAACATTATATCATAGGATATATCCTTTAGAGTGTACCCAGCTTTAGACTTTCAGACTTATTTCTGAATTTAGTATCTTTGTCGCATCGTAGCTGCATCCAAAGTCGCTTATAGTGTACTTGGTGCTTAGGATTAATATTTTTGTCACTATAGATTTGGTAAAAAGTTGCAGATAAAGCACTAGGTGCAATTCCTGGTGCGTCTCACTCAGAAAGGTCGATGTGTTTTGCCTTTTTAACCAGGTTAGTGCTCGAGTCACACACAGCAGCTGCACGCAATGCCAGTACCGGTGTCCTGGGTACTCGGGTATTGCATTTTTGTTGCATTAGTGATACGAATGAGAGGAAAATTCGCCACAAAACTGTGTGGCAGGACGCATGGAGCAGCTTAGTCGCAAAGTCAGTGGCACACCAAACGGTGCTACATTATTCGGCGTGATTTGAGGTTATGAGGACATATCTGTACATGGTGGCATGGAGGCTACGTGGTAGCATATGGGGTATAATGAGGCATATTAGTAAATTGTAATACATTTACTTTTATGCTGTGATATCTATAGGCCAAACTTAATAGCCTGCAGGTTGCAGAAACTGCAGATATTTTTTGTCAATTTGTCCGCGAGATTTAAAGCGTCATTTTTTTTAAAGGCAACACCATCCTGGTTTTGCCTGCAAAAAATTGCCACTGTAAGGGTCTGATTCGAACGACACAGTTCGATGTTCCCGTAGTAGAACATTTTTTTGTTACTGCGTGTGCATGGAGAGTCAGAGAAATGCTTACTGTGCGCCCGCGCACCCAAGTGTCTGATGGCGTTTGCAATTGCATACGGAATCACTAGCACTTGAGAAGGGATTTGCGATCCCTGTGAGATTCAGGGTGGAGACTGGGAGGTGACCTAAAGTGATCACAAAAAGGGGCCGATGTTACGTCGATGTTTGAGTTTTTACAATCTTCATCGCAAATGCACAAACCATACAGCCCGAAAGTGGGCGTCTCACCAATCATATACTCCGTTACACCATCCCGCACAAAAGGAAGGCGGAAATTATGCTTAGGCTAGCTATTGCGACTACAACTGCATTACCAACCACCTCTGAATCAGACTCTATGGGGTCTAATGTACTAAGTCTTGGAGAGAGATAAAGTGGATGGAGATAAAGTCCCAACTAATCAGCTCCTAATTGTCATTTTTTGCAAATACAGCCTGTAAAGTAACAGTTAGGAGCCGATTGGTTGGTACCTTATCTCAGTCCACTTTATCTCTCTCCCAGGCTTAGTACATAGTGGGTTTACATCCCATGGCTAAATTACCAAAATGTTGCCACTTTCCGCAACCCGCAGGCTATTATATTTGTCCCAATGTCTTTTTTCACAATCTAATAGATTGTAACAGTGTGTTAAATGTATTGTGTTCCCATTAATTGGGCTGTGAGCCTAAGCTTATTTAGAAAGAAGAATTGCCCTGTGACAAGTGTCCAAACTGACCGATCATATATTAGATTGCTGAACATAGTACAAGTGCATTGTCCGTAGATGAAATTAATATTGTAGAGATAATTTTCTTGGAACATGTGGGATTTGTTTGGATCTACAACCAAGAAATCTTAATTTCTAAATTGATTTTATCAGGTATGTCTAATTATCAAAGATGAAGTCTGACACTGCTACAATAACAGTTTTGTACTTGATGCCAGCATGTTGTGTAATTATTATTGAGAGTCTGTCTACATATGGAGTTCATCTTCTGACAATCTGAACTTGATCAGATAGAAGCTGAGTGTTAAAAGCTTCTTGGACATGTTCTAAGAAAAGAACAGGCTGCTAAATGGTTTCATTACAAACACACATTTAAAAAAACCAAAAACCATTATGAGTGGTGTAGACCAAATCTGTAAACGGCTCGGGGTTACTGAGGAGCCAAGTTAGCTTAGACACGTGGAAAATAAAGACCACATTTGTTGCATCATCTATGTTACATATTTTAACTGGCTTATTTTCAACCTTATTCTAAATTTAGAATAATGTTTTTTAATGTCGAGACAGTATTAGACATTTTTTAACAAGATGAAATGTAACCACTATTCCGGAGCTGCTGAGAGGGGTGGCATGTGCAAAGTAACGAGGCCCCCAGTAGCGCACGCCGGGGGGGTTTCTGAGTTTTCAGTAGGGTTGGACATCGGAAGGCGATGGTTAGCAACCATCAATGTTTCTCATACGATGGAAGTACTTTTTACATCGAATAGCGGGAATTCGATGGTTGCCAGCCATCGGATGCAGCTTTCCGATGCTCATCCGATGGCTGCTGTGTGGAGGAGCATCGGATGAATAGATGCCATGCCTAGGGGAAGCTTAGCATCTCAGAGAGTGGCGGGCATGCCCCCATAGTGATGTGGGGGCTCCGGTTCCTGTCACAGAGACTCCACTCCCTTTTTGGACGCAAGTATTGCAATGGTTATACTAATGAATGTTAGCTATGTGGTGGCTAGTTGCCATCGCATCGCTGGATTTAATGTCAGAAGCCTGGCAACAATTCGGGCTGACAGACACAAGAGCAGGCACCATGTTATTAAGGCCCGCCCCTTCACCGCAAAATGTGATCAATGGAGAGGAGGTGTAGCCAATTAGACGCAATATCATTTGAATTGTGTCTTTTTGGCCACGCCCCCTCCAGGCTGACCCAAGAATCACTGCATTTTGCCGGTATGGGGAGGCACCTAATGACATGGTGACTGGTCCAGACTCCAGCCCAAATGTACAACTCACAGCTGCTCTAGGTAAGTAAGGTGTATGATGTATGTGTGTGTATACTGTCGAAGCCAGACGATTGGCTGAGATCGGATCGTAAATTAATATCTGGCGACGCCATTTTGTGTCGCCCCTGATGACGCAATCTTGCGTCGTCAGCACAAAACCATTGTGTACAATACTATATTTGATTATTAGCATTGTGCGTCTGCTTTGCTACCGCTTAGAGTTGAAAGTCCTACTATAACTTATACACACATTAAATAATACATATAAAATATACAAGACGCACAACGCACAGTTGCGCTGTTTATCAAAGCACAGATAACAAAACACATAGACGCACAACGCATACTAGCGACTTTACACAATATTCTGACTCTCACACATGCAATCTCCCAAGCATTAAGCTTAATGTTAAAGGTTTTATTAGCTAATACTTATGTTATGAAATGTTAAGTATATGCTGTTTAAGGTATAGAGACTAAGAGACAAGTCATGTTTGGTACCATTCTGAATCACTGTTTATTTGCAGATCTCCGGTTCTATCGGCAAGGAGATCGCATCATGCGTCTGCAAGTTATGAATTATAAGAAATTAGTGGTTAGAATTTAAGATCTGTATGTAGTGTCTTTTTACTAGTTTAAACCAGTTCTTCGGCGGGAAAGATACACAAAGAGCCGTTGGAGTGCTGAACTATCACTGGACAAACTGACCTATGACCTGCATCGTACCAGAAAAACCAAGAGCAAGAACCAATGGAATTATGCCAGCTCATTTCTATTGTATTGTCCACTCTCTGTAGGATATATATACTAGCGCTCTTGGTTCTATAGTCAGTAATCTTCTTTCTTTCTTTGACGGAGGCTTCACGTTTGAGACCGGGAAGTCTGGATCCAGAGCGCTAGCGTATGTATCGGCTGTATCTTTGTATTTAATTGTATTTTGCGCTAATTGTGTTAGATCAAAGCGTGTAACTTTCTTTTTATTGCAATAAGAACTTTTGTGCTTTGGAACGACAATGTAAGTCTGGTAAAGCAATTATTACTGTTTAGCGATTAGTGGGTATTCATAATATATACAGTATCCCCTTGGACTTCCCTCTTGATTTGTAACCTACGGTATGTTACAAAATTAAGACCTTTTTTTTACAACATCGCAAAATGAATCAACAGATCCTGAACAGTGTAGCGGATTGCTATGAAACTGCAGCACACTGGAATCACCTGATAATTGTAGGATTGCAGTGATAGTGATTTTAACATTGTTTTTAGGCGTTTGTGAACCTCATGCTATTTGTAAGTTGACCTTTTATTAGGGTGTGCTTGAAGGCATTGTGCCACATCCTTCCTTCCTCACAACAATATTGGCGATAGAGTGGAAAGGTGAAGGTTTCTGTTGTTCCATTCCCTTTTTTCCCAAGACTGCCAAATGTCTTGAAACTCCTGATTAAGCTCAACTGCATCAAATGTGTTGTATTGCTTCTAATAAGCATGTACCATTGTATGGGAATGTGAGTCTCTATTATACAGTACTTTAAGGCATCATTTATCAATGAGTTTTATTATTCACAATGAGTGATAAAACTTGTTGCATATGATAATGGTGCTCCAGCCAATCAGCAACCAACTGTCATCTGTTTGAAAAATTACAGTTTTGAGCTGATTGGCTGGAGCACCATTTATCATATGCAACAAGTTATATCACTCGTGAATAATAAAATTCATTGATAAATGAGGCCCTTAATCTTGACTGTCTACGATGTCAGCGAAGTGCAAGGTTGTGAATTGCAACATCCATAAATTATGAGTTAATTACAGCTGTCCCGGGTGGTGGAATGAAGAAGTCACTTTCACAGGAATGAGAGCGTAAATGATAATTCTAATGATACAAAGTTATGAGTCCTCTGTTACAGCTATTCTGCATCTGTACACTTTATTTTTATTATTATTATTATTATTATTATCCTTTACTTATATGGCGCCACAAGGGTTCCGCAGCGCCTCACAAAGTACATAAACTAAAGAGCAAACAATAAATTAGCGACTTACAAAAATACAAAACAGTGCAGGACAAGGACATGGTTTATATACATTGCTGCAATAGCGATCATAACAGTCAAAACGAGCAGGGCCTCAGCAGCCAAGTGTTAACTGCCCTTTTGGGGAGTTAGGAGTATATGAATGTATAAGTAAGAAGCACATGAGGGAAGAGGGCCCTGCTTGTGAGAGCTTACATTCTAAAGGGGAGGGGCAGACAGACAGGGGTGACACAGATTGGGTAGACAGTGAGGAAGGAGCATGGAACATCAGGTTAGCATGAGAGCTGGATGGCTTTGATGAAGTAGTGGGTCTTGAGAGCAGGAGAGTGGTGAGATGAGATCAGAGATGTAAATGAGAGAGGAATGGGTGAGAGCTTTGTAAGTGAGTGTAAGGTATAGTATGATGGGTGATAATGGAAGGGTAGCAGGGTGGTAAGTGAGGAACAGTATGATGGGTGATAATGGAGGGGTAGCAGGGTGGTAAGTGAGGAACAGTATGATGGGTGATAATGGAGGGGTAGTAGGGTGGTAAGTGAGGAACAGTATGATGGGTGATAATGGAGGGGTAGCAGGGTGGTAAGTGAGGAACAGTATGATGGGTGATAATGGGGGGGTAGTAGGGTGGTAAGTGAGGAACAGTATGATGGGTGATAATGGAGGGGTAGCAGGGTGGTAAGTGAGGAACAGTATGATGGGTGATAATGGAGGGGTAGCAGGGTGGTAAGTGAGGAACAGTATGATGGGTGATAATGGAGGGGTAGCAGGGTGGTAAGTGAGGAACAGTATGACGGGTGATAATGGGGGGGTAGTAGGGGGGTAAGTTAGGAACAGTATGATGGGTGATAATGGAGGGGTAGCAGGGTGGTAAGTGAGGAACAGTATGGTGGGTGATAATGGAGGTGTAGCAGGGTGGTAACTGAGGAACAGTATGATGGGTGATAATGGGGGGTAGCAGGGTGGTAAGTGAGGAACAGTATGATGGGTGATAATGGAGGTGTAGCAGGGTGGTAAGTGAGGAACAGTATGATGGGTGATAATGGAAGGGTAGCAGGGTGATAAGTGAGGAACAGTATGATGATATGATGAGTGATAATGGAGGTGTAGCAGGGTGGTAAGTGAGGAACAGTATGATGGGTGATAATGGGGGTAGCAGGGTGGTAAGTGAGGAAGAGTATGATGGGTGATAATGGAGGGGTAGCAGGGGGGTAAGTGAGGAACAGTATCAGGGGTGACAATGGATGGGTAGCAGGGTGGTAAATGAGGAACAGTATGATGGGTGATAATGGGGGGTAGCAGGGTGGTAAGTGAGGAACAGTATGATGGGTGATAATGGAGGGGTAGCAGGGTAGTAAGTGAGAAACAGTATGATGGGTGATAATGGAGGGGTAGTAGGGTGGTAAGTGAGGAACAGTATGATGGGTGATAATGGAGGGGTAGCAGGGTGGTAAGTGAGGAACAGTATGATGGGTGATAATGGGGGGGTAGTAGGGTGGTAAGTGAGGAACAGTATGATGGGTGATAATGGAGGGGTAGCAGGGTGGTAAGTGAGGAACAGTATGATGGGTGATAATGGAGGGGTAGCAGGGTGGTAAGTGAGGAACAGTATGATGGGTGATAATGGAGGGGTAGTAGGGTGGTAAGTGAGGAACAGTATGATGGGTGATAATGGAGGGGTAGCAGGGTGGTAAGTGAGGAACAGTATGATGGGTGATAATGGGGGGGTAGTAGGGTGGTAAGTGAGGAACAGTATGATGGGTGATAATGGAGGGGTAGCAGGGTGGTAAGTGAGGAACAGTATGATGGGTGATAATGGAGGGGTAGCAGGGTGGTAAGTGAGGAACAGTATGATGGGTGATAATGGAGGGGTAGCAGGGTGGTAAGTGAGGAACAGTATGACGGGTGATAATGGGGGGGTAGTAGGGGGGTAAGTTAGGAACAGTATGATGGGTGATAATGGAGGGGTAGCAGGGTGGTAAGTGAGGAACAGTATGGTGGGTGATAATGGAGGTGTAGCAGGGTGGTAACTGAGGAACAGTATGATGGGTGATAATGGGGGGTAGCAGGGTGGTAAGTGAGGAACAGTATGATGGGTGATAATGGAGGTGTAGCAGGGTGGTAAGTGAGGAACAGTATGATGGGTGATAATGGAAGGGTAGCAGGGTGATAAGTGAGGAACAGTATGATGATATGATGAGTGATAATGGAGGTGTAGCAGGGTGGTAAGTGAGGAACAGTATGATGGGTGATAATGGGGGTAGCAGGGTGGTAAGTGAGGAAGAGTATGATGGGTGATAATGGAGGGGTAGCAGGGGGGTAAGTGAGGAACAGTATCAGGGGTGACAATGGATGGGTAGCAGGGTGGTAAGTGAGGAACAGTATGATGGGTGATAATGGGGGGTAGCAGGGTGGTAAGTGAGGAACAGTATGATGGGTGATAATGGAGGGGTAGCAGGGTAGTAAGTGAGAAACAGTATGATGGGTGATAATGGAGGGGTAGTAGGGTGGTAAGTGAGGAACAGTATGATGGGTGATAATGGAGGGGTAGTAGGGTGGTAAGTGAGGAACAGTATGATGGGTGATAATGGTGGGGTAGTAGGGTGGTAAGTGAGGAACAGTATGATGGGTGATAATGGAGGGGTAGCAGGGTGGTAAGTGAGGAACAGTATGATGGGAGATAATGGAGGGGTAGCAGGGTGGTAAGTGAGGAACAGTATGATGGGTGATAATGGAGGGGTAGCAGGGTGGTAAGTGAGGAACAGTATGATGGGTGATATTGGGGGGGTAGTAGGGTGGTAAGTGAGGAACAGTATGATGGGTGATAATGGAGGGGTAGCAGGGTGGTAAGTGAGGAACAGTATGGTGGGTGATAATGGGGGGATAGTAGTGTGGTAACTGAGGAACAGTAAGATGGGTGATAATGGGGGGTAGCAGGGAGGTAAGTGAGGAACAGTATGATGGGTGATAATGGAGGTGTAGCAGGGTGGTAAGTGAGGAACAGTATGAAGGGTGATAATGGAAGGGTAGCAGGGTGATAAGTGAGGAACAGTATGATGAGTGATAATGGAGGTGTAGCAGGGGGGTAAGTGAAGAACAGTATGATGGGTGATAATGGGGGGTAGCAGGGTGGTAAGTGAGGAACAGTATGATGAGTGATAATGGAGGTGTAGCAGGGTGGTAAGTGAGGAACAGTATGATGGGTGATAATGGGGGGTAGCAGGGTGGTAAGTGAGGAACAGTATGATGGGTGATAATGGAGGGGTAGTAGGGTGGTAAGTGAGGAACAGTATGATGGGTGATAATGGAGGGGTAACAGGGGGGTAAGTTAGGAACAGTATGATGGGTGATAATGGAGGGGTAGTAGGGTGGTAAGCGAGGAACAGTATGATGGGTGATAATGGAGGGGTAGTAGGGTGGTATGAGAGGAACAGTATGATGGGTGATAATGGAGGGGTAGCAGGGTGGTAAGTGAGGAACAGTATGATGGGTGATAATGGCTGGGTAGCAGGGTGGTAAGTGAGGAACAGTATGATGGGTGATAATGGGGGGTAGCAGGGTGGTATGTGAGGAAGAGTATGATGGGTGATAATGGAGGGGTAGCAGGGGGGCAAGTGAGGAACAGTATGATGGGTGATAATGGGGGGGTAGCAGGGTGGTAAGTGAGGAACAGTATGATGGGTGATAATGGGGGGTAGCAGGGTGGTAAGTGAGGAACAGTATGATGGGTGATAATGGGGGGTAGCAGGGTAGTAAGTGAGGAACAGTATGATGGGTGATAATGGAGGGGTAGTAGGGTGGTAAGTGAGGAACAGTATGATGGGTGATAATGGAGGGGTAGCAAGGGGGTAAGTGAGGAACAGTATGATGGGTGATAATGGAGGGGTAGCAGGGTGGTAAGTGAGGAACAGTATGATGGGTGGTAATGGAAGGGTAGCAGAGTGGTAAGTGAGGAACAGTATGATGGGTGATAATGGAGGTGTATCAGGGTGGTAAGGGAGGAACAGTATGATGGGTGATAATGGGGGGTAGCAGTGTGGTAAGTGAGGAACAGTATGATGGGTTATAATGGAAGGGTAGCAGGGTGGTAAGTGAGGAACAGTATGATGGGTGATAATGGAAGGGCAGTAGGGTGGTAAGTGAGGAACAGTATGATGGGTGATAATGGGGGTTAGCAGGGTGGTAAGTGAGGAACAGTATGATGGGTGATAATGGGGGGTAGCAGGGTGGTAAGTGAGGAACAGTATGATGGGTGATAATGGAGGGGTAGCAGGGTGGTAAGTGAGGAACAGTATGGTGGGTGATAATGGAAGGGCAGTAGGGTGGTAAGTGAGGAACAGTATGATGGGTGATAATGGGGGGTAGCAGGGTGGTAAGTGAGGAACAGTATGATGGGTGATAATGGGGGGTAGCAGGGTGGTAAGTGAGGAAAAGTATGATGGGTGATAATGGAGAGGTAGCAGGGTGGTAAGTGAGGAACAGTATGATGGGTGATAATGGGGGGTAGCAGGGTGGTAAGTGAGGAACAGTTTGATGGGTGATAATGGGGGGTAGTAGGGTGGTAAGTGAGGAACAGTATGATGGGTGATAATGGAGAGGTAGCAGGGTGGTAACTGAGGAACAGTATGATGGGTGATAATGGAGGGGTAGTAGGGTGGTAAGTGAGGAACAGTATGATGGGTTATAATGGGGGGTAGCAGGGTGGTAAGTGAGGAACAGTATGATGGGTGATAATGGGGGTAGCAGGCTGGTAAGTGAGGAACAGTATGATGGGTGATAATGGAAGGGTAGCAGGGTGGTAAGTGAGGAACAGTATGATGGGTGATAATGGAGGGGTTTTAGGGTGGTAAGTGAGGATCAGTATGATGGGTGATAATGGAGGGGTAGCAGGGTGGTAAGTGAGAAACAGTATTATGGGTGATAATGGAGGGGTAGCAGGGTGGTAAGTGAGGAACAGTATGATGGGTGATAATGGAGAGGTAGCAGGGTGGTATGTGAGGAACAGTATGATGGGTGATAATGGAGGTGTAGCAGGGTGTTAAGTGAGGAAAAGTATTATGGGTGATAATGGAGGGGTAGAAGGGTGGTAAGTAAGGAACAGAATTATGGGTGATAATGGAGGGGAAGTAGGGTGGTAAGTGAGGAACAGTATTATGGGTGATAATGGAGGGGTAGCAGGCTGGTAACTGATGAACAGTATGATGGGTGATAATGGAGGGGTAGCAGGGTGGTAAGTGAGGAACAGTATGATGGGTGATAATGGAGGGGTAGCAGGGTGGTAAGTGAGGAACAGTATGATGGGTGATAATTGAGGGGTAGCAGGGTGGTAAGTGAGGAACAGTATGATGGGTGATAATGGAGGGGTAGCAGGGTGGTAAGTGAGGAACAGTATGATGGGTGATAATGGAGGTGTAGTAGAGTGGTAAGTGAGGAACAGTATGATGGGTGATAATGGGGGGTAGTAGGGTGGTAAGTGAGGAACAGTATGATGGGTGATAATGGGGGGTAGGTGGGTGGTAAGTGAGGAACAGTATGATGGGTGATAATGGAGGGGTAGCAGGGTGGTAAGTGAGGAACAGTATGATGGGTGATAATGGGTGGGTAGCTGGGTGGTAAGTGAGGAACAGTATGATGGGTGATAATGGAGGAGTAGCAGGGTGGTAAGTGAGGAACAGTATGAGGGGTGATAATGGAGGGGTAGCAGGGTGGTAAGTGACGAACAGTATGATGGGTGATAATGGAGGTGTAGCAGGGTGGTAAGTGAGGAACAGTATTATTGGTGATAATGGAGGGGTAGTAGGGTGGTAAGTGAGGAACAGTATGAGGGGTGATAATGGAGGGATAGTAGGGTGGTACGTGAGGAACAGTATGATGGGTGATAATGGAGGAGTAGCAGGGTGGTAAGTGAGTAACAGTATGATGGGTGATAATGGAGGGGTAGCAGGGTGGTAAGTGAGGAACAGTATGATGGTTGATAATGGAGGGGTAGTAGGGTGGTAAGTGAGGAACAGTATGATGGGTGATAATGGAGGAGTAGCAGGGTGGTAAGTGAGGAACAGTATGATGGGTGATAATGGAGGGGTAGCAGGGTGGTAAGTGAGGAACAGTATGATGGTTGATAATGGAGGGGTAGTAGGGTGGTAAGTGAGGAACATTATGATGGGTGATAATGGAGGTGTAGCAGGGGGATAAGTGAAGAACAGTATGATGGGTGATAATGGGGGTTAGCAGGGTGGTAAGTGAGGAACAGTATGATGAGTGATAATGGAGGTGTAGCAGGGTGGTAAGTGAGGAACAGTATGATGGGTGATAATAGGGGGTAGCAGGGTGGTAAGTGAGGAACAGTATGATGGGTGATAATGGAGGGGTAGTAGGGTGGTAAGTGAGGAACAGTATGATGGGTGATAATGGAGGGGTAGCAGGGGGGTAAGTTAGGAACAGTATGATGGGTGATAATGGAGGGGTAGTAGGGTGGTAAGTGAGGAACAGTATGATGGGTGATAATGGAGGGGTAGTAGGGTGGTATGAGAGGAACAGTATGATGGGTGATAATGGAGGGGTAGCAGGGTGGTAAGTGAGGAACAGTATGATGGGTGATAATGGAGGGTAGCAGGGTGGTAAGTGAGGAACAGTATGATGGGTGATAATTGAGGGGTAGCAGCGTGGTAAGTGAGGAACAGTATGATGGGTGATAATGGGGGGGTAGTAGGGTGGTAAGTGAGGAACAGTATGATGGGTGATAATGGAGGGGTAGCAGGGTGGTAAGTGAGGAACAGTATGGTGGGTGATAATGGAGGTGTAGCAGGGTGGTAACTGAGGAACAGTATGATGGGTGATAATGGGGGGTAGCAGGGTGGTAAGTGAGGAACAGTATGATGGGTGATAATGGAGGTGTAGCAGGGTGGTAAGTGAGGAACAGTATGATGGGTGATAATGGAAGGGTAGCAGGGTGATAAGTGAGGAACATTATGATGATATGATGAGTGATAATGGAGGTGTAGCAGGGTGGTAAGTGAGGAACAGTATGATGGGTGATAATGGGGGTAGCAGGGTGGTAAGTGAGGAAGAGTATGATGGGTGATAATGGAGGGGTAGCAGGGGGGTAAGTGAGGAACAGTATGATGGGTGACAATGGATGGGTAGCAGGGTGGTAAGTGAGGAACAGTATGATGGGTGATAAAGGGGGGTAGCAGGGTGGTAAGTGAGGAACAGTATGATGGGTGATAATGGAGGGGTAGCAGGGTAGTAAGTGAGAAACAGTATGATGGGTGATAATGGAGGGGTAGTAGGGTGGTAAGTGAGGAACAGTATGATGGGTGATAATGGAGGGGTAGCAGGGGGGTAAGTGAGGAACAGTATGATGGGTGATAATGGAGGGGTAGTAGGGTGGTAAGTGAGGAACAGTATGATGGGTGATAATGGTGGGGTAGTAGGGTGGTAAGTGAGTTACAGTATGATGGGTGATAATGGAGGGGTAGCAGGGTGGTAAGTGAGGAACAGTATGATGGGAGATAATGGAGGGGTAGCAGGGTGGTAAGTGAGGAACAGTATGATGGGTGATAATGGAGGGGTAGCAGGGTGGTAAGTGAGGAACAGTATGATGGGTGATATTGGGGGGGTAGTAGGGTGGTAAGTGAGGAACAGTATGATGGGTGATAATGGAGGGGTAGCAGGGTGGTAAGTGAGGAACAGTATGGTGGGTGATAATGTGGGGATAGTAGGGTGGTAACTGAGGAACAGTAAGATGGGTGATAATGGGGGGTAGCAGGGAGGTAAGTGAGGAACAGTATGATGGGTGATAATGGAGGTGTAGCAGGGTGGTAAGTGAGGAACAGTATGAAGGGTGATAATGGAAGGGTAGCAGGGTGGTAAGTGAGGAAGAGTATGATGGGTGATAATGGAGGGGTAGCAGGGGGGTAAGTGAAGAACAGTATGATGGGTGATAATGGGGGGTAGCAGGGTGGTAAGTGAGGAACAGTATGATGAGTGATAATGGAGGTGTAGCAGGGTGGTAAGTGAGGAACAGTATGATGGGTGATAATGGGGGGTAGCAGGGTGGTAAGTGAGGAACAGTATGATGGGTGATAATGGAGGGGTAGTAGGGTGGTAAGTGAGGAACAGTATGATGGGTGATAATGGAGGGGTAGCAGGGGGGTAAGTGAGGAACAGTATGATGGGTGATAATGGAGGGGTAGTAGGGTGGTAAGTGAGGAACAGTATGATGGGTGATAATGGAGGGGTAGTAGGGTGGTATGAGAGGAACAGTATGATGGGTGATAATGGAGGGGTAGCAGGGTGGTAAGTGAGGAACAGTATGATGGGTGATAATGGAGGGGTAGCAGGGTGGTAAGTGAGGAACAGTATGATGGGTGATAATGGAGGGGTAGCAGGGTGGTAAGTGAGGAACAGTATGATGGGTGATAATGGGGGGGTAGTAGGGTGGTAAGTGAGGAACAGTATGATGGGTGATAATGGAGGGGTAGCAGGGTGGTAAGTGAGGAACAGTATGGTGGGTGATAATGGGGGGATAGTAGGGTGGTAACTGAGGAACAGTATGATGGGTGATAATGGGGTGTAGCAGGGTGGTAAGTGAGGAACAGTATGATGGGTGATAATGGAGGTGTAGCAGGGTGGTAAGTGAGGAACAGCATGATGGGTGATAATGGAAGGGTAGCAGGGTGATAAGTGAGGAACAGTATGATGAGTGATAATGGAGGTGTAGCAGGGGGGTAAGTGAGGAACAGTATGATGGGTGATAATGGGGGGTAGCAGGGTGGTATGTGAGGAACAGTATGATGGTTGATAATGGAGGGGTAGTAGGGTGGTAAGTGAGGAACAGTATGATGGGTGATAATGGAGGAGTAGCAGGGTGGTAAGTGTGTAACAGTATGATGGGTGATAATGGAGGTGTAGCAGGGTGGTATGTGAGGACGAGTATGATGGGTGATAATGGAGGGGTAGCAGGGGGGTAAGTGAGGAACAGTATGATGGGTGATTATTGGGGGGTAGCAGGGTGGTAAGTGAGGAACAGTATGATGGGTGATAATGGGGGGTAGCAGGGTGGTAAGTGAGGAACAGTATGATGGGTGATAATGGGGGGTAGCAGGGTAGTAAGTGAGGAACAGTATGATGGGTGATAATGGAAGGGTAGTAGGGTGGTAAGTGAGGAACAGTATGATGGGTGATAATGGAGGGGTAGCAGGGGGGTAAGTGAGAAACAGTATGATGGGTGATAATGGAGGGGTAGCAGGGTGGTAAGTGAGGAACAGTATGATGGGTGGTAATGGAAGGGTAGCAGGGTGGTAAGTGAGGAACAGTATGATGGGTGATAATGGACGTGTATCAGGGTGGTAAGGGAGGAACAGTATGATGGGTGATAATGGGGGGTAGCAGGGTGGTAAGTGAGGAACAGTATGATGGGTTATAATGGAAGGGTAGCAGGGTGGTAAGTGAGGAACAGTATGATGGGTGATAATGGAAGGGCAGTAGGGTGGTAAGTGAGGAACAGTATGATGGGTGATAATGGGGGTTAGCAGGGTGGTAAGTGAGGAACAGTATGATGGGTGATAATGGGGGGTAGCAGGGTGGTAAGTGAGGAACAGTATGATGGGTGATAATGGAGGGGTAGCAGGGTGGTAAGTGAGGAACAGTATGATGGGTGATAATGGAAGGGCAGTAGGGTGGTAAGTGAGGAACAGTATGATGGGTGATAATGGAGGGGTAGCAGGGTGGTAAGTGAGAAACAGTATTATGGGTGATAATGGAGGGGTAGCAGGGTGGTAAGTGAGGAACAGTATGATGGGTGATAATGGAGAGGTAGCAGGGTGGTATGTGAGGAACAGTATGATGGGTGATAATGGAGGTGTAGCAGGGTGTTAAGTGAGGAACAGTATGATGGGTGATAATGGAGGGGTTGAAGGGTGGTAAGTGAGGAACAGAATTATGGGTGATAATGGAGGGGAAGTAGGGTGGTAAGTGAGGAACAGTATCATGGGTGATAATGGAGGGGTAGCAGGGTGGTAACTGATGAACAGTATGATGGGTGATAATGGAGGGGTAGCAGGGTGGTAAGTGAGAAACAGTATTATGGGTGATAATGGAGGGGTAGCAGGGTGGTAAGTGAGGAACAGTATGATGGGTGATAATGGAGAGGTAGCAGGGTGGTATGTGAGGAACAGTATGATGGGTGATAATGGAGGTGTAGCAGGGTGTTAAGTGAGGAACAGTATGATGGGTGATAATGGAGGGGTTGAAGGGTGGTAAGTGAGGAACAGAATTATGGGTGATAATGGAGGGGAAGTAGGGTGGTAAGTGAGGAACAGTATCATGGGTGATAATGGAGGGGTAGCAGGGTGGTAACTGATGAACAGTATGATGGGTGATAATGGAGGGGTAGCAGGGTGGTAAGTGAGGAACAGTATGATGGGTGATAATGGAGGGGTAGCAGGGTGGTAAGTGAGGAACAGTATGATGGGTGATAATGGAGGGGTAGCAGGGTGGTAAGTGAGGAACAGTATGATGGGTGATAATTGAGGGGTAGCAGGGTGGTAAGTGAGGAACAGTATGATGGGTGATAATGGAGGGGTAGCAGGGTGGTAAGTGAGGAACAGTATGATGGGTGATAATTGAGGGGTAGCAGGGTGGTAAGTGAGGAACAGTATGATGGGTGATAATGGAGGGGTAGCAGGGGGGTAAGTGAAGAACAGTATGATGGGTGATAATGGGGGGTAGCAGGGTGGTAAGTGAGGAACAGTATGATGAGTGATAATGGAGGTGTAGTAGAGTGGTAAGTGAGGAACAGTATGAGGGGTGATAATAGAGGGATAGTAGGGTGGTACGTGAGGAACAGTATGATGGGTGATAATGGAGGAGTAGCAGGGTGGTAAGTGAGTAACAGTATGATGGGTGATAATGGAGGTGTAGCAGGGTGGTAAGTGAGGAACAGTATGATGGGTGATAATGGAGGGGTAGCAGGGTGGTATGTGTGGAACAGTATGATGGTTGATAATGGAGGGGTAGTAGGGTGGTAAGTGAGGAACAGTATGATGGGTGATAATGGAGGAGTAGCAGGGTGGTAAGTGAGGAACAGTATGATGGGTGATAATGGAGGGGTAGCAGGGTTGTAAGTGAGGAACAGTATGATGGTTGATAATGGAGGGGTAGTAGGGTGGTAAGTGATGAACATTATGATGGGTGATAATGGAGGGGTAGCAGGGGGGTAAGTGAAGAACAGTATGATGGGTGATAATGGGGGGTAGCAGGGTGGTAAGTGAGGAACAGTATGATGAGTGATAATGGAGGTGTAGCAGGGTGGTAAGTGAGGAACAGTATGATGGGGGATAATGGGGGGTAGCAGGGTGGTAAGTGAGGAACAGTATGATGGGTGATAATGGAGGGGTAGTAGGGTGGTAAGTGAGGAACAGTATGATGGGTGATAATGGAGGGGTAGCAGGGGGGTAAGTTAGGAACAGTATGATGGGTGATAATGGAGGGGTAGTAGGGTGGTAAGTGAGTAACAGTATGATGGGTGATAATGGAGGGGTAGTAGGGTGGTATGAGAGGAACAGTATGATGGGTGATAATGGAGGGGTAGCAGGGTGGTAAGTGAGGAACAGTATGATGGGTGATAATGGAGGGTAGCAGGGTGGTAAGTGAGGAACAGTATGATGGGTGATAATTGAGGGGTAACAGCGTGGTAAGTGAGGAACAGTATGATGGGTGATAATGGGGGGGTAGTAGGGTGGTAAGTGAGGAACAGTATGATGGGTGATAATGGAGGGGTAGCAGGGTGGTAAGTGAGGAACAGTATGGTGGGTGATAATGGAGGTGTAGCAGGGTGGTAACTGAGGAACAGTATGATGGGTGATAATGGAGGTGTAGCAGGGTGGTAAGTGAGGAACAGTATGAAGGGTGATAATGGAAGGGTAGCAGGGTGATAAGTGAGGAACATTATGATGATATGATGAGTGATAATGGAGGTGTAGCAGGGTGGTAAGTGAGGAACAGTATGATGGGTGATAATGGGGGTAGCAGGGTGGTAAGTGAGGAAGAGTATGATGGGTGATAATGGAGGGGTAGCAGGGGGGTAAGTGAGGAACAGTATGATGGGTGACAATGGATGGGTAGCAGGGTGGTAAGTGAGGAACAGTATGATGGGTGATAATGGGGTTAGCAGGGTGGAAAGTGAGGAACAGTATGATGGGTGATAATGGAGGGGTAGCAGGGTAGTAAGTGAGAAACAGTATGATGGGTGATAATGGAGGGGTTGAAGGGTGGTAAGTGAGGAACAGAATTATGGGTGATAATGGAGGGGAAGTAGGGTGGTAAGTGAGGAACAGTATCATGGGTGATAATGGAGGGGTAGCAGGGTGGTAACTGATGAACAGTATGATGGGTGATAATGGAGGGGTAGCAGGGTGGTAAGTGAGGAACAGTATGATGGGTGATAATGGAGGGGTAGCAGGGTGGTAAGTGAGGAACAGTATGATGGGTGATAATGGAGGGGTAGCAGGGTGGTAAGTGAGGAACAGTATGATGGGTGATAATTGAGGGGTAGCAGGGTGGTAAGTGAGGAACAGTATGATGGGTGATAATGGAGGGGTAGCAGGGTGGTAAGTGAGGAACAGTATGATGGGTGATAATTGAGGGGTAGCAGGGTGGTAAGTGAGGAACAGTATGATGGGTGATAATGGAGGGGTAGCAGGGGGGTAAGTGAAGAACAGTATGATGGGTGATAATGGGGGGTAGCAGGGTGGTAAGTGAGGAACAGTATGATGAGTGATAATGGAGGTGTAGTAGAGTGGTAAGTGAGGAACAGTATGAGGGGTGATAATAGAGGGATAGTAGGGTGGTACGTGAGGAACAGTATGATGGGTGATAATGGAGGAGTAGCAGGGTGGTAAGTGAGTAACAGTATGATGGGTGATAATGGAGGTGTAGCAGGGTGGTAAGTGAGGAACAGTATGATGGGTGATAATGGAGGGGTAGCAGGGTGGTATGTGTGGAACAGTATGATGGTTGATAATGGAGGGGTAGTAGGGTGGTAAGTGAGGAACAGTATGATGGGTGATAATGGAGGAGTAGCAGGGTGGTAAGTGAGGAACAGTATGATGGGTGATAATGGAGGGGTAGCAGGGTTGTAAGTGAGGAACAGTATGATGGTTGATAATGGAGGGGTAGTAGGGTGGTAAGTGAGGAACATTATGATGGGTGATAATGGAGGGGTAGCAGGGGGGTAAGTGAAGAACAGTATGATGGGTAATAATGGGGGGTAGCAGGGTGGTAAGTGAGGAACAGTATGATGAGTGATAATGGAGGTGTAGCAGGGTGGTAAGTGAGGAACAGTATGATGGGGGATAATGGGGGGTAGCAGGGTGGTAAGTGAGGAACAGTATGATGGGTGATAATGGAGGGGTAGTAGGGTGGTAAGTGAGGAACAGTATGATGGGTGATAATGGAGGGGTAGCAGGGGGGTAAGTTAGGAACAGTATGATGGGTGATAATGGAGGGGTAGTAGGGTGGTAAGTGAGTAACAGTATGGTGGGTGATAATGGAGGGGTAGTAGGGTGGTATGAGAGGAACAGTATGATGGGTGATAATGGAGGGGTAGCAGGGTGGTAAGTGAGGAACAGTATGATGGGTGATAATGGAGGGTAGCAGGGTGGTAAGTGAGGAACAGTATGATGGGTGATAATTGAGGGGTAACAGCGTGGTAAGTGAGGAACAGTATGATGGGTGATAATGGGGGGGTAGTAGGGTGGTAAGTGAGGAACAGTATGATGGGTGATAATGGAGGGGTAGCAGGGTGGTAAGTGAGGAACAGTATGGTGGGTGATAATGGAGGTGTAGCAGGGTGGTAACTGAGGAACAGTATGATGGGTGATAATGGAGGTGTAGCAGGGTGGTAAGTGAGGAACAGTATGAAGGGTGATAATGGAAGGGTAGCAGGGTGATAAGTGAGGAACATTATGATGATATGATGAGTGATAATGGAGGTGTAGCAGGGTGGTAAGTGAGGAACAGTATGATGGGTGATAATGGGGGTAGCAGGGTGGTAAGTGAGGAAGAGTATGATGGGTGATAATGGAGGGGTAGCAGGGGGGTAAGTGAGGAACAGTATGATGGGTGACAATGGATGGGTAGCAGGGTGGTAAGTGAGGAACAGTATGATGGGTGATAATGGGGTTAGCAGGGTGGAAAGTGAGGAACAGTATGATGGGTGATAATGGAGGGGTAGCAGGGTAGTAAGTGAGAAACAGTATGATGGGTGATAATGGAGGGGTAGTAGTGTGGGAAGTGAGGAACAGTATGATGGGTGATAATGGAGGGGTAGCAGGGGGGTAAGTGAGGAACAGTATGATGGGTGATAATGGAGGGGTAGTAGGGTGGTAAGTGAGGAACAGTATGATGGGTGATAATGGTGGGGTAGTAGGGTGGTAAGTGAGGAACAGTATGATGGGTGATAATGGAGGGGTAGCAGGGTGGTAAGTGAGGAACATTATGATGGGAGATAATGGAGGGGTAGCAGGGTGGTAAGTGAGGAACAGTATGATGAGTGATAATGGAGGGGTAGCAGGGTGGTAAGTGAGGAACAGTATGATGGGTGATATTGGGGGGGAAGTAGGGTGGTAAGTGAGGAACAGTATGATGGGTGATAATGGAGGGGTAGCAGGGTGGTAAGTGAGGAACAGTATGGTGGGTGATAATGGGGGGATAGTAGGGTGGTAACTGAGGAACAGTAAGATGGGTGATAATGGGGGGTAGCAGGGAGGTAAGTGAGGAACAGTATGATGGGTGATAATGGAGGTGTAGCATGGTGGTAAGTGAGGAACAGTATGAAGGGTGATAATGGAAGGGTAGCAGGGTGATAAGTGAGGAACAGTATGACGAGTGATAATGGAGGTGTAGCAGGGTGGTAAGTGAGGAACAGTATGATGGGTGATAATGGAAGGGTAGCAGGGTGATAAGTGAGGAACAGTATGATGAGTGATAATGGAGGTGTAGCAGGGTGGTAAGTGAGGAACAGTATGATGGGTGATAATGGGGGGTAGCAGGGTGGTAAGTGAGGAAGAGTATGATGGGTGATAATGGAGTTGTAGCAGGGGGGTAAGTGGAGAACAGTATGATGGGTGATAATGGGGGGTAGCAGGGTGGTAAGTGAGGAACAGTATGATGAGTGATAATGGAGGTGTAGCAGGGTGGTAAGTGAGGAACAGTATGATGGGTGATAATGGGGGGTAGCAGGGTGATAAGTGAGGAACAGTATGATGGGTGATAATGGAGGGGTAGTAGGGTGGTAAGTGAGGAACAGTATGATGGGTGATAATGGAGGGGTAGCAGGGGGGTAAGTTAGGAACAGTATGATGGGTGATAATGGAGGGGTAGTAGGGTGGTAAGTGAGGAACAGTATGATGGGTGATAATGGAGGGGTAGTAGGGTGGTATGAGAGGAACAGTATGATGGGTGATAATGGAGGGGTAGCAGGGTGGTAAGTGAGGAACAGTATGATGGGTGATAATGGAGGGGTAGCAGGGTGGTAAGTGAGGAACAGTATGATGGGTGATAATGGAGGGGTAGCAGGGTGGTAAGTGAGGAACAGTATGATGGGTGATAATGGGGGGGTAGTAGGGTGGTAAGTGAGGAACAGTATGATGGGTGATAATGGAGGGGTAGTAGGGTGGTAAGTGAGGAACAGTATGATGGGTGATAATGGAGGGGTAGCAGGGTGGTAAGTGAGGAACAGTATGATGGGTGATAATGGAGGGGTAGCAGGGTGGTAAGTGAAGAACAGTATGATGGGTGATAATGGGTGGGTAGCTGGGTGGTAAGTGAGGAACAGTATGGTGGGTGATAACGGAGAGGTAGCAGGGTGGTAAGTGAGGAACAGTATGAGGGGTGATAATGGAGGGGTAGCAGGGTGGTAAGTGACGAACAGTATGATGGGTGATAATGGAGGTGTAGCAGGGTGGTAAGTGAGGAACAGTATTATTGGTGATAATGGAGGGGTAGTAGGGTGGTAAGTGAGGAACAGTATGAGGGGTGATAATGGAGGGATAGTAGGGTGGTACGTGAGGAACAGTATGATGGGTGATAATGGAGGAGTAGCAGGGTGGTAAGTGAGTAACAGTATGATGGGTGATAATGGAGGTGTAGCAGGGTGGTAAGTGAGGAACAGTATGATGGGTGATAATGGAGGGGTAGCAGGGTGGTATGTGAGGAACAGTATGATGGTTGATAATGGAGGGGTAGTAGGGTGGTAAGTGAGGAACAGTATGATGGGTGATAATGGAGGAGTAGCAGGGTGGTAAGTGAGTAACAGTATGATGGGTGATAATGGAGGTGTTGCAGGGTGGTAAGTGAGGAACAGTATGATGGGTGATAATGGAGGGGTAGCAGGGTGGTAAGTGAGGAACAGTATGATGGGTGAAAATGGAGGGGTAGCAGGGTGGTAAGTGAGGAACAGTATGATGGTTGATAATGGAGGGGTAGTAGGGTGGTAAGTGAGGAACAGTATGATGGGTGATAATGGAGGAGTAGCAGGGTGGTAAGTGAGGAACAGTATGATGGGTGATAATGGAGGGGTAGCAGGGTGGTAAGTGAGGAACAGTATGATGGTTGATAATGGAGGGGTAGTAGGGTGGTAAGTGAGGAACATTATGATGGGTGATAATGGAGGGGTAGCAGGGGGGTAAGTGAAGAACAGTATGATGGGTGATAATGGGGGTTAGCAGGGTGGTAAGTGAGGAACAGTATGATGAGTGATAATGGAGGTGTAGCAGGGTGGTAAGTGAGGAACAGTATGATGGGTGATAATAGGGGGTAGCAGGGTGGTAAGTGAGGAACAGTATGATGGGTGATAATGGAGGGGTAGTAGGGTGGTAAGTGAGGAACAGTATGATGGGTGATAATGGAGGGGTAGCAGGGGGGTAAGTTAGGAACAGTATGATGGGTGATAATGGAGGGGTAGTAGGGTGGTAAGTGAGGAACAGTATGATGGGTGATAATGGAGGGGTAGTAGGGTGGTATGAGAGGAACAGTATGATGGGTGATAATGGAGGGGTAGCAGGGTGGTAAGTGAGGAACAGTATGATGGGTGATAATGGGGGGTAGCAGGGTGGTAAGTGAGGAACAGTATGATGGGTGATAATTGAGGGGTAGCAGCGTGGTAAGTGAGGAACAGTATGATGGGTGATAATGGGGGGGTAGTAGGGTGGTAAGTGAGGAACAGTATGATGGGTGATAATGGAGGGGTAGCAGGGTGGTAAGTGAGGAACAGTATGGTGGGTGATAATGGAGGTGTAGCAGGGTGGTAACTGAGGAACAGTATGATGGGTGATAATGGGGGGTAGCAGGGTGGTAAGTGAGGAACAGTATGATGGGTGATAATGGAGGTGTAGCAGGGTGGTAAGTGAGGAACAGTATGATGGGTGATAATGGAAGGGTAGCAGGGTGATAAGTGAGGAACATTATGATGAAATGATGAGTGATAATGGAGGTGTAGCAGTGTGGTAAGTGAGGAACAGTATGATGGGTGACAATGGGGGTAGCAGGGTGGTAAGTGAGGAAGAGTATGATGGGTGATAATGGAGGGGTAGCAGGGGGGTAAGTGAGGAACAGTATGATGGGTGACAATGGATGGGTAGCAGGGTGGTAAGTGAGGAACAGTATGATGGGTGATAATGGGGGGTAGCAGGGTGGTAAGTGAGGAACAGTATGATGGGTGATAATGGAGGGGTAGCAGGGTAGTAAGTGAGAAACAGTATGATGGGTGATAATGGAGGGGTAGTAGGGTGGTAAGTGAGGAACAGTATGATGGGTGATAATGGAGGGGTAGCAGGGGGGTAAGTGAGGAACAGTATGATGGGTGATAATGGAGGGGTAGTAGGGTGGTAAGTGAGGAACAGTATGATGGGTGATAATGGTGGGGTAGTAGGGTGGTAAGTGAGGAACAGTATGATGGGTGATAATGGAGGGGTAGCAGGGTGGTAAGTGAGGAACAGTATGATGGGAGATAATGGAGGGGTAGCAGGGTGGTATGGGAGGAACAGTATGATGGGTGATAATGGAGGGGTAGCAGGGTGGTAAGTGAGGAACAGTATGATGGGTGATATTGGGGGGGTAGCAGGGTGGTAAGTGAGGAACAGTATGGTGGGTGATAATGTGGGGATAGTAGGGTGGTAACTGAGGAACAGTAAGATGGGTGATAATGGGGGGTAGCAGGGAGGTAAGTGAGGAACAGTATGATGGGTGATAATGGAGGTGTAGCAGGGTGGTAAGTGAGGAACAGTATGAACGGTGATAATGGAAGGGTAGCAGGGTGATAAGTGAGGAACAGTATGATGAGTGATAATGGAGGTGTAGCAGGGTGGTAAGTGAGGAACAGTATGATGGGTGATAATGGAAGGGTAGCAGGGTGATAAGTGAGGAACAGTATGATGAGTGATAATGGAGGTGTAGCAGGGTGGTAAGTGAGGAACAGTATGATGGGTGATAATGGGGGGTAGCAGGGTGGTAAGTGAGGAAGAGTATGATGGGTGATAATGGAGGGGTAGCAGGGGGGTAAGTGAAGAACAGTATGATGGGTGATAATGGGGGGTAGCAGGGTGGTAAGTGAGGAACAGTATGATGAGTGATAATGGAGGTATAGCAGGGTGGTAAGTGAGGAACAGTATGATGGGTGATAATGGGGGGTAGCAGGGTGGTAAGTGAGGAACAGTATGATGGGTGATAATGGAGGGGTAGTAGGGTGGTAAGTGAGGAACAGTATGATGGGTGATAATGGAGGGGTGGCAGGGGGGTAAGTTAGGAACAGTATGATGGGTGATAATGGAGGGGTAGTAGGGTGGTAAGTGAGGAACAGTATGATGGGTGATAATGGAGGGGTAGTAGGGTGGTATGAGAGGAACAGTATGATGGGTGATAATGGAGGGGTAGCAGGGTGGTAAGTGAGGAACAGTATGATGGGTGATAATGGAGGGGTAGCAGGGTGGTAATTGAGGAACAGTATGATGGGTGATAATGGAGGGGTAGCAGGGTGGTAAGTGAGGAACAGTATGATGGGTGATAATGGGGGGGTAGTAGGGTGGTAAGTGAGGAACAGTATGATGGGTGATAATGGAGGGGTAGCAGGGTGGTAAGTGAGGAACAGTATGGTGGGTGATAATGGGGGGATAGTAGGGTGGTAACTGAGGAACAGTATGATGGGTGATAATTGGGGGTAGCAGGGTGGTAAGTGAGGAACAGTATGATGGGTGATAATGGAGGTGTAGCAGGGTGGTAAGTGAGGAACAGTATGATGGGTGATAATGGAAGGGTAGCAGGGTGATAAGTGAGGAACAGTATGATGAGTGATAATGGAGGTGTAGCAGGGGGGTAAGTGAGGAACAGTATGATGGGTGATAATGGGGGGTAGCAGGGTGGTATGTGAGGACGAGTATGATGGGTGATAATGGAGGGGTAGCAGGGTGGTAAGTGAGGAACAGTATGATGGGTGATAATGGAGGGTAGCAGGGTGGTAAGTGAGGAACAGTATGATGGGTGATAATTGAGGGGTAACAGCGTGGTAAGTGAGGAACAGTATGATGGGTGATAATGGGGGGGTAGTAGGGTGGTAAGTGAGGAACAGTATGATGGGTGATTATGGAGGGGTAGCAGGGTGGTAAGTGAGGAACAGTATGGTGGGTGATAATGGAGGTGTAGCAGGGTGGTAACTGAGGAACAGTATGATGGGTGATAATGGAGGTGTAGCAGGGTGGTAAGTGAGGAACAGTATGAAGGGTGATAATGGAAGGGTAGCAGGGTGATAAGTGGGGAACATTATGATGATATGATGAGTGATAATGGAGGTGTAGCAGGGTGGTAAGTGAGGAACAGTATGATGGGTGATAATGGGGGTAGCAGGGTGGTAAGTGAGGAACAGTATGATGGGTGATAATGGAGGGGTAGCAGGGTGGTAAGTGAGGAACAGTATGGTGGGTGATAATGGAGGTGTAGCAGGGTGGTAACTGAGGAACAGTATGATGGGTGATAATGGAGGTGTAGCAGGGTGGTAAGTGAGGAACAGTATGAAGGGTGATAATGGAAGGGTAGCAGGGTGATAAGTGGGGAACATTATGATGATATGATGAGTGATAATGGAGGTGTAGCAGGGTGGTAAGTGAGGAACAGTATGATGGGTGATAATGGGGGTAGCAGGGTGGTAAGTGAGGAAGAGTATGATGGGTGATAATGGAGGGGTAGCAGGGGGGTAAGTGAGGAACAGTATGATGGGTGACAATGGATGGGTAGCAGGGTGGTAAGTGAGGAACAGTATGATGGGTGATAATGGGGTTAGCAGGGTGGTAAGTGAGGAACAGTATGATGGGTGATAATGGAGGGGTAGCAGGGTAGTAAGTGAGAAACAGTATGATGGGTGATAATGGAGGGGTAGTAGTGTGGGAAGTGAGGAACAGTATGATGGGTGATAATGGAGGGGTAGCAGGGGGGTAAGTGAGGAACAGTATGATGGGTGATAATGGAGGGGTAGTAGGGTGGTAAGTGAGTAACAGTATGATGGGTGATAATGGTGGGGTAGTAGGGTGGTAAGTGAGGAACAGTATGATGGGTGATAATGGGGGGTAGCAGGGTGGTAAGTGAGGAACAGTATGATGAGTGATAATGGAGGTGTAGCAGGGTGGTAAGTGAGGAACAGTATGATGGGTGATAATGGGGGGTAGCAGGGTGATAAGTGAGAAACAGTATGATGGGTGATAATGGAGGGGTAGTAGGGTGGTAAGTGAGGAACAGTATGATGGGTGATAATGGAGGGGTAGCAGGGGGGTAAGTTAGGAACAGTATGATGGGTGATAATGGAGGGGTAGTAGGGTGGTAAGTGAGGAACAGTATGATGGGTGATAATGGAGGGGTAGTAGGGTGGTATGAGAGGAACAGTATGATGGGTGATAATGGAGGGGTAGCAGGGTGGTAAGTGAGGAACAGTATGATGGGTGATAATGGAGGGGTAGCAGGGTGGTAAGTGAGGAACAGTATGATGGGTGATAATGGAGGGGTAGCAGGGTGGTAAGTGAGGAACAGTATGATGGGTGATAATGGGGGGGTAGTAGGGTGGTAAGTGAGGAACAGTATGATGGGTGATAATGGAGGGGTAGTAGGGTGGTAAGTGAGGAACAGTATGATGGGTGATAATGGAGGGGTAGCAGGGTGGTAAGTGAGGAACAGTATGATGGGTGATAATGGAGGGGTAGCAGGGTGGTAAGTGAAGAACAGTATGATGGGTGATAATGGGTGGGTAGCTGGGTGGTAAGTGAGGAACAGTATGGTGGGTGATAACGGAGAGGTAGCAGGGTGGTAAGTGAGGAACAGTATGATGGGTGATAATGGGGGGTAGCAGGGTGATAAGTGAGGAACAGTATGATGGGTGATAATGGAGGGGTAGTAGGGTGGTAAGTGAGGAACAGTATGATGGGTGATAATGGAGGGGTAGCAGGGGGGTAAGTTAGGAACAGTATAATGGGTGATAATGGAGGGGTAGTAGGGTGGTAAGTGAGGAACAGTATGATGGGTGATAATGGAGGGGTAGTAGGGTGGTATGAGAGGAACAGTATGATGGGTGATAATGGAGGGGTAGCAGGGTGGTAAGTGAGGAACAGTATGATGGGTGATAATGGAGGGGGTAGCAGGGTGGTAAGTGAGGAACAGTATGATGGGTGATAATGGAGGGGTAGCAGGGTGGTAAGTGAGGAACAGTATGATGGGTGATAATGGGGGGGTAGTAGGGTGGTAAGTGAGGAACAGTATGATGGGTGATAATGGAGGGGTAGTAGGGTGGTAAGTGAGGAACAGTATGATGGGTGATAATGGAGGGGTAGCAGGGTGGTAAGTGAGGAACAGTATGATGGGTGATAATGGAGGGGTAGCAGGGTGGTAAGTGAAGAACAGTATGATGGGTGATAATGGGTGGGTAGCTGGGTGGTAAGTGAGGAACAGTATGGTGGGTGATAACGGAGAGGTAGCAGGGTGGTAAGTGAGGAACAGTATGAGGGGTGATAATGGAGGGGTAGCAGGGTGGTAAGTGACGAACAGTATGATGGGTGATAATGGAGGTGTAGCAGGGTGGTAAGTGAGGAACAGTATTATTGGTGATAATGGAGGGGTAGTAGGGTGGTAAGTGAGGAACAGTATGAGGGGTGATAATGGAGGGATAGTAGGGTGGTACGTGAGGAACAGTATGATGGGTGATAATGGAGGAGTAGCAGGGTGGTAAGTGAGTAACAGTATGATGGGTGATAATGGAGGTGTAGCAGGGTGGTAAGTGAGGAACAGTATGATGGGTGATAATGGAGGGGTAGCAGGGTGGTATGTGAGGAACAGTATGATGGGTGATAATGGAGGGGTAGCAGGGTGGTAAGTGAAGAACAGTATGATGGGTGATAATGGGTGGGTAGCTGGGTGGTAAGTGAGGAACAGTATGGTGGGTGATAACGGAGAGGTAGCAGGGTGGTAAGTGAGGAACAGTATGATGGGTGATAATGGGGGGTAGCAGGGTGACAAGTGAGGAACAGTATGATGGGTGATAATGGAGGGGTAGTAGGGTGGTAAGTGAGGAACAGTATGATGGGTGATAATGGAGGGGTAGCAGGGGGGTAAGTTAGGAACAGTATGATGGGTGATAATGGAGGGGTAGTAGGGTGGTAAGTGAGGAACAGTATGATGGGTGATAATGGAGGGGTAGTAGGGTGGTATGAGAGGAACAGTATGATGGGTGATAATGGAGGGGTAGCAGGGTGGTAAGTGAGGAACAGTATGATGGGTGATAATGGAGGGGTAGCAGGGTGGTAAGTGAGGAACAGTATGATGGGTGATAATGGAGGGGTAGCAGGGTGGTAAGTGAGGAACAGTATGATGGGTGATAATGGGGGGGTAGTAGGGTGGTAAGTGAGGAACAGTATGATGGGTGATAATGGAGGGGTAGTAGGGTGGTAAGTGAGGAACAGTATGATGGGTGATAATGGAGGGGTAGCAGGGTGGTAAGTGAGGAACAGTATGATGGGTGATAATGGAGGGGTAGCAGGGTGGTAAGTGAAGAACAGTATGATGGGTGATAATGGGTGGGTAGCTGGGTGGTAAGTGAGGAACAGTATGGTGGGTGATAACGGAGAGGTAGCAGGGTGGTAAGTGAGGAACAGTATGAGGGGTGATAATGGAGGGGTAGCAGGGTGGTAAGTGACGAACAGTATGATGGGTGATAATGGAGGTGTAGCAGGATGGTAAGTGAGGAACAGTATTATTGGTGATAATGGAGGGGTAGTAGGGTGGTAAGTGAGGAACAGTATGAGGGGTGATAATGGAGGGATAGTAGGGTGGTACGTGAGGAACAGTATGATGGGTGATAATGGAGGAGTAGCAGGGTGGTAAGTGAGTAACAGTATGATGGGTGATAATGGAGGTGTAGCAGGGTGGTAAGTGAGAAACAGTATGATGGGTGATAATGGAGGGGTAGCAGGGTGGTATGTGAGGAACAGTATGATGGTTGATAATGGAGGGGTAGTAGGGTGGTAAGTGAGGAACAGTATGATGGGTGATAATGGAGGAGTAGCAGGGTGGTAAGTGAGTAACAGTATGATGGGTGATAATGGAGGTGTCGCAGGGTGGTAAGTGAGGAACAGTATGATGGGTGATAATGGAGGGGTAGCAGGGTGGTAAGTGAGGAACAGTATGATGGGTGATAATGGAGGGGTAGCAGGGTGGTAAGTGAGGAACAGTATGATGGTTGATAATGGAGGGGTAGTAGGGTGGTAAGTGAGGAACAGTATGATGGGTGATAATGGAGGAGTAGCAGGGTGGTAAGTGAGGAACAGTATGATGGGTGATAATGGAGGGGTAGCAGGGTGGTAAGTGAGGAACAGTATGATGGTTGATAATGGAGGGGTAGTAGGGTGGTAAGTGAGGAACATTATGATGGGTGATAATGGAGGGGTAGCAGGGGGGTAAGTGAAGAACAGTATGATGGGTGATAATGGGGGTTAGCAGGGTGGTAAGTGAGGAACAGTATGATGAGTGATAATGGAGGTGTAGCAGGGTGGTAAGTGAGGAACAGTATGATGGGTGATAATAGGGGGTAGCAGGGTGGTAAGTGAGGAACAGTATGATGGGTGATAATGGAGGGGTAGTAGGGTGGTAAGTGAGGAACAGTATGATGGGTGATAATGGAGGGGTAGCAGGGGGGTAAGTTAGGAACAGTATGATGGGTGATAATGGAGGGGTAGTAGGGTGGTAAGTGAGGAACAGTATGATGGGTGATAATGGAGGGGTAGTAGGGTGGTATGAGAGGAACAGTATGATGGGTGATAATGGAGGGGTAGCAGGGTGGTAAGTGAGGAACAGTATGATGGGTGATAATGGGGGGTAGCAGGGTGGTAAGTGAGGAACAGTATGATGGGTGATAATTGAGGGGTAGCAGCGTGGTAAGTGAGGAACAGTATGATGGGTGATAATGGGGGGGTAGTAGGGTGGTAAGTGAGGAACAGTATGATGGGTGATAATGGAGGGGTAGCAGGGTGGTAAGTGAGGAACAGTATGGTGGGTGATAATGGAGGTGTAGCAGGGTGGTAACTGAGGAACAGTATGATGGGTGATAATGGGGGGTAGCAGGGTGGTAAGTGAGGAACAGTATGATGGGTGATAATGGAGGTGTAGCAGGGTGGTAAGTGAGGAACAGTATGATGGGTGATAATGGAAGGGTAGCAGGGTGATAAGTGAGGAACATTATGATGATATGATGAGTGATAATGGAGGTGTAGCAGTGTGGTAAGTGAGGAACAGTATGATGGGTGACAATGGGGGTAGCAGGGTGGTAAGTGAGGAAGAGTATGATGGGTGATAATGGAGGGGTAGCAGGGGGGTAAGTGAGGAACAGTATGATGGGTGACAATGGATGGGTAGCAGGGTGGTAAGTGAGGAACAGTATGATGGGTGATAATGGGGGGTAGCAGGGTGGTAAGTGAGGAACAGTATGATGGGTGATAATGGAGGGGTAGCAGGGTAGTAAGTGAGAAACAGTATGATGGGTGATAATGGAGGGGTAGTAGGGTGGTAAGTGAGGAACAGTATGATGGGTGATAATGGAGGGGTAGCAGGGAGGTAAGTGAGGAACAGTATGATGGGTGATAATGGAGGGGTAGTAGGGTGGTAAGTGAGGAACAGTATGATGGGTGATAATGGTGGGGTAGTAGGGTGGTAAGTGAGGAACAGTATGATGGGTGATAATGGAGGGGTAGCAGGGTGGTAAGTGAGGAACAGTATGATGGGAGATAATGGAGGGGTAGCAGGGTGGTATGGGAGGAACAGTATGATGGGTGATAATGGAGGGGTAGCAGGGTGGTAAGTGAGGAACAGTATGATGGGTGATATTGGGGGGGCAGTAGGGTGGTAAGTGAGGAACAGTATGATGGGTGATAATGGAGGGGTAGCAGGGTGGTAAGTGAAGAACAGTATGGTGGGTGATAATGTGGGGATAGTAGGGTGGTAACTGAGGAACAGTAAGATGGGTGATAATGGGGGGTAGCAGGGAGGTAAGTGAGGAACAGTATGATGGGTGATAATGGAGGTGTAGCAGGGTGGTAAGTGAGGAACAGTATGAACGGTGATAATGGAAGGGTAGCAGGGTGATAAGTGAGGAACAGTATGATGAGTGATAATGGAGGTGTAGCAGGGTGGTAAGTGAGGAACAGTATGATGGGTGATAATGGAAGGGTAGCAGGGTGATAAGTGAGGAACAGTATGATGAGTGATAATGGAGGTGTAGCAGGGTGGTAAGTGAGGAACAGTATGATGGGTGATAATGGGGGGTAGCAGGGTGGTAAGTGAGGAAGAGTATGATGGGTGATAATGGAGGGGTAGCAGGGGGGTAAGTGAAGAACAGTATGATGGGTGATAATGGGGGGTAGCAGGGTGGTAAGTGAGGAACAGTATGATGAGTGATAATGGAGGTATAGCAGGGTGGTAAGTGAGGAACAGTATGATGGGTGATAATGGGGGGTAGCAGGGTGGTAAGTGAGGAACAGTATGATGGGTGATAATGGAGGGGTAGTAGGGTGGTAAGTGAGGAACAGTATGATGGGTGATAATGGAGGGGTGGCAGGGGGGTAAGTTAGGAACAGTATGATGGGTGATAATGGAGGGGTAGTAGGGTGGTAAGTGAGGAACAGTATGATGGGTGATAATGGAGGGGTAGTAGGGTGGTATGAGAGGAACAGTATGATGGGTGATAATGGAGGGGTAGCAGGGTGGTAAGTGAGGAACAGTATGATGGGTGATAATGGAGGGGTAGCAGGGTGGTAATTGAGGAACAGTATGATGGGTGATAATGGAGGGGTAGCAGGGTGGTAAGTGAGGAACAGTATGATGGGTGATAATGGGGGGGTAGTAGTGTGGTAAGTGAGGAACAGTATGATGGGTGATAATGGAGGGGTAGCAGGGTGGTAAGTGAGGAACAGTATGGTGGGTGATAATGGGGGGATAGTAGGGTGGTAACTGAGGAACAGTATGATGGGTGATAATGGGGGGTAGCAGGGTGGTAAGTGAGGAACAGTATGATGGGTGATAATGGAGGTGTAGCAGGGTGGTAAGTGAGGAACAGTATGATGGGTGATAATGGAAGGGTAGCAGGGTGATAAGTGAGGAACAGTATGATGAGTGATAATGGAGGTGTAGCAGGGGGGTAAGTGAGGAACAGTATGATGGGTGATAATGGGGGGTAGCAGGGTGGTATGTGAGGACGAGTATGATGGGTGATAATGGAGGGGTAGCAGGGTGGTAAGTGAGGAACAGTATGATGGGTGATAATGGAGGGTAGCAGGGTGGTAAGTGAGGAACAGTATGATGGGTGATAATTGAGGGGTAACAGCGTGGTAAGTGAGGAACAGTATGATGGGTGATAATGGGGGGGTAGTAGGGTGGTAAGTGAGGAACAGTATGATGGGTGATAATGGAGGGGTAGCAGGGTGGTAAGTGAGGAACAGTATGATGGGTGATAATGGGGGTAGCAGGGTGGTAAGTGAGGAAGAGTATGATGGGTGATAATGGAGGGGTAGCAGGGGGGTAAGTGAGGAACAGTATGATGGGTGACAATGGATGGGTAGCAGGGTGGTAAGTGAGGAACAGTATGATGGGTGATAATGGGGTTAGCAGGGTGGTAAGTGAGGAACAGTATGATGGGTGATAATGGAGGGGTAGCAGGGTAGTAAGTGAGAAACAGTATGATGGGTGATAATGGAGGGGTAGTAGTGTGGGAAGTGAGGAACAGTATGATGGGTGATAATGGAGGGGTAGCAGGGGGGTAAGTGAGGAACAGTATGATGGGTGATAATGGAGGGGTAGTAGGGTGGTAAGTGAGTAACAGTATGATGGGTGATAATGGTGGGGTAGTAGGGTGGTAAGTGAGGAACAGTATGATGGGTGATAATGGAGGGGTAGCAGGGTGGTAAGTGAGGAACATTATGATGGGAGATAATGGAGGGGTAGCAGGGTGGTAAGTGAGGAACAGTATGATGGGTGATAATGGAGGGGTAGCAGGGTGGTAAGTGAGGAACAGTATGATGGGTGATATTGGGGGGGAAGTAGGGTGGTAAGTGAGGAACAGTATGATGGGTGATAATGGAGGGGTAGCAGAGTGGTAAGTGAGGAACAGTATGGTGGGTGATAATGGGGGGATAGTAGGGTGGTAACTGAGGAACAGTAAGATGGGTGATAATGGGGGGTAGCAGGGAGGTAAGTGAGGAACAGTATGATGGGTGATAATGGAGGTGTAGCATGGTGGTAAGTGAGGAACAGTATGAAGGGTGATAATGGAAGGGTAGCAGGGTGATAAGTGAGGAACAGTATGACGAGTGATAATGGAGGTGTAGCAGGGTGGTAAGTGAGGAACAGTATGATGGGTGATAATGGAAGGGTAGCAGGGTGATAAGTGAGGAACAGTATGATGAGTGATAATGGAGGTGTAGCAGGGTGGTAAGTGAGGAACAGTATGATGGGTGATAATGGGGGGTAGCAGGGTGGTAAGTGAGGAAGAGTATGATGGGTGATAATGGAGTTGTAGCAGGGGGGTAAGTGAAGAACAGTATGATGGGTGATAATGGGGGGTAGCAGGGTGGTAAGTGAGGAACAGTATGATGAGTGATAATGGAGGTGTAGCAGGGTGGTAAGTGAGGAACAGTATGATGGGTGATAATGGGGGGTAGCAGGGTGATAAGTGAGGAACAGTATGATGGGTGATAATGGAGGGGTAGTAGGGTGGTAAGTGAGGAACAGTATGATGGGTGATAATGGAGGGGTAGCAGGGGGGTAAGTTAGGAACAGTATGATGGGTGATAATGGAGGGGTAGTAGGGTGGTAAGTGAGGAACAGTATGATGGGTGATAATGGAGGGGTAGTAGGGTGGTATGAGAGGAACAGTATGATGGGTGATAATGGAGGGGTAGCAGGGTGGTAAGTGAGGAACAGTATGATGGGTGATAATGGAGGGGTAGCAGGGTGGTAAGTGAGGAACAGTATGATGGGTGATAATGGAGGGGTAGCAGGGTGGTAAGTGAGGAACAGTATGATGGGTGATAATGGGGGGGTAGTAGGGTGGTAAGTGAGGAACAGTATGATGGGTGATAATGGAGGGGTAGTAGGGTGGTAAGTGAGGAACAGTATGATGGGTGATAATGGAGGGGTAGCAGGGTGGTAAGTGAGGAACAGTATGATGGGTGATAATGGAGGGGTAGCAGGGTGGTAAGTGAAGAACAGTATGATGGGTGATAATGGGTGGGTAGCTGGGTGGTAAGTGAGGAACAGTATGGTGGGTGATAACGGAGAGGTAGCAGGGTGGTAAGTGAGGAACAGTATGAGGGGTGATAATGGAGGGGTAGCAGGGTGGTAAGTGACGAACAGTATGATGGGTGATAATGGAGGTGTAGCAGGGTGGTAAGTGAGGAACAGTATTATTGGTGATAATGGAGGGGTAGTAGGGTGGTAAGTGAGGAACAGTATGAGGGGTGATAATGGAGGGATAGTAGGGTGGTACGTGAGGAACAGTATGATGGGTGATAATGGAGGAGTAGCAGGGTGGTAAGTGAGTAACAGTATGATGGGTGATAATGGAGGTGTAGCAGGGTGGTAAGTGAGGAACAGTATGATGGGTGATAATGGAGGGGTAGCAGGGTGGTATGTGAGGAACAGAATGATGGTTGATAATGGAGGGGTAGTAGGGTGGTAAGTGAGGAACAGTATGATGGGTGATAATGGAGGAGTAGCAGGGTGGTAAGTGAGTAACAGTATGATGGGTGATAATGGAGGTGTCGCAGGGTGGTAAGTGAGGAACAGTATGATGGGTGATAATGGAGGGGTAGCAGGGTGGTAAGTGAGGAACAGTATGATGGGTGATAATGGAGGGGTAGCAGGGTGGTAAGTGAGGAACAGTATGATGGTTGATAATGGAGGGGTAGTAGGGTGGTAAGTGAGGAACAGTATGATGGGTGATAATGGAGGAGTAGCAGGGTGGTAAGTGAGGAACAGTATGATGGGTGATAATGGAGGGGTAGCAGGGTGGTAAGTGAGGAACAGTATGATGGTTGATAATGGAGGGGTAGTAGGGTGGTAAGTGAGGAATATTATGATGGGTGATAATGGAGGGGTAGCAGGGGGGTAAGTGAAGAACAGTATGATGGGTGATAATGGGGGTTAGCAGGGTGGTAAGTGAGGAACAGTATGATGAGTGATAATGGAGGTGTAGCAGGGTGGTAAGTGAGGAACAGTATGATGGGTGATAATAGGGGGTAGCAGGGTGGTAAGTGAGGAACAGTATGATGGGTGATAATGGAGGGGTAGTAGGGTGGTAAGTGAGGAACAGTATGATGGGTGATAATGGAGGGGTAGCAGGGGGGTAAGTTAGGAACAGTATGATGGGTGATAATGGAGGGGTAGTAGGGTGGTAAGTGAGGAACAGTATGATGGGTGATAATGGAGGGGTAGTAGGGTGGTATGAGAGGAACAGTATGATGGGTGATAATGGAGGGGTAGCAGGGTGGTAAGTGAGGAACAGTATGATGGGTGATAATGGAGGGTAGCAGGGTGGTAAGTGAGGAACAGTATGATGGGTGATAATTGAGGGGTAGCAGCGTGGTAAGTGAGGAACAGTATGATGGGTGATAATGGGGGGGTAGTAGGGTGGTAAGTGAGGAACAGTATGATGGGTGATAATGGAGGGGTAGCAGGGTGGTAAGTGAGGAACAGTATGGTGGGTGATAATGGAGGTGTAGCAGGGTGGTAACTGAGGAACAGTATGATGGGTGATAATGGGGGGTAGCAGGGTGGTAAGTGAGGAACAGTATGATGGGTGATAATGGAGGTGTAGCAGGGTGGTAAGTGAGGAACAGTATGATGGGTGATAATGGAAGGGTAGCAGGGTGATAAGTGAGGAACATTATGATGATATGATGAGTGATAATGGAGGTGTAGCAGTGTGGTAAGTGAGGAACAGTATGATGGGTGACAATGGGGGTAGCAGGGTGGTAAGTGAGGAAGAGTATGATGGTTGATAATGGAGGGGTAGCAGGGGGGTAAGTGAGGAACAGTATGATGGGTGACAATGGATGGGTAGCAGGGTGGTAAGTGAGGAACAGTATGATGGGTGATAATGGGGGGTAGCAGGGTGGTAAGTGAGGAACAGTATGATGGGTGATAATGGAGGGGTAGCAGGGTAGTAAGTGAGAAACAGTATGATGGGTGATAATGGAGGGGTAGTAGGGTGGTAAGTGAGGAACAGTATGATGGGTGATAATGGAGGGGTAGCAGGGGGGTAAGTGAGGAACAGTATGATGGGTGATAATGGAGGGGTAGTAGGGTGGTAAGTGAGGAACAGTATGATGGGTGATAATGGTGGGGTAGTAGGGTCGTAAGTGAGGAACAGTATGATGGGTGATAATGGAGGGGTAGCAGGGTGGTAAGTGAGGAACAGTATGATGGGAGATAATGGAGGGGTAGCAGGGTGGTAAGGGAGGAACAGTATGATGGGTGATAATGGAGGGGTAGCAGGGTGGTAAGTGAGGAACAGTATGATGGGTGATATTGGGGGGGCAGTAGGGTGGTAAGTGAGGAACAGTATGATGGGTGATAATGGAGGGGTAGCAGGGTGGTAAGTGAGGAACAGTATGGTGGGTGATAATGTGGGGATAGTAGGGTGGTAACTGAGGAACAGTAAGATGGGTGATAATGGGGGGTAGCAGGGAGGTAAGTGAGGAACAGTATGATGGGTGATAATGGAGGTGTAGCAGGGTGGTAAGTGAGGAACAGTATGAACGGTGATAATGGAAGGGTAGCAGGGTGATAAGTGAGGAACAGTATGATGAGTGATAATGGAGGTGTAGCAGGGTGGTAAGTGAGGAACAGTATGATGGGTGATAATGGAAGGGTAGCAGGGTGATAAGTGAGGAACAGTATGATGAGTGATAATGGAGGTGTAGCAGGGTGGTAAGTGAGGAACAGTATGATGGGTGATAATGGGGGGTAGCAGGGTGGTAAGTGAGGAAGAGTATGATGGGTGATAATGGAGGGGTAGCAGGGGGGTAAGTGAAGAACAGTATGATGGGGGATAATGGGGGGTAGCAGGGTGGTAAGTGAGGAACAGTATGATGAGTGATAATGGAGGTATAGCAGGGTGGTAAGTGAGGAACAGTATGATGGGTGATAATGGGGGGTAGCAGGATGGTAAGTGAGGAACAGTATGATGGGTGATAATGGAGGGGTAGTAGGGTGGTAAGTGAGGAACAGTATGATGGGTGATAATGGAGGGGTGGCAGGGGGGTAAGTTAGGAACAGTATGATGGGTGATAATGGAGGGGTAGTAGGGTGGTAAGTGAGGAACAGTATGATGGGTGATAATGGAGGGGTAGTAGGGTGGTATGAGAGGAACAGTATGATGGGTGATAATGGAGGGGTAGCAGGGTGGTAAGTGAGGAACAGTATGATGGGTGATAATGGAGGGGTAGCAGGGTGGTAATTGAGGAACAGTATGATGGGTGATAATGGAGGGGTAGCAGGGTGGTAAGTGAGGAACAGTATGATGGGTGATAATGGGGGGGTAGTAGGGTGGTAAGTGAGGAACAGTATGATGGGTGATAATGGAGGGGTAGCAGGGTGGTAAGTGAGGAACAGTATGGTGGGTGATAATGGGGGGATAGTAGGGTGGTAACTGAGGAACAGTATGATGGGTGATAATTGGGGGTAGCAGGGTGGTAAGTGAGGAACAGTATGATGGGTGATAATGGAGGTGTAGCAGGGTGGTAAGTGAGGAACAGTATGATGGGTGATAATGGAAGGGTAGCAGGGTGATAAGTGAGGAACAGTATGAAGAGTGATAATGGAGGTGTAGCAGGGGGGTAAGTGAGGAACAGTATGATGGGTGATAATGGGGGGTAGCAGGGTGGTATGTGAGGACGAGTATGATGGGTGATAATGGAGGGGTAGCAGGGGGGTAAGTGAGGAACAGTATGATGGGTGATAATGGGGGGGTAGCAGGGTGGTAAGTGAGGAACAGTATGATGGGTGATAATGGGGGGTAGCAGGGTGGTAAGTGAGGAACAGTATGATGGGTGATAATGGGGGGTAGCAGGGTAGTAAGTGAGGAACAGTATGATGGGTGATAATGGAGGGGTAGTAGGGTGGTAAGTGAGGAACAGTATGATGGGTGATAATGGAGGGGTAGCAGGGGGGTAAGTGAGAAACAGTATGATGGGTGATAATGGAGGGGTAGCAGGGTGGTAAGTGAGGAACAGTATGATGGGTGGTAATGGAAGGGTAGCAGGGTGGTAAGTGAGGAACAGTATGATGGGTGATAATGGAGGTGTATCAGGGTGGTAAGGGAGGAACAGTATGATGGGTGATAATGGGGGGTAGCAGGGTGGTAAGTGAGGAACAGTATGATGGGTTATAATGGAAGGGTAGCAGGGTGGTAAGTGAGGAACAGTATGATGGGTGATAATGGAAGGGCAGTAGGGTGGTAAGTGATGAACAGTATGATGGGTGATAATGGGGGTTAGCAGGGTGGTAAGTGAGGAACAGTATGATGGGTGATAATGGGGGGTAGCAGGGTGGTAAGTGAGGAACAGTATGATGGGTGATAATGGAGGGGTAGCAGGGTGGTAAGTGAGGAACAGTATGATGGGTGATAATGGAAGGGCAGTAGGGTGGTAAGTGAGGAACAGTATGATGGGTGATAATGGGGGGTAGCAGGGTGGTAAGTGAGGAACAGTATGATGGGTGATAATGGGGGGTAGCAGGGTGGTAAGTGAGGAACAGTATGATGGGTGATAACGGAGGGGTAGCAGGGTGGTAAGTGAGGAATAGTATGATGGGTGATAATGGGTGGTAGCAGGGTGGTAAGTGAGGAACAGTATGATGGGTGATAATGGGGGGTAGTAGGGTGGTAAGTGAGGAACAGTATGATGGGTGATAATGGAGAGGTAGCAGGGTGGTAACTGAGGAACAGTATGATGGGTGATAATGGAGGGGTAGTAGGGTGGTAAGTGAGGAACAGTATGATGGGTTATAATGGGGGGTAGCAGGGTGGTAAGTGAGGAACAGTATGATGGGTGATAATGGGGGTAGCAGGGTGGTAAGTGAGGAACAGTATGATGGGTGATAATGGAGGGGTAGCAGGGTGGTAAGTGAGGAACAGTATGATTGGTGATAATGGAGGGGTTTTAGGGTGGTAAGTGAGGATCAGTATGATGGGTGATAATGGAGGGGTAGTAGGGTGGTAAGTGAGAAACAGTATTATGGGTGATAATGGAGGGGTAGCAGGGTGGTAAGTGAGGAACAGTATGATGGGTGATAATGGAGAGGTAGCAGGGTGGTATGTGAGGAACAGTATGATGGGTGATAATGGAGGTGTTGCAGGGTGTTAAGTGAGGAACAGTATGATGGGTGATAATGGAGGGGTAGAAGGGTGGTAAGTGAGGAACAGAATTATGGGTGATAATGGAGGGGAAGTAGGGTGGTAAGTGAGGAACAGTATCATGGGTGATAATGGAGGGGTAGCAGGGTGGTAACTGATGAACAGTATGATGGGTGATAATGGAGGGGTAGCAGGGTGGTAAGTGAGGAACAGTATGATGGGTGATAATGGAGGGGTAGCAGGGTGGTAAGTGAGGAACAGTATGATGGGTGATAATGGAGGGGTAGCAGGGTGGTAAGTGAGGAACAGTATGATGGGTGATAATTGAGGGGTAGTAGGGTGGTAAGTGAGGAACAGTATGATGGGTGATAATGGAGGTGTAGTAGAGTGGTAAGTGAGGAACAGTATGATGGGTGATAATGGGGGGTAGTAGGGTGGTAAGTGAAGAACAGTATGATTGGTGATAATGGGGGGGTAGGTGGGTGGTAAGTGAGGAACAGTATGATGGGTGATAATGGAGGGGTAGCAGGGTGGTAAGTGAGGAACAGTATGATGGGTGATAATGGAGGGGTAGCAGGGTGGTACATGAGAAACAGTATGATGGGTGATAATGGAGGGGTTGCAGGGTGGTAAGTAAGGAACAGTATGATGTGTGATAATGGAGTGGTAGCAGGGTGGTAAGTGAGGAACAGTATGATGGGTGATAATGGAGGGTTAGCAGGGTGGTAAGTGAAGAACAGTATGATGGGTGATAATGGAGGGGTAGCAGGGTGGTAAGTGAGGAACAGTATGATGGGTGATAATGGAAGGGCAGTAGGGTGGTAAGTGAGGAACAGTATGATGGGTGATAATGGGGGGTAGCAGGGTGGTAAGTGAGGAACAGTATGATGGGTGATAATGGGGGGTAGCAGGGTGGTAAGTGAGGAACAGTATGATGGGTGATAACGGAGGGGTAGCAGGGTGGTAAGTGAGGAATAGTATGATGGGTGATAATGGGTGGTAGCAGGGTGGTAAGTGAGGAACAGTATGATGGGTGATAATGTGGGGCAGTAGGGTGGTAAGTGAGGAACAGTATGATGGGTGATAATGGAGAGGTAGCAGGGTGGTAACTGAGGAACAGTATGATGGGTGATAATGGAGGGGTAGTAGGGTGGTAAGTGAGGAACAGTATGATGGGTTATAATGGGGGGTAGCAGGGTGGTAAGTGAGGAACAGTATGATGGGTGATAATGGGGGTAGCAGGGTGGTAAGTGAGGAACAGTATGATGGGTGATAATGGAGGGGTAGCAGGGTGGTAAGTGAGGAACAGTATGATTGGTGATAATGGAGGGGTTTTAGGGTGGTAAGTGAGGATCAGTATGATGGGTGATAATGGAGGGGTAGTAGGGTGGTAAGTGAGAAACAGTATTATGGGTGATAATGGAGGGGTAGCAGGGTGGTAAGTGAGGAACAGTATGATGGGTGATAATGGAGAGGTAGCAGGGTGGTATGTGAGGAACAGTATGATGGGTGATAATGGAGGTGTAGCAGGGTGTTAAGTGAGGAACAGTATGATGGGTGATAATGGAGGGGTAGAAGGGTGGTAAGTGAGGAACAGAATTATGGGTGATAATGGAGGGGAAGTAGGGTGGTAAGTGAGGAACAGTATCATGGGTGATAATGGAGGGGTAGCAGGGTGGTAACTGATGAACAGTATGATGGGTGATAATGGAGGGGTAGCAGGGTGGTAAGTGAGGAACAGTATGATGGGTGATAATGGAGGGGTAGCAGGGTGGTAAGTGAGGAACAGTATGATGGGTGATAATGGAGGGGTAGCAGGGTGGTAAGTGAGGAACAGTATGATGGGTGATAATTGAGGGGTAGTAGGGTGGTAAGTGAGGAACAGTATGATGGGTGATAATGAAGGTGTAGTAGAGTGGTAAGTGAGGAACAGTATGATGGGTGATAATGGGGGGTAGTAGGGTGGTAAGTGAAGAACAGTATGATTGGTGATAATGGGGGGGTAGGTGGGTGGTAAGTGAGGAACAGTATGATGGGTGATAATGGAGGGGTAGCAGGGTGGTAAGTGAGGAACAGTATGATGGGTGATAATGGAGGGGTAGCAGGGTGGTACATGAGAAACAGTATGATGGGTGATAATGGAGGGGTTGCAGGGTGGTAAGTAAGGAACAGTATGATGTGTGATAATGGAGTGGTAGCAGGGTGGTAAGTGAGGAACAGTATGATGGGTGATAATGGAGGGTTAGCAGGGTGGTAAGTGAAGAACAGTATGATGGGTGATAAAAAAGGGTGGGTAGCTGGGTGGTAAGTGAGGAACAGTATGATGGGTGATAATGGAGGGGTAGCAGGGTGGTAAGTGAGGAACAGTATGAGGGGTGATAATGGAGGGGTAGCAGGGTGGTAAGTGACGAACAGTATGATGGGTGATAATGGAGGTGTAGCAGGGTGGTAAGTGAGGAACAGTATTATTGGTGATAATGGAGGGGTAGTAGGGTGGTAAGTGAGGAACAGTATGAGGGGTGATAATAGAGGGATAGTAGGGTGGTACGTGAGGAACAGTATGATGGGTGATAATGGAGGAGTAGCAGGGTGGTAAGTGAGTAACAGTATGATGGGTGATAATGGAGGTGTAGCAGGGTGGTAAGTGAGGAACAGTATGATGGGTGATAATGGAGGGGTAGCAGGGTGGTATGTGAGGAACAGTATGATGGTTGATAATGGAGGGGTAGTAGGGTGGTAAGTGAGGAACAGTATGATGGGTGATAATGGAGGAGTAGCAGGGTGGTAAGTGAGTAACAGTATGATGGGTGATAATGGAGGTGTAGCAGGGTGGTAAGTGAGGAACAGTATGATGGGTGATAATGGAGGGGTAGCAGGGTGGTAAGTGAGGAACAGTATGATGGGTGATAATGGAGGGGTAGCAGGGTGGTAAGTGAGGAACAGTATGATGGTTGATAATGGAGGGGTAGTAGGGTGGTAAGTGAGGAACAGTATGATGGGTGATAATGGAGGAGTAGCAGGGTGGTAAGTGAGGAACAGTATGATGGGTGATAATGGAGGGGTAGCAGGGTTGTAAGTGAGGAACAGTATGATGGTTGATAATGGAGGGGTAGTAGGGTGGTAAGTGAGGAACATTATGATGGGTGATAATGGAGGGGTAGCAGGGGGGTAAGTGAAGAACAGTATGATGGGTGATAATGGGGGGTAGCAGGGTGGTAAGTGAGGAGCAGTATGAGGGGTGATAATGGAGGGGTAGCAGGGTGGTAAGTGACGAACAGTATGATGGGTGATAATGGAGGTGTAGCAGGGTGGTAAGTGAGGAACAGTATTATTGGTGATAATGGAGGGGTAGTAGGGTGGTAAGTGAGGAACAGTATGAGGGGTGATAATAGAGGGATAGTAGGGTGGTACGTGAGGAACAGTATGATGGGTGATAATGGAGGAGTAGCAGGGTGGTAAGTGGGTAACAGTATGATGGGTGATAATGGAGGTGTAGCAGGGTGGTAAGTGAGGAACAGTATGATGGGTGATAATGGAGGGGTAGCAGGGTGGTATGTGAGGAACAGTATGATGGTTGATAATGGAGGGGTAGTAGGGTGGTAAGTGAGGAACAGTATGATGGGTGATAATGGAGGAGTAGCAGGGTGGTAAGTGAGTAACAGTATGATGGGTGATAATGGAGGTGTAGCAGGGTGGTAAGTGAGGAACAGTATGATGGGTGATAATGGAGGGGTAGCAGGGTGGTAAGTGAGGAACAGTATGATGGGTGATAATGGAGGGGTAGTAGGGTGGTAAGTGAGGAACAGTATGATGGTTGATAATGGAGGGGTAGTAGGGTGGTAAGTGAGGAACAGTATGATGGGTGATAATGGAGGGGTAGCAGGGTTGTAAGTGAGGAACAGTATGATGGTTGATAATGGAGGGGTAGTAGGGTGGTAAGTGAGGAACATTATGATGGGTGATAATGGAGGGGTAGCAGGGGGGTAAGTGAAGAACAGTATGATGGGTGATAATGGGGGGTAGCAGGGTGGTAAGTGAGGAACAGTATGATGAGTGATAATGGAGGTGTAGCAGGGTGGTAAGTGAGGAACAGTATGATGGGTGATAATGGGGGGTAGCAGGGTGGTAAGTGAGGAACAGTATGATGGGTGATAATGGAGGGGTAGTAGGGTGGTAAGTGAGGAACAGTATGATGGGTGATAATGGAGGGGTAGCAGGGGGGTAAGTTAGGAACAGTATGATGGGTGATAATGGAGGGGTAGTAGGGTGGTAAGTGAGTAACAGTATGATGGGTGATAATGGAGGGGTAGTAGGGTGGTATGAGAAGAACAGTATGATGGGTGATAATGGAGGGGTAGCAGGGTGGTAAGTGAGGAACAGTATGATGGGTGATAATGGAGGGTAGCAGGGTGGTAAGTGAGGAACAGTATGATGGGTGATAATTGAGGGGTAACAGTGTGGTAAGTGAGGAACAGTATGATGGGTGATAATGGGGGGGTAGTAGGGTGGTAAGTGAGGAACAGTATGATGGGTGATAATGGAGGGGTAGCAGGGTGGTAAGTGAGGAACAGTATGGTGGGTGATAATGGAGGTGTAGCAGGGTGGTAACTGAGGAACAGTATGATGGGTGATAATGGGGGGTAGCAGGGTGGTAAGTGAGGAACAGTATGATGGGTGATAATGGAGGTGTAGCAGGGTGGTAAGTGAGGAACAGTATGATGGGTGATAGTGGAAGGGTAGCAGGGTGATAAGTGAGGAACATTATGATGATATGATGAGTGATAATGGAGGTGTAGCAGGGTGGTAAGTGAGGAACAGTATGATGGGTGATAATGGGGGTAGCAGGGTGGTAAGTGAGGAAGAGTATGATGGGTGATAATGGAGGGGTAGCAGGGGGGTAAGTGAGGAACAGTATGATGGGTGACAATGGATGGGTAGCAGGATGGTAAGTGAGGAACAGTATGATGGGTGATAATGGGGGGTAGCAGGGTGGTAAGTGAGGAACAGTATGATGGGTGATAATGGAGGGGTAGCAGGGTAGTAAGTGAGAAACAGTATGATGGGTGATAATGGAGGGGTAGTAGGGTGGGAAGTGAGGAACAGTATGATGGGTGATAATGGAGGGGTAGCAGGGGGGTAAGTGAGGAACAGTATGATGGGTGATAATGGAGGGGTAGTAGGGTGGTAAGTGAGGAACAGTATGATGGGTGATAATGGTGGGGTAGTAGGTGGTAAGTGAGGAACAGTATGATGGTTGATAATGGAGGGGTAGCAGGGTGGTAAGTTAGGAACATTATGATGGGAGATAATGGAGGGGTAGCAGGGTGGTAAGTGAGGAACAGTATGATAGGTGATAATGGAGGGGTAGCAGGGTGGTAAGTGAGGAACAGTATGATGGGTGATATTGGGGGGGAACTAGGGTGGTAAGTGAGGAACAGTATGATGGGTGATAATGGAGGGGTAGCAGGGTGGTAAGCTAGGAACAGTATGGTGGGTGATAATGGGGGGATAGTAGGGTGGTAACTGAGGAACAGTAAGATGGGTGATAATGGGGGGTAGCAGGGAGGTAAGTGAGGAACAGTATGATGGGTGATAATGGAGGTGTAGCACGGTGGTAAGTGAGGAATAGTATGAAGGGTGATAATGGAAGGGTAGCAGGGTGATAAGTGAGGAACAGTATGACGAGTGATAATGGAGGTGTAGCAGGGTGGTAAGTGAGGAACAGTATGATGGGTGATAATTGAGGGGTAGTAGGGTGGTAAGTGAGGAACAGTATGATGGGTGATAATGGTGGGGTAGTAGGGTGGTAAGTGAGGAACAGTATGATGGGTGATAATGGAGGGGTAGCAGGGTGGTAAGTGAGGAACATTATGATGGGTGATAATGGAGGGGTAGCAGGGGGGTAAGTGAAGAACAGTATGATGGGTGATAATGGGGGGTAGCAGGGTGGTAAGTGAGGAACAGTATGAGGGGTGATAATGGAGGGGTAGCAGGGTGGTAAGTGACAAACAGTATGATGGGTGATAATGGAGGTGTAGCAGGGTGGTAAGTGAGGAACAGTATTATTGGTGATAATGGAGGGGTAGTAGGGTGGTAAGTGAGGAACAGTATGAGGGGTGATAATAGAGGGATAGTAGGGTGGTACGTGAGGAACAGTATGATGGGTGATAATGGAGGAGTAGCAGGGTGGTAAGTGGGTAACAGTATGATGGGTGATAATGGAGGTGTAGCAGGGTGGTAAGTGAGGAACAGTATGATGGGTGATAATGGAGGGGTAGCAGGGTGGTATGTGAGGAACAGTATGATGGTTGATAATGGAGGGGTAGTAGGGTGGTAAGTGAGGAACAGTATGATGGGTGATAATGGAGGAGTAGCAGGGTGGTAAGTGAGTAACAGTATGATGGGTGATAATGGAGGTGTAGCAGGGTGGTAAGTGAGGAACAGTATGATGGGTGATAATGGAGGGGTAGCAGGGTGGTAAGTGAGGAACAGTATGATGGGTGATAATGGAGGGGTAGTAGGGTGGTAAGTGAGGAACAGTATGATGGGTGATAATGGAGGGGTAGCAGGGTGGTAAGTGAGGAACAGTATGATGGGTGATATTGGGGGGGAAGTAGGGTGGTAAGTGAGGAACAGTATGATGGGTGATAATGGAGGGGTAGCAGGGTGGTAAGCTAGGAACAGTATGGTGGGTGATAATGGGGGGATAGTAGGGTGGTAACTGAGGAACAGTAAGATGGGTGATAATGGGGGGTAGCAGGGAGGTAAGTGAGGAACAGTATGATGGGTGATAATGGAGGTGTAGCACGGTGGTAAGTGAGGAATAGTAAGAAGGGTGATAATGGAAGGGTAGCAGGGTGATAAGTGAGGAACAGTATGACGAGTGATAATGGAGGTGTAGCAGGGTGGTAAGTGAGGAACAGTATGATGGGTGATAATTGAGGGGTAGTAGGGTGGTAAGTGAGGAACAGTATGATGGGTGATAATGGTGGGGTAGTAGGGTGGTAAGTGAGGAACAGTATGATGGGTGATAATGGAGGGGTAGCAGGGTGGTAAGTGAGGAACATTATGATGGGTGATAATGGAGGGGTAGCAGGGGGGTAAGTGAAGAACAGTATGATGGGTGATAATGGGGGGTAGCAGGGTGGTAAGTGAGGAACAGTATGAGGGGTGATAATGGAGGGGTAGCAGGGTGGTAAGTGACAAACAGTATGATGGGTGATAATGGAGGTGTAGCAGGGTGGTAAGTGAGGAACAGTATTATTGGTGATAATGGAGGGGTAGTAGGGTGGTAAGTGAGGAACAGTATGAGGGGTGATAATAGAGGGATAGTAGGGTGGTACGTGAGGAACAGTATGATGGGTGATAATGGAGGAGTAGCAGGGTGGTAAGTGGGTAACAGTATGATGGGTGATAATGGAGGTGTAGCAGGGTGGTAAGTGAGGAACAGTATGATGGGGGATAATGGAGGGGTAGCAGGGTGGTATGTGAGAAACAGTATGATGGTTGATAATGGAGGGGTAGTAGGGTGGTAAGTGAGGAACAGTATGATGGGTGATAATGGAGGAGTAGCAGGGTGGTAAGTGAGTAACAGTATGATGGGTGATAATGGAGGTGTAGCAGGGTGGTAAGTGAGGAACAGTATGATGGGTGATAATGGAGGGGTAGCAGGGTGGTAAGTGAGGAACAGTATGATGGGTGATAATGGAGGGGTAGTAGGGTGGTAAGTGAGGAACAGTATGATGGTTGATAATGGAGGGGTAGTAGGGTTGTAAGTGAGGAACAGTATGATGGGTGATAATGGAGGAGTAGCAGGGTGGTAAGTGAGGAACAGTATGATGGGTGATAATGGAGGGGTAGCAGGGTTGTAAGTGAGGAACAGTATGATGGTTGATAATGGAGGGGTAGTAGGGTGGTAAGTGAGGAACATTATGATGGGTGATAATGGAGGGGTAGCAGGGGGGTAAGTGAAGAACAGTAGGATGGGTGATAATGGGGGGTAGCAGGGTGGTAAGTGAGGAACAGTATGATGAGTGATAATGGAGGTGTAGCAGGGTGGTAAGTGAGGAACAGTATGATGGGTGATAATGGGGGGTAGCAGGGTGGTAAGTGAGGAACAGTATGATGGGTGATAATGGAGGGGTAGTAGGGTGGTAAGTGAGGAACAGTATGATGGGTGATAATGGAGGGGTAGCAGGGGGGTAAGTTAGGAACAGTATGATGGGTGATAATGGAGGGGTAGTAGGGTGGTAAGTGAGTAACAGTATGATGGGTGATAATGGAGGGGTAGTAGGGTGGTATGAGAAGAACAGTATGATGGGTGATAATGGAGGGGTAGCAGGGTGGTAAGTGAGGAACAGTATGATGGGTGATAATGGAGGGTAGCAGGGTGGTAAGTGAGGAACAGTATGATGGGTGATAATTGAGGGGTAACAGCGTGGTAAGTGAGGAACAGTATGATGGGTGATAATGGGGGGTAGTAGGGTGGTAAGTGAGGAACAGTATGATGGGTGATAATGGAGGGGTAGCAGGGTGGTAAGTGAGGAACAGTATGGTGGGTGATAATGGAGGTGTAGCAGGGTGGTAACTGAGGAACAGTATGATGGGTGATAATGGGGGGTAGCAGGGTGGTAAGTGAGGAACAGTATGATGGGTGATAATGGAGGTGTAGCAGGGTGGTAAGTGAGGAACAGTATGATGGGTGATAGTGGAAGGGTAGCAGGGTGATAAGTGAGTAACATTATGATGATATGATGAGTGATAATGGAGGTGTAGCAGGGTGGTAAGTGAGGAACAGTATGATGGGTGATAATGGGGGTAGCAGGGTGGTAAGTGAGGACGAGTATGATGGGTGATAATGGAGGGGTAGCAGGGGGGTAAGTGAGGAACAGTATGATGGGTGACAATGGATGGGTAGCAGGATGGTAAGTGAGGAACAGTATGATGGGTGATAATGGGGGGTAGCAGGGTGGTAAGTGAGGAACAGTATGATGGGTGATAATGGAGGGGTAGCAGGGTAGTAAGTGAGAAACAGTATGATGGGTGATAATGGAGGGGTAGTAGGGTGGGAAGTGAGGAACAGTATGATGGGTGATAATGGAGGGGTAGCAGGGGGGTAAGTGAGGAACAGTATGATGGGTGATAATGGAGGGGTAGTAGGGTGGTAAGTGAGGAACAGTATGATGGGTGATAATGGTGGGGTAGTAGGGTGGTAAGTGAGGAACAGTATGATGGTTGATAATGGAGGGGTAGCAGGGTGGTAAGTTAGGAACATTATGATGGGAGATAATGGAGGGGTAGCAGGGTGGTAAGTGAGGAACAGTATGATGGGTGATAATGAAAGGGTAGCAGCGTGGTAAGTGAGGAACAGTATGGTGGGTGATAATGGGGGGATAGTAGGGTGGTAACTGAGGAACAGTAAGATGGGTGATAATGGGGGGTAGCAGGGAGGTAAGTGAGGAACAGTATGAAGGGTGATAATGGAGGTGTAGCACGGTGGTAAGTGAGGAATAGTATGAAGGGTGATAATGGAAGGGTAGCAGGGTGATAAGTGAGGAACAGTATGACGAGTGATAATGGAGGTGTAGCAGGGTGGTAAGTGAGGAACAGTATGATGGGTGATAATGGAAGGGTAGCAGGGTGATAAGTGAGGAACAGTATGATGAGTGATAATGGAGGTTTAGCAGGGTGGTAAGTGAGGAACAGTATGATGGGTGATAATGGGGGGTAGCAGGGTGGTAAGTGAGGAAGAGTATGATGGGTGATAATGGAGGGGTAGCAGGGGGGTAAGTGAAGAACAGTATGATGGGTGATAAAGGGGGGTAGCAGGGTGGTAAGTGAGGAACAGTATGATGAGTGATAATGGAGGTGTAGCAGGGTGGTAAGTGAGGAACAGTATGATGGGTGATAATGGGGGGTAGCAGGGTGGTAAGTGAGGAACAGTATGATGGGTGATAATGGAGGGGTAGTAGGGTGGTAAGTGAGGAACAGTATGATGGGTGATAATGGAGGGGTAGCAGGGGGGTAAGTTAGGAACAGTATGATGGGTGATAATGGAGGGGTAGTAGGGTGGTAAGTGAGGAACAGTATGATGGGTGATAATGGAGGGGTAGTAGGGTGGTATGAGAGGAACAGTATGATGGGTGATAATGGAGGGGTAGCAGGGTGGTAAGTGAGGAACAGTATGATGGGTGATAATGGAGGGGTAGCAGGGTGGTAAGTGAGGAACAGTATGATGGGTGATAATGGAGGGGTAGCAGGGTGGTAAGTGAGGAACAGTATGATGGGTGATAATGGGGGGGTAGTAGGGTGGTAAGTGAGGAACAGTATGATGGGTGATAATGGAGGGGTAGCAGGGTGGTAAGTGAGGAACAGTATGGTGGGTGATAATGGGGGGATAGTAGGGTGGTAACTGAGGAACAGGATGATGGGTGATAATGGGGGGTAGCAGGGTGGTAAGTGAGGAACATTATGATGGGTGATAATGGAGGTGTAGCAGGGTAGTAAGTGAGGAACAGTATGATGGGTGATAATGGAAGGGTAGCAGGGTGATAAGTGAGGAACAGTATGATGAGTGATAATGGAGGTGTAGCAGGGGGTAAGTGAGGAACAGTATGATGGGTGATAATGGGGGGTAGCAGGGTGGTATGTGAGGAAGAGTATGATGGGTGATAATGGAGGGGTAGCAGGGGGGTAAGTGAGGAACAGTATGATGGGTGATAATGGGGGGGTAGCAGGGTGGTAAGTGAGGAACAGTATGATGGGTGATAATGGGGGGTAGCAGGGTGGTAAGTGAGGAACAGTATGATGGGTGATAATGGGGGGTAGCAGGGTAGTAAGTGAGGAACAGTATGATGGGTGATAATGGAGGGGTAGTAGGGTGGTAAGTGAGGAACAGTATGATGGGTGATAATGGAGGGGTAGCAGGGGGGTAAGTGAGGAACAGTATGATGGGTGATAATGGAGGGGTAGCAGGGTGGTAAGTGAGGAACAGTATGATGGGCGGTAATGGAAGGGTAGCAGGGTGGTAAGTGAGGAACAGTATGATGGGTGATAATGGAGGTGTATCAGGGTGGTAAGGGAGGAACAGTATGATGGGTGATAATGGGGGGTAGCAGTTTGGTAAGTGAGGAACAGTATGATGGGTGATAATGGAGGGGTAGCAGGGTGGTAAGTGAGGAACAGTATGATGGGTGATAATGGAAGGGCAGTAGGGTGGTAAGTGAGGAACAGTATGATGGGTGATAATGGGGGGTAGCAGGGTGGTAAGTGAGGAACAGTAAGATGGGTGATAATGGGGGGTAGCAGGGTGGTAAGTGAGGAACAGTATGATGGGTGATAATGGAGGGGTAGCAGGGTGGTAAGTGAGGAACAGTATGATGGGTGATAATGGGGGGGTAGCAGAGTGGTAAGTGAGGAACAGTATGATGGGTGATAATGGGGGGTAGTAGGGTGGTAAGTGAGGAACAGTATGATGGGTGATAATGGAGAGGTAGCAGGGTGGTAAGTGAGGAACAGTATGATGGGTGATAATGGAGGGGTAGCAGGGTGGTAAGTGAGGAACAGTATGATGGGTGATAATGGGGGGGTAGTAGGGTGGTAAGTGAGGAACAGTATGATGGGTGATAATGGAGGGGTAGCAGGGTGGTAAGTGAGGAACAGTATGGTGGGTGATAATGGGGGGATAGTAGGGTGGTAACTGAGGAACAGTATGATGGGTGATAATGGGGGGTAGCAGGGTGGTAAGTGAGGAACATTATGATGGGTGATAATGGAGGTGTAGCAGGGTAGTAAGTGAGGAACAGTATGATGGGTGATAATGGAAGGGTAGCAGGGTGATAAGTGAGGAACAGTATGATGAGTGATAATGGAGGTGTAGCAGGGGGTAAGTGAGGAACAGTATGATGGGTGATAATGGGGGGTAGCAGGGTGGTATGTGAGGAAGAGTATGATGGGTGATAATGGAGGGGTAGCAGGGGGGTAAGTGAGGAACAGTATGATGGGTGATAATGGGGGGGTAGCAGGGTGGTAAGTGAGGAACAGTATGATGGGTGATAATGGGGGGTAGCAGGGTGGTAAGTGAGGAACAGTATGATGGGTGATAATGGGGGGTAGCACGGTAGTAAGTGAGGAACAGTATGATGGGTGATAATGGAGGGGTAGTAGGGTGGTAAGTGAGGAACAGTATGATGGGTGATAATGGAGGGGTAGCAGGGGGGTAAGTGAGGAACAGTATGATGGGTGATAATGGAGGGGTAGCAGGGTGGTAAGTGAGGAACAGTATGATGGGTGGTAATGGAAGGGTAGCAGGGTGGTAAGTGAGGAACAGTATGATGGGTGATAATGGAGGTGTATCAGGGTGGTAAGGGAGGAACAGTATGATGGGTGATAATGGGGGGTAGCAGGGTGGTAAGTGAGGAACAGTATGATGGCTGATAATGGAGGGGTAGCAGGGTGGTAAGTGAGGAACAGTATGATGGGTGATAATGGAAGGGCAGTAGGGTGGTAAGTGAGGAACAGTATGATGGGTGATAATGGGGGGTAGCAGGGTGGTAAGTGAGGAACAGTATGATGGGTGATAATGGGGGGTAGCAGGGTGGTAAGTGAGGAACAGTATGATGGGTGATAATGGAGGGGTAGCAGGGTGGTAAATGAGGAACAGTATGATGGGTGATAATGGCGGGTAGCAGAGTGGTAAGTGAGGAACAGTATGATGGGTGATAATGGGGGGTAGTAGGGTGGTAAGTGAGGAACAGTATGATGGGTGATAATGGAGAGGTAGCAGGATGGTAACTGAGGAACAGTATGATGGGTGATAATGGAGGGGTAGTAGGGTGGTAAGTGAGGAACAGTATGATGGGTTATAATGGGGGGTAGCAGGCTGGTAAGTGAGGAACAGTATGATGGGTGATAATGGGGGTAGCAGCGTGGTAAGTGAGGAACAGTATGATGGGTGATAATGGAAGGGTAGCAGGGGGGTAAGTGAGGAACAGTATGATGGGTGATAATGGAGGGGTTTTAGGGTGGTAAGTGAGGATCAGTATGATGGGTGATAATGGAGGGGTAGCAGGGTGGTAAGTGAGAAACAGTATTATGGGTGATAATGGAGGGGTAGCAGGGTGGTAAGTGAGGAACAGTATGATGGGTGATAATGGAGAGGTAGCAGGGTGGTATGTGAGGAACAGTATGATGGGTGATAATGGAGGTGTAGCAGGGTGTTAAGTGAGGAACAGTATGATGGGTGATAATGGAGGGGTAGAAGGGTGGTAAGTGAGGAACAGAATTATGGGTGATAATGGAGGGGAAGTAGGGTGGTAAGTGAGGAACAGTATTATGGGTGATAATGGAGGGGTAGCAGGGTGGTAACTGATGAACAGTATGATGGGTGATAATGGAGGGGTAGCAGGGTGGTAAGTGAGGAACAGTATGATGGGTGATAATGGAGGGGTAGCAGGGTGGTAAGTGAGGAACAGTATGATGGGTGATAATTGAGGGGTAGCATCGTGGTAAGTGAGGAACAGTATGATGGGTGATAATGGGGGGGTGGTAGGGTGGTAAGTGAGGAACAGTATGATGTGTGATAATGGAGGGGTAGCAGGGTGGTAAGTGAGGAACAGTATGGTGGGTGATAATGGGGGGATAGTAGGATGGTAACTGAGGAACAGTATGATGGGTGATAATGGGGGTAGCAGGGTGGTAAGTGAGGAACAGTATGATCGGTGATAATGGAGGTGTAGCAGGGTGGTAAGTGAGGAACAGTATGACGGGTGATAATGGAAGGGTAGCAGGGTGATAAGTGAGGAACAGTATGATGAGTAATAATGGAGGTGTAGCAGGGTGGTAAGTGAGGAACAGTATGATGGGTGATAATGGGGGGTAGCAGGGTGGTATGTGAGGAAGAGTATGATGGGTGATAATGGAGGGGTAGCAGGGGGGTAAGTGAGGAACAGTATGATGGGTGATAGTGGAGGGGTAGCAGGGTGGTAAGTGAGGAACAGTATGATGGGTGATAATGGGGGGTAGCAGGGTGGTAAGTGAGGAACAGTATGATGAGTGATAATGGAGGTGTAGCAGGGTGGTAAGTGAAGAACAGTATGATGGGTGATAATGGGGGGTAGCAGGGTGGTAAGTGAGGAACAGTATGATGGGTGATAATGGGGGGTAGCAGGGTAGTAAGTGAGGAACAGTATGATGGGTGATAATGGAGGGGTAGTAGGGTGGTAAGTGAGGAACAGTATGATGGGTGATAATGGAGGGGTAGCAGGGGGGTAAGTGAGGAACAGTATGATGGGTGATAATGGAGGGGTAGCAGGGTGGTAAGTGAGGAACAGTATGATGGGTGGTAATGGAAGGGTAGCAGGGTGGTAAGTGAGGAACAGTATGATGGGTGATAATGGAGGTGTAGCAGGGTGGTAAGTGAGGAACAGTATGATGGGTGACAATGGGGGGTAGCAGGGTGGTAAGTGAGGAACAGTATGATGGGTTATAATGAAAGGGTAGCAGGGTTGTAAGTGAGGAACAGTATGATGGGTGATAATGGAAGGGCAGTAGGGTGGTAAGTGAGGAACAGTATGATGGGTGATAATGGGGGTTAGCAGGGTGGTAAGTGAGGAACAGAATGATGGGTGATAATGGGGGGTAGCAGGGTGGTAAGTGACGAACAGTATGATGGGTGATAATGGAGGGGTAGCAGGGTGGTAAGTTAGGAACAGTATGATGGGTGATAATGGAGGGGTAGTAGGGTGGTAAGTGAGGAACAGTATGATGGGTGATAATGGAGGGGTAGTAGGGTGGTATGAGTGGAACAGTATGATGGGTGATAATAAAGGGGTAGCAGGGTGGTAAGTGAGGAACAGTAAGATGGGTGATAATGGAGGGGTAGCAGGGTGGTAAGAGAGGAACAGTATGATGTGTGATAATGGAGGGGTAGCAGGGTGGTAAGAGAGGAACAGTATGATGGGTGATAATGGGGGGGGTAGTAGGGTGGTAAGTGAGGAACAGTATGATGGGTGATAATGGAGGGGTAGCAAGGTGGTAAGTGAGGAACAGTATGGTGGGTGATAATGGGGGGATAGTAGGGTGGTAACTGAAGAACAGTATGATGGGTGATAATGGGGGGTAGCAGGGTGGTAAGTGAGGAACAGTATGATGGGTGATAATGGAGGGGTAGTAGGGTGGTAAGTGAGGAACAGTATGATGGGTGATAATGGAGGGGTAGCAGGGGGGTAAGTGAGGAACAGTATGATGGGTGATAATGGAGGTGTAGCAGGGTGGTAAGTGAGGAACAGTATGATGGGTGGTAATGGAAGGGTAGCAGGGTTGTAAGTGAGGAACAGTATGATGGGTGATAATGGAGGTGTATCAGGGTGGTAAGTGAGGAACAGTATGATGGGTGATAATGGGGGGTAGCAGGGTGGTAAGAAAGGAACAGTATGATGGGTTATAATGGAAGGGTAGCAGGGTGGTAAGTGAGGAACAGTATGATGGGTGATAATGGAAGGGCAGTAGGGTGGTAAGTGAGGAACAGTATGATGGGTGATAATGGGGGTTAGCAGGGTGGTAAGTGAGGAACAGTATGATGGGTGATAATGGGGGGTAGCAGGGTGGTAAGTGAGGAAAAGTATGATGGGTGATAATGGAGGGGTAGCAGGGTGTTAAGTGAGGAACAGTATGATGGGTGATAATGGAAGGGCAGTAGGGTGGTAAGTGAGGAACAGTATGATGGGTGATAATGGGGGGTAGCAGGGTGGTAAGTGAGGAAAAGTATAATGGGTGATAATGGAGAGGTAGCAGGGTGGTAACTGAGGAACAGTATGATGGGTGATAATGGAGGGGTAGTAGGGTGGTAAGTGCGGAACAGTATGATGGGTGATAATGGGGGGTAGCAGGGTGGTAAGTAAGGAACAGTATGATGGGTGATAATGGGGGTAGCAGGGTGGTAAGTGAGGAACAGTATGATGGGTGTTAATGGAAGGGTAGCAGGGTGGTAAGTGAGGAACAGTATGATGGGTGATAATGGAGGGGTTTTAGGGTGGTAAGTGAGGATCAGTATGATGGGTGATAATGGAAAGGTAGCAGGGTGGTAAGTGAGAAACAGTATTATGGATGATAATGGAGGGGTAGCAGGGTGGTAAGTGAGGAACAGTATGATGGGTGATAATGAAGAGGTAGCAGGGTGGTATGTGAGGAACAGTATGATGGGTGGTAATGGAGGTGTAGCAGGGTGTTAAGTGAGGAACAGTATGATGGGTGATAATGGAGTGGTAGTAGGGTGGTAAGTGAGGAACAGTATTATGGGTGATAATGGAGGGGAAGTAGGGTGGTAAGTGAGGAACAGTATTATGGGTGATAATGGAGGGGTTGTAGGGTGGTAACTGATGAACAGTATGATGGGTGATAATGGAGGGGTAGCAGGGTGGTAAGTGAGGAACAGTATGATGGGTGATAATGGAGGGGTAGCAGGGTGGTAAGTGAAGAACAGTATGATGGGTGATAATGGGTGGGTAGCTGGGTGGTAAGTGAGGAACAGTATGATGGGTGATAATGGAGGGGTAGCAGGGTGGTTAGTGAGGAACAGTATGAGGGGTGATAATGGAGGGGTAGCAGGGTGGTAAGTGACGAACAGTATGATGGGTGATAATGGAGGTGTAGCAGGGTGGTAAGTGAGGAACAGTAATATTGGTGATAATGGAGGGTTAGTAGGGTGGTAAGTGAGGAACAGTATGAGGGGTGATAATGGAGGGATAGTAGGGTGGTACGTGAGGAACAGTATGAAGGTGTGATAATGGAGGAGTAGCAGGGTGGTAAGTGAGTAACAGTATGATGGGTGATAATGAAGGTGTAGCAGGGTGGTAAGTGAGGAACAGTATTATGGGTGATAATGGATGGGTAGCAGGGTGGTAAGTGAGGAACAGTATGATGGTTGATAATGGAGGGGTAGTAGGGTGGTAAGTGAGGAACAGTATGATGGGTGATAATGGAGGAGTAGCAGGGTGGTAAGTGAGTAACAGTATGATGGGTGATAATGGAGGTGTAGCAGGGTGGTAAGTGAGGAACAGTATGATGGGTGATAATGGAGGGGTAGCAGGGTGGTAAGTGAGGAATAGTATGATGGGTGATAATGGAGGGGTAGCAGGGTGGTAAGTGAGGAACAGTATGATGGTTGATAATGGAGGGGTAGTAGGGTGGTAAGTGAGGAACATTATGATGGGTGATAATGGAGGGGTAGCAGGGGGTAAGTGAAGAACAGTATGATGGGTGATAATGGGGGGTAGCAGGGTGGTAAGTGAGGAACAGTATGATGGGTGATAATGGAGGGGTAGTAGGGTGGTAAGTGAGGAACAGTATGATGGGTGATAATGGAGAGGTAGCAGGGGGGTAAGTTAGGAACAGTATGATGGGTGATAATGGAGGGGTAGTAGGGTGGTAAGTGAGGAACAGTATGATGGGTGATAATGGAGAGTAGTAGGGTGGTATGAGAGGAACAGTATGATGGGTGATAATGGAGGGGTAGCAGGGTGGTAAGTGAGGAACAGTATGATGGGTGATAATGGAGGGGTAGCAAGGTGGTAGGTGAGGAACAGTATGATGGGTGATAATTGAGGGGTAGCAGGGTGGTAAGTGAGTAACAGTATGATGGGTGATAATGGGGGGGTAGTAGGGTGGTAAGTGAGGAACAGTATGATGGGTGATAATGGAGGGGTAGCAGGGTGGTAAGTGAGGAACAGTATGGTGGTTGATAATGGGTGGATAGTAGGGTGGTAAGTGAGGAACAGTATGATGGGTGATAATGGAGGTGTAGCAGGGTGGTAAGTGAGGAACAGTATGATGGGTGATAATGGAAGGGTAGCAGGGTGATAAGTGAGGAACAGTATGATGAGTAATAATGGAGGTGTAGCAGGGTGGTAAGTGAGGAACAGTATGATGGGTGATAATGGGGGGTAGCAGGGTGGTATGTGAGGAAGAGTATGATGGGTGATAATGGAGGGGTAGCTTAGGGGTAAGTGAGGAACAGTATGATGGGTGATAATGGGGGGTAGCAGGGTGGTAAGTGAGGAACAGTATGATGAGTGATAATGGAGGTGTAGCAGGGGGGTAAGTGAGGAACAGTATGATGGGTGATAATGGGGGGTAGCAGGGTGGTAAGTGAGGAACAGTATGATGGGTGATAATGGGGGGTAGCAGGGTGGTAAGTGAGGAACAGTATGATGAGTGATAATGGAGGTGTAGCAGGGGGGTAAGTGAGGAACAGTATGATGGGTGATAATGGGGGGTAGCAGGGTGGTAAGTGAGGAACAGTATGATGGGTGATAATGGGGGGTAGCAGGGTAGTAAGTGAGGAACAGTATGATGGGTGATAATGGAGGGGTAGTAGGGTTGTAAGTGAAGAACAGTATGATGGGTGATAATGGAGGGGCAGCAGGGGGGTAAGTGAGGAACAGTATGATGGGTGATAATGGAGGGGTAGCAGGGTGGTAAGTGACGAACAGTATGATGGGTGATAATGGAGGTGTAGCAGGGTGGTAAGTGAGGAACAGTATTATTGGTGATAATGGAGGGGTAGTAGGGTGGTAAGTGAGGAACAGTATGAGGGGTGATAATGGAGGGATAATAGGGTGGTACGTGAAGAACAGTATGATGGGTGATAATGGAGGAGTAGCAGGGTGGTAAGTGAAGAACAGTATGATGGGTGATAATGGGTGGGTAGCTGGGTGGTAAGTGAGGAACAGTATGATGGGTGATAATGGAGGGGTAGCAGGGTGGTAAGTGAGGAACAGTATGTGGGGTGATAATGGAGGGGTAGCAGGGTGGTAAGTGACGAACAGTATGATGGGTGATAATGGAGGTGTAGCAGGGTGGTAAGTGAGGAACAGTATTATTGGTGATAATGGAGGGGTAGTAGGGTGGTAAGTGAGGAACAGTATGAGGGGTGATAATGGAGGGATAATAGGGTGGTACGTGAGGAACAGTATGATGGGTGATAATGGAGGAGTAGCAGGGTGGTAAGTGAGTAACAGTATGATGGGTGATAATGGAGGTGTAGCAGGGTGGTAAGTGAGGAACAGTATGATGGGTGATAATGGAGGGGTAGCAGGGTGGTATGTGAGGAACAGTATGATGGTTGATAATGGAGGGGTAGTAGGGTGGTAAGTGAGGAACAGTATGATGGGTGATAATGGAGGAGTAGCAGGGTGGTAAGTGTGTAACAGTATGATGGGTGATAATGGAGGTGTAGCAGGGTGGTAAGTGAGGAACAGTATGATGGGTGATAATGGAGGGGTAGCAGGGTGGTAAGTGAGGAACAGTATGATGGGTGATAATGGAGGGGTAGCAGGGTGGTAAGTGAGGAACAGTATGATGGTTGATAATGGAGGGGTAGTAGGGTGGTAAGTGAGGAACAGTATGATGGGTGATAATGGAGGAGTAGCAGGGTGGTAAGTGAGGAACAGTATGATGGGTGATAATGGAGGGGTAGCAGGGTGGTAAGTGAGGAACAGTATGATGGTTGATAATAGAGGGGTAGTAGGGTGGTAAGTGAGGAACATTATGATGGGTGATATTGGAGGGGTAGCAGGGGGGTAAGTGAAGAACAGTATGATGGGTGATAATGGGGGGTAGCAGGGTGGTAAGTGAGGAACAGTATGATGAGTGATAATGGAGGTTTAGCAGGGTGGTAAGTGAGGAACAGTATGATGGGTGATAATGGGGGGTAGCAGGGGGGTAAGTTAGGAACAGTATGATGGGTGATAATGGAGGGGTAGTAGGGTGGTAAGTGAGGAACAGTATGATGGGTGAAAATGGAGGGGTAGTAGGGTGGTATGAGAGGAACAGTATGATGGGTGATAATGGAGGGGTAGCAGGGTGGTAAGTGAGGAACAGTATGATGGGTGATAATGGAGGGTAGCAGGGTGGTAAGTGAGGAACAGTATGATGGGTGATAATTGAGGGGTAGCAGCGTGGTAAGTGAGGAACAGTATGATGGGTGATAATGGGGGGGTAGTAGGGTGGTAAGTGAGGAACAGTATGATGGGTGATAATGGAGGGGTAGCAGGGTGGTAAGTGAGGAACAGTATGGTGGGTGATAATGGAGGTGTAGCAGGGTGGTAACTGAGGAACAGTATGATGGGTGATAATGGGGGGTAGCAGGGTGGTAAGTGAGGAACAGTATGATGGGTGATAATGGAGGTGTAGAAGGGTGGTAAGTGAGGAACAGTATGGTGGGTGATAATGGGGGGATAGTAGGGTGGTAACTGAGGAACAGTAAGATGGGTGATAATGGGGTGTAGCAGATAGGTAAGTGAGGAACAGTATGATGGGAGATAATGGAGGGGTAGCAGGGTGGTAAGTGAGGAACAGTATGATGGGTTATAATGGAGGGGTAGCAGGGTGGTATGTGAGGAACAGTATGATGGGTGATATTGGGGGGGTAGTAGGGTGGTAAGTGAGGAACAGTATGATGGGTGATAATGGAGGGGTAGCAGGGTGGTAAGTGAGGAACAGTATGGTGGGTGATAATGGGGGGATAGTAGGGTGGTAACTGAGGAACAGTAAGATGGGTGATAATGGGGTGTAGCAGATAGGTAAGTGAGGAACAGTATGATGGGTGATAATGGAGGTGTAGCAGGGTGGTAAGTGAGGAACAGTATGAAGGGTGATAATGGAAGGGTAGCAGGGTGATAAGTGAGGAACAGTATGATGAGTGATAATGGAGGTGTAGCAGGGTGGTAAGTGAGGAACAGTATGATGGGTGATAATGGAAGGGTAGCAGGGTGATAAGTGAGGAACAGTATGATGAGTGATAATGGAGGTGTAGCAGGGTGGTAAGTGAGTAACAGTATGATGGGTGATAATGGGGGGTAGCAGTGTGGTAAGTGAGGAAGAGTATGATGGGTGATAATGGAGGGGTAGCAGGGGGGTAAGTGAAGAACAGTATGATGGGTGATAATGGGGGGTAGCAGGGTGGTAAGTGAGGAACAGTATGATGGGTGATAATGGAGGGGTAGCAGGGTGGTAAGTGAGGAACAGTATGGTGGGTGATAATGGAGGTGTAGCAGGGTGGTAACTGAGGAACAGTATGATGGGTGATAATGGGGGGTAGCAGGGTGGTAAGTGAGGAACAGTATGATGGGTCATAATGGAGGTGTAGCAGGGTGGTAAGTGAGGAACAGTATGATGGGTGATAATGGAAGGGTAGCAGGGTGATAAGTGAGGAACATTATGATGATATGATGAGTGATAATATAGGTGTAGCAGGGTGGTAAGTGAGGAACAGTATGATGGGTGATAATGGCGGTAGCAGGGTGGTAAGTGAGGAAGAGTATGATGGGTGATAATGGAGGGGTAGCAGGGGGGTAAGTGAGGAACAGTAAGATGGGTGACAATGGATGGGTAGCAGGGTGGTAAGTGAGGAACAGTATGATGGGTGATAATGGGGGATAGCAGGGTGGTAAGTGAGGAACAGTATGATGGGTGATAATGGAGGGGTAGCAGGGTAGTAAGTGAGAAACAGTATGATGGGTGATAATGGAGGGGTAGTAGGGTGGTAAGTGAGGAACAGTATGATGGGTGATAATGGAGGGGTAGCAGGGGGGTAAGTGAGGAACAGTATGATGGGTGATAATGGAGGGGAAGTAGGGTGGTAAGTGAGGAACAGTATGATGGGTGATAATGGTGGGGTAGTAGGGTGGTAAGTGAGGAACAGTATGATGGGTGATAATGGAGGGGTAGCAGGGTGGTAAGTGAGGAACAGTATGATGGGAGATAATGGAGGGGTAGCAGGGTGGTAAGTGAGGAACAGTATGATGGGTGATAATGGAGGGGTAGCAGGGTGGTAAGTGAGGAACAGTATGATGGGTGATATTGGGGGGGTAGTAGGGTGGTAAGTGAGGAACAGTATGATGGGTGATAATGGAGGGGTAGCAGGGTGGTAAGTGAGGAACAGTATGGTGGGTGATAATGGGGGGATAGTAGGGTGGTAACTGAGGAACAGTAAGATGGGTGATAATGGGGTGTAGCAGATAGGTAAGTGAGGAACAGTATGATGGGTGATAATGGAGGTGTAGCAGGGTGGTAAGTGAGGAACAGTATGAAGGGTGATAATGGAAGGGTAGCAGGGTGATAAGTGAGGAACAGTATGATGAGTGATAATGGAGGTGTAGCAGGGTGGTAAGTGAGGAACAGTATGATGGGTGATAATGGAAGGGTAGCAGGGTGATAAGTAAGGAACAGTATGATGAGTGATAATGGAGGTGTAGCAGGGTGGTAAGTGAGGAACAGTATGATGGGTGATAATGGGGGGTAGCACGGTGGTAAGTGAGGAAGAGTATGATGGGTGATAATGGAGGGGTAGCAGGGGGTAAGTGAAGAACAGTATGATGGGTGATAATGGGGGGTAGCAGGGTGGTAAGTGAGGAACAGTATGATGAGTGATAATGGAGATGTAGCAGGGTGGTAAGTGAGGAACAGTATGATGGGTGATAATAGGGGGTAGCAGGGTGGTAAGTGAGGAACAGTATGATGGGTGATAATGGAGGGGTAGTAGGGTGGTAAGTGAGGAACAGTATGATGGGTGATAATGGAGGGGTAGCAGGGGGGTAAGTTAGGAACAGTATGATGGGTGATAATGGAGGGGTAGTAGGGTGGTAAGTGAGGAACAGTATGATGGGTGATAATGGAGGGGTAGTAGGGTGGTATGAGAGGAACAGTATGATGGTTGATAATGGAGGGGTAGCAGGGTGGTAAGTGAGGAACAGTATGATGGGTGATAATGGGGGGGTAGCAGGGTGGTAAGTGAGGAACAGTATGATGGGTGATAATGGAGGGGTAGCAGGGTGGTAAGTGAGGAACAGTATGGTGGGTGATAATGGGGGGATAGTAGGGTGGTAACTGAGGAACAGTATGATGGGTGATAATGGGGGGTAGCAGGGTGGTAAGTGAGGAACAGTATGATGGGTGATAATGGAGGTGTAGCAGGGTGGTAAGTGAGGAACAGTATGATGGGTGATAATGGAAGGGTAGCAGAGTGATAAGTGAGGAACAGTATGATGAGTGATAATGGAGGTGTTGCAGGGGGGTAAGTGAGGAACAGTATGATGGGTGATAATGGGGGGTAGCAGGGTGGTATGTGAGGAAGAGATGGGTGATAATGGAGGGGTAGCAGGTGGGTAAGTGAGGAACAGTATGATGGGTGATAATGGAGGGGTAGCAGGGGGGTAAGTGAGGAACAGTATGATGGGTGATAATGGAGGGGAAGTAGGGTGGTAAGTGAGGAACAGTATGATGGGTGATAATGGTGGGGTAGTAGGGTGGTAAGTGAGGAACAGTATGATGGGTGATAATGGAGGGGTAGCAGGGTGGTAAGTGAGGAACAGTATGATGGGAGATAATGGAGGGGTAGCAGGGTGGTAAGTGAGGAACAGTATGATGGGTGATAATGGAGGGGTAGCAGGGTGGTAAGTGAGGAACAGTATGATGGGTGATATTGGGGGGGTAGTAGGGTGGTAAGTGAGGAACAGTATGATGGGTGATAATGGAGGGGGTAGCAGGGTGGTAAGTGAGGAACAGTATGGTGGGTGATAATGGGGGGATAGTAGGGTGGTAACTGAGGAACAGTAAGATGGGTGATAATGGGGTGTAGCAGATAGGTAAGTGAGGAACAGTATGATGGGTGATAATGGAGGTGTAGCAGGGTGGTAAGTGAGGAACAGTATGAAGGGTGATAATGGAAGGGTAGCAGGGTGATAAGTGAGGAACAGTATGATGAGTGATAATGGAGGTGTAGCAGGGTGGTAAGTGAGGAACAGTATGATGGGTGATAATGGAAGGGTAGCAGGGTGATAAGTGAGGAACAGTATGATGAGTGATAATGGAGGTGTAGCAGGGTGGTAAGTGAGGAACAGTATGATGGGTGATAATGGGGGGTAGCACGGTGGTAAGTGAGGAAGAGTATGATGGGTGATAATGGAGGGGTAGCAGGGGGGTAAGTGAAGAACAGTATGATGGGAGATAATGGGGGGGTAGCAGGGTGGTAAGTGAGGAACAGTATGATGAGTGATAATGGAGATGTAGCAGGGTGGTAAGTGAGGAACAGTATGATGGGTGATAATAGGGGGTAGCAGGGTGGTAAGTGAGGAACAGTATGATGGGTGATAATGGAGGGGTAGTAGGGTGGTAAGTGAGGAACAGTATGATGGGTGATAATGGAGGGGTAGCAGGGGGGTAAGTTAGGAACAGTATGATGGGTGATAATGGAGGGGTAGTAGGGTGGTAAGTGAGGAACAGTATGATGGGTGATAATGGAGGGGTAGTAGGGTGGTATGAGAGGAACAGTATGATGGTTGATAATGGAGGGGTAGCAGGGTGGTAAGTGAGGAACAGTATGATGGGTGATAATGGGGGGGTAGCAGGGTGGTAAGTGAGGAACAGTATGATGGGTGATAATGGAGGGGTAGCAGGGTGGTAAGTGAGGAACAGTATGGTGGGTGATAATGGGGGGATAGTAGGGTGGTAACTGAGGAACAGTATGATGGGTGATAATGGGGGGTAGCATGGTGGTAAGTGAGGAACAGTATGATGGGTGATAATGGAGGTGTAGCAGGGTGGTAAGTGAGGAACAGTATGATGGGTGATAATGGAAGGGTAGCAGAGTGATAAGTGAGGAACAGTATGATGAGTGATAATGGAGGTGTAGCAGGGGGGTAAGTGAGGAACAGTATGATGGGTGATAATGGGGGGTAGCAGGGTGGTATGTGAGGAAGAGTATGATGGGTGATAATGGAGGGGTAGCAGGGGGGTAAGTGAGGAACAGTATGATGGGTGATAATGGGGGGGGTAGCAGGGTGGTAAGTGAGGAACAGTATGATGGGTGATAATGGGGGGTAGCAGGGTGGTAAGTGAGGAACAGTATGATGGGTGATAATGGGGGGGTAGCAGGGTAGTAAGTGAGGAACAGTATGATGGGTGATAATGGAGGGGTAGTAGGGTGGTAAGTGAGGAACAGTATGATGGGTGATATTGGAGGGGTAGCAGGGGGGTAAGTGAGGAACAGTATGATGGGTGATAATGGAGGGGTAGCAGGGTGGTAAGTAAGGAACAGTATGATGGGTGGTAATGGAAGGGTAGCAGTGTAGTAAGTGAGGAACAGTATGATGGGTGATAATGGAGGTGTATCAGGGTGGTAAGGGAGGAACAGTATGATGGGTGATAATGGGGGGTAGCAGGGTGGTAAGTGAGGAACAGTATGATGGGTTATAATGGAAGGGTAGCACGGTGGTAAGTGAGGAACAGTATGATGGGTGATAATGGAAGGGCAGTAGGGTGGTAAGTGAGGAACAGTATGATGGGTGATACTGGGGGTTAGCAGGGTGGTAAGTGAGGAACAGTATGATGGGTGATAATGGGGGGTAGCAGGGTGGTAAGTGAGAAACCGTATGATGGGTGATAATGGAGGGGTAGCAGGGTGGTAAGTGAGGAACAGTATGATGGGTGATAATGGAAGGGCAGTAGGGTGGTAAGTGAGGAACAGTATGATGGGTGATAATGGGGGGTAGGAGGGTGGTAAGTGATGAACAGTATGATGGGTGATAATGGGGGGTAGCAGGGTGGTAAGTGAGGAACAGTATGATGGGTGATAATGGAGGGGTAGCAGGGTGGTAAGTGAGGAACAGTATGATGGGTGATAATGGGGGGTAGCAGGGTGGTAAGTGAGGAACAATATGATGGGTGATAATGGGGGGTAGTAGGGTGGTAAGTGAGGAACAGTATGATGGGTGATAATGGAGAGGTAGCAGGGTGGTAACTGAGGAACAGTATGATGGGTGATAATGGAGGGTAGTAGGGAGGTAAGTGAGGAACAGTATGATGGGTTATAATGGGGGGTAGCAGGGTGGTAAGTGAGGAACAGTATGATGGGTGATAATGGGGGTAGCAGGGTGGTAAGTGAGGAACAGTATGATGGGTGATAATGGAAGGGTAGCAGGGTGGTAAGTGAGGAACAGTATGATGGGTGATAATGGAGGGGTTTTAGGGTGGTAAGTGAGGATCAGTATGATGGGTGATAATGGAGGGGTAGCAGGGTGGTAAGTGAGAAACAGTATTATGGGTGATAATGGAGGGGTAGCAGGGGTGGTAAGTGAGGAACAGTATGATGGGTGATAATGGAGAGGAAGCAGGGTGGTATGTGAGGAACAGTATGATGGGTGATAATGGAGGTGTAGCAGGGTGTTAAGTGAGGAACAGTATGATGGGTGATAATGGAGGGGTAGAAGGGTGGTAAGTGAGGAACAGAATTATGGGTGATAATGGAGGGGAAGTAGGGTGGTAAGTGAGGAACAGTATTATGGGTGATAATGGAGGGGTAGCAGGGTGGTAAATGATGAACAGTATGATGGGTGATAATGGAGGGGTAGCAGGGTGGTAAGTGAGGAACAGTATGATGGGTGATAATGGAGGGGTAGCAGGGTGGTAAGTGAGGAACAGTATGATGGGTGATAATGGAGGGGTAGCAGGGTGGTAAGTGAGGAACAGTATGATGGGTGATAATGGAGGGGTAGCAGGGTGGTAAGTGAGGAACAGTATGATGGGTGATAATGGAGGTGTAGTAGAGTGGTAAGTGAGGAACAGTATGATGGGTGATAATGGGGGGGTAGTAGGGTGGTAAGTGAGGAACAGTATGATGGGTGATAATGGGGGGGTAGGTGGGTGGTAAGTGAGGAACAGTATGATGGGTGATAATGGAGGGGTAGCAGGGTGGTAAGTGAGGAAGAGTATGATGGGTGATAATGGAGTGGTAGCAGGGTGGTACATGAGAAACAGTATGATGGGTGATAATGGAAGGGTTGCAGGGTGGTAAGTAAGGAACAGTATGATGTGTGATAATGGAGTGGTAGCAGGGTGGTAAGTGAGGAACAGTATGATGGGTGATAATGGAGGGGTAGCAGGGTGGTAAGTGAAGAACAGTATGATGGGTGATAATGGGTGGGTAGCTGGGTGGTAAGTGAGGAACAGTATGATGGGTGATAATGGAGGGGTAGCAGGGTGGTAAGTGAGGAACAGTATGAGGGGTGATAATGGAGGGGTAGCAGGGTGGTAAGTGAGGAACAGTATGATGGGTGATAATGGAGGGGTAGCAGGGTGGTAAGTAAGGAACAGTATGATGGGTGGTAATGGAAGGGTAGCAGTGTAGTAAGTGAGGAACAGTATGATGGGTGATAATGGAGGTGTATCAGGGTGGTAAGGGAGGAACAGTATGATGGGTGATAATGGGGGGTAGCAGGGTGGTAAGTGAGGAACAGTATGATGGGTTATAATGGAAGGGTAGCACGGTGGTAAGTGAGGAACAGTATGATGGGTGATAATGGAAGGGCAGTAGGGTGGTAAGTGAGGAACAGTATGATGGGTGATACTGGGGGTTAGCAGGGTGGTAAGTGAGGAACAGTATGATGGGTGATAATGGGGGGTAGCAGGGTTGTAAGTGAGAAACCGTATGATGGGTGATAATGGAGGGGTAGCAGGGTGGTAAGTGAGGAACAGTATGATGGGTGATAATGGAAGGGCAGTAGGGTGGTAAGTGAGGAACAGTATGATGGGTGATAATGGGGGGTAGGAGGGTGGTAAGTGATGAACAGTATGATGGGTGATAATGGGGGGTAGCAGGGTGGTAAGTGAGGAACAGTATGATGGGTGATAATGGAGGGGTAGCAGGGTGGTAAGTGAGGAACAGTATGATGGGTGATAATGGGGGGTAGCAGGGTGGTAAGTGAGGAAGAGTATGATGGGTGATAATGGGGGGTAGTAGGGTGGTAAGTGAGGAACAGTATGATGGGTGATAATGGAGAGGTAGCAGGGTGGTAACTGAGGAACAGTATGATGGGTGATAATGGAGGGTAGTAGGGAGGTAAGTGAGGAACAGTATGATGGGTTATAATGGGGGGTAGCAGGGTGGTAAGTGAGGAACAGTATGATGGGTGATAATGGGGGTAGCAGGGTGGTAAGTGAGGAACAGTATGATGGGTGATAATGGAAGGGTAGCAGGGTGGTAAGTGAGGAACAGTATGATGGGTGATAATGGAGGGGTTTTAGGGTGGTAAGTGAGGATCAGTATGATGGGTGATAATGGAGGGGTAGCAGGGTGGTAAGTGAGAAACAGTATTATGGGTGATAATGGAGGGGTAGCAGGGTGGTAAGTGAGGAACAGTATGATGGGTGATAATGGAGAGGAAGCAGGGTGGTATGTGAGGAACAGTATGATGGGTGATAATGGAGGTGTAGCAGGGTGTTAAGTGAGGAACAGTATGATGGGTGATAATGGAGGGGTAGAAGGGTGGTAAGTGAGGAACAGAATTATGGGTGATAATGGAGGGGAAGTAGGGTGGTAAGTGAGGAACAGTATTATGGGTGATAATGGAGGGGTAGCAGGGTGGTAACTGATGAACAGTATGATGGGTGATAATGGAGGGGTAGCAGGGTGGTAAGTGAGGAACAGTATGATGGGTGATAATGGAGGGGTAGCAGGGTGGTAAGTGAGGAACAGTATGATGGGTGATAATGGAGGGGTAGCAGGGTGGTAAGTGAGGAACAGTATGATGGGTGATAATGGAGGGGTAGCAGGGTGGTAAGTGAGGAACAGTATGATGGGTGATAATGGAGGTGTAGTAGAGTGGTAAGTGAGGAACAGTATGATGGGTGATAATGGGGGGTAGTAGGGTGGTAAGTGAGGAACAGTATGATGGGTGATAATGGGGGGGTAGGTGGGTGGTAAGTGAGGAACAGTATGATGGGTGATAATGGAGGGGTAGCAGGGTGGTAAGTGAGGAAGAGTATGATGGGTGATAATGGAGTGGTAGCAGGGTGGTACATGAGAAACAGTATGATGGGTGATAATGGAAGGGTTGCAGGGTGGTAAGTAAGGAACAGTATGATGTGTGATAATGGAGTGGTAGCAGGGTGGTAAGTGAGGAACAGTATGATGGGTGATAATGGAGGGGTAGCAGGGTGGTAAGTGAAGAACAGTATGATGGGTGATAATGGGTGGGTAGCTGGGTGGTAAGTGAGGAACAGTATGATGGGTGATAATGGAGGGGTAGCAGGGTGGTAAGTGAGGAACAGTATGAGGGGTGATAATGGAGGGGTAGCAGGGTGGTAAGTGACGAACAGTATGATGGGTAATAATGGAGGTGTAGCAGGGTGGTAAGTGAGGAACAGTATTATTGGTGATAATGGAGGGGTAGTAGGGTGGTAAGTGAGGAACAGTATGAGGGTGATAATGGAGGGATAGTAGGGTGGTACGTGAGGAACAGTATGATGGGTGATAATGGAGGAATAACAGGGTGGTAAGTGAGTAACAGTATGATGGGTGATAATGGAGGTGTAGCAGGGTGGTAAGTGAGGAACAGTATGATGGGTGATAATGGAGGGGTAGCAGGGTGGTATGTGAGGAACAGTATGATGGTTGATAATGGAGGGGTAGTAGGGTGGTAAGTGAGGAACAGTATGATGGGTGATAATGAAGGAGTAGCAGGGTGGTAAGTGAGTAACAGTATGATGGGTGATAATGGACGTGTAGCAGGGTGGTAAGTGAGGAACAGTATGATGGGTGATAATGGAGGGGTAGCAGGGTGGTAAGTGAGGAACAGTATGATGGGTGATAATGGAGGGGTAGCAGGGTGGTAAGTGAGGAACAGTATGATGGGTGGTAATGGAAGGGTAGCAGGGTGGTAAGGGAGGAACAATATGATGGGTGATAATGGAGGTGTAGCAGGGTGGTAAGTGAGGAACAGTATGATGGGTGATAATGGGGGGTAGCAGGGTGGTAAGTGAGGAACAGTATGATGGGTTATAATGAAAGGGTAGCAGGGTGGTAAGTGAGGTACAGTATGATGGGTGATAATGGAAGGGCAGTAGGGTGGTAAGTGAGGAACAGTATGATGGGTGATAATGGGGGTTAGCAGGGTGGTAAGTGAGGAACAGAATGGGTGATAATGGGGGGTAGCAGGGTGGTAAGTGACGAACAGTATGATGGGTGATAATGGAGGGGTAGTAGGGTGGTGAGGAACAGTATGATGGGTGATAATGGAGGGGTAGCAGGGTGGTAAGTTAGGAACAGTATGATGGGTGATAATGGAGGGGTAGTAGGGTGGTAAGTGAGGAACAGTATGATGGGTTATAATGGAGGGGTAGTAGGGTGGTATGAGAGGAACAGTATGATGGGAGATAATGGAGGGGTAGCAGGGTGGTAAGTGAGGAACAGTATGATGGGTGATAATGGAGGGGTAGCAGGGTGGTAAGTGAGGAACAGTATGATGGGTGATAATGGAGGGGTAGCAGGGTGGTAAGAGAGGAACAGTATGATGGGTGATAATGGGGGGGTAGTAGGGTGGTAAGTGAGGAACAGTATGATGGGTGATAATGGAGGGGTAGCAAGGTGGTAAGTGAGGAACAGTATGGTGGGTGATAATGGGGGGATAGTAGGGTGGTAACTGAAGAATAGTATGATGGGTGATAATGGGGGGTAGCAGGGTGGTAAGTGAGGAACAGTATGATGGGTGATAATGGAGGTGTAGCAGGGTGGTAAGTGAGGAACAGTATGATGGGTGATAATGGAAGGGTAGCAGGGTGATAAGTGAGGAACAGTATGATGAGTGATAATGGAGGTGTAGCAGGGTGGTAAGTGAGGAACAGTATGATGGGTGATAATGGGGGGTAGCAGGGTGGTATGTGAGGAAGAGTATGATGGGTGATAATGGATGGGTAGCAGGGGGGTAAGTGAGGAACAGTATGATGGGTGATAATGGGGGGGTAGCAGGGTGGTAAGTGAGGAACAGTATGATGGGTGATAATGGGGGGTAGCAGGGTGGTAAGTGAGGAACAGTATGATGGGTGATAATGGGGGGTAGCAGGGTAGTAAGTGAGGAACAGTATGATGGGTGATAATGGAGGGGTAGTAGGGTGGTAAGTGAGGAACAGTATGATGGGTGATAATGGAGGGGTAGCAGGGGGGTAAGTGAGGAACAGTATGATGGGTGATAATGGAGGAGTAGCAGGGTGGTAAGTGAAGAACAGTATGATGGGTGATAATGGGTGGGTAGCTGGGTGGTAAGTGAGGAACAGTATGATGGGTGATAATGGAGGGGTAGCAGGGTGGTAAGTGAGGAACAGTATGTGGGGTGATAATGGAGGGGTAGCAGGGTGGTAAGTGACGAACAGTATGATGGGTGATAATGGAGGTGTAGCAGGGTGGTAAGTGAGGAACAGTATTATTGGTGATAATGGAGGGGTAGTAGGGTGGTAAGTGAGGAACAGTATGAGGGGTGATAATGGAGGGATAATAGGGTGGTACGTGAGGAACAGTATGATGGGTGATAATGGAGGAGTAGCAGGGTGGTAAGTGAGTAACAGTATGATGGGTGATAATGGAGGTGTAGCAGGGTGGTAAGTGAGGAACAGTATGATGGGTGATAATGGAGGGGTAGCAGGGTGGTATGTGAGGAACAGTATGATGGTTGATAATGGAGGGGTAGTAGGGTGGTAAGTGAGGAACAGTATGATGGGTGATAATGGAGGAGTAGCAGGGTGGTAAGTGTGTAACAGTATGATGGGTGATAATGGAGGTGTAGCAGGGTGGTAAGTGAGGAACAGTATGATGGGTGATAATGGAGGGGTAGCAGGGTGGTAAGTGAGGAACAGTATGATGGGTGATAATGGAGGGGTAGCAGGGTGGTAAGTGAGGAACAGTATGATGGTTGATAATGGAGGGGTAGTAGGGTGGTAAGTGAGGAACAGTATGATGGGTGATAATGGAGGAGTAGCAGGGTGGTAAGTGAGGAACAGTATGATGGGTGATAATGGAGGGGTAGCAGGGTGGTAAGTGAGGAACAGTATGATGGTTGATAATAGAGGGGTAGTAGGGTGGTAAGTGAGGAACATTATGATGGGTGATAATGGAGGGGTAGCAGGGGGGTAAGTGAAGAACAGTATGATGGGTGATAATGGGGGGTAGCAGGGTGGTAAGTGAGGAACAGTATGATGAGTGATAATGGAGGTTTAGCAGGGTTGTAAGTGAGGAACAGTATGATGGGTGATAATGGGGGGTAGCAGGGGGGTAAGTTAGGAACAGTATGATGGGTGATAATGGAGGGGTAGTAGGGTGGTAAGTGAGGAACAGTATGATGGGTGAAAATGGAGGGGTAGTAGGGTGGTATGAGAGGAACAGTATGATGGGTGATAATGGAGGGGTAGCAGGGTGGTAAGTGAGGAACAGTATGATGGGTGATAATGGAGGGTAGCAGGGTGGTAAGTGAGGAACAGTATGATGGGTGATAATTGAGGGGTAGCAGCGTGGTAAGTGAGGAACAGTATGATGGGTGATAATGGGGGGGTAGTAGGGTGGTAAGTGAGGAACAGTATGATGGGTGATAATGGAGGGGTAGCAGGGTGGTAAGTGAGGAACAGTATGGTGGGTGATAATGGAGGTGTAGCAGGGTGGTAACTGAGGAACAGTATGATGGGTGATAATGGGGGGTAGCAGGGTGGTAAGTGAGGAACAGTATGATGGGTGATAATGGAGGTGTAGAAGGGTGGTAAGTGAGGAACAGTATGGTGGGTGATAATGGGAGGATAGTAGGGTGGTAACTGAGGAACAGTAAGATGGGTGATAATGGGGTGTAGCAGATAGGTAAGTGAGGAACAGTATGATGGGAGATAATGGAGGGGTAGCAGGGTGGTAAGTGAGGAACAGTATGATGGGTTATAATGGAGGGGTAGCAGGGTGGTATGTGAGGAACAGTATGATGGGTGATATTGGGGGGGTAGTAGGGTGGTAAGTGAGGAACAGTATGATGGGTGATAATGGAGGGGTAGCAGGGTGGTAAGTGAGGAACAGTATGGTGGGTGATAATGGGGGGATAGTAGGGTGGTAACTGAGGAACAGTAAGATGGGTGATAATGGGGTGTAGCAGATAGGTAAGTGAGGAACAGTATGATGGGTGATAATGGAGGTGTAGCAGGGTGGTAAGTGAGGAACAGTATGAAGGGTGATAATGGAAGGGTAGCAGGGTGATAAGTGAGGAACAGTATGATGAGTGATAATGGAGGTGTAGCAGGGTGGTAAGTGAGGAACAGTATGATGGGTGATAATGGAAGGGTAGCAGGGTGATAAGTGAGGAACAGTATGATGAGTGATAATGGAGGTGTAGCAGGGTGGTAAGTGAGTAACAGTATGATGGGTGATAATGGGGGGTAGCAGTGTGGTAAGTGAGGAAGAGTATGATGGGTGATAATGGAGGGGTAGCAGGGGGGTAAGTGAAGAACAGTATGATGGGTGATAATGGGGGGTAGCAGGGTGGTAAGTGAGGAACAGTATGATGGGTGATAATGGAGGGGTAGCAGGGTGGTAAGTGAGGAACAGTATGGTGGGTGATAATGGAGGTGTAGCAGGGTGGTAACTGAGGAACAGTATGATGGGTGATAATGGGGGGTAGCAGGGTGGTAAGTGAGGAACAGTATGATGGGTCATAATGGAGGTGTAGCAGGGTGGTAAGTGAGGAACAGTATGATGGGTGATAATGGAAGGGTAGCAGGGTGATAAGTGAGGAACATTATGATGATATGATGAGTGATAATATAGGTGTAGCAGGGTGGTAAGTGAGGAACAGTATGATGGGTGATAATGGCGGTAGCAGGGTGGTAAGTGAGGAAGAGTATGATGGGTGATAATGGAGGGGTAGCAGGGGGGTAAGTGAGGAACAGTAAGATGGGTGACAATGGATGGGTAGCAGGGTGGTAAGTGAGGAACAGTATGATGGGTGATAATGGGGGATAGCAGGGTGGTAAGTGAGGAACAGTATGATGGGTGATAATGGAGGGGTAGCAGGGTAGTAAGTGAGAAACAGTATGATGGGTGATAATGGAGGGGTAGTAGGGTGGTAAGTGAGGAACAGTATGATGGGTGATAATGGAGGGGTAGCAGGGGGGTAAGTGAGGAACAGTATGATGGGTGATAATGGAGGGGAAGTAGGGTGGTAAGTGAGGAACAGTATGATGGGTGATAATGGTGGGGTAGTAGGGTGGTAAGTGAGGAACAGTATGATGGGTGATAATGGAGGGGTAGCAGGGTGGTAAGTGAGGAACAGTATGATGGGAGATAATGGAGGGGTAGCAGGGTGGTAAGTGAGGAACAGTATGATGGGTGATAATGGAGGGGTAGCAGGGTGGTAAGTGAGGAACAGTATGATGGGTGATATTGGGGGGGTAGTAGGGTGGTAAGTGAGGAACAGTATGATGGGTGATAATGGAGGGGTAGCAGGGTGGTAAGTGAGGAACAGTATGGTAGGTGATAATGGGGGGATAGTAGGGTGGTAACTGAGGAACAGTAAGATGGGTGATAATGGGGTGTAGCAGATAGGTAAGTGAGGAACAGTATGATGGGTGATAATGGAGGTGTAGCAGGGTGGTAAGTGAGGAACAGTATGAAGGGTGATAATGGAAGGGTAGCAGGGTGATAAGTGAGGAACAGTATGATGAGTGATAATGGAGGTGTAGCAGGGTGGTAAGTGAGGAACAGTATGATGGGTGATAATGGAAGGGTAGCAGGGTGATAAGTGAGGAACAGTATGATGAGTGATAATGGAGGTGTAGCAGGGTGGTAAGTGAGGAACAGTATGATGGGTGATAATGGGGGGTAGCACGGTGGTAAGTGAGGAAGAGTATGATGGGTGATAATGGAGGGGTAGCAGGGGGTAAGTGAAGAACAGTATGATGGGTGATAATGGGGGGTAGCAGGGTGGTAAGTGAGGAACAGTATGATGAGTGATAATGGAGATGTAGCAGGGTGGTAAGTGAGGAACAGTATGATGGGTGATAATAGGGGGTAGCAGGGTGGTAAGTGAGGAACAGTATGATGGGTGATAATGGAGGGGTAGTAGGGTGGTAAGTGAGGAACAGTATGATGGGTGATAATGGAGGGGTAGCAGGGGGGTAAGTTAGGAACAGTATGATGGGTGATAATGGAGGGGTAGTAGGGTGGTAAGTGAGGAACAGTATGATGGGTGATAATGGAGGGGTAGTAGGGTGGTATGAGAGGAACAGTATGATGGTTGATAATGGAGGGGTAGCAGGGTGGTAAGTGAGGAACAGTATGATGGGTGATAATGGGGGGGTAGCAGGGTGGTAAGTGAGGAACAGTATGATGGGTGATAATGGAGGGGTAGCAGGGTGGTAAGTGAGGAACAGTATGGTGGGTGATAATGGGGGGATAGTAGGGTGGTAACTGAGGAACAGTATGATGGGTGATAATGGGGGGTAGCAGGGTGGTAAGTGAGGAACAGTCTGATGGGTGATAATGGAGGTGTAGCAGGGTGGTAAGTGAGGAACAGTATGATGGGTGATAATGGAAGGGTAGCAGAGTGATAAGTGAGGAACAGTATGATGAGTGATAATGGAGGTGTTGCAGGGGGGTAAGTGAGGAACAGTATGATGGGTGATAATGGGGGGTAGCAGGGTGGTATGTGAGGAAGAGTATGATGGGTGATAATGGAGGGGTAGCAGGGGGGTAAGTGAGGAACAGTATGATGGGTGATAATGGAGGGGTAGCAGGGGGGTAAGTGAGGAACAGTATGATGGGTGATAATGGAGGGGAAGTAGGGTGGTAAGTGAGGAACAGTATGATGGGTGATAATGGTGGGGTAGTAGGGTGGTAAGTGAGGAACAGTATGATGGGTGATAATGGAGGGGTAGCAGGGTGGTAAGTGAGGAACAGTATGATGGGAGATAATGGAGGGGTAGCAGGGTGGTAAGTGAGGAACAGTATGATGGGTGATAATGGAGGGGTAGCAGGGTGGTAAGTGAGGAACAGTATGATGGGTGATATTGGGGGGGTAGTAGGGTGGTAAGTGAGGAACAGTATGATGGGTGATAATGGAGGGGTAGCAGGGTGGTAAGTGAGGAACAGTATGGTGGGTGATAATGGGGGGATAGTAGGGTGGTAACTGAGGAACAGTAAGATGGGTGATAATGGGGTGTAGCAGATAGGTAAGTGAGGAACAGTATGATGGGTGATAATGGAGGTGTAGCAGGGTGGTAAGTGAGGAACAGTATGAAGGGTGATAATGGAAGGGTAGCAGGGTGATAAGTGAGGAACAGTATGATGAGTGATAATGGAGGTGTAGCAGGGTGGTAAGTGAGGAACAGTATGATGGGTGATAATGGAAGGGTAGCAGGGTGATAAGTGAGGAACAGTATGATGAGTGATAATGGAGGTGTAGCAGGGTGGTAAGTGAGGAACAGTATGATGGGTGATAATGGGGGGTAGCACGGTGGTAAGTGAGGAAGAGTATGATGGGTGATAATGGAGGGGTAGCAGGGGGGTAAGTGAAGAACAGTATGATGGGAGATAATGGGGGGTAGCAGGGTGGTAAGTGAGGAACAGTATGATGAGTGATAATGGAGATGTAGCAGGGTGGTAAGTGAGGAACAGTATGATGGGTGATAATAGGGGGTAGCAGGGTGGTAAGTGAGGAACAGTATGATGGGTGATAATGGAGGGGTAGTAGGGTGGTAAGTGAGGAACAGTATGATGGGTGATAATGGAGGGGTAGCAGGGGGGTAAGTTAGGAACAGTATGATGGGTGATAATGGAGGGGTAGTAGGGTGGTAAGTGAGGAACAGTATGATGGGTGATAATGGAGGGGTAGTAGGGTGGTATGAGAGGAACAGTATGATGGTTGATAATGGAGGGGTAGCAGGGTGGTAAGTGAGGAACAGTATGATGGGTGATAATGGGGGGGTAGCAGGGTGGTAAGTGAGGAACAGTATGATGGGTGATAATGGAGGGGTAGCAGGGTGGTAAGTGAGGAACAGTATGGTGGGTGATAATGGGGGGATAGTAGGGTGGTAACTGAGGAACAGTATGATGGGTGATAATGGGGGGTAGCAGGGTGGTAAGTGAGGAACAGTATGATGGGTGATAATGGAGGTGTAGCAGGGTGGTAAGTGAGGAACAGTATGATGGGTGATAATGGAAGGGTAGCAGAGTGATAAGTGAGGAACAGTATGATGAGTGATAATGGAGGTGTAGCAGGGGGGTAAGTGAGGAACAGTATGATGGGTGATAATGGGGGGTAGCAGGGTGGTATGTGAGGAAGAGTATGATGGGTGATAATGGAGGGGTAGCAGGGGGGTAAGTGAGGAACAGTATGATGGGTGATAATGGGGGGGTAGCAGGGTGGTAAGTGAGGAACAGTATGATGGGTGATAATGGGGGGTAGCAGGGTGGTAAGTGAGGAACAGTATGATGGGTGATAATGGGGGGTAGCAGGGTAGTAAGTGAGGAACAGTATGATGGGTGATAATGGAGGGGTAGTAGGGTGGTAAGTGAGGAACAGTATGATGGGTGATAATGGAGGGGTAGCAGGGGGGTAAGTGAGGAACAGTATGATGGGTGATAATGGAGGGGTAGCAGGGTGGTAAGTAAGGAACAGTATGATGGGTGGTAATGGAAGGGTAGCAGTGTAGTAAGTGAGGAACAGTATGATGGGTGATAATGGAGGTGTATCAGGGTGGTAAGGGAGGAACAGTATGATGGGTGATAATGGGGGGTAGCAGGGTGGTAAGTGAGGAACAGTATGATGGGTTATAATGGAAGGGTAGCACGGTGGTAAGTGAGGAACAGTATGATGGGTGATAATGGAAGGGCAGTAGGGTGGTAAGTGAGGAACAGTATGATGGGTGATACTGGGGGTTAGCAGGGTGGTAAGTGAGGAACAGTATGATGGGTGATAATGGGGGGTAGCAGGGTGGTAAGTGAGAAACCGTATGATGGGTGATAATGGAGGGGTAGCAGGGTGGTAAGTGAGGAACAGTATGATGGGTGATAATGGAAGGGCAGTAGGGTGGTAAGTGAGGAACAGTATGATGGGTGATAATGGGGGGTAGGAGGGTGGTAAGTGATGAACAGTATGATGGGTGATAATGGGGGGTAGCAGGGTGGTAAGTGAGGAACAGTATGATGGGTGATAATGGAGGGGTAGCAGGGTGGTAAGTGAGGAACAGTATGATGGGTGATAATGGGGGGTAGCAGGGTGGTAAGTGAGGAACAGTATGATGGGTGATAATGGGGGGTAGTAGGGTGGTAAGTGAGGAACAGTATGATGGGTGATAATGGAGAGGTAGCAGGGTGGTAACTGAGGAACAGTATGATGGGTGATAATGGAGGGTAGTAGGGAGGTAAGTGAGGAACAGTATGATGGGTTATAATGGGGGGTAGCAGGGTGGTAAGTGAGGAACAGTATGATGGGTGATAATGGGGGTAGCAGGGTGGTAAGTGAGGAACAGTATGATGGGTGATAATGGAAGGGTAGCAGGGTGGTAAGTGAGGAACAGTATGATGGGTGATAATGGAGGGGTTTTAGGGTGGTAAGTGAGGATCAGTATGATGGGTGATAATGGAGGGGTAGCAGGGTGGTAAGTGAGAAACAGTATTATGGGTGATAATGGAGGGGTAGCAGGGTGGTAAGTGAGGAACAGTATGATGGGTGATAATGGAGAGGAAGCAGGGTGGTATGTGAGGAACAGTATGATGGGTGATAATGGAGGTGTAGCAGGGTGTTAAGTGAGGAACAGTATGATGGGTGATAATGGAGGGGTAGAAGGGTGGTAAGTGAGGAACAGAATTATGGGTGATAATGGAGGGGAAGTAGGGTGGTAAGTGAGGAACAGTATTATGGGTGATAATGGAGGGGTAGCAGGGTGGTAACTGATGAACAGTATGATGGGTGATAATGGAGGGGTAGCAGGGTGGTAAGTGAGGAACAGTATGATGGGTGATAATGGAGGGGTAGCAGGGTGGTAAGTGAGGAACAGTATGATGGGTGATAATGGAGGGGTAGCAGGGTGGTAAGTGAGGAACAGTATGATGGGTGATAATGGAGGGGTAGCAGGGTGGTAAGTGAGGAACAGTATGATGGGTGATAATGGAGGTGTAGTAGAGTGGTAAGTGAGGAACAGTATGATGGGTGATAATGGGGGGTAGTAGGGTGGTAAGTGAGGAACAGTATGATGGGTGATAATGGGGGGGTAGGTGGGTGGTAAGTGAGGAACAGTATGATGGGTGATAATGGAGGGGTAGCAGGGTGGTAAGTGAGGAAGAGTATGATGGGTGATAATGGAGTGGTAGCAGGGTGGTACATGAGAAACAGTATGATGGGTGATAATGGAAGGGTTGCAGGGTGGTAAGTAAGGAACAGTATGATGTGTGATAATGGAGTGGTAGCAGGGTGGTTAGTGAGGAACAGTATGATGGGTGATAATGGAGGGGTAGCAGGGTGGTAAGTGAAGAACAGTATGATGGGTGATAATGGGTGGGTAGCTGGGTGGTAAGTGAGGAACAGTATGATGGGTGATAATGGAGGGGTAGCAGGGTGGTAAGTGAGGAACAGTATGAGGGGTGATAATGGAGGGGTAGCAGGGTGGTAAGTGACGAACAGTATGATGGGTAATAATGGAGGTGTAGCAGGGTGGTAAGTGAGGAACAGTATTATTGGTGATAATGGAGGGGTAGTAGGGTGGTAAGTGAGGAACAGTATGAGGGTGATAATGGAGGGATAGTAGGGTGGTACGTGAGGAACAGTATGATGGGTGATAATGGAGGAATAACAGGGTGGTAAGTGAGTAACAGTATGATGGGTGATAATGGAGGTGTAGCAGGGTGGTAAGTGAGGAACAGTATGATGGGTGATAATGGAGGGGTAGCAGGGTGGTATGTGAGGAACAGTATGATGGTTGATAATGGAGGGGTAGTAGGGTGGTAAGTGAGGAACAGTATGATGGGTGATAATGAAGGAGTAGCAGGGTGGTAAGTGAGTAACAGTATGATGGGTGATAATGGACGTGTAGCAGGGTGGTAAGTGAGGAACAGTATGATGGGTGATAATGGAGGGGTAGCAGGGTGGTAAGTGAGGAACAGTATGATGGGTGATAATGGAGGGGTAGCAGGGTGGTAAGTGAGGAACAGTATGATGGGTGGTAATGGAAGGGTAGCAGGGTGGTAAGGGAGGAACAATATGATGGGTGATAATGGAGGTGTAGCAGGGTGGTAAGTGAGGAACAGTATGATGGGTGATAATGGGGGGTAGCAGGGTGGTAAGTGAGGAACAGTATGATGGGTTATAATGAAAGGGTAGCAGGGTGGTAAGTGAGGTACAGTATGATGGGTGATAATGGAAGGGCAGTAGGGTGGTAAGTGAGGAACAGTATGATGGGTGATAATGGGGGTTAGCAGGGTGGTAAGTGAGGAACAGAATGGGTGATAATGGGGGGGTAGCAGGGTGGTAAGTGACGAACAGTATGATGGGTGATAATGGAGGGGTAGTAGGGTGGTGAGGAACAGTATGATGGGTGATAATGGAGGGGTAGCAGGGTGGTAAGTTAGGAACAGTATGATGGGTGATAATGGAGGGGTAGTAGGGTGGTAAGTGAGGAACAGTATGATGGGTTATAATGGAGGGGTAGTAGGGTGGTATGAGAGGAACAGTATGATGGGAGATAATGGAGGGGTAGCAGGGTGGTAAGTGAGGAACAGTATGATGGGTGATAATGGAGGGGTAGCAGGGTGGTAAGTGAGGAACAGTATGATGGGTGATAATGGAGGGGTAGCAGGGTGGTAAGAGAGGAACAGTATGATGGGTGATAATGGGGGGGTAGTAGGGTGGTAAGTGAGGAACAGTATGATGGGTGATAATGGAGGGGTAGCAAGGTGGTAAGTGAGGAACAGTATGGTGGGTGATAATGGGGGGATAGTAGGGTGGTAACTGAAGAATAGTATGATGGGTGATAATGGGGGGTAGCAGGGTGGTAAGTGAGGAACAGTATGATGGGTGATAATGGAGGTGTAGCAGGGTGGTAAGTGAGGAACAGTATGATGGGTGATAATGGAAGGGTAGCAGGGTGATAAGTGAGGAACAGTATGATGAGTGATAATGGAGGTGTAGCAGGGTGGTAAGTGAGGAACAGTATGATGGGTGATAATGGGGGGTAGCAGGGTGGTATGTGAGGAAGAGTATGATGGGTGATAATGGATGGGTAGCAGGGGGGTAAGTGAGGAACAGTATGATGGGTGATAATGGGGGGGTAGCAGGGTGGTAAGTGAGGAACAGTATGATGGGTGATAATGGGGGGTAGCAGGGTGGTAAGTGAGGAACAGTATGATGGGTGATAATGGGGGGTAGCAGGGTAGTAAGTGAGGAACAGTATGATGGGTGATAATGGAGGGGTAGTAGGGTGGTAAGTGAGGAACAGTATGATGGGTGATAATGGAGGGGTAGCAGGGGGGTAAGTGAGGAACAGTATGATGGGTGATAATGGAGGGGTAGCAGGGTGGTAAGTGAGGAACAGTATGATGGGTGGTAATGGAAGGGTAGCAGGGTGGTAAGTGAGGAACAGTATGATGGGTGATAATGGAGGTGTATCAGGGTGGTAAGTGAGGAACAGTATGATGGGTGATAATGGGGGGTAGCAGGGTGGTAAGTGAGGAACAGTATGATGGGTTATAATGGAAGGGTAGCAGGGTGGTAAGTGAGGAACAGTATGATGGGTGATAATGGAAGGGCAGTAGGGTGGTAAGTGAGGAACAGTATGATGGGTGATAATGGGGGTTAGCAGGGTGGTAAGTGAGGAAAAGTATGATGGGTGATAATGGAGGGGTAGCAGGGTGTTAAGTGAGGAACAGTATGATGGGTGATAATGGAAGGGCAGTAGGGTGGTAAGTGAGGAACAGTATGATGGGTGATAATAGGGGGTAGCAGGGTGGTAAGTGAGGAACAGTATGATGGGTGATAATGGGGGGTAGCAGGGTGGTAAGTGAGGAAAAGTATGATGGGTGATAATGGAGAGGTAGCAGGGTGGTAACTGAGGAACAGTATGATGGGTGATAATGGAGGGGTAGTAGGGTGGTAAGTGAGGAACAGTATGATGGGTGATAATGGGGGGTAGCAGGGTGGTAAGTGAGGAACAGTATGATGGGTGATAATGGGGGTAGCAGGGTGGTAAGTGAGGAACAGTATGATGGGTGATAATGGAAGGGTAGCAGGGTGGTAAGTGAGGAACAGTATGATGGGTGATAATGGAGGGGTTTTAGGGTGGTAAGTGAGGATCAGTATGATGGGTGATAATGGAAAGGTAGCAGGGTGGTAAGTGAGAAACAGTATTATGGGTGATAATGGAGGGGTAGCAGGGTGGTAAGTGAGGAACAGTATGATGGGTGATAATGGAGAGGTAGCAGGGTGGTATGTGAGGAACTAAATGATGGGTGATAATGGAGGTGTAGCAGGGTGTTAAGTGAGGAACAGCATGATGGGTGATAATGGAGGGGTAGTAGGGTGGTAAGTGAGGAACAGTATTATGGGTGATAATGGAGGGGAAGTAGGGTGGTAAGTGAGTTACAGTATTATGGGTGATAATGGAGGGGTTGTAGGGTGGTAACTGATGAACAGTATGATGGGTGATAATGGAGGGTTAGCAGGGTGGTAAGTGAGGAACAGTATGATGGGTGATAATGGAGGGGTAGCAGGGTGGTAAGTGAGGAACAGTATGATGGGTGATAATGGAGGGGTAGCAGGGTGGTAAGTGAGGAACAGTATGATGGGTGATAATGGAGGGGTAGCAGGGTGGTAAGTGAGGAACAGTATGATGGGTGATAATGGAGGTGTAGCAGAGTGGTAAGTGAGGAACAGTATGATTGGTGATAATGGGGGGTAGTAGGGTGGTAAGTGAGGAACAGTATGATGGGTGATAATGGGGGGGTAGGTGGGTGGTAAGTGAGGAACAGTATGATGGGGGATAATGGAGGGGTAGCAGGGTGGTAAGTGAGGAACAGTATGATGGGTGATAATGGAGGGGTAGCAGGGTGGTACATGAGAAACAGTATGATGGGTGATAATGGAGGGTTTGCAGGGTGGTAAGTAAGGAACAGTATGATGGGTGATAATGGAGTGGTAGCAGGGTGGTAAGTGAGGAACAGTATGATGGGTGATAATGGAGGGGTAGCAGGGTGGTAAGTGAAGAACAGTATGATGGGTGATAATGGGTGGGTAGCTGGGTGGTAAGTGAGGAACAGTATGATGGGTGATAATGGAGGGGTAGCAGGGTGGTAAGTGAGGAACAGTATGAGGGGTGATAATGGAGGGGTAGCAGGGTGGTAAGTGACGAACAGTATGATGGGTGATAATGGAGGTGTAGCAGGGTGGTAAGTGAGGAACAGTATTATTGGTGATAATGGAGGGGTAGTAGGGTGGTAAGTGAGGAACAGTATGAGGGGTGATAATGGAGGGATAGTAGGGTGGTACGTGAGGAACAGTATGATGGGTGATAATGGAGGAAGTAGCAGGGTGGTAAGTGAGTAACAGTATGATGGGTGATAATGGAGGTGTATCAGGGTGGTAAGTGAGGAACAGTATTATGGGTGATAATGGAGTGGTAGCAGGGTGGTAAGTGAGGAACAGTATGATGGTTGATAATGAGGGGTAGTAGGGTGGTAAGTGAGGAACAGTATGATGGGTGATAATGGAGGAGTAGCAGGGTGGTAAGTGAGTAACAGTATGATGGGTGATAATGGAGGTGTAGCAGGTGGTAAGTGAGGAACAGTATGATGGGTGATAATGGAGGGGTAGCAGGGTGGTAAGTGAGGAACAGTATGATGGGTGATAATGGAGGGGTAGCAGGGTGGTAAGTGAGGAACAGTATGATGGTTGATAATGGAGGGGTAGTAGGGTGGTAAGTGAGGAACAGTATGATGGGTGATAATGGAGGAGTAGCAGGGTGGTAAGTGAGGAACAGTATGATGGGTGATAATGGAGGGGTAGCAGGGTGGTAAGTGAGGAACAGTATGATGGTTGATAATGGAGGGGTAGTAGGGTGGTAAGTGAGGAACATTATGATGGTGATAATGGAGGGGTAGCAGGGGGGTAAGTGAAGAACAGTATGATGGGTGATAATGGGGGGTAGCAGGGTGGTAAGTGAGGAACAGTATGATGGGTGATAATGGAGGGGTAGTAGGGTGGTAAGTGAGGAACAGTATGATGGGTGATAATGGAGGGGTAGCAGGGGGGGTAAGTTAGGAACAGTATGATGGGTGATAATGGGAGGGGTAGTAGGGTGGTAAGTGAGGAACAGTATGATGGGTGATAATGGAGGGGTAGTAGGGTGGTATGAGAGGAACAGTATGATGGGGTGATAATGGAGGGGTAGCAGGGTGGTATGTGAGGAACAGTATGATGGGTGATAATGGAGGGGTAGCAAGGTGGTAAGTGAGGAACAGTATGATGGGTGATAATAGAGGGGTAGCAGGGTGGTAAGTGAGTAACAGTATGATGGGTGATAATGGGGGGGTAGTAGGGTGGTAAGTGAGGGAACAGTATGATGGGTGATAATGGAGGGGTAGCAGGGTGGTAAGTGAGGAACAGTATGGTGGGTGATAATGGGTGGATAGTAGGGTGGTAACTGAGGAACAGTATGATGGGTGATAATGGGGGTAGCAGGGTGGTAAGTGAGGAACAGTATGATGGGTGATAATGGAGGTGTAGCAGGGTGGAAGTGAGGAACAGTATGATGGGTGATAATGGAAGGGTATCAGGGTGATAAGTGAGGAACAGTATGATGAGTAATAATGGAGGTGTAGCAGGGTGGTAAGTGAGGAACAGTATGATGGGTGATAATGGGGGGTAGCAGGGTGGTATGTGAGGAAGAGTATGATGGGTGATAATGGAGGGGTAGCAGGGGGGTAAGTGAGGAACAGTATGATGGGTGATAATGGAGGGGTAGCAGGGTGGTAAGTGAGGAACAGTATGATGGGTGATAATGGGGGGTAGCAGGGTGGTAAGTGAGGAACAGTATGATGAGTGATAATGGAGTGTAGCAGGGTGGTAAGTGAGGAACAGTATGATGGGTGATAATGGGGGGTAGCAGGGTGGTAAGTGAGGAACAGTATGATGGGTGATAATGGGGGGTAGCAGGGTGGTAAGTGAGGAACAGTATGATGGGTGATAATGGGGGGTAGCAGGGTAGTAAGTGAGGAACAGTATGATGGGTGATAATGGAGGGGTAGTAGGGTGGCAAGTGAGGAACAGTATGATGGGTGATAATGGTGTGGCAGCAGGGGGGTAAGTGAGGAACAGTATGATGGGTGATAATGGAGGGGTAGCAGGGTGGTAAGTGAGGAACAGTATGATGGGTGGTAATGGAAGGGTAGCAGGGTGGTAAGTGAGGAACAGTATGATGGGTGATAATGGAGGTGTAGCAGGTGGCAAGTGAGGAACAGTATGATGGGTGATAATGGGGGGTAGCAGGGTGGTAAGTGAGGAACAGTATGATGGCTTATAATGGAAGGGTAGCAGGGTGGTAAGTGAGGAACAGTATGATGGGTGATAACGGAAGGGCAGTAGGGTGGTAAGTGAGGAACAGTATGATGGGTGATAATGGGGGTTAGCAGGGTGGTAAGTGAGGAACAGTATGATGGGTGATAATGGGGGGTAGCCAGGGTGTAAGTGAGGAACAGTATGATGGGTGATAATGGGGGTAGCAGGGTGGTAAGTGAGGAACAGTATGATGGGTGATAATGGAGGGGTAGCAGGGTGGTAAGTGAGGAACAGTATGATGGGTGATAATGGGGGGTAGCAGGGTGGTAAGTGAGGAACAGTATGATGGGTGATAATGGGGGGTAGTAAGGGTGGTAAGTGAGGAACAGTATGATGGGTGATAATGAAGAGGTAGCAGGGTGGTAACTGAGGAACAGTATGATGGGTGATAATGTAGGGGTAATAGGGTGGTAAGTGAGGAACAGTATGATGGGTGATAATGGAGGTGTAGCAGGGTGGTAAGTGAGGAACAGTATGATGGGTGATAATGGGGGGTAGCAGGGTGGTATGTGAGGAAGAGTATGATGGGTGATAATGGATGGTAGCAGGGGGGTAAGTGAGGACAGTATGATGGGTGATAATGGGGGTGGTAGCAGGGTGGTAAGTGAGGAACAGTATGATGGGTGATAATGGGGGGTAGCAGGGTGGTAAGTGAGGAACAGTATGATGGGGTGATAATGGGGGGTAGCAGGGTAGTAAGTGAGGAACAGTATGATGGGTGATAATGGAGGGGTAGTAGGGTGGTAAGTGAGGAACAGTATGATGGGTGATAATGGAGGGGTAAGCAGGGGGGTAAGTGAGGAACAGTATGATGGGTGATAATGGAGGGGTAGCAGGGTGGTAAGTGAGGAACAGTATGATGGGTGGTAATGGAAGGGTAGCAGGGTTGGTAAGTGAGGAACAGTATGATGGGTGATAATGGAGGTGTATCAGGGTGGTAAGTGAGGAACAGTATGATGGGTGATAATGGGGGGTAGCAGGGTGGTAAGTGAGGAACAGTATGATGGGTTATAATGGAAGGGTAGCAGGGTGGTAAGTGAGGAACAGTATGATGGGTGATAATGGAAGGGCAGGTAGGGTGGTAAGTGAGGAACAGTATGATGGTGTGATAATGGGGGTTAGCAGGGTGGTAAGTGAGGAAAAGTATGATGGGTGATAATGGAGGGGTAGCAGGGTGTTAAGTGAGGAACAGTATGATGGGTGATAATGGAAGGGCAGTAGGGTGGTAAGTGAGGAACAGTATGATGGGTGATAATAGGGGGTAGCAGGGTGGTAAGTGAGGAACAGTATGATGGGTGATAATGGGGGGTAGCAGGGTGGTAAGTGAGGAAAAGTATGATGGGTGATAATGGAGAGTAGCAGGGTGGTAACTGAGGAACAGTATGATGGGTGATAATGGAGGGGTAGTAGGGTGGTAAGTGAGGAACAGTATGATGGGTGATAATGGGGGGGTAGCAGGGTGGTAAGTGAGGAACAGTATGATGGGTGATAATGGGGGTAGCAGGGTGGTAAGTGAGGAACAGTATGATGGGTGATAATGGAAGGGTAGCAGGGGTGGTAAGTGAGGAACAGTATGATGGGTGATAATGGAGGGGTTTAGGGTGGTAAGTGAGGATCAGTATGATGGGTGATAATGGAAAGGTAGCAGGGTGGTAAGTGAGAAACAGTATTATGGGTGATAATGGAGGGGTAGCAGGGTGGTAAGTGAGGAACAGTATGATGGGTGATAATGGAGAGGTAGCAGGGTGGTATGTGAGGAACTAAATGATGGGTGAAAATGGAGGTGTAGCAGGGTGTTAAGTGAGGAACAGTATGATGGGTGATAATGGAGGGGTAGTAGGGTAGTAAAATGTGAGGAACAGTATTATGGGTGATAATGGAGGGGAAGTAGGGTGGTAAGTGAGGAACAGTATTATGGGTGATAATGGAGGGGTTGTAGGGTGGTAACTGATGAACAGTATGAGGGTGATAATGGAGGGTTAGCAGGGTGGTAAGTGAGGAACAGTATGATGGGTGATAATGGAGGGGTAGCAGGGGTGGTAAGTGAGGAACAGTATGATGGGTGATAATGGAGGGTAGCAGGTGGAAGTGAGGAACAGTATGATGGGTGATAATGGAGGGGTAGCAGGGTGGTAAGTGAGGAACAGTATGATGGGTGATAAGGAGGTGTAGTAGAGTGGTAAGTGAGGAACAGTATGATTGGTGATAATGGGGGGTAGTAGGGTGGTAAGTGAGGAACAGTATGATGGGTGATAATGGGGGGGTAGGTGGGTGGTAAGTGAGGAACAGTATGATGGGTGATAATGGAGGGGTAGCAGGGTGGTAAGTGAGGAACAGTATGATGGGTGATAATGGAGGGTAGCAGGGTGGTACATGAGAAACAGTATGATGGGTGATAATGGAGGGTTTGCAGGGTGGTAAGTAAGGAAACAGTATGATGGGTGATAATGGAGTGGTAGCAGGGTGGTAAGTGAGGAACAGTATGATGGGTGATAATGGAGGGGTAGCAGGGTGGTAAGTGAAGAACAGTATGATGGGTGATAATGGGTGGGTAGCTGGGTGGTAAGTGAGGAACAGTATGATGGGTGATAATGGAGGGGTAGCAGGGTGGTAAGTGAGGAACAGTATGAGGGGTGATAATGGAGGGTAGCAGGGTGGTAAAGTGACGAACAGTATGATGGGTGATAATGGAGGTGTAGCAGGGTGGTAAGTGAGGAACAGTATTATTGTGATAATGGAGGGGTAAGTAGGGTGGTAAGTGAGGAACAGTATGAGGGGTGATAATGGAGGGATAGTAGGGTGGTACGTGAGGAACAGTATGATGGGTGATAATGGAGGAGTAGCAGGGTGGTAAGTGAGTAACAGTATGATGGGGTGATAATGGAGGTGTATCAGGGTGGTAAGTGAGGAACAGTATTATGGGTGATAATGGAGTGGTAGCAGGGTGGTAAGTGAGGAACAGTAATGATGGTTGATATGGAGGGGTATGTACGGGGTGGTAAGTGAGGAACAGTATGATGGGTGATAATGGAGGAGTAGCAGGGTGGTAAGTGAGTAGACAGTATGATGGGTGATAATGGAGGTGTAGCAGGGTGGTAAGTGAGGAACAGTATGATGGGTGATAATGGGGAGGGGGGGTAGCAGGGTGGTAAGTGAGGAACAGTATGATGGTGATAATGGAGGGGTAGCAGGGTGGTAAGTGAGGAACAGTATGATGGTTGATAATGGAGGGGTAGTAGGGTGGTAAGTGAGGAACAGTATGATGGGTGATAATGGAGGAGTAGCAGGGTGGTAAGTGAGGAACAGTATGATGGGTGATAATGGAGGGGTAGGAGGGTGGTAAGTGAGGAACAGTATGATGGTTGATAATGGAGGGGTAGTAGGGTGGTAAGTGAGGAACATTATGATGGTGATAATGGAGGGGTAGCAGGGGGGTAAGTGAAGAACAGTATGATGGGTGATAATGGGGGGTAGCAGGGTGGTAAGTGAGGAACAGTATGATGGGTGATAATGGAGGGGTAGTAGGGTGGTAAGTGAGGAACAGTATGATGGTGATAATGGAGGGGTAGCAGGGGGGTAAGTTAGGAACAGTATGATGGGTGATAATGGAGGGGTAGTAGGGTGGTAGTGAGGAACAGTATGATGGGTGATAATGGAGGGGTAGCAGGGTGGTAAGTGAGGAACAGTATGGTGGGTGATAATGGGTGGATAGTAGGGTGTAACTGAGGAACAGTATGATGGGTGATAATGGGGGTAGCAGGGTGTAAGTGAGGAACAGTATGATGGGGTGATAATGGAGGTGTAGCAGGGGTGGTAAGTGAGGAACAGTATGATGGGTGATAATGGAAGGGTATCAG